>CM049803.1:12492866-13102265 GCA_027422405.1 Ptychobarbus kaznakovi | reverse complement strand
TGGTAGCATCTTCTCTTTCAGTATGAGCAGTACATTTGTGAATTCATGATGCCATCAATTAAATGCAGCTCCCCAACACCAGCAAGCACTCATGCAGCCCCACATAAGGACACTGCCACCACCATGTTTCACTGTAGGCACCATGCATTTTTCTTTGTATTCCTCACTTTGCGACACCATACAGTTTTAAAGCCATCAGTTCTCATCACTCCAGAGTATAGAGACCCAGTAGTCTTCATCTTTGTCAGCATGGGCCCTGGCAAATTCTAGGCGGGCTTTTTTGTGCCTGGGCTTTAGGAGAGGCTTCTTTCGTGGACGGCACCATTGCATGCCTTCATCTGCAGTGTACGCCGTATTGTGTCACGGGAAATAGTCACCCCAGTTTGGCTTTCTACTTCTTTAGATAACTGCAGTGGAAATTGCATGTCGATTTTCTTCAACCCTTCTCATCAGAAGACGCTCCTGACGATGGTGTTAACTTCTGTGGGATGACCTGGAGTCTCTGTGAGATGGTTTGCAGTTCCATCTTTTTTAAAATGTTTGTACCACTTTTGCTACAGTATTCTGACTGATAAGTAAAGCTTTGCTGATCTTCTTGTAGCCTTCACCTTTCTTGTGTAAATAAATTATTTTCGTGTGACATTTCTCTTCCATGTGGTTGCCATTGCTGACAGCATGAAATGGGAAGGGGTTTTCTTTAAGTAACACCCTTTTATAGTCAACTGTCAACTGTGTAATGAATAATTAGACTCATCTGTGGGAATTCTTGTTAAATTAGACATTTGTAGTCTAAAATTTAGCTTTGCTCCAGAGACTTTCAGTGGGGTGTACTCATTTTTGCATCACCCTAATTTGAGAAGTAAACTGAAAATGTTGTTCTCTAAGTTATATTATTAACCTTTCTTTCAGTTTATAAGTTAAACAGATGTTATATAAAACTTTTTCTTGTCAAACATTTTGGAAAATGTTTTTGAGTTCATTGAGATATTGTTTAAAATGTTACTTTTCAAAGGGGGTGTACTCATTTACGCTGAGCACTGTACATATTTACACATCCCACCATACAACCCCCATTCTCTATAGCTTAATTGGCCATATTCATTTATCAAATCAACTCACTTCGTGTTAGACTCACTTAATAGATTTGTAATGAGCTGCAATGGATGCTAAATTGGCATACTGGGATTGGAAATTTCCATTCTGTCTGTACATTCTACAACAAGAAAGAACCCGTCAGGATGCTGGTCATATGTTCAAGTTTGAACATGCCAGCTGAACCCTGCTCTAAACATTCCTTTCTCCCTGTCGGATTCCTTTGCACATCTTGGTTTCTTAATTCACATGCTGCAATCCAAGATGATAAAGCAGGTAAATAAAATGTTCCACTACCACCACTGTATTTTTTATATTTATTAAGGTGATGAGTCATATAATTGAATACTAATAACCTGAACAGCATTACCTAAGGATACCTTATTAAACCCACTAGTGCAACACATTAGCTAAACTCAAATGGTACACAATCAGCATGTAAATCGCGAGAAAATGAAAAATGACGACAACATTTCAAATCTACACCAGATGCCCATGGGCATCCCCTAAATATTTACTGCAGTTCTTGAGGGTAACCACAGTTTCCTGTATATGGGATCATTGTAGTAAAACCTATATCACAAATTATGGTACATGTTATGAAAACTAGAACCAACTGCCATAAAAATACGCAGATTATGTGTATTACATTAAACACCAGATTTTCTGTATGTAATCCCTGAAAAAGAAGGATACTTTAGCATACTTTTAAAAGAGCACGTATTAAGTGCAAACTGAATGCAACTTAATCAGATGTTATCTGTAGAGATCGACCGATATATCGGTTTAGCGATATTTAAGCATTTTACCATAATCGGTTATAAAAAAAATATTATATATTTTTTTTGTCAATACACAACTATACAGAGTATAATTGCAGTGAAATGTGTTCTCTGTATTTGACCCATCCAAGTACACAAACATATGGAGCAGTGGCTGTTCACTCGGAGAAGCTCCAGGACGACACCGCATGTAACTTTATACAAGATTCACTTGTTCGAAACACGCTAATTATATTAAATTTACTATATAAACATTATTTCACCAATAAACATCTCTATCGGAAATTAATTATTTATTAATTATTTATTACAAGCGATCTCAGTTTTGAGTATAGTTTTGTGTAATGCATAGATAAACTCGCTGTCAGCATTTTTCATAATTTAGAAGAAATTTATTTTTTTTTTATAATTCTGATTAAAACATGCCAGTTAATGCAATAAAATACGTTTTGTTTTGTAGAGCTTATTTCATATTCCAGAGAATATTATCCAGTGAATTATTCCTCCATCTTTAGTCTATTAAACGCTTATAAATTAATCTGTAGTTTAAATGTAGTTGATATGACTTCTGTCCTTTATTTTCTCCATTTGAAACCATTAGAATTCTTTTGCTGAAATTTAATATAGTGTTGCTGATGATGCTTTTTATAAATAATAAGTATTATTGTTGTAATTTTAAGATTAAATATACATTATGTTAATTTTAAACCGTTGTTTGTTGTTGTTAAGATGACTGAAAGGAGGAAAAACCAAAGCGAAGAATGGACTTACTTCACTCTGTTATTTATTTACTTTATAACAGTAAATAAATATCGGTTCTGCATATCGGTTACATAAACGTACAAAGTATCGGTTATAAAAAAATCATATCGGTCGATCACAAGTTATCTGCAATTAAATGAAAATGTATCATTGTTTAAATCTATATTAAATGCATTAGCTAACCTTTGGAGTGCTTTTTGACTTATTTTTGGAGAAGCAGGACTTTATATGTAACTTCATGATTGAACTTCATTAAAAATGAGTAAATACAAATATATTTATGTTGCAATACAAACATAATGATGTTGCAATTTAGTACTTAGTATTACTTAGTAATATTTAATACACTATAGTAACCATGAACATTTGTTATGCAACACATGAAAATAAGCATGCTTCTTTAAAGCAAAACATATATTAAAAAAAATAAGTTAAACTTAATTTGAGTTTTTAGTGCACTTTTTAAAAGAGTACTTCAATGTAAATATACAGTCATTAAGTTCAAATATTATCTGCAGTTTTTTTTTTAAATACTTTTATTAACACTAGTGCACATTCTTTTTCACAAAGTAAAACTGTAAATAAAATAAAAAATAGTTACCCATTTCATAAGGGTCATAGTGATGGTAAAGCCTTTACTTAGAAATCATAAAGACAGCTAAACATCACCTCTGATTGTGTATAAAGACAGGAGAAAAGTCTCTACCTTACTGTCCTTCATCTTCTCCATCCTGCTCGCTGTTGTGAAAGCCAGTTATTTCGATTGAGACAGATGTCTTCAATTCAGTTCTTCTTTTTGGCAGTGAGACCAAACTTATGTTTTCAGGGTAAACACAAATCCGTATTTGGAAAATCTTCGAGAGAGAAGAGAGAGATGAAAAATAATATAAATAGTCGTTAGTAATGGTAAGGAATGAGACTATGCTTTTGTCTTCACCAAGATGAACGTTAAAATAAAATGCTTCCTGCAACGGATATCTGCGGAGTTGAGATGACAGTAGAGCGTCAGTATTGTGGAAAGTATGTGAAAGGAAATTACAAAGTAAATGTGGAGGAAGTCAAATAAGAGCCATCTCTGTCAGTGTAAGACCCACTCTATATATTGCTCAAACTTAGTCTTAGTTGTTAGTCTTACCTGTAACATCAAATCCTCAATCCTGCATCCATCTTGCTAAAGTTAAACAACTGAAATTTTGAACCAGGGGTAACAAAACTTGATCCTGGATGGTCGATGTCCTGCAGAGTTCAACGGTTCAACTTGCCTCAACACACCTGCTGGGAAGTTTCTACCTTCTAAGAGCTTGATTAGCTGGTTCAGGTGTTTAACTAGGGTTGGGCTAAACTCTGCAGGACACCGACCGTCCCTCCAGGACTGAGTCTGGTGACCCCTGTTTTAAACAGTCTACCAGTGAATAAAATAAAACTTGCTTTAGTTAACAGCTTCATACAGTTCTAATTAGTTAGTAATACAATTTAAAGTGGTCAAAGAAGTACAATGAACTTTACTGCAGGCTTATTTTAAAGATTTAAGGCAACACTTTTTACATTTTAAAAAAGCCTAGGGCTGCTAATAGTTTGTAATGAAGCAGCAGCATCATGAGTAGGCTACTTAAATACAATATAATTCCAAGGCTAAATGTAGTCCGTTGTACTTTTATATAATAAGAATGTAAAATAATTATATTTACGTTTGTTTGCAGAGCTCGTGTGTTGATCAGGTAGTTGCGGGTGTCTGATGAAACACTCTCGCGCTCGTGGGTTTTATGGAGAGTGAGACACTTTTTTTTTCTTTTTTTTGATAGTGAGACATGAGCAACTGCACGTTGCATTTTTGTCATCACGTCGGTGCTCCCCCTGTTGCCGTAACAGTCACAGGATTAAACCAGAACTTCATATCAAGCAATAGCGTAACATCCTCTTTATTAGTTGGAAATGATGGCTAGTGAAAAACTTGTGAGCCTCCACCTACTCAGCATCTGAGCATCATTTTGAACATGCCAATGATGCCAGAAACGCTGTCTAGATAGACAACTCGCAAGGTTTCGAGGCAAAGCCTGGTTTAATCGTCCTTATTTGGTTATTCGCCGCATAGACTGAACGTGAATCACTCCTCTGTTCCTCTGGCGCAGCATCCCACCAGATTCAAACTTGCCAAAAGTTTCTGTGTGACACAAAAAAGCCGGTTTGTTGTCATGTGAGTGCTTCTGGAGAGAATGCCATCTTTTTTTTGTAAACAAGTAGTCCTCTCTTCCGATACCGGACAATTTGAGGGGTTTGCTGGCACTTCATACAAGTGTGTGATCTAGTGATAACAAATGTTTCGTTGCCTACGCTCCTTAGCTTTCGTTTGTTCCTTGAAATTGGCTAAAAAGCATTACAAAGTAATTTCTATCACGTTGGATGCACTTATTAACCATAACGAGGTAATAATCGATTTGTGTTTGGTTTCTGGCAGTGTAGATAATGACCTAAAAAGTGTATTACACTGAAAACAAAGTAGGCTAATGTATATAATACACAAAAACATTTTGAGAACTGAGATCAGCTATTGATATCCTGCCACTGTGGTATTTTTTCTTTAAACTAAACTCTGAACCTTTTAAAACAAATTCTCTGGGAGTCTGAGATTTTAATTACTTCAAAATAGACACCCGTTTTGTGAAGGGTCTCCATTTCCCATTATCCCACAGCATCACAGCCGTCAAGCTCCATGCTTCAGTTATGTACTAAATCTGTCACGGACGTGAAAGAAAAGTTTGACATGGATAGACTTGTACAAAGGAAAGTATGTGGATAGCATATTTTAAACGCGCATTGAAGTTATTAGCAGATCATTGTAACACCAATATATAATTAAGCATACAACTAAAGTGAAGCAGTTTGGAACATTTGAAGCATCTTGTTTAAATGAAAACGTATATCACAAACAAAAAGGGCAGACAAGTTACCCATCACACATGCTCGCATCTGATATTCTCTTCCAGTATGACTAGTCAGTAGTCTTTCACAAAATTAACACCTACAAGAATATAATTCTGTGAATTCGAACTCGCTTCTGAAAAGAAAACAAATCTGCAAAAGTTCAGCTTACATTCCATTCAGTGCGCAACCATGCACTTGATCACTAATGGACAATTTCTGTGGAAATGGACTTTCCCCATGTTTTTGTTTACCATTGCAGGGATAAATGTTAAGCCTGGTCACATATTTTCAGGTGACCAAGACAACTATCATAATAAAGATCACTGCATTGTAAACATTAATACCTAAAGGCACAATTCACCCAAAAATGAAAATTCTGTCATCATACTCAACCTCAAGTCGTTACAAACATCCCAATTTATTTCTTCTGTTAAACACAAAAGATGATATTTGTAGCCATTGATTTTTTAAGATTTTTTTCTCCATACTTGACATTGAAAGTCAGTGTCTACCAGCAACTGTTCGGTTACCATTCTTCAAAATATATTTTGCGTTCAACATAAGAAATTCAAACAGGCATGGAACAACACAAAGGTGAGTAAATTATACAATTTTCATTTTTGGATGAACTAACCTTTTAAGTTAACATCTTGATATATACACTTCCTGTGTGTCCTTGAGCAAGACATTTGGCGAGATGGTCCTCCCTGCAGAACAAGATCCAGGGGGTGCGGTTCAACTCCTCCCACCTTACATAGACCTAAACTTACCCGTCTCCAACCCCTGATCCCTAAACCCACCCATCTCCACCCCCTAGATGTGGATCCAACCCCACCCCTGGATCTTTGTTCTGCAGTAATGGGCAACTGCTGCATAACCTAATCTGACCGAACTAACCTCTGAACTTTTGTCCTCATGTTTTGCATCAAATATAAGAAATAGAGGAATTTCTAGCTACTGCAATCTGTATAGTCACTGCAATTGCTACATCTTAGCTGTATTAGTAACTATTGCCGTCATGTTGAGGAATTAATTTATCCTACTTTGCTGCCATCTGCTGTCGTAAAAGCACAATGGTCAAATAGGATTAAAACGGAGCCGTTTAAAGAATGCTGGGTAATGACTTACAGATCCTTTTAATTCCTTAATCACTGATTTCCTGTAAATTCATCCTGTCTGTTCAAACCAAATCAGCCTCTGCATCATTGCTTGAGCTATATGTGGCTAAATCCAGTATCTTTAGACCAGTGTTAATCAAACAGGGTATGTAGAATAACCAGTGTTTACCCTGGTTTTGACCATCGCATACAAATAACTGACCTTAATTTTTTTTTGTCCTCACAGATATAGCAGATTTTCACTGTTAAGACAAAAAAAAACACCCCTTCACTGTTAGTAAATCAAATACACAACAATTTAGATGATATTGTGCATTTTTATTTTGTAAATTTCAACAGTAGGATGTAGAGTGACACAAAGATCACGTAGGACTTCAAAATGCTGAAGATTTCCAAATCCCACTCTGAATGACCTTTCATCCTCCAGCAGGAAAAACAAAACTAAGACAACATCACATTGGGATAACATTATGAGGTACTCTACAACCGGTTGGGAGTACTTGAATTGGAAGTAACAGTGATAATTTAGATCTTTCCGGGGAAGCTTCCATTTTCAATCTGCCCATCCCATTTCTCCACCTGAAGGAAGGAAAAACAAAGACACATTGTATATCAGACAACTTCCGGCAGACTTTCACAATGATTGGTTGTCTCATGCTGAAGGGAAACAGCAATTGTCCTTTGATAGAAGAAAACACATTTTAGCTCCTTTTTTAAAAATTTTAAACCAAGTTGCTTAGCTATAAGTTTTGTATAGGGATCATGACACCATGATGATCAGTAACCGAGAACCCCGCTGGCAAAACTGTCTGATACTTGATATAAAGAAGAGTCGGTGTGGTTTTTAACCAATTTATTTTGGTTTGATTGCAAATACTGAAAAGTTCAAAGCGGTACTCAAATTCAGAAAGGTGATACCAGTGATGAACCCAACTCTGGAAACATGTTGGGTGTGCGTCAACAATGAAGAACAGAGAACTGTGTTGTTATGAGACTGCACTCAGACCATGCTCAAATCTTTCTCAACATTTTGGTGACTAACAAAATCCTCTGCCGAGTTTACCAGCATTAATCCATTTTTGCCAGTGAATAACAGTGAATATTGCAACAGAACAAACCAAGGACAGGGTTCCAGGAACAGTATTAGCAATCATGGCCAACAACTTACAAGAGTCTGGACATTCTTATGTCAATCCCATCAAGTCAACCCCACATACACTGTAATACCTTATTTGTAGAGTCTCACTTAACTATATCATGTTATGAATAAACTAAGTATTTTGAATTTATACCTCAGTGTGTTTCTTCTGAGTTTCTATCCATTTAGACGTCTCTCGCAAAGAGACAGGCAGCGTAAGCCCTTTAACAGCACGAGCTTGATACCAGAAATACACTTTTCATCATCGATCGCCATTTAGGTTAAATGTAATAACCAGAAGAATCGTTCTCGTGTTTCGATGCGTCACTGGCTATTTTTTGTCACTTAAGTTTTAATCAGGCTATTTGTCCAGTCGGAAAAGTAAAAAAAAAATATATATATAAACATTTTAAATTAGCTAGAAGGCTGGTAAGCTGTATTTGTAGCATTACTGTTATTATTATTATTGAGAACATTAAACAAAAAAGATAGTTACACCTGTATTCAGCTACTGCATTTCTGTCTGAAGACGCAGAAAAAAAGAAAATATTCGGTCTGTCCAATGACTGTAAACAGTCAATAGGTCTGTCACACTGAAGATATTTTATCAGTAATGTGACCAAAAATATTTAAGACCCATCGAATCTGAATTTAAGACATTTTAAGGCCTTATATTAGGAAAATGTTCCTAAAATGGACCCACAGATTCATTCTAGAAAGTATCTAAAGCTACGTTCTCAGTGCAAACCTCAATTTAATTTTTTTCTAACATGGCCAATATCAAATTTGAGTGTAAACTGGTCACGCTCCTGAAATGACCCGCATGTGCAAAAGAACAAACACCACAGATTGCACACAGCACACTGTTATGCAAACATGCAGGCCAATGAAATCAGCATTTTATGCATTTTGACGGTCTATGTGCCGCAGAAACCAGCGAGAATGAGGAGAAAGAAAAAGTAGTGTGTAATTTTCCTTCAAGTTTTGCTTTTTATATTGACCGAGTGACAAAAGAACTACAGGTCTGTAAAATATTTGTACTAGTCACTCCCAGCAGAATTGTGACAAATGTCAATGTAGAGTGATGTTGCACTGCAAAACATCAGTCCTGTATCTGATTTAGATTCCATGCGGTTGTGCTGTTCACACTGTCATGAATACAAATCTGACCAGAAACAGATCGACCACACTAGGGTTATAACGGTATGAGATTTTCACGGTGTGATAATAGTCTCAGAAAATATCACGGTTTCACAGTATCATGGTATACGATATTAAACAGTCAAAACAGGTTTTTTTTGGTTGAACAAATGTTTGGAAGCATGTGTTTATTCAAATTTCATTAATCAAAAACAAATCAAGTAAATTTGATCATTGATTATATATTAGTGTAACAACTTATATTAATCATTACTAATTCAACAATTCTGGTTTGATTTTTCTGGATTCTGTACTTTTATGATATAATACAAATATACTATAAAAATGGTGGTAATTAAACTAATGCATAACGCTTTAACAATTTAATTAATGTTTTAAAATGTAATCAAATGAAAATAATAGTATCCTTTTATGATTTCGTGAAGTAGGCTACATTATAGTAGTCGTAATTTCTGTCAATTTCTTTGAGTTAAAAAGCAAACTTTTTCGATGAGTGGTAGTGGAGAGCTTTGCGTGTCAGTGTATTTGACAATGGTTCTCTCAAATAAAAGGATGAAAGGATTATTAATTGTTCTCTCAGTGTCAGTGAGGCTCTCAGTGTTTGTCCTCAGATAGTGAGACAGCACGCGCTGTTAAACACTGAGCGGCGCTAGCGTGCATACTTGAGTATGTAGTACACGACAACGCCTCTCACTCACAGAGAGACACGCAAAACAAACAGATTATAGTTTTATATAGCAGTGTTTTTGTGCTTTAATAATCACAGACACTAGACCATGTAGTGATTTGAAAGCTCTGTTTTTGATTTATTCATCAATCCGTGCATTTTATGTGACACCTGCATTGTAAATTCATTGTCATGACTGGATTCTGGGATTCACTCCTCATCACGGAAATCATAAGGCTTTAATCTTAAGTTATAAATGGGACATAACTGTATCCACACTAGGGATGCGCGGTATACCGGTACTGTAAAATTACGATATTTATTATATTTCAAACTAGGGGTCGACCGATTATCGGCGCCGATATTAAGCATTTTACCGATTATCGATATCGGCCATTTTCAAAACAGATGTGCCGATAAATTTTTTTTTTATTTTTTATAATGCAAACAAACATACTATTTACAGGTGACATTATTTATTGGTGAATAAATAATACAGGTGAAATTATTTAATCTTTAAATTCACTATTTGGCTCGATGCAGCCTGTCTGAGCTCAACACTCTGTGAGAGTGAGGCGATCTCTCAATCTCTGAGAGCAATCTCCGCCCACCGCTCATCTGATATGTAGGGAGTCACGAGTCCGACCAATCAACGTGGAAAACTGAAGGCAGTCTCACACCGAAAGCACTTGCTAACTGGAGCTGCCTCAGTGATCACGCATCAGTTGTCTCTCAAAGGTAAGGCAGCAGCAGACGTTGCTGAAGTTGCAATAAATCACAATCCACTATGATGTCCGCGATGCGGAAAATGCGGGCGGAATCGCGGAATGCAGTCATATAATGGAATTTACCGTATAACGCGGAATGTGTCGAAGTTTGGATGAATTAATCAAAAGTAGGTCAGTACACTTAAATCGACTCGCGCTATGGACTAGTATCTATAAATATTAAGCCGCAAAAACACTATTTAAATATGAATCCTGCATGTTCTGCATCTCTGTTAATGAATGACACAGACGTGCGGTTTCATTTACTGCACACATACATACTGAAGAGCGTGTGATGCTCGCGGTGTTTTCAGCATCTGCCGTCTCACTAAATGAGGACATAAATACATGAACAACATCCCCAGAACTGCTCGGAGAGTCACTTCATGAGCATTTGACCGTTTCATTTGAGTAAAACGATCGTCATATCATATATACATAGGCTACAGAAACTTAAAAGGTCCTCATGGCAACCTGTCAAAATATAAGTTCGGTTTAGCCGAATATATTACTGTGGTGCAGTAGAATATACGTAATACAACTACAACAATTATTACAACTTTTGTTGAGAATAATCACACAATACGCTATTTCTTCCATGTTTTCATTTTAATAGTAAACTCATTTGTTTGCCAAAAATAAAGTCTAACTCTCATTTGATTAAAAGATCAATTAAATTAATGTTTTATGCCTTCATTTGCACTGTACTGTAAATTAAAACCAATGGAAATGTTGTTGTTATTAACAGTTTTCAGAATTAAAGACATGTTTAAAAGCATTTAAAGAACGTTTTTTTGTCAGAGCTCTTGTTATTATTAATTTTGGCATTCATTTTCATTTTTACACCAGACACGTATATCGGTTCAAAATATCGGTTATCGGTCTACTTGATCTGTAATAATCGGTATCGGCATCGGCCCTGAAAAACACATATCGGTCGACCCCTATTTCAAACGGTACGATATCATAAGTTTTCATATTTCGGTATTTCATACGCTGCTCTTCCGAAGTTCACCTGTAGGCAGCAGTGCTTCTCAAATTGCTGCGCATCTGGTAAATGTGACACCAGAACAACACGATGAATCAAACAGATTAAACTATTAACGCGCCCGAAACAAACAAATGAAGAGAACAGTAGAAGTGAAATATGGCATTACTTTGCATACTAAACAGATGATAAAGCTGAACGAACTGACCACAGGAGGCAAGACATCCAATCTGGCTAAGCATTTGTCGCTTGCTCATTCAGATCTTTTCCGAAAACTAACGTTAGAGATCGACAGGTTGGTAAGTGCATTATAAATTGATAATTGTAAGTTGTATCCACAACTTGTTTGCGTGTTTTAAAGGCTTCCCGGTTAAATGCTTCATTGGTGGTCAGACGTGCACTTTTTCTGAGCTCGTACACCTGAAGAGCGCGCACGGAAAAGTCTCCCAAATAGCACCTGATAACTGAACCAAGTTATCTTTTGAGCCAATACTGCCAAAACACAACAAGGTTTGTGTATAGACTCAGTTGGTTATGTCTAAAAGGAAAGTAAACAGCCGAGATAAACGGATGCGTGCCTGCATATTAGATACGCGCAGGTCTTAAAGGGACAGAACTAAACATGCCGCCGACTGTAATTAAAGGGAAAGTTCACCCTACAATTGTATTTCTGTCATTATATTTACTCACTCACATGTTGTCCCAAACCTGTATTCATTTCTTTCTTGTGCTGAACACAAAATAAGGTATTTTGAAGAAGGTGGAAATCCAAACAGTTGCTTGTCCACTTTGACTTTGATAGAAAAAAAAATTAATACTGTGTAAGTCACTGAGGACCAGAAACTGTTTGGTTTTCCACCTTCTTTAAAATATAATTTATGTTCAGCAGACGAAAGAAACTCACTCAGGTTTAAAACTAAACTCGAGTGAGTAAATTATGGTATAATATAAAACACTATGACAGATTCGACAGAATTATTATTCTTTAATGCTAACACAAAACAAAGAAAAAATAACTCTCTACTTTTGACAGAAAAAAATACAGCTGCTTTAATAGGAATGAATCTATATATTTGTTCATTCAATTTCTTGAATGTTCCTGCTAAATACACCTATTGTACCTGAAAATAAAGCACTGTTTGTTTTATTTGTATATTATGTGTATTTGTAATGTGTATATTTGTTCTTATTTTTTATAACAAAGATAAAATAATGACAGATTTTTATCTTCCCCCACTTTGGTCTAAATATCCACCATACTTTTTAATATTTTGTAACCTTGAAAGGATTTGTCTTTGTAATAGGGAAATTATTTTGGCTGCACTGCTCAGACACAATAGTAAAATGACAACATGACAAAGAATCGTGAAATTGTGATATTTCTAAAAAAATTGTGATATGATATTTTTGCCATATCGCCCACCCCTACTTTGACTGTTAGAATAACACTTTAAAGAAACATTTGTTATTATTCTTTAACAGCATTGACATTATTATAGCACTTATAAATGTAGGTCAATATTTATAAATTATAAATGTAAGCTACTAATATAGGTTTAGTATGTTAACATTATGCATTAAACACATACCTAACATTAACCAAGATTATGGTATCGATACCGATTTAAGTATCGATACCGAGGTACTACATTCTGGTATCGTACCGAAGCCAAAATTATGTTATTGAGCCATCCCTAATCTGCACAGAGGGATGGTGTTCTGAAATATAGGTAAACATGTTTTATGCGTTTCCTCTTTTTGCAGCCCCTTTGCGACCAGTTTTTGCGAACTGTCTATCCTCGAGGACAAATAAGCGTTCGTCTTTTCTACATTCAAAGTAACGTTATTCCCATACTGCCAATTCTAACTTATATTTCGACGTGGGATAGAGATTAGAGATACCGGCCTCTGTCTCTGATGTTGTCTTCGCTGCACGTGTGGTGGAGCAAGAGAACAGTTAAGTGGAAAGTTGTTGCCAAGGCACAGGTGAGATTCTGCATCTTTTATTTTCTCCCTATACCGCAGAGAAGCAAATGTACACGTATGATAATCGTACGTGTTTATTTTGTGGTATATCATCATACCGGTATATTGTTACAACCCTAGACCACACTGACCTGTAGTCATAAAGCAAGAAAAAGGAATGGAGATAATGATTTTTATACACTCACCCACTTCCACAAAAGAGTATGTAAGAGTTTTAAATATGTCTGCTAAAAGTTTATTTAGGGAGCATTTTGCACTCAAGAATATTGACGGCCTTTCAAAGATCTCAGCTTTATCAAAATGGAACTGATTGGATTTTGAAAAGTCTCAGGTTTAAAACCAGAAAAGATCTTATCCGACTGCTGGCCATGCTGTCTTCATGACATTAGCGATGCGATGAAAAAGGAAAAGCCATTTGATAAGTGAAAGTTATTTTAATGTAGCATGTGCTTACAAAATAACACCAGGACTGTCTATAAGGTAACTTGGGTCAATCAGGATTTTCATGTTTACTCAAATGTTCTATTACTTGGCTTTTCAGAGGTGTTTTTGGTAGAACAGACTCACCCAGCTCATTAGACACAGGCTCTTGTAGACTCTCTGATACCAGTCGCAGGGAGCGGAGTCCTGCCCTTTGCTTGACAAAGCCTTATTACACCTGTGGAAGTCTGAGACGGTAAAAACAGCAGTAAGTAATACACACTGAAATCAGCCAGAAATAGTGTACAGTCTCCAACCCTGACATCTATAATGTGTTATTCAATTCATAATGCATTTTAATCAAGTGACAATTGATAAGGTCATACAGGTCAATTCTAGCTCATATCTTCAGGGGTTTGTTGCACTGGACTATCACTAGCAGAGACACCGGAACTGGAGATTTACTACAGACAACCCTGCTTCACCACTGATGTGACCTTCAACAAAACAAGTCCTGGTTGCTCCAAAAGATCTAGCTGTGAGATCAGCATACTATTAATATTTATGGCTGAAATGCACCTGGTTAAGTCTTATATTCATAATAATTTTGTAGAAGCTTGTAAACACGTGACGGTTTCAAAAATAATACAAAGCACTTGTGGCACAATATGTTTTTATTAATACAATAATTTGGGGTACAAATAATCATTTTTACAGTACATACCAAGGTAATTCTGGAAACAGTTTCTTGTCTGGTTCGTGTTTGGAAAACGGGCATCGAATGGAGCCGTTCTGTAGTTCTTGATCTTGTCCTCAATAACATCAGCCATCTTCAGTCAAAGATAGTGGGTCTGTGTGACACACAGGAAACATTCACAACATTAACTAAATACGTAAAGCACATAATTGGACTTTAGCTGCTCAAATGTCGTAGTTTTACAGTGTAATAAAGCAGACGACTGAGAGTGACAGTTCACTCCACATTGAACTAACGCCAGTCACAGGACAGTAGTGATGTTACGTTTAACGTTACTTGATATATTTTAAACGAGTTCAACTTTCAAAGAGGTAAATTGAAGTGAACTTGTAAACACGTAAAATGTTTATTATACGTCCAAACCAGCAGACATATTCACTTTAGTAACATAACCTTGATATAACCGGTGTCCTGACATTTTGTCCTACCCGTCAGATTTTCCTACCTCGGCTTACTGCGCGCATCAATATTGCATCCTTTTTCTCACGCTGAACAATAATATTTAATGTATTTGCATTATTGTATGGGTAGGTTTAGGGTAGTTGTAGATGTTAATAAAGCACAATCTAATAGGTAGAAACAAATATTTATTGTTGGTTTCTGGTAGCCATATGCCTTCTATCCACAACCTTGAATATAACACGTAATTACTGTATGTGCATTACTGTAAGGGTAGGTTTAGGATTGTGGTAGGTGTACACATTAATAAAACATAATTTAACAGTTAGGATTTTTCGTTGTCGAATTGTACTTCCCACTGTTTTAATAGGAGGTAGCAAAATCTGACAGGGTAACATTAGCCAGTTTGCTAGCTCGCTAACTCAAATGAACCATTCCCGTAAAACGCCCGGTGCTATTCCGTGAATTTTGCAAAAGAGTAAAGCTAATGGATTTCTATAAACATTGAACGAGATTCAGCGATTTCACAACAAGCAAGATAAAACAAATATAAACACTGAGGCCTAACGTTACCTCTTGCTGTGCCCTTATCGTAACGTCCTCTCGAAAGACTTTATGAGCGCACTGAATTATGGGAAGTCCAAGTGTGTGTGTGTGGGGGATTCACGAGGATGAGTGAAGGCGGGGCTTACGAGGCTAAATTAATACTTTTTTATTGCAATCTTTATAAAAAGGAACATACAAGGGCAATAACATAAATTACATCAAATTGAATGTAATAATAAACAAAGACAATTTAAAAATAACTAAATAAATAGAAAAAGCAATAAGAAAATCACATGCCAAGTACAGTTGCAAATTATTCACGATTAAAATACTACTACGAGTAGATTTATTATTTACACACTTCATAAGTAGCATTCATGTTTCTCCCGTGTTTATTCTAATCTTCAGATGTAATATGAAGGAAATAAAAAAATAATATAATAGTAATATAAAACAATAATTTAAAATAAACGTTAAAACGTGTGTTAATAATATTAATAAATAAATAATGCCAATATACAATATTGAATAAAATACAATAAAAACAATGTTTAATTTTATGAAGAAATGTATTAAAAAAATTATATTGACAGTTACCGATAAACATTCTTATTATTACTGAATATTTGTATCACTGTGTGAAGCAGGGTATTCATTTATTTCTGTATAATTTATATTTATTGTGTGCTTTATTTAATTTATTCGTGTTTTAGTATTTATGTTTTATGTGTGCAATGAAGCAACATAATTGCTTTTATTTTGTTGACATATTCTGATATTTTATTGCAGTTTTAGCCACAGCAAGCAAGCTAATAAAGAAATTATTTATTTATTTTCATCTTAATAAATCAATATAGAGCACATTTGGAAATCTGTGGCTCCGCACCTACACTAGCAAGCAACAGGCCTAATTCAACAGAGTGTAGTTACTGTCCTCTGCCTTTGTAGGGCACTGCTGGCTACCAAACCACCTTCATTCCTCTAGAGTCGAGGTGTGAGAGATGTACAGTAAACACTTTTTACCAAAGAAAGCGTGCACCACTGTATGTTTGCACACTTCACTCCAAACACGATCCCTCTGACCAGAAGCCAGGAAGAGCTTTCACTTACATGCTAAAAACAAACATGGAGGGACAAGTCTGAATGACGCACAGGAGCCTTCACAGCCTGCTGTCAATGCTTCCTGTCTGAGAGACCAACTGCCCACAGAGCTTTTGGCTTTGCTTTTTGGTCTGACATGGTGCATGTGAGTGTGTATTTATATGTAGGACTGCATGTTGGCTTTACAATGCAAAATAGCATACATTTAATTAGTATTTTTGTGCCGTTTCCCAGTGAAAATATCAGTTATAGCTAAACGAGAAGCAAAAGTAAAATGTATTTATTTTGTAATATTTACAAAGCAGTTCTATTTTCTTTTTTTGCATACATTTAATTAAATTTAGTCAGATTTATGTTTTAAACAAGAAAATATGTATCTTAGTAGTCTTAGTATATGTCTTTCTTAGTCTTGTACGTATACACATATGATATAGATATAGACGCATTCACATGTACGGATATACACAGGGTTCTTCTTTCCTGACACATCATTCTGTTGTTGACAAGGTCAAAGGTTACAGGTGCCTCTCTGTCTTTGACATCCTGTCCCAGGTTTCCTGTTTCCTTTTTTCCAAAGCCCTACAACACAAAACAACAAGTGTTGGATAAAACATGCTGATGCAAGTTTAATTAGTCTTGTGCTCGTCCCTTGGAAAATAGACATATACTGTTTTCATTCATTCATATATATATTTCCTGAGGATTGTTTCTATACACATTAGTCAGGGTAGCACTATATTAAATCCTGTAAAATTCAATATGGCGTCTGTCCCGACTCGAGTCTATTGAGTTCTCCAACTGTCAGACAGTTTCCGGCTCTGTTTTGATTTTGAATGAACATAATGGACATCCTGACTAGTGCTTATAACATTTTTCGTCTTGCTCTTTGTATGTACAGCAGTGTCATTGACTTGGCTTTATGCGTATACTTCATATTCTCTCTCTCTCTCTCTTTCTCAGGATATAGGTGTTGTCCAATGGGGAGGAAGGAAATTCTGTCGTTTAGAACAATGGGCCTGCTTCTCTATCTATAGACGCAGAAAAGGGGAGAAAGAATTGAGCGAGAAATAGAAAGCAAGAATAAGGACTTGAGGATCATTCTTATACATCCAAAATGAAAAAGACATGCTAAAAATTGGGTGAACGGACAAATTCCTGTAAAGCAAAGCAAGGCCTCATGCAGAAAATGGACTATTTAAACCTACATATTCTGGAATAAGGAGACACAGAACCGACCTCCACTGGTATTTATTTAATATTATTATAATACACTTCACAAACAACAGCCATTCTGAAGATTTATCCTGATATAAAGAGGAAGTCCGTCACAGTGGGTAAGTCACATTCAGATCATCTAGTGGTGAGAAAAGCCATTTTACCGATGTAAAATTACTGATTTGGAGCTGTAGTCAGCGTATACTGAATACCTTTCCCAACCAGAAGTTGTACATTTTGTTTCTTGGTCGTTCTACATCCACCATTTACTCTGTAGAATGTGATTAAATCAATTATGGTCAAAGAGTCAACATATTAAAAGTCAACTTCACTTTTGAGGAACATATGACACTTAGGGGGTCTGTTTAGGGGTTTTCCCCGTCTGTCTGGGAGGATACATGGAGGTGAAGTCCACAATCAGGGTGGAGGACAAAAAAATGTATGTTATTATGTATAGCTGACTTTCAGTGCTTTTAATCAAAGAACAACAAGGATGATATTCATAGACTGTGGTTTGGCTGCATGGCTTATCCTCAGCAGTGATAGTTTCATGTTGGTTGATATCCTCGTCATGGCCTCTTGGCGAAGCCACTTGACTCTTACTTGACTTCAGCGAGTTTGCTTAGCTCAGGAGCAACAGTGCCAAACCTCTGGTTTTCATTAGACATGTAGACATGAATGTGAAATAAATCTTTTTTTCAGAGCCATAACTATTCACCGCCTGCCCTGTCAACTTTGTGGCATTCCCCGCTAACTGCGTTAATGCTCTGTTACTCATAGACTCTTAGATGACGAAGAACGTACGTATGACACGGCACGTCCTGATTATTCAACGGGACGCTAGCTTTTCCTGCCATTTGTCTACGGAATGTCATTCACTGCCAAAATCTGATTTTGGAGAGGAATATATCTCAATAACGACACGCATGTCTAGAAAATTAAATGTTTTAAAACTTTAAAGTCGTGCTTGATGCCTACTATTGATATCTTCTTGTGTCAGTGGTCTTCTGGTGTTTCTCTGCATCTATCTTTCTCTGACTCTTAAGACATTTCCCTTTCTTGCTTTTTCCTACTTCCCCCCTGGTCCTTCCTTTCTAAATGTATTTTTGTCATTTTATCTTTCCATTCTCCACACTCCCGTCCAGTCCTCACCTCCCTCTCTCTTACTCCCTCAGATGGAGGAGTCTGGCAGTCCCCGATTTAGGAAGCTCCATTTCCCAGTGGGCTTGTGGATAAATTCTCCACGGAAACACTTTGCCAAGCTGGGATCTCGCTGGCCCAGTGCAGCATCAGTCAAGTCAGTGTTCTGAACTTTCTCTTACTCTCTGGATCAATGACAAATGAGAGTGTCCAAGATAAAGAAAAGTTGTAAACGTGCCAAGTTCTTAGAAATGTATACATGTTGGTTTCATTTGGAGAGGCTTTTATAACATTTTCAACAAATATTTCAGTTTAATGATTCTAAAAGTGTCATGTGGTGTAACCATCAAGGAGAATCTAACACCATATTTTCCATTTACCTTTGAATACACGCGTGTAAACATTCACCTTTACCTTTAAAAAGTTTTTAAAATAATTTAGCGAGGTAAAATATATTTATGACATTTTGTATGACATTTTACAACTTGAACTTGCCTTGTCTGACCTTTTGCAAAGGCAAGGGTATTTTAAGAGACTTATTGACCTTGACAAACAATCAAGATCTATAAGGTTAATAAGTAAAAATAATTCAAAGTAAAAATCTGACCCTTGCAGACTCAAAATAAGAGCGATTATAACGAAAATATTATTTATTTATTATTTTAATTATTTTTCATGTGCGTGCTTGCTTGTATGTTAGGTTGCACCAACGTTTTTATATATTATATTTTTATATTAAATCACTACTTCTACTACTAATGCCATTATTTTTCTTCATTATGATAGCAGTACAGTTGTACCACCCTGACATTTAAAAAAAATTTATATATTTTTAAATAAATTAATTCAGAATTTCAGACATTAGAACATGTTCATTATAGACTATTCAAGTCATTGTATTATAAATTAGCACTGTTATATTTTATTTGTTTTTATAATCGATATGGACAAACAAACTGAGTGTCATTGGTCTAACAGTTTACAAAGAACATTTCTCTTTCCGAGTAATGGTTGCAAATTATGGAAAGATTTGCAAGCATGACATCAACATGGATGCTTTACTGTACAAACTTAAGATTAATATGTGGTATACTATGTATGATTTGTATATCACCTCCTTCCTGTTGCTTTCGTTTAATCAGGTCCACAACCAGCTCAGATGCCGCTTCCCTTCCCGAGGCCCTATCACCAGTCCCTTCCTCCCTCTCTCACTCCACCACTTCTCTTGCCCCACCCTCTCCATCCCCTTCTCCAGCCTTCCTCCGCCCTCGCCCCGCCAATCAGCAGTCCAGGGCCAAGCGGCTGTCTCACCTTTTCCTAAGAGGCCGGTCCAACAGCGACAGAGACCGTGCCATTGGAGAACGTGAGAGGGAAATATGGGTGCATTCTGCCACCCCTTCGTCACATCACTACTTGCCTCCAGCTTCCTCTAATGCCCCTGGGCTGGTCAAGATCTATGGAGATGCCCTGTCCAGTGGAGCGAACTATCGGAGCCTGCTGGCAAACATTAACTCCACTGCTCGCCAGCTCATTCAGCAGGTCATCATCCGCTACACTGAGAGAGAAAGAGAGAACGAGAGTGAAGACACAGGTATTTATTTCCCTGTAATGGTGACACAGTCTAGTCAGTCTGTATTTTGTCAAAATTATGCATCAGTTACTGCATGGCCACAGCTGTCAAAATTCAAAAAAGCACAAAAGCATCATAAAGATATCATAAAAGTGTTGACTTTAAAGCGATAGTCCACTCAAAAAAAGAAAAAAAGTATATTATGCTCACTATGGCTGCATTTATTTGATCAAAAATACAGTAATAATAAAAAACAATAATATTGTGCAATAATATTACAATTTAAAATAACTATGTAACTAATGTAATTAATTTTTTTGATGGCAAAGCTGAATTTCAGCAGCCATTACTCCAGTCTTCAGTGTCACATGATTCTTTAGAAATCATTATAATATGCTGATTTGGTGCTCAAGAACTTTTTTGTTGTTATCATCAATATTATCAATAAAAACAGTTGTGATCGTTTTTTGTGAAAATTCTTTGATTAATAGAAAGTTCAAAATAATTTATTTGAAATCGAAATCTTTTATAACAATGTAAATATTTTTACCATCTCTTTTGATAAATGTAATGCTTCCTTGCTGAATAAAAGTATTAGTTTCTTCTGAAAATGTTGACTAATTTTAAACTTTTGAAAGGTAGGATATATTTCATTCTGTTCCTCACAAAAAAGTGGCCTCAGTAGGCTTGGAATAAAGCGCATGATCTGTATATGAATCACGTTTGTGGTTTGAATGATTGTTGTTTGGAAAGAACTAAGATAATATTCTTCAGAAATACAGAACATGCACATTTGGAAGGAGTGAAAATAATGATGGAAGCTTCATATTGGCCTGTAATGGTTCATCCATTCATTATCTTGTTATGTATGAAAAATAAAACTTCAAAAACAACCTGCAAATAATCAAATGTGCATTCTGAGTGGAGACATCACAGGTTAGATGTAGGAAATTAGGCTTTACCCGCTCATTGTATCATTCCCTTCTGAATGTCCCAACTTCCTGTTCACCTGGTCAGCTCTCCAGAAATATTCCCCCGAGGACTTCCTGTTATGTGATGTCATTGGAAAGCCCATTCAGCAGCCAGATGGAGCCAGTAAATGGCAAACAGAGTGCCGAAGGAGCGTGGCATCCTGGGAATGCCCCTTACAGTTAGTGGATATGTGGAGGCAGAAGGATGGTTTCGAACGACGGTTTGAGATCCAGCGCCTTGATGAATATGAGAGGGAGGAGAAAGAGAAGGAAAAAGAGAGAGAGAGGGATGGAGAGAGCTATCAAGGTTGGAACATCGTCATATTTAACTGTAAGACATTTTACAAGTGTATTAACCAGTGTGACAATTCATTTGTGGGAACACACTATTGTGGTAACAGGAGTACGTTGGAGGCGGAGCCGCATGTCCTCTGGGGGCGGGCCAGAAGAAGAGCGAGGTCATCGAGGGCGGAACACAGAACTGAGGAGGAGTATTAGTGATATGAACCTGAGTCTAAGACGCCGTCAGGGCAAAGCTAGCAATGACCCTCGGCGTTCTGGCAATGCCCCAAATGGACAAGATAGAAAGAACATAGTGAGCATGATGGCAACTGAAGGAGGAGAGGTAAAATAAACAGGCCAACTTTGCAATACATCACAACCTCAATAATGTGAAATCAAATTGATAACACAGGGCCCAACTATTTTTCTTGCTTGCCCAGTTTGAGCTAGTAGTTCAGATTTCTATTTGCCTTTCCATTATATTCAATTGTTAAATTATATAATTTTTTTAAATATATATTTCTAAAATCATAATATCATTTATAGAAGTATTTCAATGTACAGTATAATGTAATATTTGAATATTATAATATTTATGAGATTTGAATGTTAACATTTAATATTTAACGTAAATGTTTATTTTGAAGTAATAATTTTTTTAACTAATTTGTCACAAATTTACAGATTTTTTATAAACGTTTTAAAACGTATTCTTACTGAAGCTTCTAAGACTATCATTAACAAATCGTTATAACAATTTAGCTAAAGCCATGTTAGCCAGCTATAGATCCTTTACCTAGCTAAACATTGACAAGCAGAATTGACACGCCATAAATTAAATGTTTAAAAAATATTGTTAATAAACGTATTAAATCTTATTATTAGTATTATATTTAGAAGTATTTAAAATGTGCAATATTGATAATATTCAAACATTAACTTCATTACTACACATCTTTTACACAAGTTTTACACAAAAAAGCTAAATAATAACAATAATAAAGAAAAACGGAAGATTGCAACTGTTGCTTCTGAGTCATTATTACAATTTTCAAAAAAAAATCATCGGTGTTTATTTTACCAAGCTAATAATTTTAAAAAGTTGACATGCAGAAGAAAACTTTAAATATATAGCACTGGCTCAATAGCTCAAATGACAGTTCTGTCAACTGGCTCTTGAACTCTCTCACATATAATAGCCCTATATATATATATATATATATATATATATATATCCTACTATATGTCTCTAAAATATCCTTAAATTATACAAAATAAAAGTCAATTTAATACACGTTTGTGCCATTATACATTAAATGCATGCAATCCATTCACAGCACTATCCGTCTCTGCTTTGTCAGGTCACTGGGACAAGAAGTGGTGAAGGTGAGACAGACAGATGCACTCGGGCAGCAGAAGAAGACAGAGACACCTGTGACCTGGAAATGATGTCGCAGAGTCTGATCCTTCCACCGACAGATCGGCCTTACTTCCTGTTACTGCAAGGCTATGACCAGAGCAAGGCTAGACATGCATCATCTCACTTATCTTACAGCCATGCCATGACATCATACCTGTATTCCTCTAATCACAACATACCATCAGCGCTTTCATACATTTGAGTGGAATGGCCATTGAACACGCTGCACAAAACAGCTCTACAGAAGCTCTATTTACACACACGGGCCGGACAATACCAACACAAGCATGCTGTGTCTACATCTTCATCTCTTCACATTGACCTCACACAAGCACACATTGTTGAAAACTGTAACACTCTTCATTCCTTATCGCCACTGTATTTCTGCAACTTAAGATCGCACAGATTGGAGTAAAGACCACAATGAAGATCATAACAGCTTTTTTCCACTCTCTGTCTTCGCCGTTCTCCTTCTCACCCTCTCACTCTCTTGTTTATTATTGGTTTAGGACTTTGTGTTGTACATAATGGCGGGTCACACACATGTTTTTGGGCGGAAGCCAACGTTCCGTGAGCGCGAGATGGACAGGGAGAGAGAGAGGAAGGGGAAGAGGCCTCTAAAAGTGGACACTTACCTCTCAGCGCCTGACCTGCTTGCCCGACACCTTCTGATCAGAAGAGACACAGCCGTCCCAGACCAACCGCGAGGTCAAGGTACCCTGACACCAAACCAACAAAAGTCAGATAAATCTAATGAATAAAATTCCACAACACAAAACAAAACTTACAGGATTATTGCAAATGGGCTCTCCTTTCGATTTTCACATTCACATTCAATAATGTGGCACCAAGGATTTCAAACATTCGCGATAAAACAGGAACAGAAAGTACTGATGTGGAAAAACGGTAATACTGCAATCAGTGTTGGGACATTTAACTAAATATCTCTGTATCTGAGTATTATTATTGATTGAAGAGCACTGACAAATTCTGCAACTTTTTCACTGACGATATTTCTGTGATCAAGTAATTCTTCTGAGAATCACATTTGAAATAATCTATTGAAGTTCCTTTCAATTAATTAACAAAGGAATTAGAAAAATGGTATGAATCGGTTCGTAATTCAAGATACAGTCGTGCTAGACCAGGGGATCTCAAAAGGTCCATTGTCTTGAAGAATTTAGCTCCAACTCTAATCAATCACACCTGAACTAGCTAATCAGGGTATTCAGGATTGCTAGAACTTTACAGCCAGGTGAGTTTGATCAAGGTTGTAGCTAAACTCTGCAGGAAGTGGACCTTGAGGGCCAGAGTTGAGAACCCCTGCGCTAGACTTTCAGCGTTTCATGGAAGTTATATTTTTTTTTACCAAAAAATCAAAGTAGTTACACCATAGCTCCAGAGATAGAAAAATATTTTAGTTATGTTCTCACTGCAGGCAGTGTTGCCAACTGCTGTCAATTGAAAGTAGCTAAAACTAGCTAAATCTTAGTCGTGGCCTAATGGATATAGAGTCAGACTTGTAATCCAAAGGTTGCAGGTTTGAGTCTCAGGTCCGGCGGGGATTGTAGGTGGGGGGGAGTGAATAACCAGCACTCTCTCCACCTTCAATACCATGACCGAGGAGCCCTTGATCAAGTCACCGAACCGCCAACTGCTATGTTACATGGTATATGATGTCTGCTACTATGTTTGTACTTTCTGTACTGGAAGCTCCTAACACCAAGACAAATTCCTTGAGTGTGCAAACACACTTGGCAATAAAGCTCTTCTGATTCTGAATGTGGGAAAGTTTCAGAAATAAAAATAAAGAAATAAACAACATTTTGAACAAAAAGTTGAAAAAAGAATGATAATCAGAACATAGACGGAGTCGATCAACGCCCCACAGCTTGACAATCATTATTACCTCTTCATTGGTGACATTTTATTCCATAACGTTACACAGCTTTGATGCGGTTTTATGTCAGAAGATAGGGTTAGATAATACGTGGAAGCATGTTTTTTTGGTTTCTTCTTCACTTGTTTTTTTTTTTATTCTGTACAGAAGATGTGTACAAGTGCCCTATAACAATGAAAACACAGATTCTAGGAGCTCAAGTATATCTCAAATATATTTAGACTTTTTCTAAGTATAAGTGTAAATAAATGCAATTTTAAGTATATTTCTGAGAAGTACATAAAGCCCATGTCTGAGAAGTACGTAAAAAGTAAACTATAAGTATACTTTCCTATTTTTAGTTTAAAAGAAGTATACTAATAGCACACTTGATAAACTTATTTTTCGTAAGGGTTACCATACTTGGCCACACGTCACGTCCTTTCCTTTTCCTTTTCTTTCCTGATCCATATGAAGATGAATATAGATCAGTGGGCAAGATGAGAACTTAGATAAGTTTTGTCCAAGAAGTTGCTATAATTTGTCCCTAAACTTTAGAAAAAAGTCTCAAAAGGGGCGGGGAAATCGCTAAATCTAGCTATAGAATTGCTAAATTGGCAACACTGACCGCAGGTGATGTTTCGAGCTTAGATGCTCTTCATGGGGAAAAAAGTGTGGTGTGATTTCTCACTCAGTAAAATACTAACAGGATTCTTTATGATGTTCTTCAACTGTCTGTTGTCGCCGATATCAGTTACAGTCAAAATAAATAGCACACTACATGACTTGGATCACAGTCAGTCCTAGATATTTGACCTGCTAATGCTGCCCACACATTACATGAGTTCAGCCATGATTCTTCCGCTCGCCAACAGTTAGTTGAGGCAAATCTGTTCTAGTTCATGTAAGTGCCAATTGCTATATGTTTGGAATTTCAAAAACTCAGTCTGAGAGAAGTGGTGATGTGTTGTTGATGCCTGAGAGATATTTAGCAGGTTAAACATCCCAGACTTGCGACCCAAATGCTGTAGTGTGCAATTTGTTTTGACTGGAAATTATATCGTGACAACAGACATTTGTGAGGTATGAAAAGAACAGCAATGTCATGTAGTGTATTGGCAGCATAACACAGACAGAATACTAACAAAATAAAAACATGCAAATTATATATGTGTTATGTTAGCGTATATTGCTAGCAGCAAAGAAGGTCACTATTAAGTTTAACACTTGCACATATTTGTGAATCAATGGAGGTAAATACATTTACCAAGCAAAAAAATTATCAAAACATTACCAGTACACAAAAGCACTTGAATAACACTGTGATCCCATGTATTTTTTGGCTATGTGCCATGGTGGTACTGTGGTATTGCTTAAGTACATTCTAGTACATTTGTACAGCTTTATTTATACATGTTATTTATTTATACGTGCTCACTGTTACATCATATTTTTTTTAAAAAAGTATTTTAATATATAGCAAGCCACATTTGCCATGTAGCTTCAAGTGCAACCACTTTTTCACCTTTAGTTTAGCTTAGCTATTTTTTTTTGTAAAGTGGATGCCAGCTCAGCTAGCTACAGTAGCTTGCTCTAGCTTATACTGTCTGCAATTATACTTCTGTTTTTATTCTTCTTCAGCCTTGGCACGTCCATTCAGAGGAGGACCTGTCACTCTTAACGGAGCCCCACTTTATAGGGAAGCAGCCCTAAAGCCTGGAGACTTGTTGGGTCTTGGCAGCCACTTCCTTTTCCTTTACCGTGACCCCCGTGTGACCCCCGCTCCGCCCCTGGCTTTACCACCGCCATGGCAAGGTGACATGTCAACTTCCTACGGCCCTAGCGGGATGACAGATAGACAGGAAATGCTCAGGCAGTATCTGGGGTCCACAGATTCACTGCTGAGATTCCAGGCCAAACATGCGGACGCCCTGCTGCAGGTAAACACTGATACAATCGAATACTCCTTCTGATATATCTGTCATAAACAAACACTCGTGCATGTAAATACAGAGTTCTGACAGGGGGTTATCATAATGATTTACTGCAACAGACAAACTGCAGGCTATGATTTAAAAATCAGACAGCAGCTTCGCCAACATTTCAGCGTAAATGTTTATAATACGGCATACTTAGTGAGTGCTGCAATGAAACTTAATTTAGGAAAAATATTATCACGGGTAAATTGTGGTGTAACAAATACTGCTGTACTTTCAGTTTTGCCATGGCTTCATAATAGTTATTTATACAAGTCTGTCACTACTGCTACTTAAATTTCAGGAAATTATTTTGAAGAACTCCAGCCCAGATTGCGGGGGCGGGGCTTTAGCACCTGCCTATCTTCTGACGCTCATGATTGACTACGCCTCTAAACATCTGGACCCTGCATTATTACCTCAGTTACTTTTAAAGGCAGCCAATCAGATCAAAGGAATTGTTTGGGTGAGTATCCAAAAGTCTAGTGCAGTGATTCCTAACCAAGGCTGTGTGTATGTGAGTCTGCTTTTTTACATTTATAAAACAGAAATGACCATTTTATTTAAATAAATATAAAATAAATTGTTTTAATAATTAAATACTTATCATTTTCATAATCAAAAACATCAATCTTGTACTTTTTTTAAATTAAAGGGCTTAAGTATTTATGTTTTGTCATTTTCATCCCATCAAATATCTGCCAATCAAACCAATACCAAACTAAATGCAATTATGACAAATACTTCTGGGTCTTTTTTACCTGCAGTACATTTGTAGATTTGTGTTTAAGTGAGTCATTGCAATAATAGTTATTTTATTAATAATGATCATGCAACATTATATCTATAATATGAGGTAAAAGGATCACATGTCTGGTTTGGTGTGATAATAATGGGATTCGATTTTATTTTATTTGTGTTGATGAAGAGTTGCTTTAGTCTTACTAATGGGGCAGAATAGGATGGAAACCGCTGGTCTGGATGATATGAAACATCATGAAATCATGAAGTGTAAAACCACAACCTTATTTAGGAGTTAAGTAAAGTACCGGGTTGGGTTGTTATATAACAGCACTGAGACGGCAACTGGAGTGCTAAGGTGACAATGAACATGACATGATTTGAACCGGCTGTCACTGTTCTTGACACTTTGGTGTTTTGTCAAACCACTGCAGAGATAAAACTGGACTAATAGTTAAAACACACAACACGCACTAATAGTTTATCTGAGAGTGTTTTAAAATGGACTCTCTGCACTGTGAAGCTGTGGTTGAGGAGCCACAGCTGCAGACACAGATGGGCTTTCACTGGAATTTCGCCGTAGTTTGTAAACAGAGGTTGACTGATGTCATTTCCACCCGTTTGGAAAATGTGCTGTCATTGTCCGGACACATCAGCCAAACACTACCGCCCATGCATTCATCCGAGTCTGCTTTAATCTCTCTCTCTCTCTCTCTCTCCCTGTCTGTTCCATTATTCATCTTTCAGGACAAAATTAAAGAGTTCGGTGACAAACATCCAACACAAAAGTAAGAACCCGCACTACCCCTCCATGCTGCACTAGATCTGTATACACTGTTCAAACATTGTTGCTCAGTGACAGGCCTGTAAACAGCAAATTCCTCTCACCTTACCCAGCATTGAACTTGTGTTTTGCCATTACTTAAATAATCCTTTACTGTGAAATGCCTGTGGATGCATGCCTAGAATATGATATCTATTTCAAGAAATTATAGAATTATATAACAACATCATGTAATTATATAATAACTTACTATATAGAAATAGTCATTTGTATTGTGTATTATATATTGAATTCATTTTAATTGTTATTTTTTGTATTTGATTAAAAAATTATAAAATATTGTGTGTGTGTGTGTGTGTGTGTGTGTGTGTGTGTGTGTGTGTGTGTGTGTGTGTGTGTGTGTGTGTGTGTGTGTGTGTGTGTGTGTGTGTAAACATTATATTGCTATATATATATATATCAATAATTTAAACAAATGTATGTATAAATATATGTGGTTTTCTGCACTATGCTGAGGTTTTATGTTTTTTATGTGTGTTCAGCTCAGCAGAGGCTGATGTTGAACTTCCTCCACCAAGCATGCAGAAGCTCTCCTCTGACCTTCGACCTCTTATGTTCTGGATGTCCAATGCCACGGAGCTCCTCAACTTCTTTCAGGTCAAAGTCGAAGCCATGGAAAAAGAATGGGAATTTGAAGGTTAGTGAGAGATTGGCAATTACAGCATGTTTTCTCGAAACAAAAAACACTTGTGTTGCATAACATGCCGTATCTTTGGTTGTAGACGTGTTATGTCTTTTGTTAGACTAAATCATTTTTCTGTTAATGCCATCTTGCTCTTTTTAGTAAACCTGTTAGTCTAAGCAAACAGTAGGCACTGCGAATTAGGCCTCAACTTTGAATGGAATTACAATGATAATATATTCAACCAACAGAGTTATTGCTCATAAAACTCAAATACAAACAGTTCATGAAATAAACAGTCAAAATCTTTGCCAAATGCTAGAATGTACTCATCACATGATATCAACCAACAGTAGCTGTTATTCTTTCAAAGATGAGCTTCTAAAATAACACATTTTATTGTCAACTAATATAATGAAACTGGTTGCTATTATTATAAATGATTAATGTTAAAAATGACCAGGTCACTTGGGATGATTTATGTTCATCTGCAACTTCTCCATATGATTTTACTGACATTTTGAGTTTAAACATTAAATGAAGGATCCATCTGTTTCTTTATGGTTTGTTTCATCATAACCTGTAGCTCCGGGTGACCCCGTTCTCTCAGCTGATATGGACACCTGTTCTGAGGCGCTGGTACAGCTGGATGATATCATTATGCACACCTTTCAGCAGTGTGTTTACCATCTGACCAAGGTTAGAGAATGTGCATCAGTGGTGCTTGGATGACACATTTGTATAAAGCATTTGATTGACTCCTCTCTCTTTCAGACGTTATACTCTTTGCTCCCAGCACTGTTAGACACCAACCCATTCTCCAGTGAGGAGAAGAAGAAAGGAAAAGCAGGACCAAAGGACAGAGCTGGTAATGAAGGGGAAGGAGATGAGGAAGAAGACGTCTCCACTTTGCCGCCCACCGTCGCTGGACTGGTGGAAGTGTATCGCTGCTCTCTGCAGCTTTCACGAGACGCTTGCCTCTCTCCAGCGCTAACCTCCCAAACATTTGGCTACCTCTTCTTCTTCACAAACACGTCTCTGCTCAACACACTCTTGGAGAGAGGTGAGAATTTACAGTCTTTCATAAACATAGTTGTGTTTGCGCATGGTTTCAGGCAGCAATGACAGCACAGCAGTTGACTTGAGCAGGATATGATGGCGATGGGTTTATGGCTGGACGACTAGCACAAATTTAAGTGTGAGGTTGAAAATCATTCGTTTGTGCAATCTTTTACAGATGCTCTATTCTCTTGGTCACGTGCGGTTCAAATTCGAACAAATCTGGACCTGGTCTTAGACTGGCTACAAGGAGCAGGCCTTGGAGATATTGCGTCAGAGTTTCTAAAGAAGCTATCTGTTACGGTCAACTTCCTGTGCATACCTAAGACCCGCCTTATTCAGGTGAGAGTTTGAGAACAAACTGGCCCCATGCACTGAATATGTAACGCAATGCTTTTCACATCCTTAATGACTTAACTCAGTCACATGACAATGAATTGTCACTCTGTTCCTCAGTCATCTTGGTCAAGTTTACAGGAAGAACATCCTTTCCTAAGTCCTTCCCAGCTTCACCACCTTCTCACTCATTATAAGCTTGGACCAACCAGAGCCCCACCATCTTCATGGGCTCCGCCTCTTGGTAACGAACTTGGAGGTGGTGAGTAACAACTTAAATAAATGAACACATTCTTACTGTATATACTAATGATAATACACCTGTTAAACTATTTTATATATACTTATATAATATACATTACTGTTCAGAAGTTTTGGGGTCAGTATATTTTTTCTTTAGCAAGAATGTAGTAAAAAAAAGACATGTTACAAAAGTTATGTATCAGAAAAATGCTGTCCTTTCCATTTTTTTTCATCAAAGAATCAACAAAAAAGTTTTCACAAAAATATTATGCCTAAGCAGCACAACGGTTTTCAACATTAATAATATTAAAGACTGACAAATCAGGATATTAAAATGCTTTCTGAAGGACTACGTGACACTAAAGACTGGAGTAATGATGCTGAAAAATCATAAAATATATAAAAATGAATTTGCAAGTGAATTTTAGAATTGTATTGTTTTTATGGTATTTTTAATCAAATAAATACAGCCATAGTTTGCATAAAAGACCATTGCACAAATCCTAGCAACATCAAACTGTGGTGTATGTATACTTTTAATATATTATATTTATTTTATACATAATTATATGTTTTGTCTTTATTCACATATTTGAAGATATTTTTGAGAGTTTCTTGGACCATCCTCCTCTTATCCTGCCTAACGAGACACCTCGCCTGGATCTGACTCAGCCAATCCCAAGCCCTGAGCTGATGAAGGAAGTGACACGCCTGCGAACATTCCTGTGGGGGCTCGACCAGGATGAACTTCCTGCTAATCAGCGGACTAGACTGTAACATTAATTGATTCCAGTAGTCAAATTATGAACATTATCTAGTTCTCACATAGAGAAACTACCAGTCTTTAGACACCTGTTCAAATCAGATGACATTCTCTCGTTTTTTTGCCTGTCAAGCACATTTGTTGGATTTTAATGGATATACACTGACTTCATTATGAATATGTATAAGTCATTGCATTAGTTACCCTAAGGGTTTATGCTAGAGGAGATTCATTGCCTGGTTGCAATGATAAATGCCAGCCTGTTATTTTACACAGTATTTTTTTCACTGTTAATCTTACTAAATATGACACTACAACAAACAAGCTGTTATGATCAGATAAATAAATTGCATTGATATTGTTTTTTCACATGTCTGTAATAAATAAAAAATTACATTTAACCTACTGGCATGTTTTTTTTATTTTATTTTGTATTAATGGATTCTCATACATTTAGTGAGAAGCTGTTGGGAACTCTGGTGGCCACCTGCTGTTCTATTAATCAACACAGGGTGGCAGGATCGCAATGGACTCAACGATTACAGGAGACTCCACCGGTCACCACTGAAAATTCATATCACTTATCATGACTTATATATTAACGAGGACCAGTATCCTGACAATTATTTTATTGTGTTCTAGAAGGGTTTTTATAAATACTTAATATAGCCTATACCATAACTGTTTATAGTGGAAATTATGATACTTGCAGGTGACCTTACAATTAAACAGTGCAACCTATAACCAGTATACGCCTAAATACCACAGTTAGTTATTGTTACTACCGAAAACCACAATAAATACATATGGGATTTATTTATATTTTTTATTATGTCTGCTAAATGCATAAATGTAAATTTATCTTTAAAAAAAATCTTTATTTGATGACGGTTCAACTAGCCTAATACCAAAGTTAACACTATTTTATTGCAGTAATAACTATGTGGTGTTTCTAAGTGTTTGGCGTAACCTATGGTTACAATGGTAAATATTTGTAAAGGTAATATAGCATTTAGATAGGCCTACTGGTTTGATGCCTGGGTAAACCCTGGGTAAACATAGGCTAATTAAGTGTTATCCGGTGTTACTATTCATACAGTCCATGTTTGCCACGCGCTAGTAATTAATCCACGGTAGTTGGATTTTCGACATTTAAACCCAGGATTATCATTTACATATTTATCAGGTCAGCAACAATGATTGAACGCAAATGAATCATGGCTATACCTGTTTGTTCATCTCTGAAAAGGTCGCCGCGTAAATCCATTCTGGTCTCAAACAATTAAAAAAGCAAACAATGCATTTTCTTCACTCCAGTCAACACATGTGAGTCATTCCACGAAACGGTACGATTTGGACGTACACATTTTATTTTTTTTAAAAAATTGTACTTTTCTGAGCACCCCACAGCATTAATGACATATTGAACTTCCTGAAAAAAATATTTTCCTACCTCAGTCATCAAATCCCTATTATTATTGGTCATTATTTTAAGATATGGGCACTATTAATCTTCAACCCCGTTATGGACACTCTGGGAGCCCTCTGAATGTGATCATAAAATATATTTGTAATGAAATCAACATTTTCCTATTAATCAGATATCCCTCACACTAATTCAGTATTTGCAAATAAAAAAAGTTACATAAAATCTCACACTTTTGCTATACCAAAGCCTGAAATAGATTTTTTGTGACAGCAACCTCATCATTTTTGATCAAAGAAGTGGGTTAACTTCAGAATTTGAACTAAAATCAGTATTCTTATGATTGCTCTGAACATTTCCGACTGAGTTCAACAAACATTAAATTACTTTTTCATAAACTTAAAAAAATAATTAATAAAAAATGTAGGTGTGACGGGGTTGAGACAAGGGTAACGGGGTTAAAGATGGTAACGGGGTTGAAGAGACAAATACAGCTTAAAATATAAATAGTTGTTTTTTACTCAAATTCACTGTAAGATTTGCTATAAATACTGTATTTCATTATGTGACCAAGAAAGACAACAGATATAAACTGCAATTGAACTGAGTTTTATTAACCCGACTGCAGGAAAAACAACAATAACATAGTATACATTAGAAGATTATAAACTGACTGAATAGGCCATCAAAATAAAACATATAACTTGTGTGGCATTCAATATCTGGCCCACACCTCTTTCAAGATCTCCACATGGAGAAGCACATGAAGCACACAGGCTCTGGTTTTCCAACAACATACAACACCCCTGTACAGTGCATCCGGAAAGTATTCACAGCGCTTCACTTTTTCCACATTTTGTTATAATAATAATAATGATAATAATTTGTTACATTTATATAGCGCTTTTCTGGGTACTCAAAGCGCTTTTACATGGAAGGGGGGAATCTCCTCATCCACCACCAGTGTGCAGTCATTTAAGCATCATAATTGAAGGAAACCAGCTCTGCTCATCACCTGCAGAGTACCATCCCAAAAGTAAAGTGTGATGGAAACAGCCTCATGCTGTGGGGCTGTTTTTCAGTGACAGGGACTGAGGGACTCGTCAGAGTAGAAAAAAAGCTCAGTGCACCAAAATATTTAGATTAATCATTAATGAATTGATTGAGATAGCATTAATGATAATGATTCAGAATCTCAGACTGGGCAGAAGGTTCACCTTCCAACAGGACAACAACCCTAAGCACACAGCCAAGATAACAAAGGAGTGGCTGCGGGACAACTCTGTGAATGTCCTAGAGTGGCGCAGCCAGAGCCCAGACTTGGACGCGATTGAACAACTCTGTAGAGATCTGAAAACCGACGCACCGATGTTCCCCATCCAACCTGATGGAGCTTGAGAGGTCTTGCAAAGGAGAATGGGAGAAACCGTCCAAAAATAGATGTGCCAAGCTTGTAGCATCATACTCAAAAATACTTGAGGCTGTAATAGTGGCCAGAGGTGCTTCAACAAAGTATTGAGCAAAGGCTGTGAATACTTATGTTCATGTGATATATTATTTTATTTATTTTGTATAATAAATTTGCTAATATTTCAAACAAACTTCATTCACGTTGTCATTATGGGGTATTGTTTGTAGAATTTACTTTACACTGAGATGTGAAAATCTAGGCAGAACACTCATGCACACACACATAGCCTTGACATGAACATTACTACATTCATATGCATGTGGTGTATGATTCTTGATCAAATATAATAATTCATTAAAAATACAACCCCATCACAATCTCACAACTCCGTTATGATCAAATAAATAACGGGGTTGAGTATGACAGGGTTGTGATTTTTTGCTCAAAACGGCCCCTGCCCTAAATGTAGTGAATAACAGGAGAGCACATGGTATGCATGATATTAAGAAATCATGTATATTGTTAAAATAACAAAGATAATTTTCACAAGTAATCGTTTTCTATTTTTTTTTTTGATGTAACAGGGTTGAGTCGTTAAGCTTGACAATCACAATATTATTAATTTTATAGTCATAAAAGAAGGTGGTAACTTGCCTATGTCTGCTCACAGTGTTGTTCAGAAGAGTTATATGATGTCACTTCCTATTCATGATGTCACATAAGGATCAGTTTGTTATTTTTTTATGGGGGGGGAATGATTTGTGTAACGGGGTTGAGGGGTTACTGGGGTATGGAACTAAATAATATGATTTTATTGAATAATCATGAATTTACTTTAAAAAAAAATTCCAGCAAAAAAGCACAGATAGATATTTATGAGAATAGCAAAATGCATGGACTTTTTTCTAATTTTATTATTCATATCCCAAGTATACTTTCATAGAAGGCCATGAGGGAAATGACAAAATAGGTGGTGTCAACTGAAAAAACAAGATCATTTCTACTATATAGATAAAATGTATGTCATATGTTTTTAAACCTTATTAAAGGAGACATTTCAATTAATACAACAAAAAAAGATGTTGGTGACCCATTAGATAAAATACACTTAAAAAGGTCAGAGGGAATCAAATCGTACCGGTTTCGTGGAATGACTCATGTTACATTTCCCCCAAGATAGAGACTAAACAATCACAGTGCGTGAAAGTTTCTGTGACTGTACAAAACGTGGAAATGTAAACACTGGCGTGGTTTATAGTTGTCTGCAAACGGAAGACGTTTAAAAACGTTATGTATGTAGGTATTCATTAATTCATTTGAACTGCTTTTAACATTTTGGAAAGTCGCGTCAAAAGCTTAGACTGTGGTCAAAAGACGCGCAACGGTCAAGTCAGCAAAGCGTATGTTTACAGAAAAACATGCACTGTTTTATTCAGCTCCGCTAAAGGTTGAAAGTGGTGCTAAACCCCTTAACAAGTGTGAAACGTTGCCTAACCCAGGGTTAAGTGTAGTTTGAAGTGTATATTTATTGTAGACAGAACTAGGCTATCTCTTATGTTGTGACGGGGGGAGTACATTTCACAGGCTACTGTTGAGTTTCTTATTCCTGGTAAAACAACCTTCTCACTCAGTGACGTTCGAAAATAAACACGTACTGTTATTGACCTAACCGAAGCGATGAATGGAAGTGGCGTCAAGCCCATCCTTGCTAGTTCGTTTGTTTAGATTTACATGTTTTTGAGGATATGAAAAAAATTCCCAAGACTTGCTCATGACGTCATATCAAGCCTTTAATCCACACTTATTGTAAAAGCATGTTGTCTTTTCCGCGTTGGATCTCGACAACGTGCCAGATCTCCGTCCTTTCCGGTCAATTGTTTCATTATGCCGTTTTTACGGTAAGAATGCGATCCCTTGAGATCCGTTTACATCACACAGGGTTTTTTAATGCGTCCAGCCAGCGGCACCAGTCCTCGTTTGTCATAAACCCCCCATCATCCGCGCCATGTCATCGTCTCAAGTCGGTGGCAGATTTGTATGAGTCATGATTTAGCCTCTCTGTGGTGGAAATTTAATCAATTAAGTTACTATGCGACTTCTGATTTGCAAATCTGTGTGGTTTATGAGCGAGACAGCAGGGGCTGTTTTGAACTTGTCATCCATTCATCATGGAATAATTGATGATTATTATTTGGGTTCAAGCAGTAAAGATGTTTTTCATGCATGCTGGTCATACAGCTATGGGTCAGTGATGCCAGTGTTGATGTGAACAGTCAGCCTCCCCATCCTCTTTCTGTGTCACTGTCTGCCCTGTCCTTAAAATTGTGTCTGCATTGCTCTCACACACACACACACACACACACACACACACACACACACACACACACACACACACACACACACACACACACACACACACACACACACATACATAGATGTACACCCATTCCTCCAGGTGCAGATCCCCGCACCTGTTGAAGTTCATCTCTGTAATTAGGACAACACAATTATTTTTTGAAGGCAGAGGGGGGAGGAGGGGTGACGGGGTAGACAATGGAGCACTTATTCTCGCTGCTTGCTTTCTTTTTCTACATCTCTCAAATAATGATAGATTCTCGCCTCTTCAAAGCAACAGGTTTCCTACAAAACCGCTGAGTCAGGAAAGAGAGAAAGGGAGGGTCTATGTGTCGGGATATGTGTGTACTTCGCTCTTCTGAACTGTCTTTGAGAATGAACGACACGTCAGCTCAGCATAGAGTATTGTATGATGTTTATATGCATATATTTTACATTTTGTGACACAAGCAGTCCAATAGTCTTAATCTGATTTCTCAATGAGTGCCTTTCTGAAGCAACATGGGCCTTTCCAGGCTGCGACCCAAATCACCTGATCCTTCAGGCCACTGGCTCCTCCTCAGCTTCTGAGAGTAATATCTTACCTCTTGTTCAATGATAGCTAAACATACGCCTGAAATACTCTATACAGAACTGAAACAAAAAGTTCTCATTCAGAAACTATCCATCCATCATCCATCCATCCATCCGTTAATTTTTACACTTTCCAAAAGACCTTTATGCATTTTTAGATTAAATTACATTTATTTAAATTCCCCTTTATTTTTATTTTACTTCCTAAATTCAAATGGCAATTCTTCCTCCTATTTACTACATCAGTTTACATTCAATTCAAACTCAGTAACTGAAATGGAGTTTACTGTAAAAGGCATTTCAATTCCAATTCTGAATTACGTGTGTTGTCGTGCAACCCTGGTGTCCTGATAGTTGTAGATGACTATTTAACTACACATGACTAAATGCCTAAATGTACAAATATTTTATTGATGACAGTATTATTAATTTTGCAGCATGGCATGATATTTTGAAGCACCTTTGTTTTAAAGTTCTGTCATCTCAGTTTGATTCCCAAATAACATTTGAAAATAAGTCATCAGAGCAGATAAAAAAAATTTTTTATAAAATTAAAAACCATTTCAGTTTTTAAAATCTGCAATAACCAGTCTAATGCATTTTTTTGTAATATCTGATGTCAATTATTTATTGTTTTTTGTAAAAAATGTGCTGCACACTTTGTTCCAGACATCTATTTGCAAAATTAGTCTTCTATAACAAATTCTCTTCATTATGTTAACAGCAAAAGAAGGCAAACAGTATAAATGGAGACGTGTGTGCACAGTAGATGTGTCTGCAGCCGGTGCGGTCAGTGAGGTTGAGCTGCCCTGAGTTTCCTATATACCCTGCTCTGAGAAAGTCGGTGTGTGTGTGTGTGTGTGTGTGTGTGTGTGTGTGTGTGTGTGTGTGTGTGTGTGTGTGTGTGTGTGTGTGTGTGTGTGTGTGTGTGTGTGTGTGTGTGTGTGTGTGTGTGTGTGTGTGTGTGTGTGTGTGTGTGTGTGTGTGTGTGTGAGAGAGAGAGAGAGAGAGAGAGAGAGAGAGAGAGAGAAAATCTATCCTTGCATATTTGCATGTGTATTTCTATCTGCGAGTGTAGAGGGAGTGAACACGTGTCAGTGTTCATTTACATTCTTACAGAAGCGAATCTTTCATGTGTAATAGAGCAACATGAAATGTACCGTGTTTGTAGCCAGTGTGTGTGTGTGTGCATGGGAAAAGAGAGACTGTGTGTAGGTTTGGGGTTAGACACGGGACGAGTGAAACACCCAGGCTCTCCTCTGGGACCGAATCACTTTCTCTTGCTGCCAGGTGGATTACGTCATTGCTGCCCACCGTATTAGAAGAGACCTGTGATGTCATACCAAGAGGTTATGCACCGGTGACGCTCCCGTTTTGTCTGTCTCTTTCGTTGGATGTCTAAACATCACCCGCTCAGATGTCCCTTTTACCTCTCCCTACATCTCTCATCTAGCTTCCCTCACTCCACCCTAACCTTTGCTCTGCATTTCTCTCCCCACCTTTCCTTGCCCCTCCCTCCGTTTTATATTTGCTCTCTTTCAGGTCTGCCTTCCTTGGGAGTCTCCGCTCTGGTCTCGGGTTTAAGGGTCTCGTCCAAAACGCACACCACACCCCGACTCGCCGCTCAAGCCCTTTGGCCATCCTCGCCTCATCTGTCCTCCGCGCTCCTCTCATCCCTTCGTCTCTCCTCCGATCTGGGCCTGGGCAGCGGCGGAGGGGTCAGCGGTGCTGTGGGTTGGGGCTGAGTTCCGACAGAACTGCTTTTTCTGTCGTGCTTTTGTTCCATTCTGCGTCATCGTGTTGACTGAGTGGACCCCACACTTACCAGGCAGTTGTGCGCGCGGCCTCGGCCTAACACTGAGCCATGTTAGCGGCTGTAATCTGATGGTTGTGTTTATTTTATGTAGGCTCTCTTTGAAGGCGCTGAGAAAGTCTTTGGCCTTTTTGTCCAGCGCTTTGGCTGCCCGCGCAGAGGTGCTTGCAGTGGTAATAGTCAGGAAGAATAATATTTGCATTCGTATTCACTCAAAACATGTTTTTTTCCATATTAGTGTCAGAGAGGGGAGAAAGGGGACAGAAGTGGAGCTCTCACTCTCTTTCTTCTCTCTCTCTCTCACTCTCTCTTTTTAGAGAGTGTGGGGATCTCTGGGCCTCGGCTGTGGTGGCAAGGCTGCGTCTACTCCATCAACCCTTATTACGCCTCCACAATCCCATAATAGGTACTTAACCTCTTCACTGTGTTTGAAGCTCATGGCATCACTCACTGTCTGAGAACAAGCACTGGGCCTCTCTCACTTTCTGCTTCTCTTACTCTCTCTCTCTCTCTCTGTTTTCAATTCAGTTCAGTGAGCTTTAATGGCATGACCAATCCAAAACAAGCATGATGATGGCAGACGATGTGTGCATCCAAGTCGCAAATTCAATTTTTGCACAAAATGGAAAGGGAGCTAAAATAATTAGCGAATTTAGCAGTGTTTTCATCCCATGGGAAACTGGTGCAAATAAAAATGGATGTTGTAGCCACTGTTAAATTAATTACTATTAAGTTCAATCAATCAATCAAACTGTATTTATAAAGCACTTAAAAACACTGAAGTGGACCAAAGTGCTGTATAGAAAAATAAAATTCATACAAGACATAAAATAATAATAAAACACACCAAGAGACCATAGAAAGATTAAATAATTAATCAAATATCAACATCAGGTGTCAAAGGTCAAGGAAAAAATATATGTTTTAAGAGACGATTTAAATAAAGACAATGAAGAGGCCTGCCTAATGGGCAGAGGCAAATCATTCCATAATTTAGGAGCTGCCACAGCAAAGGAATAGTCCCCTCTAAGCTTTTGCTTTGTTTTTGGCACATTCAGGAACCGCTGATCAGCTGACCTGAGAGAATGGGTGGGCATGTAAGGGTGTAACAGCTCAGAAATGTAAAGTGGGGCAAGCCTATTTAGGGATTTAAAAACAAATAGAATAATTTTTAAATTGAATCCTAAAATGTACTGGTAGCTAGTGAAGTGAAGCTAAAATGGGGGAAATGTGCTCATATTTACATGTTCCAGTTAAAAGACGCTCTGCAGCGTTTTGCACCATGCAAACGAGCAACAGAAGACCCACTAACCCTCACGTTCAGTGCATTTCAGTAATCTATCCGAGTGGTTAAAAAGGCATGGATTACTGTCTCAAAGTGTTGGCTTGGAAGGTATGGCTTTATTTTGGCCAGCTGCCTCAACTGGAAAAAACTTTATTTAACTACTGCCGTGATCTAACTGTTGAGCTTAAAATCCGAGTCAATTTTCACCCCAAGTTAGTGATGGTTGGCTTGATGTACTGAACCAAGGCACCTAAATTAACCAGTGAGGTCCCAGTGGTCCCACCAAAAACATCCCTTCTGTCTTGCTTTCATTGATACTTAAAAAATTAAGGGACATCTATGCCTTTATATCGTCAAGACAATCAAGTTGCGGTCTGACAGTGTCAATATTTCTAAGTGGCACATACATCTGGCTATCATCCGCATAACAATGAAATGACAAACCATGCTTCCTGATTATTGAACCGTGGGGGAGCAAATAAAGAGAGAAAAGGAGAGGGCCTAAAACTGAGCCCTGCGGTACCCCACAAGAGAGAGGAGACGAAGAGGACACAGAGTCACGAGTCCGGCCTTTTAAATAGGACCTGAACCATTGGAGCACTATGCCCTTAATGCACACTCACTGCTCCGAGATATTCATTTCATGGTCCGCAGTGTCAAATGCAGCAGTTAAATCAAGAAGCACCAGAGTAACACAATCACCAGTGTCAGTAGCTAAAAAAATTTCATTAAAAACTTTTAGAAGTGCAGATTCTGTGCTATGTAGAGTTTTACAACCGGACTGAAAAACTTAAAGAATATTGTAATCTTTCAGATAGGCCATTAATTGACTACAAACTACCTTTTCGGGGATTTTTGAAGTTTATTACTAATTAGGTGCATATGTTTTATATCTGTGAGCAACATCATTTTAGACGTTTCTGTGAGGTTATTTAGGCAATCATTTTGATAACAGGCTCCGGCATTTCAAACCCTGATATATGACTTGTTTTTAGAGATTATCTCTAGAACTATACCTTCAAAAGTTTTGGGTCAGTACGATTTTAGAATTCATAAAACTGATCAAAAGTGACAGTAAACACATTAAATACGATTATAAAGATTTCTATTTCAAATAAATGCAGTTTCCACAAATATATTAAGCCACACAACTCTTTTAACATTTTCATTATTATCATTATTTGTGTTATTATCAACAGTGATAATAATAAGTACCAAACCAGCCTTTTAGAATGATTTGTGAAGGATCGTCTGACTCTGAATATTAATGTTTCTGCTGATATACAGAGACAAATTTGGTAACACCTCAGTATAGGAACCAATTCTCACTATTAATTAGTTGCTTATTAGCATGCCTATTATTAGCATATTGGCTGTTTATTACAGTTTTTTTCAATCGCTAACAAGCGTTTACCAATACTTAAAGTACTTTTTCTAAACTCTTAACACAGCAACACATCTACATCACACAATTAGCCAAATAGTAAATTTTCTGGCCAAAACCACATTTTGTTAAATAAATACAAACTCTACATTTGAAAATGCTGAATAACTTTCTCTTCATATACTAACTCTATCAAAACACAGCAAACCTGGTTCAAAATCGAGTCATTCGGTCAAAACATTAGCACTGGTTTTCTATCCAATAGGAACATGTAGTCAATTATAGTGCATAGACTGTTGAAATGATAACAATTAATGGCATTACAAAAACTGCATTACTTGCCATGTCTCAGTTCTACCTGCATATAATACACAAAATAAAAATCCATAGTTTTTTGTAATTTAGCCTTCAGTTTACCTTCAACTGAAACCTATTTTACATTTTTAAGTGTTGAATATGTTAATTCTTGGCAACATACTATCTAAAATTGAATGAGTCATTACTTCATAGAACATACAATAGAAAAAATAGGGTCCCCATGCAGAAATTCAATTGAACCTTGATTGAAATTGCTTTTCAGTGGGTGAGTGTTGGATGTGGATGGGACCCCCATATAGTTGATGCCAGGGATAAAAAAAATTACAACATACATGGCCTTTGGTTACTATGCAAGCTTGTTTCCATCACAGAAAAAAAAAGTTAAAAAACATATTTGTGACATTTATATCTCACATTCCGGACTTTCTATATTGGAATTGAAAGTTTACATCTTGCAATTCAGACTTTATCAGAATTGTGAGATACTGTAAATTCACAATTGCAAGAAAAAAAAATCTGAGATAAAGATAAAATTACCCTTTATATTCCATGGCAGAAATAAGCTTTCATAGGTTCCACTTGTGTAAGGGGAAAAACAAACAAACATAAAAAATGCACAGTCCAACGCACATTCTCACTCCTTTCTCTTACCTCTTCTTAAAGTATTTTTTTCTCTCTCTCTAATTCTGTGTTGTTCTGCATCCACAAAACCAATTCAAAGAGGTCTTTTTCACTCTATGTTGTTGATGTAATAGAAAGAGCTTCAGCACCTGACAATTCCTCCAACTGAGACTGGAATCAGTTATTTCTAAATATATCAGTGATCTGTTACTTAAAAATGCTTATCAGTTGTTACAATATTTTATATAGAGATATTTTTTCAATACTTTTGAGCTGCTGTTGTTGCAGAAGTAGAGCCTTTACACTATATTTAAAGTTTGGAACGTTAGGTCTTCATTTCTGTCATGCTGTGTTTAAGCATTTGTAAAAAAGATAAGAAAGATCCATGATTTTGGGGTAAGCTTGTGTACAAAGTACATTTAAGCATTTTATAACTGTGTTAATTGACTGAATATTGTGTGAAAACAACATGAATTGTGTTAATGGTATGGTCTAATTGTGTTTAGAGTTTAGAAAATGTGACTATAAATTGGACAAAGGGATGTTAGCAATTGAAAAAAACTTTAGTACTTATAAAACACATATTCTACATCCCTAATCATACCCAATACCTAAAGTTAACAACTACATTACTAACTAATAGTAGTTTTTAGTAGTCATAGTAGAAGTTGTAGTTAATAGTTTGTTCATAGCGATAATTGGACCTTAAAATAAAGTGTGACCATAAATTCTACTTAATAAAATCTTAATTCAAGAACGAAGGCTTAATATCATACACAGTTGAAGTAAATGTATTTTGTTTTTAAGGATGTTTAGATACTTGTACTGGCAAACAAGATAAAATATTGATTTAAAAATGACAATTTAATCATTTTAATGACAATGAGGCAAACAAACATCTTGGCAGTACTAACTATCACTCACGATGGTAGAGGAAACAATCTATCTTTATTACTGTCATAACATTTCCCAATGCTTTTCTTTCATAGTCTACTTGAAATCATAATGATGTAAGCAGTAAAGCAGGTGTGCTATATACAGTATATAGTAATTCCTATGTGAGATGAGATAATCTTTACATTTACAAGCGGACTTCATCTTTGTGGCCGTGTATAAAAAGCTTGTGTGTACTTGTGTTTTATAGCATTGTTTTATAATCTATCAAAATCCCTTCAATAGGACTCTTTGTTAATGGCAGCATGCAGTTGGGTGTGTATGTGTCAACATCTCTCTGTGATATTTTGGAAAGCCCTCTGACATCACCTGTTAAACTCCAGTGATGCATTCTCATTCAAGTAAATTACAGCTTGCCACTTGTAAATCATTCAGTGGGCGGAGCTTGACACTGAGCCAAATGACAGCTTTCTCTCCACATCAGTGGCTGCTAGGGTAAAGAAAACATTAGGGATCCTTCATTCTTGCTTTCATCCTTTCAGTCTTAACAGGAGATGACATAGCCATTTCTGTTCAACAATATGACATTACCTAAAGAGGGTATGACAATGTATGTCTCTGTTTTCTCTTACTCATTACTTCTTACGTTTATGCAGATGAACGCAGTCATACGGCGGCTTTAGCTAGCTGCTGTTCCGAATCAGCCGCTGTCTCAGACTCCTCCCAGAACTGATCTATACACATTCGGCCCAAATATAGAGAGACTGATGCCTCTTTTGTCAAGACTGTGTGTGTTCTGGGTGGGAGGCATATGGCATGTGCTTGCTTAAGGCCCGGCGCAGTTCAAATGATGATGTAACGCCAGGAAACAGGGGGAAATCAACCCCGGCGGTCCTGTAATCCGATCCCTCTTTTTTTTTTCATTCTTACCCATATTGTCTAAGTTTATTAAATTCTGGGACAATCACTTGACACTCTGTTTTTGTTCAGATCCATTAATTTATTCAAAAATACACTAAATTATATATGCAATGGCTTGAATACAGATATGTTTAGGGACATTACGTCAGAAATGTTAGGGTGATAACAAGTCTTGATATCATAATGAAGAAAAAAAAGCCTCATCAAATAAATTCTTTATTCTTTGTTTTGATTAAAAACACCAAATTCTTGAAAAGAAAAACTTAAGTAGTTTGGCATAATCTTTTACTATTATTTCAGTTTTGTTAAAGTACTATTAATTAAAAAAATCTTTGTCTACCGAATCAATCAAATTATATTATACCCATGGTTAAAAGGTATTTTAAAATATCAGACAATTTGAACATAATATTCAGATTGTAGTTAGGTGGTGCTATTCCCCAAAAACATAATATTTATGAATTAGTTCATTAATTTAATTATATTTGTACCAAAAACTGTTTTTTTACATTGATAAGTATATTTTAAATGTTTTTGAAAATAATAATTACATTTAAATGTTTTCAAGGTGTAAGGAATATATGTTATTTGGTGGTTACACCACATGACAGTTTTGAGGTCACTGAGTTTAAGTTCATTCACTATAAAAGTGTAGTTAGTGTTTATTAATAGTTAGTAAGATACTGATTTAAGGGATCTAAAATATGACAATGCGGAGTAAGGTATGCGCTATATAAACACTAATAAACAGCCAATATGGTAGTAATAGGCATGCTAGTAGGTCCCTAAACTAAAGTGTTGTCATTGACCTACCTCTCCATTTAATTCTGGCGACCGGTGCGGGAGTCACCTGTAGGCTCAATGTGATTTGCAGAGAAAGTCTTGTTTGTTGCAGGTAAAGACTCTGATCTGACATCACTGGCAGCTTGGTGACAGACAAACGGAGCGTTACAGGAGCTGTCACGGATAGGATTAATTCAGGTTGAGTTATGCTGAGGTTGGTGAGACTGATCCAGTCACAAATGTTTGAGTAATGCTGCCCTACTGTACTGCTGAGTGTCTGTTTTCTTCATCAAAGATTTGACTCTTTTCTTTTCTTCTCTTTCCTCACCTTTGCCCTTCCTCTAATCCTCCATTCCTTCATCCGCCCCCTTTTCCCCACAGTTTGTGTGTCTTCATACATTTTTACATGTCTGCTGTCTTTCAGGGAAATTCCCTCTATCTATGACTCTGCCATTCCTCACATTCCATTCATACCTACAGGGATAAGACGATGAAATATGCTGGAGTGCGTGCAGGGCCGTTTCTAGCCAATTTGACGCCCTAGGCGAAATCCCTATTGCCCAACCACCAAGCCCCCTCCCCACCCCCCCTCCGTCTTTCGGATGAGATATTAAACCGAGGTCCTGACTCTCTGTGGTCAATAAAAATCCCATAGCACTTCTCGTAAAGAGTAGGGGTATATCCCCGGTGTCCTGGCAAAATTCCCACCACTGGCCCTTGTCAATCATGGCCTCCTAATAATCCCATCCACTTGATTGGCTCTATGACTCTCTCTCCTCTCCACCTGTAGCTGGTGTGTGGTGAGCGCCCTGGCACCGTTGTCCTGTGGCAGTCGTCGCATCATCCAAGTGGATGCTGCACTGGTGGTGGTTGAGGAGAGACCCCCCCACATGATTGTAAAGCGCTTTGGGTGTACAGCAATACACAATAAAGCGCTATATAAATGCATCATTCATTCATTCAAAAAAAACAAAAAAAAAATTATATTATTATTATTTTTTATTATTATTATTTTCAGACACCAGTTTCTTGTCACATTCAACTTGTTTTTTATAGTAACGACACTAATTTGTGGAGATTGAGTTCCACAAATCTGAATGCATTATATGTAAATTGACTTAAGATAAACATTTTGCACAATTTATTATCTGTAATATCATTGTGTTGCCACTAGATCCCTGTATAGCCCTATGTACCAATCCCAAGTTGCTAAGACATTGCATATAAATCACACATAAAATAATTTTATTACATTTGGATTTGGATACATGTTTAGATACTATAAATGGCAACTTTTTGTCTTTATCTGTTTTTTGTTCAATTATTTTGTTATTGTTGCTTGAAACATTGATTTAAAATGTCAGTTATTGCATTATTATTTTAGTCAAACCTATAAAACCCTTTTGTTGTCCCAAACTACATATAAAAGCCTGATCAGTGGCATAAAAGTAATCAATGCAGCTATTAATCCTTTGCTACTCATTAACGCGTGGACTTCCCCTTTAAATAACGTGACGCTCTGCCCTCATGTGTATGACGCCCCCCTCAGTAAGTGCTGTGTTAGAAGTGAATTAATTGATTCAGCATTTCGACACCTCTGTAAGGATGCATTAAACTCGACAAAGAGGTTTAATAAAGGATGTATTGATCTCGTGAATTAGCGAATTTTACTATACCAATATTTTTTTAATTGGCTGTTAAAGTTTATATGAGAATATTACACGACACACTGATTCTTTAACAATGCATTGGCGCAAAATCAAACACCTTTTGGACAAATCTCGCAACATGATTTACACAAATACTGCCTAAACAAAATACTGATTTTGTGCATTTTATTTACTGTACCAATATTTTAAATTGGCCTTTGAACTTAGCTTTACTGCATGGCAAAAAAAAAAAGCGCTAGCTTGCCAAAGCACTGACAGAGCCCATTGATCTAATGGCGTTGATGAGCGCTCCAAATGCAAGCATGCAACAATCAGGCAGCAATGACAGCGCTCTGATCCAATACAGGCATCGTCAGATTGACAGCGCTCTGATCCAATGGCATACAGCAAAAACGCTTTAGAAAACTGAGTCAGGCCGAGTAACAAAACAAACTTCAGTGGGTAGCCAATCAGCAGTAAGGGGCGTGTCTACTCATGATGCAAAGGAGAGAGCGCTCAGTGCACATGACGGACATTAGCCGAGCGACGACAGAAAGATAGAGATAAAAAACAAAAAATGAAAACGTCTGCGGAACAAAAGAAGGCTTACACCGTGTCTACACCGGATGTCGCGCCGCGCTACAACAGCTAAAGTCTGTTTACACTGGACGTGACAAAACGACTGTTGAAAATCGTTTGACATTTGTGTCAATATGTCATAAATACAACACGGCAGTAGTTTACTGTTGGGGATTTGTTGTGTCGAGCAACGCCGCGCTGCCAAAGACTATAGAATACCCAAAACGTGTCACTCGTATACCTTTGAATGGGGAAAATGCAACACTCAATATGGCCGCTCTATCGAAGCCCCGCCTTCTGAGCAAAAGCGCCAATCGCTAATCGGTATAGTCAGCGAGTCACTGCAGCTGCAATTAGAAATCCCGGTTGCTATAGAAACAGTAGGCATTCTGAGACGTGTGCCCAGGACTGTGCATGCGCACTGGCTGATCTAGCCTGAAAAATAAGCTTTTTTAAACACTATAGGACCCATGTAAATATCGGATCAGCTTTGCAGCGCTGTAGAGAACTCAAGGAGCGGGAAGGCCTGAGATAGGTGAGTAACGTTAGTTTTACTTTGTTTCACAGAACTAATCGTTGCCTGGGTTGCGTACGTATGTGTTGGGCAGAGCTATCAAAACAGGGGCGAGACCCTTTTGGTGTAGGGCGTATTTGTTTTGGTGATTTGAAATGTCAACATTGGCTACCAGAAATCACTTACCCCATCTTTAAATTATGTAAATGCATATTTTTTAAATGCTGATGGTAAACGAGAAAATATTATAATTTTTGCCTTTCTATTACTAATAATATAAAAGCAATTGTTATAATACTTTTTTGTATACATCTTAATTCCTTTGTTTAACCGTTCTATCTGATTATTAGACAGACTACAGTTCTTTCCATATTAGACAGAATGACGACAGCGAACAAGAGGGGGAATGTGAGCACTGTGTGCGTCAAAATAAAAGTCCGGCATCAAACACATCGGCCAAACAGAAAAACGTATTGGCCGATGCCGATATTTAAAAAATTTTACATATCGGCCGATAGATCGGCCATGGCAATATATTAGTCGACCACTAATCCTCATACATATTTCATCCTCTGTTTACCATATTTGATGGTTTCTATTCTATTTATGTGCATTGATCAGTGTTTTTGTATGAATAAAAGCCTAAATTCACAAAACCTGCCCCCCTTTGTTACTGTTGCTTCGTCCAACAAGCCATGCCTCTCTCACGACACACATCATGTCCTCACGCAGTGAAATATACATCGCAGAGCGAAAAGGAAACTGACAACATGCCATCAGACAAGACTTTCAATTTTGTAAATTTTTTAAAAAAAACTCAAACTATTTTGTGTCTCTTTCATGTGACAGATCGCTGTATTGCCTCAGTTCAAGCAGCAGGTGAACTGATCATCTCTTCGTCTTTACTGCCTGTCAATCAAATTCCCTGTGAAGGGTAAATTATGTTTTTTTTTTTTTTTTTTGAGGATTACTACAAGTATTTCGAAGAATGTCCATAAAATGTAAGACTGTGGGCCCCAAAACAACACTGGATCCCACTGACTCTCATTGTGCGATCAAAAAAGAAATTTTCCACTGAAGATAGAAAGCATTATTTTTTGGAATGACATGAGGGTGAATAAATGATGACAGAATTGTCTTTGCTTTATGAACTATCCCTTTGACATGCATCTCACAACAAACATTACAGACAGATATTTATGTTATTTTAGTTGAGTTGTATTAACTGAACTTCAGGAGCACTTGCTTCCTTTTCATTTTTGACTCACCTAAGCCATAAAATGTCTGTTTTAGCTTAATGTCTGACTGATTGACAGGTGAGTAGGCAGTCCTTTGATGTTGCCTGTGCTGGATCTACCAGCACCTCCAAAGTGCAAGTGATGAGTGAGAAAAGAGCTGAATATGAAAACACTGAGCTAGTGGAGAAATACACATCCATGTTCTGCAATGAGAACCACTGGCAAATCTGTGGCAGCATAGGCAAAGAGCCAGAACCACCATGAGGGTGGCATCAGACCCCACGTGATTACAGCTCGCAAGACATAACACGAGTTACCAAACAATGAGCTGCTGACAGCCTGGTCTACCAAAGACTCTATAATGGTGCCAATGAAAAGACTGACATAAGAGGTAGCTGTCAAAGAGGTTTAATGGCCTCCTGAGGGGCACAATGATAACCGTCCCTCCCTAAAATACTGGTACATCTGCGTACTAAAAACGGAGATGAAGGAAGGAAGGCTGTTTTTTATTATTTGCTCTAGTTTAGATTATATGAAGTGATTATAGGCTACCTCACATAGTAAGAGTCTTATGAAACTCCCTTAGATGGGAAGACATAAGGAGGATCATTGCTTAACGCACAATGGAAATGCCCAAGTTATTGGAAAGTAGCGATTAGCATTCTTTGTTCTTTGAGCCGATTCTGTGTGGGACTAAATGGCACATTTTTGCAAGAGGTGCGGATGTTGGTTGGTATTAGTCACACGACTGAGAGCATGAGAATGCCCTCCAAAGGCTTCTCTCTTTCATATTACCCGGGTCACGATGAAATACAGTCAGTGGGACAAACCGATGACGTTGGAGGAGCATTCCAGGATCTTTTGTCTCCTCTCGCCGATACGTTCTCACCCTCTTTCTTTCACCCCTTCCCACTGTCTCTCCGTCAGCCAACATCAGCCGACCATCGTATCTCATCCTGCTTTATCTTTACTTTTTCTTTCCTCTGATTTTGAGCAGTGAGATTCCTCCCTTAGAAAACACACAGCCCTCTAGTTAGCCCTCTGTGACGCAAGAGGAGCAAAAGGGGGTCCAGTAAGGGGAGGGTCCTGTGCATGTGTAACAGAAGGTCTCCAGTAAAGGGGAGGGTGATGAGTTTGGCCTTTGGCCGCTTGTGACGCTCCTCTCTTGTGAGCTATCAGACGAGCCTGACAAAGACATTGAGAATGCACAATGTCTCCTGGGTGTCTTTTTTTAGCTACAAAGAATGTGCTAAAAATAGCCCCACTCACACTGGTTGTCTTGTATTTTTCTTTTGTCCCATCAGTCACTAATCCTTTTACAGATGCCCTAGCTGAAGTTTCTCAGAGAGAGAGAGAGAGAGAGAGAGAAAGAAAGAGACATACCATGCTAGTGACCAGACCTGTTTACATATTTCACTCCTGGTTCCATCCGCTTGTTTTTGTTATTGTTTAGCAGCCCCGGTTTATGTTTAGCCCTCTCCTCCAACACCTACTCTTCCGCCGAGATAAAGAGAGATGGAGAGGCGGAGAAAGATAGAGAGATGGGAAGAGAGATGAAGGTTAAACAGCCAAATACTGCAATAAAAATATATTTTTTAGTTTTGGCTTGTTTTGCAGTAAAACTTATCTTTGAATTAAGACTTGTTTTTAAAGAATATACCTTTGAATATTAAAGATGATCCATGATTGTTTTTTTGTTTAATAATAGTTGTTCATGAGTCCCTTGTTTGTCTGGTACAGTTCAACTGCCTGCTGTTCTTCAGAAAAATCCTCCACGTCCTGTATTCTGTGGTTTTCCAGTATCTTCTGCATTCTTTACTCCTTTCCAACAGTGACTTTGTGATTTTGAGATTCATCTTTTCACGCCGAGGACAACTGAGGGACTCTTTTATACACAATCATTACGAAAGGTGAAAATATTTACTGATGCTCGGCTAGGCAATACAATGCATTGAGAGCTGGGGGTGTAAACTCTTGAACAGGATGATGATGTGTGAATTTTGTAAATATATTTTAATTAGTACTGCCTTCAGAAGTTACATAAAATACATGTTTATCAGAAGACAAAAGAAGTCCAATTTACTCTGATCATCCTATTTCTGTATTGGGACTTTTTTCTTGTTGTTGTTTTAAGACAAAACCTTGCCAAATTGTTTTAAATTGATTCATGAAACTAAGTCCTATTCTCTACTAAATTTAGCTTCTTATGTAAATTGTTACTTTTTTCCGAGCATGAAAATGTTTTTTGAGACAGACTGGGAAGTGATGGTTTGAGATACAGACAAGACACATACAATGACAGGTGAGGAAAGAATGTTTAAGATGACTATGTGTGGGACAGTCAGCATTCCTGTGTTTGTATACGCGTGTTTTAACAGACTGAATTGAAGTCTGCAAAATGTTAACACGCTCATGAGATGAACAGATGAGACGTGAGGAAAGGGGGGTGAGCGTGGAAAGACTTCATTTTTGCGTGGGCTGTCCTTGATCTTCATTCTGTTTTCCTACTTTATTCCTCTCCCTTGGTCTCTCTTTGACCTATTGCTCATTCAAATATGTCAATATCCAAGTGCATGTTACAAGTATGTGTTACAGTAAATAAATAGAATTGAATAGAAATAGTTGCTTTTGTTTCCTCTTTTCCTAATTAGTATTTCATTATTTCAAGTATCTCATTTCACTTACTGACCTGACCACAATGCACACTCATTCTCTCTTATACCATCCAAATGCGTTCCAGCAAGCAGCTTGCATCAGAGTGTGTGTTTGTGTGCGTCAGGGTAATATCTGAACACTGCTGCCAAGCTCTAAGGACCGGAAGACAGCTACCGCCGCGAGTGATTTACAACTACTTATTACCGTTTAGGAGAACTTTCGTAAAGCAGATTGAGTCAGTGTTTGTAAGTATGTGTTAAGGAAATAAAATATAATCTTGACATTTCAGTACGTCAGATTTGAAGAGATACATTCTATTAAGTTGTTTAGTTGTACTTGTAATCTAAGTGTTTGTGTGTTTGCACACTTGGCTCAGTTACATGAACTCTCCTTTGTGTGTGGTGACAAAGTGTGATGCATTATAAGCTGGGGTCTCCATACATGTTTTCTTAATTTGATTTGTACTCATTTGGGTATATTTTTGTTGCAATGCCCAAAAAAAACTCATTATTGCTGTAATTTATAGAGAAATTGAAAAATGTACATATTATATCTGTTAAATAACAATTGAAGTAACAGCTGAACTATGAAGTCAATTGTTTATTTAACATTTAATGATCAACTCAACCAAAAACTTGGTGATTGTGAATCAGACTACTCTGGTCACACTGTACGTTTCTGATTCACTAACAAGAACCAGTTCATAAGAGTCAGTTAATCGTGAATCAGACTATGCTGGTGACACTGTTTGTTTTGTTCACTAAAAAGAACCAGTTCATAAGAGTCATCAGTGTTGTGGGTAAGGCATTACAAGTAACACATTACTTTTAAATTGGCAAGACAATATCTGAGTTAATTTTTCATATATAGTAAGTAATGCTAGTTACTTTGTTTTCCCATGTGTATTGACTGGCAGCTCTCCTGTCACCATGTTGATTTTGAAATCGGGAGTAAGTGCAGAGGGGTTGGTAACACTTTATTTTAGGGTCTCTTAACTAGTTGCTATTAGCATGCATATTAGTAGAATATTAGCAATTTATTAGTACAAAATAAGTACATATTAATGCCTTATTCTGCATGATCTTATTCTACATCCCTAATCCTACCCAATACCTAAACTTAACAACTACCTCACTAACTAGTAATTATCAGCAAATTAGTAATTAGTAAAGTCGTAGTTAATAGCAAATAAGTGTTCCCTATTCTAAAGTGTTACCGGGGGGTTGTGTGCGCTTGTGTGAACATGGTATTGTACTGTATTTCTAGACCAAATGTAAACATGCATTAATTCATCTCACCCTCAAAAAACTGATTAAGTATTCCTCAAAATGAATAAAAACAGTGAGATTCAAACTCATAATAGGACACAAACCTGCAATAATTAAATATGTTAAATTTACATTTCTATTTAGTCAATTACCACTAGTATGAACCGGTTCATAAGAGTCATTAAAATGTGAGTCGGACTGCACTGTCATGCTACAGAATATATGATTGCATGCAGCCTGCAATAAAATGTACACACCCTTTTTTATCTCATATTTAATTGAGAGTGTTAAAATATGACTTTTTGATCTTAAGAATCAAGATCAAACGAAGATTAATCAGAAAATCAAGATTTTGTACGCAGCCCTAGTGAACTTATTAGCTTATATACAGCACATTTATTGACCCAATATAATTTGGCAGCGATGTAATCCAGCAGTGTTTATGTGTGGTTTCCTGTGCACGTGTGTTCTTACAGGCTTGTGTCTGCAGCATTGTGAGACCGATTCTGAGAAGTCCCTTTATTTCTCAATGATTATCCTCCAGAAGTGTGTCATTCTTTCTCTCTTCCCTCTTTTGCTTTTCCCATAGAGCCATTAACATACTCACTTGCTCTCTGACGTCTGTAGAGGGCCACACGGGTTGGGAAAGGTGAAGGGGGCTAGCCAGATCGTAGTTGGTCAGGACACACCTCTTTTTTCTCTGCAGTACAAAGAATGGGAGTAGTCAGTTAGGGTCAAAGGACAAGAACAACATCCTGTCATAAGAATTATCTTACTTTTTTGACTGTATTTATACATACTCCCACACATGCACACATTCATCTTCCAGCAGTCACTCTCACTCTTTTTTCCTCTTTCTTTCTCAACACCTCTTCCATTGTGAAATTCCCTTGAGGGTTTAATGAGATGGTAAAGAAGTTATTCATTTATATCAGATCATGCTTTTGCAGGTATTTAATGTGCTCTGCCAACTGTTGATATTGTTTTTTATATTGTGTGTGTGTGTGTGTGTGTGTGTGTGTGTGTGTGTGTGTGTGTGTGTGTGTGTGTGTGTGTGTGTGTGTGTGTGTGTGTGTGTGTGTGTGTGTGTGTGTGTGTGTGTGTGTGTGTGTGTGTGTGTGTGTGTGTGTGTGTGTGTGTGTGTGTGTGTGTGTGTGTGTGTGTGTGTGTGTGTGTGTGTGTGTGTGTGTGTGTTTTATGACTAAGGATGTGATATGCAGTACTGCACGTAACATAATCATAATTATATGGCCTAAAAAGAGCTGTGTTTTGAAACATTGGAGAACAGAGTAATATTTGATTTATTTTACTGCTAAGTAATTTAAACATTCTCACTTTTATCAAATCGTGTTATTACCTATTTAGACCAGTAGAAACATGTTCCATAACACTGACTAATAAACTAATAATCATTCATCCCCAACACACACATTGTTAAACTAAAATGTTCATCATTTCTGAAGGAGTTTTCCATTCGAGAAACTAAATGGTTCCACAAATAATGGTTGTATAATTGCACATGAAGTCTGGCAGTAAAAAACTAAGCAGACTAAAACCAAATGATGGTGAACTGCTGTGAGGTTTTGGCTTGGGAAATGAAAGTGTGATTATGATTACGAGTGCAGTGCAAAATGTTAGCAAGTGTAACCAAATGACTTCAGATGGAGACATGAAATATTGATCTTGAGCTAAAATTATTTTAATATGTTATATGAATGTGTAAGACGCTTACATTGCAGATATGCTTTTGATCAGTTAATCAGTGCTTTTATATAGATAGATAGATAGATAGATAGATAGATAGATAGATAGATAGATAGATAGATAGATAGATAGATAGATAGATAGATAGATAGATAGATAGATAGATAGATAGATAGATAGATAGATAGATAGATAGATAGATAGATAGATAGATAGATAGATAGATAGATAGATAGATAGATAGATAGATAGATAGATAGATAGATAGATAGATAAAATACATCCCAGAAGTCCATGCATAACACATCACATATGATATTACATATGACATTATACATAATTTAATTGTTTCAAATTTTTGTTATAAATGTACATTCTAATGTAATGTACATTGTGGTGTTTCATGATACATTTTCTGTTATTCAACATGTTTATTGCATTATTTTAGTGTTGTTATTATATATTTTCAGTCATTTTAAACTTTGAAACTTTTCAAAAAATCTTAAACTTTGCACTTTTCACCCACTTTCATTGTTTGAAAAAGTATATAATTCACCTTTACTGTAAGGAAAAGTACAACCAGTACATTCTACTAAACTTCTCCTTATGTTTTCCACAAACAAAAGAAAGCCATAAACAATAACCAGTCATTTTTGAGGACATCACCGTATATAGCTTTCTTTTGTTTGTGGAAAACAAAAGGAGAAGTTTAGTAGAATGTCCTGGTTGTACTTTTCCTCTTCCTTAAAAAAATAATTTGCGCTGTTCACACACTAGCTGAACATTATTTGTAAACTGAAAATGAATGGAGTAGACTCTTTCTCTGCCTTTCAAGTTTCATTTATTTGAGTTGAACTATGTTAAACCATAAGACTCACTAAGCCTGCTGTCCATTCCCGAGGAAAAAAAGCAGCTTTTTAACAGTAGTTCTTAACTCAGCATTTTAACCACCTGTTGAAATTCATTAGTGCCTTAATTGTTCCAATTAAGCTTCTGCCCTCTTGCCTAAGGGTGCTGACACATCAAAGGAAGCCATTAAAAAAGACAACAAAACCATTTCTGAGTTTGTGAGCATGTTGGCCAATGAAACAGTGTGTGTATTATTGCCTGCTGCTGTGTATGTGTATTTGAGGAGGGGAGGTCTGGCAGCGTGTGAATGTGGACATAATGAATGTGTGTGTGAGTCTCATGGGGATATACAGTAATGAGGTACCAGGATGTCTGGACACTTATTGCTCCCCACCTGTGTCTCACTTCCCCCGTGATCGAGGAGTGTGTGCGAATGTGTAGGAGTTTGTGTGTAATGTCTGTGAGGTTTGTGACTCGACAGCTCAGACTACCAGTCTTTCCTCCGGAGCATTCAGCGATCGGTGATGTGATGGGCCGAACGTCAGGACCACACACTCACATACACACGCATACAGCAGAGCAATCGCCACTGATTGGTAACCCGCTAACACACCCACACACATAATCAGACACACACGCCCTTTGGATTAGGGACTTAAACAGACTCACCATCAACCACCCAAGAGACCCCCATCAGGGCATGCAGGCAGAGAGAGTCGGTGAGTGACTAACTTCACTCTTTCTTTTATTCTTTTCCCAGCTGTGTCTTCAAACAGGCCTTTGATGTGGGAAATTAAAAGAGCGAGTGTGTCAATATCTCCATCCATCCCTCCATCGCTCCTGCACACTCATCCATTTCCTTTCCTTCCATCTCTTCCTCTCTCCTCCCTTTCTTCTTTATGGCTGACCCAACAAAACCAGAACGTGACCCTGCAACCGCATTACTTCCGCACACCGTGTGTGTGTGTGTGTGTGTGTGTGTGTGTGTGTGTGTGTGTGTGTGTGTGTGTGTGTGTGTGTGTGTGTGTGTGTGTGTGTGTGTGTGTGTGTGTGTGTGTGTGTGTGTGTGTGTGTGTGTGTGTGTGTGTGTGTGTGTGTGTGTGTGTGTGTGTGTGTGTGTGTGTGTGTGTGTGTGTGTGTGTGTGTGTGTGTGTGTGTGTGTGTATACCAGAGAGTGGGAAAATGAATGGTTTTGTTTGAACAGTGCTTTTTGCATGCATTCATTACTATTTCTTAGAATAAAGAAGTGAAACAGTTTTTGTAAAAAAAAAAATATATATAATATTTGAAACACTTATGTTTGCCAAATCAAAGTTATGTAGTACGACAAACATGAAATCATAGCAAGGAACCTTGTGAACGAGTGTCAGGGTCACTGAGTTCAATGAGTTTCTTACAATATCAGATAATTTTACGTTTTTATGACAACGCAAAGTCATGAAATGTCATATACGACTTACCAAGAACATAATATTTATGAATTAAAAATTTTTTAAGTACCTTATATATACTTATATGTATGTGTGCCATTGAATGAAAATTTTATGACAAATGGTGTACTTTTTTTCAATATCAAAACAACATGAATATAAAACATTCTTTTAATATAAAACAAAATTTGTATAGCTTGGAACATGTTTTCAAGTAGTTTTTCCTTATTATGGACACTCCTATTTGTCATTCATTTGACCCCTGACCCAAAGTGCCAATAAAATGAAGGACTGTGAATTGGATCAGAGCATGACGCAGGCCGGATTCAAACCCCAGTGCCTGGGAATTCCCCCCTGCGCCATGGCTCCACTGTTCCCCCACTGTTTGTTAAATAATCATTCCCATACCTTTACTGCCCCCCCGCGCGCACATACGTTTCAAGTTGTTCCTTCACCCCTGAGTGAGTTTTTCTTCACTTTTCGTGAATCTAGAAAGGTCAGCTATTAATGCAGCATGTGTATTTAAGGTTGCATTAACCCCTCACCCATACTTTCTCTCTCTGTCTGGAAACTCCTCTCTGCTTCTGTTGCAGCACTGTGCAATGCTTTATTGCATGTGACTCCGTATTTCCAGCGCCGTGCACTGGTTTCTGTATATGCTAAATTAACCTTCCCCCTCTCCCAAAGTCTGCCTGTCTCTCTCTTTTGCTCTTGAAGTCTTAGTGCTAATGTTCAGCAAGTTCCCTAACTGTTACTATGCAACACTTACAGGCCTTGCTATGCAACACCTTTCACTTTTATTCCTTCTCTCACTCTTTCCTTTACCCTGGAGAGAAAGAAGGGGGAGCATCAGAGAACGAAAAGAGTGGAAATAGGGTGGAAATAACAGACTGCTGTCTCAGGAGCGAAGTTTGAATATGGTAAATGTGCGCAATGCAGCTGCTCCCTTTACATTACATTATGCAAATAAAGTGTTTATTTATTCTTAACATAACGGGGCTGAGAGAAAGACAGAACGGGAGAGTTATGAAACTCAGATTGACTGATATAAAAAGAAACAATGGGCTTTTTAAACTTTTGCAGTGATAAAGGGAGAGAGGGGAAGAGATCTGCAGATGGAAAGATTAAGAGATGGACGATTTGATTGGAATAGATCGCGTAGCGGGATGGAGCAGAGGAAGAGAGATAGCAGGAAAGATAGACAGACCTACAGAAAATAATATTGCCAGAGGGGAAAAAATAAAAACAGAAATGTATTTTTTTCTCTCTTTCAAAAATTCGCAAAAGGAGAGACAGTGCCGAGGGGCGGAAAGTGCGCGCTCTGTTTGTGTGTGTGTGTGTGTGTGTGTGTGTGAGAGAGAGAGAGAGAGAGAGAGAGAGAGAGAGAGAGAGAGAGAGAGAGAGAGAGAGAGAGAGAGTTTTTATGAATGAAGTGGTGACTCAGGATGTGTCATACCCCGTCTTTATAAAGGAAGTTTTAAACAAGCCTAAACATTTCACTTCGCGAAAAATTTGACTTACCCTCGCATCCTTCTCTCTCTCTGTCTCTCCTCTCTGACCCTCACCGTGTATCTTTCCATCCTCACTCGCGTTTGATCAAACTAAACAACTATTGGGACTGGACAGAGTCAAGTTTTCCTGCTTTTTTTCTTATTCTCGCTAATTCTGCACTTCTGTCATTCATTCATTTTCCTCTTCACCTCACGCTCTTCCTCTGTAAACTACTGTCGCGAGCCGTTCGCGCGGAGACTGAGAGAGAGAGACGAACTTTGGAGCACGTGACAACAACTGGAGCTTCGTTTATTTATTAATTTCTACACTTTGATTGTTTGTTTATTTATTTTTTCTCTGTGTATTTATTTGCAACGTATCTACTTTTAAAACAAAGACCTGGACAAATATGAAATGTAAGTGTCACATTGTTTATATATTCGCTGTTATTTTTGTACGAAGGCTACATTAGTGACGACACTAATTTGCTTTTTACAGTGTAGCGATTGACACTTGTTGCTGTAACCCTCGTAATTAAGACACTGTTTAACTTGTTTTATATCGTTTAACATAAACTTGCGAAACTATTAAGCATCCCTATACTGATTTCTTGAACTGACAAGCCTTTATTGTCATCTATAAATGCGGGACTTTTTGATGGAAACCTGCACGTGTTGTAAGTGGTAAAAATGGGTAGAGTTAGTTTGACAGCATAACGGCTTGGGGCGCTCGCGGTTAGTTCATTAGAGAAGCATTTATCATGTCGACAGTAATAATGGATCAAGTGTTACTCGCTCAGGGCGCAGAGCAGCGTCAGCGGACCGCTTGTTCTTCTAGTGTGATGCAACATGTGTGATTTCCTTCTACCAAAAAGATGAAAGAAGTGTCCTCTGGCTGAGACTCTCGATGTAATTTATAGACGTGTGGAAACACGGTCCCGTTGTGAGAGTGGCACGGGAGCATCGGGACGAACATAGGAGTGTTGTTTGTAGCTGTGCATCAATGATTTGCTCTCCTCCGCAGTGCTGGGTGACTCCTCCTCATCGCTGCTCCTCTCGCTGCTGTTGGCTCAACTTCATCTGTTAGCATCAGCCTTCCCTGCCAACCCCAGGCGGATCCAGACTGACTTTGACAAGCTGTCCAATCAGACCAGACACCTTCTGAAGCTGACTCAGGATCTACTGGTGAGTTGATCTGGTGTGACACCAGGAGAGGAAGTTCACATTGTACTCAGAGATGCTGATGATGATCAGATCTTGATCTTGAGCCCCTGAACAGCTGGGCTGCAGTAATGCTCCTTGCAAAGATTTGTGGACAGGAATTGGCTTATCTCTCGTGCTTTCGCTCGCACACAAACATACGCACACACCGCCGCTGATCGGCTGTTCATTCAGCTGGCTCATATTAGAGCTGAGATAGCAGATTGCGGTAGCTTTGAGTCCATGTGGGAGCAGATAAGGCTCATTACTGTAGCCTCTATCTGACAAAAAAATCGCAGATCCCTTGATTCAGGCCCAGCAGCAGGGCCGACATCCCAGACTGCATCAAAGCTCGCAATGTAACATTCATAAACTGGCTATTAATGAGCCTGAACCTACGGGATGGGGGGTAAACATGATATGCATGGCTCAGAACGAGCCTTGTGCTCCTATCCAGTGCTCAGACCATCTGAGAGCGAAATGCTGTGGGCTTTACTTGGGGTTTTGTGGTTGTTATGTGATGGAGATCTGTACTTTGAGGGTCTAGAACCTACAGTGCACCCCTCACCTCTCCAAAGCCTCGGAAACATAAACAGATCGGTGTTCCCATAGTTATTTGGAAGTCCTGTTTACCAGCACGAGTGAAGCACGTGTTACTGAAAGGTGAAAAAGTACAGTGCTGCCTTCTATGTAGTTCCACTGTAAATGAAAATGCCAACAGATGTACTGCTTAATGGCGTAGTATGAGCCATAATCCTTCGTTTGAGTTGCTACTAATAGTTCACTCAAAAATTTTAACTCTGTCATCATTTACTCACCCATCATGTGGGAAAAAAAATCATGTCATTCCAAACCTGCATGCCTTTTTTTCTTCTGTGGAACACAAAATTAGACATTTTTGTCCTTCTTTTTGCCTATATATTGAAAGTAAATGGGCCCAATGTTGTTTTGGACCCCATTGACTTTCATTGTATGGGCCAGTGTCATTGTTAACTAAAACTATTAAAAGCAATCAATAAAAACAAATAAATAAATATTACATGAAAAATGTAACTAAATATATATTTTTAAATGTTCCCAGTTGGCAAATAACTTAAATCAGTTTAAGTTGTAGTAATATAATCTGATACTGAAATAAAACTGAAACTGGAAAAAAACATACCTGTATCAATATAGCATATGACAATATTTGAAACATTATTCAAAAATATCTTGTGTGCATGTGTGTGTGTTCCCCTGAAGAAGGCTCATTTCTACCCCTTAAGATGTCACTTGTCATATTTTTTGCATGGTCTTTGATTCCCGTTGATGTTGAAATTATGTGTACAAGGTTATGCTAACTCAAACATATACTCATCCCGAACAAGACAGATTTTCCTTTGAGAACAGAGAAATCACCTGATCTGACTCCATCACTTATAAACCCAAGACCAGATGTCATTTCTTCCAGTCCTGTGGTTCAATTAGATACAATAACACTTGGTTGTGTGCGTGCGTGTTGTATATAAGGGTGTTTTGCGTCTGCCGCCTTGTGTATGTGCACCAGATGTTACAGCGGAGAACCCTATCAAAGACCCCACTGGTGACAAAAGGGCCCGACACACTTTGAAAAATATTTTGTTAGTTTTTCAGTGACATGAAGCATTTATTTTGGTTTCTTTTCTTCTTGCACGGAGTTCCACTTTACAGGGGTCAAGCCTAGGAAAGAAAAATAGAATGGGAGTCGACGGAAAGTCCCCACAAGAAAGCTATAAAACCCGATGTGTGTGTATATGTACAGAATGTGTTTCTGTTACTTGTGTGAGGTGGTGAGAGTGTGTATACATGCGATGTTTGTATGACCGTGTGTGCGTGCCGGTGAGAGTGTGCATGTTGTAAATAGTTGTGGTCTGTGTAGGTGTGGGGCTTCTTGTTTAGCTTTCGGTCTCCACAGCAAAGTGTCCTGATAAAAATCACTCCGATTTATCACATTCCCGTATTTGCATTCAGGAAGACAGGAGGAGGGAGGGCACAAGAAAAAAGTAAAGTGAGGTCATGATACAAACGGAGAGGGTGGGGGGAAACGGGACAAGCGACCGAGGAGATAAAGAGATGAGAGAGTGCTCTGGATGAGAGACGCTCAACAAGGTTTGTGTGTGATGATAATGCCACTAGAATGAAGAGTGTTGAGGTATAGGATGGAGTGTGTCATCATTTGGCTGCTACCACGGAGCCTAGATAGAGAAACGGATGGATTCAGCTGAGGGAGAAGCAGTACACAAAAACAACAACAAATCAAGGAAAAAACACATCATTCCTAACAGTGCAAGAGTGGCGATGGAAAGCTGGCTTCAGCACGCTATTATGTTCGTCATGTTGACTTCTGATTGGTCTACGATGTTGTTTTCCTCTTCTGATGGGGCTTCAAAGACACAAAGGGCGCATTACACCTGTCACATCATCAGCACTCATTAGCGTTCACAAACAACCCTTTGGATGACTCGTAAACAGGCTCTGCTCCATTCATGTGACAGCTACATTAGCAACCTAGGATATTGTCTAAACACTGGCGAGAGCAAGTAAGGGTCACTCTTCGCCCCCCTTGAGATACCTTAGAAACACCTGAGTGTGTTTCTGTCTCCCTCTAGTGCCAGGGGAAGGCAGTGCATCCAGGCATGGACCGGCCCAAACGTCATGGCACCTTTTTTTAGTCCTGACCCTGGAGTTTCCCTGCAGCCCAGTGCTGTCTATTCCACTTCAAACTCCTTAGTCATTGCATATGTTGTTATTCTTCCTCTAGAAAACATCCTGTGGCTTCAGGTCATGAACTTTTATTGTCTGGGTTCAGAAGTTAAAGCCCAGGGTGACTGATGTTCCCTGTAATTCTGCGGTGGTTCTGCTGGTGGAGGCCAGTTGTTTCTCTTGTGGGACAGCTGTTACTCTGTTGTTTTGATTGTTGAGTTCAGAGTTGAGGATCTGGAAATTAGGTGTGACCAGAAGAAAATGTCATGACATTTTCATTATTTGTGTAACATGCTTCTTTTTTATTTTTGATTAATGCCTGTGCTGTCTTTCTGTCCTTTCTTTTCAGAAAAACCCAGTGTTTGCCACAGAGATCGATCACCACAGGTTCAAGTCTCTTCCAGCGATCAGCAGCAGAGTCAGTGACCTCACCACTCTGGAGGTGTGTATGAGGACAAATAGGATTTCATGCTGCCATTTATTTTCATTATGTACCTATTTATCAGTACAAGGCCGTCCAGGGCTCCAGCCCTCTTGAGAGCAGGTCAATCGGTTGCACCGCCGATGGGACGGCCCTTTAACTGTACATCTGTCTATTTGCTTGTACACTGTAGTTATTTGCCATGACGTTATCATGATATTTTGTTCTGAATTCTCTAAATAATTTTGTTTCTGGCTCTTTTCTTTTCCTCTCTTGCAGTTCAAGCTTACACTTTCTCAGCTCTATGCGGACCTAAAGTCCTTTGAGCACCATTTTGAGTGGCTGAACAGAACTACACGCAAGCAGCAGCACGGCTCAGTACCAAAGCTGACAGACATTATCTCCCATATTAAGAGCCTCTTACACTCCTTACAGCGTCAGGTACATGCTCAAACACACACATACACCTCTTAGCCAACAATATGTGCAACTGGTACAAGATTGGCTTATCCATTGTTTATGAAACCTATAAACTGTAGGTATATGTAATATATAATACAACAGGTATTTAATACATAGAATGTTACAGAATAGAAGTTTGGGTCCGTTTTTATTTTTTAAGAATTAACTTTTATTCAGCAAGGATGCATTTAAATGTTTAAAACTGATAGCAAAGACATATAATGATACAAAATAGCTTTTTTTATTTTCTTTCAACATTCTGTTCAACATTCTATTCAATAAAGGTCTCATGGTTTCCAATAAATATTAAGCAGCACATCTGGTTTTAACGCTGATAATAAGAAATGTTTCTTGTGCACCAAATCAGCATATAAGGATTTCTGAAGGGTCATTGAAGACCGGAGTAATGGCTGCTGAAAAATCTGCTTTGCCATCACAGGAATAAATTACATTTTAATATATATTAAAAAAGAAAACAGAAAACTGTTATTTTAAATTGTAAAATAATTTCACAATGTTACCGTTTTTTACATACAGTACTTCTGACGTTCCCTGGTGAGCATAAGAGACTCAAAAACATTAAATAATCTCACCGAACCCAAACCTTTTGAATGGCTGTGTATAATGGAATATATTTAAAATATTCTATAATATATATATAATAATATATTTGTATTAAAATACCTAAATTAATTTAAGTCTCTCAGATGCATATACAGACATCATTTATAGTTCAAATGGAAATATAATCAGTGCATTCATGATTGTGATTTTTTTATTTATTTCAGATGACCCGAGCAGAGGCTCCCCGGATCCCTGTTCCCTCTCCCTCTCTCCCACCTAATCCCGCTTTCCACTGGGAGGTGGTTCAATCCTCTCAGGAACTCCTGCAGCAGTTCAGACTCTTTTGTGACTGGGCCTCACGAGTGTTCCTTACCCTCAAATCTAGATCACCAGCATGAGGAACCTCAGAGGCATCACGCAAAAAACATTGGGCGGTAAACTGTCTCCTTTTTAACACTACATCAAAAATGGCCAGGACTCGATCATTATTACAGGGATGGACTGACCACAGGGAGCACCGGGACTTTCCCCAGTGGGTTGGGTCAACGTATGGGATAATAGTTTTGATGTTGTCAGGAATTTGCCGGAATATCTGAGTAACAGGAGGGTAGTTGAGCATTTCAACTTGTTCTCTCGTACCCATTCTCAACCTATTCTTGTTCAGTCTCGTGCCACTGCTTTGCACTTCCAAATCATAAGAATGAAACTAAATCTGTGCCTAATACAATTCTGCATTTTCAGGCATGCATAATTATAAATATTGCATATGGAACCAGGAAGACGACGATTGATTTGATCAAGTGAAATATAGTGCCACAGAATTATGACCTCTTAAAAAATGTGTTCCAGTCCCAATGGATAAATTGAGCCATATAAAGGCCATATTGGACATTTCAAAAATCCCTAAATACTATGTGTGATGCTGTGGTGGTGGATTATCTGTGGTGGGTGCTGATGGCATCCCAGACTGATTTGTTTTTAGTCCCAGTCCATCCCTGTTGCGGTCTGAAGCCTGATCAGTGAAGGAGTCTGATATGAAAATAACAGCGCACTCCAGTCGACATCCTGCTTCTGACGCTCCATTTAACCTTAAACCTTCCTTTGCCTATTCTTTATTTTATACAAATTCTTTTTCAGAACTATTTGTTATTTATGTATTTATTTATTTATTGACTAGTTATTTATTTGATGATAATATTTATTTGGTTTCTTGATAAACGTGTCAACATTCTTTCATTTGCAAGTCAAGAAGTAAAATGTACTCTCTTTCTTATTTTCCTATTCGTCAGCTTCTCCTGTACCACACACAAAACCACATGTATGACAGCTCCATTTCATGTCTCTTATTAAACTGATTGTATTTTCATACAATTACATTTCTTTCTCACTGTTACCTAGGCTACACTACTCTGCCACTATATGTAGCAATATTTTGGGGGTGTAATGTATGTCAGTGCTGAATGAGAGAGGACTGGCACTGATCTGAACTTTGCTTGTCTTTCTCTTTTGTTGTTGTTTTTATTTTTTTGCACAGCATATTGGGGTTTATTTTTTTATTGTTAGTTCTGTGATTCAGGAAGACCTTATTAAGATAAACCTTATTTCAAGCAACATAAGAAAAAGACAGTCTTAAAATACTATGTATTGTGATACTTTGGTACTGTAAAGCTGTACATACATGCTGCCGAATGTAAACTGATATACAATACGTATAATATTATTTTCTATAATATATAAATCCAGTGCTCTATCAATGTGTTGCAATATCAACATTATTTCTCATTTCCTCCCTCTTTTTTAGGATTTTGATACAGTATTTACTATTTATTGATATTATTATGGTTATTATTAATTAAAATAATTGTTCAAATTATTTATTTTTGCGAATCAGTAGCAAGACTTCTGAAATGTTTTGTACTTTTATACTACTCACCACCAATCATCATCTCTGTTTAGGTTGCTTTCTGTGACTACATAGACCAAAAGTTGCTACATGTTTGTGCACTAAATATGCAAAAACTGGCTGTGTTCAACTGTGTGCCTTCTGAGAGAGACAATAAAGGAATTTACATGTAACTTAGACTGAACTTAGACATTTGTTTTTTATTGTCCATTGTCTAAAAGCAAATACTATATGATTATGAATGCTTCAATTAAAAATGAGGGATATACCTTTAAACTATTTGAGTAGGCCTGCATATTTTCTTACTGTGGTAGGTGTAATGGCATACACTATAAACGTACTGAGCAAGTGATGACGTAGGAGTTAAACTACATTACCCACAAACGCTTGCGCAGAGCCAAACCGGTACATAAAAGATCGTTTCTTTGTCTATAAAGCTGGATTGAGACTTATCTAAGAAGTTATATTTGCATAATAAGCTAATTGATTTGTTCCGTGTGGGTTTTAAACAAAACCACTGACAGTATATGCATAATTTAATAAAAAGTTCGTCGCAGTATTTTTTCTTGACCAATGAGACGAGCCAACAGGGGACGAGAGCGGGCCAATAGCCGACGACTTTACTGAGAGGCGGTCACAGACGGGCGACTGCTGGTTAGTTTGTGCTCTAGATTATTGTTAAGGTTGTGTGGACTATCACTGCGGAGTTCGGCCTTATATCGTTACATCAAAAAAGGCTATTTCTCAGCAATGAACCATGGGAATAACACATGCATAGAATAATGCACTTATTCCGACAAACATTGTGACGCTTGACGAACGAAGACAAGGCTGGAATGGATTCGAGAAGGCCGGCTCGAGACAGCGCAAATAATTCAACAAACTACCGATAAAACGACCCACTGTCGATTTCTTTAGGAACTGAGGGGTGAGTACGCTTTGGCCACTTGAACCCTTTTATCTCCGTTTTGTGTTTAGTTTATTTTTTTTCATTTCCCTGGGACAAGAAGGAAGGCACACAGATAGATAGCGTGCGAGGGAGGGGGAGGAGGAGGATCTTTAAAGGGGAAGGTGCATCAACTCAAATTGTCTGTTTACTATTGAGATACATTGAGGATCTTCAGAATTACTCGTGGAAAGAATTCTTGTAAAATAACATGCAGTCTTGTTTAAAAGCTTTCTAATTTCAAGGACAGTCTGTTAGCTAATGTAATATTTTGTTAAGTACAAATTTTATTAGTAGCATAACATCTTGGATAAAAAGGTGAATTGTTGAAAATTAATTTCAGAATGTTTTAGTATTTGGTTAGTCTTTGCTTTAATGCCACTTGACAGGTTTGCTGCATCCAGGGAGCTTGGAACAAGAACATCGGAAAGCAGTTCACATGATCAGTGTCACACATTTGCTTGATAAGTGACCTAGAAATAATGCAGAATCTTATATGTATTCATCTTCAAATCTCGTAATCTCAAATTACATGCAGTGTAGTCTCAGACATTCAGGTTAAACTGTATATTTTTATGTACAACATGTCAGCAGTTCTCAGCGCTTTTTGCTTTACGTCACAGTTTTGGCTCTCAGAAGTGGTGACATGGTACATACATGCATACATTATTTATTTTGAAAAAGTAAAAAATAAAAAAATAATACTTTAAATGTATTAATGTTAGCATTAAGTATGTTTAAGGATTTGATACTGATGGTCAGCAGGCTTGTCTTTATAGTTCTAAATGTCACTTGAATTTCAATGGCTTCATGTCCATGGCAGGCAGTTATTCATAGCACAATAATATTTTATACAGTACAAACCATGTTTATCCTTATTTACTTTGTGTAGTTGTATTCATAATTTTTAAGTATGAGGAAATTTCAAACAAGCTGATAGTGACATCTGCCTAATTTGGCTTGCTTCCACCAAAATAAAATAATAATTCATCAAAAAAAATTTAATTTGCTGAAAATGTGTCTAACTTTCAGGATCATCTGAGATTTATATGAGTTTGTGTCTTCAACATAGAAACCGATTTGGAGAAATTTGGCCATACATCACTTGGTCACCAATGGATCTTCTGCAGTGAATGTGTGCCAGCAGAGTCCAAACAGCTGATAAAAAACATGATCACAATAATCCACATGACTCCAGTGAAGCGAACAGCTGCATATTTGTAATCTGCATATTAATTGCATATAACATCATTAAGATGTTTTCAACTTCAAATCACTGTCTCCTGTTAAAAATGGTAATATTGCTTTCTGCAGTGAAAATGTTGTCTTGTCTGAGTCAGGAGATAAATAAGCACCGATCAAGCATTGTTTACAAGCGAAAATAGTTCTAAACAAAAATGTGTTGGTAGATTTTGATGTGAGATGATAACAGGGGGATGGACTTTTCCACGTGAAGAAGCTTTATTATGGATAATGGACTGGTATTTTGGCCGGTTTTTAAAATGCCTTGATGTATTTGTTTCTTGCAAACATGCAGGTTTTGCTTCACAAGACGTTATTTGATGGACTGGAGTCATGTGGATTATTGTGATGTTTTATCAGCTGCTTGAATTCTCATTCTCATAAGTGATGTAATGCTAGATTTCTCCAATGAAGAAACAAACTCATCTCATGAGTAAATTTACAGCAAATGTTCATTAATCGGTGAACTATTACTTTAACAAAACATATGAGAAACATTTTCACATGAGGAGCTTATATGCCTATTTATTTTTACATATGCGTTTATGTGAATATTTATATGGTAGTTGCATCTTATTGTTTGCTGTCCCCAACATCTTAAAATAAATGTCCCCCTTTTTTAGTTGTAACACACCAGTTGACAATCACTGTTAAATCTTAAATGGTTTTATTTGTACTTGCATGAATCATACAATTTTTAAATGTGTTATTACAGCTCTACCAACTAATAAGGACAAGACAATAGAAGACATTTTGCATCAGAACAGATTCTCTGGCTGAAATCTGAGAGAACTGGCCCAAACTCTACTAAGCATAAGCCATGGCTGCCATAATTAGAGCAAAACTACAAAACGACTGAGATTCCTTCACTACAGCCCAACTTTTTCACACCAGTTGTGATGGCTAACACTGTTGCTACTTTTGTGGTCCAGACCGAACTCCTACCTTCTCAGACGCCCTCCTCCCTCTCTCCCTTTCCTTCCCTCCTCCCCTCTGTAGAGGTTGGAGAGGAGGATGGAGAGAAGGGAGAAGAAGAGGGCAAAGAGTCAGGAACAGTAGGCCTCACAGGTGACATAGTGACATCATCAACACCCCCTGCAACGGTGGTTCAAAACCCAGAGCATCCATTTCAGTGTTTGGACTGTGGCAAGAGTTTTAAGTGGTCATCCAGATTGGTACATCACCAGAGAAGCCATAACAATGAGAGGCCATATCGCTGTAACCTTTGCCCTAAGGCATTTAAGGGCTCATCTGCCCTACTATACCACCAGAGGTGAGAGGTCAATTGATTCTACACATGGATTGAGATGCAGGGTCACACAGCATTGAATATTGTATAATTTATGAAGATGTGATTCCATGGTGACTGTTTTTGTTCTGTTATTTGCTGTTCACCACAAGTTCCTCTATAAAATTGGTTTGTATGTTGTTTAAGGTCTCATTCTGGAGAGAAGCCGTATAAGTGTGATGACTGTGGTAAAGCATTCAAACGCTCTTCTCTTCTACAGGTGAGCCATTCCCATCTTTATGATCCAGATTCAGATTTCAGTGAGTCTTCATATGAGTTCCACCTCAAAATAAAATTAAGGAATCATTATCAATGTATTCATTGAAATAATTGATACATATATTTTTTATTTGACAGAATAGGCATATTTAAAACTGTTTATTTAATTTAGCTGGCCAGTAGTGAACTGCACAATGTTTGAAAATATATACATTTAAAAAAAACTTATCTTTATTTTTTTATACATGTTTTCCTAATCTAGTTGCCTAATAAACCTGGCATAAACCATTTTGTGGAAACTAATATATTTATTTGATTAATAGAAAGTTCAAAAGAACAGTGTTTATTTGAAATAAATTTGTAATAATGTAGAAGTCTTTATTGTCGCTTTTGATCAACTCGGTGTGGGCTTACTGAAAAAAAGTAGTAATTTCTTTCCAAAAATATTTCCTTTTCTATTTAATTACTATAACAATGGTTTATCGATCCAGATACATCGGAGTGTGCATACAGGCCTTCGCAGTTTCCAGTGCTCCTACTGCCCTTTGACCTTCAAATGGAGCTCACACTACCAGTATCACCTCCGCCAGCACACGGGTGAATGTCCGTACCCATGTGACAGCTGCTCCAAAGCCTTCAAGAACTCTAGCAGCCTGCGTCGCCATAAGAATGTACACCTGGGCTTCAAGCCCTATGTCTGTGACGTCTGCAATAAAGCCTTCAGTCAGTCCACTAATTTGCGTCAGCACATGCGCATACACACAGGCGAACGCCCTTATGTCTGTGGGGATTGTGGGCGCAGCTTCACACATTCGTCCAACTTGGCGCTGCATCGCATCTCTCACATAGAAGGAAAGGGGAAAAGTGCTGGGAAGGCTGGAGGGGATGATTCAGGGTCAGCAGCTCGAGAGATGGAGGTGGTGCTGACGGAGGACTTGAACACTGTTGGGATGAGCATTTCTGAAATGGTTGGTCTTGTTGGTGGACAGGAAGGAGGGGTCGGACAGGTGTACCTGTCCTCTCCTGCTACCTCAGGTACAGCCAATCAGAACATCCTGCCACAGCTGACGCTCACACCCACTTCCTCCACTGTCAAAGGCTCACAGCATATCCACATGAGCAAGAATGATACAGGTGCTGGTGTTTTGCTGTTTAGTTGTGGCAGCTGTAATGAGACATTTTCAACACAGATTCACCTTGAGGAGCATCAGACTCTACATCTAGATAACCTTGGCCCAGCATGTGGTGGAGGGGTTGCTACAGAAAATAGCACAGAGGCTGAGGGAGGTGGAGTGTCACTGGTGGGGGCTACACCATTGTTGGCAGATTTTGAAGAGGTTGTTGAAACCACCACAGTTGCAGATAGTGGGCAGACGGCAGAGTTACTTGGTCTGGATGCCGTTAGAAATGAGTCGGGGCAGGCACAGTATGATCTTCTGCAGACCTTTACTGCGTCTGTGAATCAGCTGCCCACTGATAACAATGTTCCAACTGCACAAGCTATAACAGAATGTGTCTACTGTGGGAAGAGTTTCAAAACCAGCAGCGGTCTGACCAGACATGTAGCTCAGGTGAGACCTAGAAACTGTTCTGATGGACCGAGAATATTAAGAACCAAACCTCCATTTCTCATTGTCTCTTTCTTTTTAAGGCCCATTCTATTGCTCTATCTGAGTCGCGTTCTCAGTTCAACTGCTCGGCATGTGATCGCTCCTTCCCTCTGCTCTCCTCTCTGCTCAACCACCAGCACTCCCACACTCCTGAGCAGAGGCTGCTTGCTGAGGCAGAGGCAGACGCAGAGATCGTCTTCCCCTCTCTCTCACTGCCTCTGCCCTCCTTAAAGAGTGATGGAGAGAGAGAGATCCATGTCAGTCTAATTGCTGTTACTGAGGAGGGAAAGAGACAAACTGCAAAGCCATCTGCCAAAGCATCAGGAAAGGGAGCTAGGAGAGGTGGAGGCAGCAAGACATCTGCCACAAATAACGGTAAGTAGTGGATGCAAAATTATTATTTTGGTTTGTTAAAAATGTGGTATCTCTAAATGTAAGGTTTCATTATTCTTATTTATTATACTATGCTATTATACTATGCTATTTATTTTCAAGTCCTTGCATTACCTTACATGGTATAATAAACACCCATTTGATACATGAAACATTTGCACACACAGTGTAACTCATATTCATCTCACAGCTGAATTTCTGTTTTCATTCCCTACAGAGAGGCCATATCGCTGCTCTGAATGTGGGAAGTCATTCAAAGGTTCATCAGGACTTAGGTACCACATGAGAGACCACACTGGGGAGAGACCGTATCGATGCACAGAGTGTGGCAAGAGCTTCAAAAGGTCCTCACTGCTCTCCATACACCAAAGGGTAAATTGATCTTTTCAAATTGACATGTTTTGATTTCTTTTTGCATAACAGCAGGATTAAAAAACTGATTCATTGCATTGTTTCATCAATGATGTAATGTATTAATTTAATGGTAGAATTGTTATTGGTATTTATGTTTTTTAATAATATTTCTGGCTGATCCAGTTCATAAGTTCAGCTCACTGTCTCTGATTTGGTCACAGCAGTTAAAAACATACTAAAGGAAAGCTTTACCAGTGACTTGTATTTTAGTTTGTATCTCGCACAAAGCAATGTAGCGCATGATTTGTAACAACTACACTAATAATACTTTTATTATGCTTTTATGCATGTAGAATTGACTGAGCAGCTTTGTTTATGAATGACTGAGTTCTAATATTTGGAATTTTAACATTTTGAATCCTTAATTTTGTTCATGTTTTCTAAATTAGCTCTAAAAACATTTTGAAAACTGTTCTCAACCCATCTAGGTCCACACAGGTGTGCGGGCTTTTCAGTGCCCCTACTGTCCACTGACCTTTAAGTGGAGCTCACACTACCAGTACCATCTTCGACAGCACACCGGTGAGCGGCCATATGTATGTCAGGAATGTGGCAAGTCTTTCAAGAACACCAGCTGTCTCCGTCGCCACAGTCAGCTCCATTCTGGCCTACGTCCACACGCTTGCTCTGTGTGTGGTAAGGCTTTCTCTCAAACCTCCAACCTCAAACAGCACGAACGGACACACTCTGGAGAAAGGCCTTTTCAGTGCTCCCAGTGCCACAAGAGCTTCACACACTCATCCAATCTGCAGCTGCACCTACGTACACACTCCTCGCGCAAGGACTTCAAGTGTCAACACTGCGGAAAAGAGTTTGTCATGCTCTCCTACCTGCAGAGGCACTTGAGAACTCACAGTTCTGGGGGTGCAGTAGCGTGTACGAAGGAAGCAGGAAAGGTGGCTAAAGGAAGTGGGGCTTCAGAGACAGCAATGCTAAATTTAAACATGAATGTACCTGGAGGGCTTACCTCCTTGTTTCCCACTGATGGCAATTCCACATTGATTCTTTCACCCCCAAATCTTGACATACCTCCAAACACATCCCAGAATTATTTTATGATCCAGACGACTTCAGGGTTGCAACTGATCCCACTATCCAATCCCACGCCAACACAGCCTGCCCCTCCTCCCCCACCACCTCCACAGACACAGAATTTCCTGCTGCTTCAGTGCCAGTCCAACAATGGAAACCAGACTAGTTTTATCCTGGTTCCCACAGCATCCAGTACAAACACTCTTCCCACCCCTTCAGAACCACAGACCCTCCCCTTGGTGCAGACCATTCCGGCAATGCACCAAGTTCTGGCGGCACCCCAAACTCAAATCCAGCAATTTCAACCAGTTCAGACTCAGCAGAGATTTATTTTGACTAATAATAATACTCCCCTTATTACTGCCCAGCCTCAAAGCACTTTGACGATTGCTCGTCCCATTTTAGGCAGCGTCAGTCATAGCCGGAAAGGAGGATCCAGGCGTGGACGGAAGCCTAAAGCTGCTACCCAAAAATCCCCCCCTACATTTCAGACTACACCAGTTAAGCAACAGTTAATGTTAATGTCTTCTTCAAAGACAGAGTTCCCACAGCTTAATGCTGATGATCCACCGGCTGTGTCACCTGTCAGCACAAGCCAAGTACCTCGAAGCTCTTCGGTTTCTGCAGTTAGCATTATGTCAGTGACGCCAAACTCCACACTAACAAATAGTTCCCTTATGTTGAGCAGTGATCCTGAGAGTGTTCCAATCGAAGAGAAAGCTGTTGAAGAAATCTCAAGGGAGCACTTTGTTCTGTGTCTAAAGAAAGAAATGGAGAATGGAGGACAGGGGGATGGGATGGAGGTGAATGTGGAGATGGAGGGAGAGAATGATGCAGGGCGGTCTTATGTATTGCAGATTGAAGGTGAGGGCCAGCAAGAAGAGGGAGGGAATAGTGAGGGAGGTGAGAATTCATATGTCCTTCGGTTTCAGACAGAGGGAGAATGCGAAGGAGATGCAGGAAAAGAGAAGACAGAAATGGTCTCTCTTAACTTACTCCAAGAGTGGACCGGACAGACTGTGGGGCATGGAACTGTAGATGCTGAGGGAAGTGTTGAAGTAGAAAAGTCCTTTGTGCTTCATTTCCAAACAGAGCCTCAGAGTGAGGAGGACATTCAGCCAAGCTCGGGCTTCATAGGAGGCCCAGGTGAGAATCTCAGCCTTTCTTGCCATCCGGGTCAAGCATTGGTGCCTTTGGAAGGGCAGGATGTGGTATTTGAGCTCGGTGATGAGACAAAAATGGATGAAAGCACGGGTCCAGGGGACAGTGTTCAAATGATTGCACTGATAGAAGGTGAGGGCAACGGTTCTGGGCCAAGAGGCAGTTTTAAAGGTGCTGTTGGGGCAAACTCTGGGCAAATGGAAGGAATCTTCCATTTAGAGGGGGCAGAAGGCATTGTTATAATCGAAGTTAGCACCAGCAGTTTGAGAGAGGGTGGAATAGAGGCAGCAGATGTAGGACATTCTTTAACAGAAGGAACTGACGAAAAACAAGCTAATGATGCTCAAGAGGCACGAGAGGAATTAATGTCAGAAGAGTCAAAACTTGTTGAGGCTGAGAGCATGTCAGAGATGGGACTGATTGGAACTTAGGGTTAAGTATGGAGAACTCTAATAGTCAATATGACAGGCTTTAACACAAATCGCACCTCAGTTTCAAATGCAAAATGGCACATTTGTTTACCACATCCAAACTGAATTAATTTCAAGTAATGGTTTTGTTATTTTGAAGTGTTCCTTTTGGACTGTGATTAATGGTTTTAGAGCTTAGAAAGCTGTCAACAACATTGTAGCTGTAGGACCAACACAGGACCTATGTTGAATCTTACATAAATCATTAGAGACCTGTTTGCTCCCCACACAGACTCTTAGAACACCACAGTGTCTTCTTCCTAAGCTGTTGTCCCCCCCACCTCCAAGGCTGCACTTTGTGGGGATAAAGCATATTGCTTGTAGTTACAGTTGTTCACCTGGCCCCTACGGGGAGCTATTTCACAAACCACAATCATCGAATACAACCCAGCCAAAAAGCAGTGGTTTCTAAATGAAGGAAATCCCTGGTGCTCTTCCACATCCAGGGTGCACTGAAAAGAGAATTTATAAACTAATATGAACTATATTCAGCTATGCTGTCATGTTGACAGTGACTGTACAAAGTGAACTTTTGTAAATATATCTACTCTGTTTGTTTTCATTCTTAATATTGGTACTAGATGACAATTACCAATAAAAATAGATATGAATGTCAGTATTTGTGGTTGTTTTATTTCTCAGAGCTTAAAAATATATAAATTTTACTTCATATGTAGGTATATTTTTGTTAAGATTTCATTGATAGTTAATAACTTCATTTGAAATTGCTGCAAATCATTTTACTGACAGAGATAAGCTCTGCTATATTAAAGATGCTTTTCCTTAGAATAATAGATTTAACGTGCACATATGTGTAAAGGCACACATGTCAAATCCATACAGGACGCATGCGCTCTAGCGTTGAAAGCGTAAACAGTGTTGCCAGATAGGATGGACGATTTCCAGCCCAAAAGCTCACATAAACCCGCCCAAAATTTTAACTGTCAAAATAATGTGATAGAATGTAAATCAAGGTTGATAAGAGACATTTTTAAACTCACTAAAACAAAATAAAGACGGACGACAAAATAATATAAATATAATGCTAGATAAATTTACCATGGATCAAATCGGGGCAAATACATAAATAATGTTACCAAATATGATTAAAATATGCAAGCAGACACGGTCAAAACGGCAATCAAGAAATTAACCGATACCCTCGAAAAAACACATGCATCATTTCCAATGTCAACAGTCAGAATTGAAATGCAAAACAGTGCCCAATATAAGTGATCTGAAGGTATTTCACACTCGTTCATGCACATCATGACAGTCAAAACTCTGTCATTCATTGATGCACACTGTATGATAATCCAACAATAAAAAATAACAACAATAATTCTCTTATCTTCGTGTCGCTCTATAATTTCACAGAACTAGAAGAATATTGAACATAATACAGAACTTTGCACAGTCAAAACTAACAAGTCAAGGATCTGGACCGTTTAAAAGATAAAAGACAGGAAAGTATATAAATGGATTTTGATTAAATAATTTAACTTTGCTCTGATTTCAGTGTTGCAGTGATATAGCCTTCCTGGCATCTATCCCTCAACAGGTGTAATTCACGTTTTGAGAGTTAAAACACGCCACTCTTTACTATGTAACTTATTTAGGCATTATGATCATCACTTATACAGTTATAAATTCAAAATCAGATCCGTTATTGCTCTAAAAACGTCACTCATGAATCATCACGTCTGTCTGGTGATCGTGATTGGCTAAAAGTGCGGCCGCGACCTCAACATCAGCACCAGTCGTCTTTACAGTGTGCGTGTGTGTTTAGTAAGGTCGTGATGACTGATTGGATGCAGTATCTGCACTCTTGGGCTTGTATGTTAACCAATTAGCCTATATAATTTATATATTTGAAAACTGCCAAACTGACCTCAAACCAGCTCAAATTTTGTCCCCCCGCCTAAGCCAATATTTACCCGCCCAATCAAATTCAAAACCGCCCAATCTGGCAACACTGAAAACCGCTATGTGCGCATCTAGACTACGCAGTTTGCGCAGTGTCGTATTCTCGGACGAGGATTGGTTGAAATTACATTCCATGCGGGAAGACAACGCTGATTCCCTAAATCCCTCAAACACTAAGTAACATTGACTACAGAGGGCATTTTTTTTGCATTACCTAGCTTTTAAAGTACTCACGGCTTCACTGAATATTGGGTAAGTAGGTCACGCATGCTCTATATACCACAGCCATAGATTAAGCTATAAAGAAGGCGGTGTTTACCATATAAGGGATTAAAACGCGTGGTGACTGATCACGCTAACGGTACAGCATGCTACTATGCCTCTTGAACAGCTTCTCAGTCGGAAAGACGTATTTCATAAATGTTTGAGATGTAATGCAATATAATAATCTCATAAGGCAACCGTACATAAAAACCACAAGTCTATCACGTTAAACTTGTCTTTATTTGCATGTAAGTTACTCCTCAGAGAATTTCCAGTTTTTTTAAATTACATTCTCTGCAGTGAAAAATACAAAAATCTAACGTTAATTGAGTAAATTCAGGTTTCCCTATGTTAATTAAATGTTTATTTGTGTAATTTAACCTTTTTTTAAATAATGTCTCTCTCAGGTAAGATGGTTAGATTGGACCTTGGTGATGTACTTCTGCGCAGGATGCAGGAGAAGGACATGGATGCTGTAAAAGCTCTCATCAAGGTGCGATTTAACATCATATCCCTCATGAGCTATATCACACACACACACACACACACACACACACACACACACACACACACACACACACACAGAGCTAGGTAGATTACTTACACATTTTAGGCTAGTCAATTACTGATTACATGATGAAAACTAGTTAGTAACTTAATGTAGCTTACTCATTTTAGGTAATGTAATCGGGCTACTTTTTAGATGACATTTAAATTACTTTTTTATTTTTATCAAACTTGTTTTAAGCATACCATATTGTTTAAAAAAAAGCAAAGAGAAAGAAAATATATTACACATTTTGATTTCAAATACATCATACAACATTTAAACATTACATTAGTGAGTTGATAAAAACCTACTAATTAATCCTATCATGAAAATGTAAAATAAAAGCAGTTTAAACCCTTGAACACTTAAATATAAATATTGTATTTGTTTACCTGCATGTCAGTGTGACCATTTACTGACATCAGAGAACTGTAAACATGCAAATGTGTTGTTTAATTATTGAAATATTAACTACCTCTGCGATATTTCAACAAATATTTTATTTTAAGGGGGTGACAAAGACGTTTGGGAATCCCTGCATGAAACACATTAATAGACATGATGACAACAACGACACACCCAAAGTCTTCTAGGTTTGAAATATTTTTGTCCAGACTTCCAGAATCTGATTTCAAGCATTTCAAATTGTAATATACTCTAATTACAAGTGCAACATTTTTGGAATCTGATTACATAATCCAGATTACATGTTAACAGTTACTGCCCAGCACTGTGTGTGTGTGTGCTTCAGGCCACTATCACAGCAGAAATGCTATACATGGAGATCAGGTTATCTAGCAGCATCAAAGAACCTGGCAGGTAGAAATAATTAGGAGGTACACTATGGAGAGATCAGTAAGGTACATTTAACGTGCCAACATTGAAGAAGTTTGATGAGGATTTTTTTTCACTTTATGGCCTCCTCTCATTCTATCTTTGTTTGCAGGAAGGATGTGAGGGAACACAGAACCGCCTGATTCTTTACCTTTTGACTCGTCCTCTTGCTCTCCTCATGCTGGCCATCCTCTCCTCCATCCTTCGCTGTGTACTGAACTCTTTTATCTTGGCCTTGGTCGTTCCCGTATTGATCTTCATCATCTACCTCAAACTCACCATACCTCGGTTGGTGGGCATCTTGGGCTCCAGCAGGCCATACTGGGACTACGTGGGCAGCAGTTACCATGCAGACACAGAGCCAGATCTACCCAATCCTCACGTTGGCAGAGTCAAACTGGAGAAAACAAGACGGCGTAAAAAACCCACAGAAAAGGAGAAGGACAAGATAAACGAGAAAGAACAAGTGGATGAGGATGAGCTGAAGGAGAGGGCGAAGGTTGCTGGTGAGGTGTGGGTGGCGGACTCTGATGGGGAGATTATGGGATGCGTGGCTAGAGACGGTTGGAGTCGGGACAGTGTATGTAGAATCTGCAGGCTTGTGGTCCAGTGTTGGTACCGCAGAGAGGGACTGGGCAGACTGCTGGTGCAGGGACTGGAGTCCAGATCAAAGCAGAGTGGCATACGGCGCGTCTATGCTCATGTGCCATTTCCATCCAAAGTGGGAGAAGTTTTCTTCAGGAGGCTGGGTTATCGTCTGCAGGGCGAGACTGAAGGGACTACTGGAGAGGAGGAGGAGGATGATGATTATGAAGAGCCAGAGAAGGGTTGGTTGGGTTTCCCTTTAACTAAAGTGTTTGTTAAGGATCTATAATTCACAGAAACAGGAACGAAAGGCTTTCTTTGCTAGACAAGGCAAAACATTATTTATTCTGGGTTCAATACGCATTATGCTCAATAAACCTGTGGTGTTATGTTAATGGTGACCACACATTTTTTGTTGTTGACATTTAAAAAAAAATAAGTCAAATTCAAGGTAATGGTGAGGCAGATAGGAGAAAAATGGGGACAATTTTTGGATTTAAAAGTAAAAAGGTGAATCTAGTAATTTTATAAAAGTAATAAATTATGTTGAAACTTGTGTATGAGTTATAAAGCTGTTTAAATAATCATTTTACAGTCTTATGGTTTATGGAATAATATTGCCATGAATTCACCAGCTAAAAATGGTTTTAAAGGAGACATATTATGCCCCTTTTTACAATATGTAATATAAGTCTCTGGTGTCCCCAGAATGTGTCTGAAGTTTCAGCTCAAAATACCCTCAAAGATAATTTATTATATAATTTAGAAAATGCCTATTTTGAGTGGAAGCAGAATCACTGCTGCTCCCGCCCCCTTTCCAGAATAGAGCTGCGCCATTACTGCTCGTACCTGCTAAAAACATCTGTTTTGGTTCTGATTATCATGTTTATCATGCTGAAATCATGCGTTTTAAACCATATTAGTTTAAACTTCTGCTAAACGGTTTTCTGAGTGCACACATCCGAAGCACATGGACAGAAAGCGGCATGTGAGTATGTGAGTACTTAACTAGTACTCAGTTAGTACTTAGTTAAGTACTCACAGCATGTGAGTACTTAACTAAGTTCTTAATCAAACACAAGTTTACGTTAAACACACACACGAGTTACAAAAACAGTCGGTTATGCCTGTGAAGGTAAACAGCAGGGAAATAAATCGCATGTTTATTTTAGATCTGTGTGGCAGCAGCAATATGCAGTAAATAAATCAATAAATCCACTGCTCTCTTGTCTCCTCTGAGGCTGAGACTCTAAACAGTGTTCTGTGCTCGTCTGTGCAGCCAAAGGCAGAAGAGTTAGCATGCTTTTCTCCAACTTTCGCCATGGCATTAGAACTGGTACACCGTTGTCGCTTGCGAAATCAAAATGATGTTGTAGCGGGTGAAAATTTACAGATTAAGGGGCGGTAATATTATAATGAGATCCCTTTGCAACGTCACTAGGGGAGTGAAATCAGAAGTGCTCATTTTTTAGACCCTTGCAGAAAAAGCCTTATCAAAACAAAGATACTGGGTTAATCTTTTTCACGTTTCCTTGATTGGTAGATGCACTGGGGACCTGATTATAGCACCTAAAACCTGGAAAAGTCCGATTTTAATGATATGTCACCTTTGAGTAACTTGTTTTCTTCTGCTGTAGTGTGTCGGTAGGAAATATCAGTTTACATTTCCAAACATTCATTTTGCCATTAATTGTAATAACCAGTGAGATTTTTGTCTGACAACAGCCAGTGCATCACACAGAGATCTGATCTCATCATCATCATCCAGTCTGTCTGGAATGACATGAAGAAACAGAGCAAACTGAGACAGACTAAATCCAGAAGAACTGTGGCAACGTCTCCAAGATGCTTCAAGAAACCTACCTGCAAAGCTACAGTACTGTTAAAAGTTTAGGCACTTGTGTAAAAATGCTGTAAAATGAGGATGCTATCAAAAATAATGTCATAGATAGATTTTCTTTATCAATTAACTTCTATTAACTAAATTAAATCAACATCCATCCTTTGCGTTTAAAGCAGCTTTTGCCCTTGCACTTGCACATAGTTTTTCAGATAGCTTTGCAGGGAAGTCTCTTGAAGCATCTTGGAGACGTTGCCACAGTTCTTCTGGATTTAGTCTGTCTCAGTTTCTTCATCTCATTCCAGACAGACTGGATGATGATGATGAGATCAGATCTCTGTGTGGAGCACTGGCTGTTGTCAGACAAAAATCTCATTGGATTATTACAAATAATGGCAAAATTGAATGTTTGGAAATTTAAACTGATACTTCTGACACACTACAGCAAAAGATAGAAATAAATAACTGACTTAAAACCATTTTTTAGCTGGTGAAAATACTAGTGTTATAATCATTTTGGCCACTACTGTGTTCTTCTTAAACAAATTTCTCAAACATGCACATTAACATGCATATTGTTTACTTCTTGTGGCTTTACTATTGAAACCGTGAGTATTTTACCATTGGCTCCATTGTAAGTAACCCAGATCTTTGCTTTGTTTCTTTTTTTTAAGTAATGAAATGTAAGTAGTGACATTTTTATGAATTATGATGCACATCCAAGCGTAACAGATCGAAAATGAAAAAAAATAGTTATTTCTTAATAGGGTTTGTTCACGATTATATCCATAACATGCATTGAATTGTTAATGTAATGCCGACTTTAAAGCTATTTCAACTTGTTCCTTGTTTTTTGTGGTAATCAACATTGTCCTTTTGATTGAGCTTAACTCATCTTGAACCTTGAATATTCCTTTTAAAAAGCTTAGATTTCAGATTTTTAAACGGATTTGTTCATTTTCACATTGTCCCAGTGAATCACTGACACCAGGAATCTCTCTGGCTTTGCCAATATATATAAAAATAATTTCTATTGTTGTGTAAGAGCATTTTAATATTTGTGAGCATTGCAGAAATCATCTCTAGGTTGCTAAGCCTGAGCCTGAAAGGACAGTCAGTCATTTGACTTATTGTTAATAGCATGGATCGCTTTATATATATATTTTTTTTTTGGACAAAGATAGTGATTTACATGTGTTTACCATATTTATTATCTAGTATTTATGAGTGAATTTGAGGGTTTTTGTGAAAACATTTTGTACGTTTCCCGTGACTGCTGAAGAATATGCTTTTTTATGTATAAATAAAGGTTTTGTCCCTCAAGTTTCTCATGCCATTCAATTCTGCTAAACCTCTTTTAATTAAGCTTACAGTGTACTGGTGAATGTAAAGAATGTATGTGTCCTCAGTGTAGACCTTTTAATGTGTTTCTACCAAGCATGGTTATCTCTTTTTCTACTTCACTGATCTTTCTGTACCAAAATATCTGTGGTTATGCTGCACTGAAATGCTCTGATAGATTTTACGAGAAGCAAACCTAGGAACAACACTATACAAAGTCATCGCGAATTGAGTTCAATCTCTCATATCCAGCCCGTTTGCTTTAAATTTGCTACAAAAGCCACTGCAAGTACAGTTAATTCCTGCGTGCTACTTTAAATGTGTGTGGGTGGATACAGTTTAGTGACGCTGAGTGTATTTGAAACTAAGAGCTGCTCATGCTGTGTGGTTAGCTTTAAACACCAGCTATACCTTAACCACTTGCACTACTACCCAACAGCACCTTAGGCTGTTATTCACCAACGGATGTTTATACAGTTCACTGTGTGGTCGGGTTGATGCTCTCCTGCAACAGAAAGCTGCAGTGTCACGTTTAAGGCTTTCGCTGCTTACTTACCTAAAATATTTAACTATTGTTTAGAAACCACACTCTTGTGAAAAAGGACACTTAAGCATACGTTTAAAAAGAATGCTTATTATTGTAACAATGCACTTTAAAATAATATACTGAAATGCAAACTACATCAAATTTTATTAGACACTGGACTGTATATTAATTGCAATTAAATGGAAGTGTATTTTAAGTGCATATTAAATGCAATCAGCTGAACTTTAGAGGGATTTTTGACCCACTTAAGTAGGTGTAGGAATAGTTCACCTAAAAACTTTCATCATTTACTCACCCTCTATAAACTTGGATGAGATTCTTTCTTCTGTTCAGCACAAAAGAAGATATTTTCAAGAATGTTTAAGGTAGCCATTAACTTAAGGGCTACCGTCAACTGTTTGGTTTCAAACTTTTTTCGAAATATCTTTTGTTTTCAACAGAAGGAAGTAACTCTTTTACAGGTTTGAAACAAGTGGAGGGTGAATACAGAACTGATGACAGAATTTTATTTTTTGGGGGACGAACTCTCCCTTTTAAGTACATATTACATGTAATTACTTACTAAAACGCAATTTAGTATGTTTAAAATTTTAACTTTAAATATATTAACTACACTAGTTACAATCAAGTACTTTACATGTGCTTTAGTATGTTAGTCAATACATCAAAATAAGTGCACTTATTTAAAGAACGACAAAAGATTACAAAACGTTTCGTTTGATTTATTTTTAAGTGCACTTAAGTGTGTTAAGAAAGAGAAATTCTCTTTATTTAAATGACCCTTTTTGGCACTAATTTTATATTCTCTCAAAGTTCATTTTTTAAATATACTTTCAAGATTTGAAGTATATTACAGGTGCACATTTAATAGAATTAAGCACACTTCTTTTTCACAAGGGCATATCTACAGTCTGGGACTTTTAACTATTAAAAGAGATTACTGAACTAACTAAACACCTTTTAAGTAATACATGTTAAATATGTAGGCCTGTTGTACTCATTTTGCTGGTTTTGATATTACTTTCCTGTAAGCAGTATTATGCATATCTAGGTTTAAATACAGTTTCAGGATGATTTTAATTTTCACCTGAAAAGTTTTACGTTTTATCAGACCTCTTCAGTGTTTGAGGTATATAAATGAATCCACAACTAGAACCCGTAACCCAATTTTTTTCTTCAGACAGAGTCATGTGTTTGTCATGCACACGCACGACTCTAATGTAAAAAAAACTGTTTTAGTACCAGCCACTAAGTTTTCATGGGCTACAATTGTGTTAGTCAACTAATGAGCACAAATACTTCATCTTTTCTTTTGATAGTTTTGCAAGTCATAGTGGCGGGTTTGTTGTGGAGGAGCTTTTGTTATAATGTAGAGAGCTGCTCAGGCAATTGAACACCTGCTACTACATCCCCTAACCGATGTGTAACTATTATTGTTGCCAGGAAACAGATGTGAGTTCATGACTCTGGAAAGTAAGTGTGTTTGGAGTTGTGGTTGATTTTGTCTGTACGATGGGCTTCTCTGTGTGTGTGTGTGTGTGTGTGTGTGTGTGTGTGTGTGTGTGTGTGTGTGTGTGTGTGATTGTTGTGCCCCTTGTCACAATATGGTGGTCTTCATTGCCCACCCTAAGCAAGAAACCAAGGAAAGTGGGTTTTGGGTCACCCGTGAGAACCAAATGTTAAAAGTTCTATCACCATTCACTCACCCCCATGATGTTTTCTTCTGAGGACCACAAAAGCAGATATTTTGAAGAACATTATAATTGTTTTTGTCTGTACAATGGAAGTCAGTACACTCCTAAAAATAGATGTTCTTTATTCACTTCTATGGTTCCATGAAGAACCTTTAACATCCACAGAACCTTTCCACTGAACAAAAGGGTTTTTATAGTGGATTCATTTGTTGTGCCCCTTGTCACAATATGCCGATTATCGGCGCCGATATTAAGCATTTTTCGATTATCATTGCCATTTTCAAAACAGATTTGCCGATAATTTATTTATTTATTTTTATTATGAAAACCCTATTTAAGGTGCATTATTTATTGGTGAATAAATAATAAGGTGAAATTATTTAATTTTTAAATGCACTATTTGGCTCCATGCAGCCTGTCTGGAAAGCCTGGCTCATCTGTTTTCACGGGACCAATCACGCGGAAAACTGAAGGCGTGAAAGACTTGACTGGAGCTGCGTCAGTGATCACGCAATGTCTCTCAAAGGTAGGCAAAGTTCTGAAGTTCAATAACCATCCACTCACTGAAGTTGCAAAACACCCAATATAACCATGATGTCCGCGATGCGGAAAATTCGCGGAATGCAGTCTGAGGACCGGAACAAAGTAGCAGTACACTTAAATCGACTCGCGCTATGGACTAGTATCTATAAATATTAAGCGAATATTATATGTTCTGCATCTGTTTTTGTACTGCACACATACATACAGCGTGTGATGTGTTTTCAGCATCTGCCGTCTCACTAAATGAGACATAAATACATGAACAACACACTCCTAATTTGACCGTTTCATTTGATAGATGTCATATCATATATTAGGCTACAGAAACTTAAAAGGTCCTCATCACCTTCAAAATATAGTTCGGTTTGGAATATATTCTGTGGTGCATGAATAAGTAATACAACTACAACAATTATTACAACTTTTGTTGAGAATAATAACAATCCATTTCTTCCATGTTTTAATTTTAATAGAACCAAAAATAAAGTTTTTCCACTGAACAAAAGGGGCTATTACATTTATTTTTTATTTGTTATTGGTTGCTTGTTGTTTACTTTAAGTTTTACAAGGCTGGGTTCTGCACTTAGTTATTATTAATATATTTAAATGTTATTAACTTCAGAATTAAAGACATGTTTAAAAGCATTTAAGACGTTTTTTTGTCAAGCTCTTGTTATTATTAATTTTGGCATTAATTTTCATTTTACACCAGACACGTATATCGGTTCAAAATATCGGTTATCGTCTACTTGATCTGATCGGTATCGGATCGGTCGGTCTTTGGAGAGCCTTTTGGAACCTTCGTTCCCTTTTGGAGCAAAACAATATTGGACCCCATTGACTTTCATAGTACAGACAAAAAAGCCATTCTCAAAAATGTCATTCTTAAAAATATATTATTTTGTGTTCATTTTAGTAAATGATGACAGAATTGTACTTTTTTGGCGAACTGGCCTTTTTAGAATGATTAGTATCACGAGTGTATATCAATAGATTTGTCTTAAACAAAAGTCTAGTCTTTTTCTTGATAACACGCATCAAAATAAATCATTAGCAGTAAAAAAAAAAGTAATGAGAATCATCTTTAACAGGAGCAGGACCTACAGTATATTCTTTTCTCTGTTTTCCCATGTTATACACACATAGCGCATTGTGGTAAGACCTCAGAAAGTCTTGTGGTCGGAAGGTAAATCATGGGAGCAGACAGATCTCTTCCAGATGTTCGAAGTCAGACATACACACACATGCACTTGAGAGGGAGCTCATTGGGGAGCGGTGATTTCCCTGGCCGCAGAGTGCATGAGAGGGTGAAGTCGAGTGACTGGAGACAGACAAACACACAGGATGCCAACTTTAAAGTCACCAGGAAAGAGCCAAAGACCGTTGCAGACAGCAACAAATTAACAAGTATGCTGTAAATCCTAAACCAGGCGGATTCGCCGGTCCTTCTCGCTACCTGTGTGTTGGAGTGTGTGCTTGTGTGAGGGTTAAGTGGCTTTTTGGAAAAACCCTCTGAGAAGGTGTCTCCAGAGGTTGTGGTGGCCTCCTGTAGTTAAACAACTCTTTCCCCCCGTTTTTATGCCCTGTGGGAAAAACTAAACAAGTGGAAAGGGTGCGGATGGAGAAAATCTGAGCAAGAGAGAGAAGGTATATGGGAGTTGTTTTTTTGGAATTGTGTGGGAAAAATGAAGTGGAGGCTTCCCTGACTGGGTGCAAGAGATCTGGAAATTTCCAACTGGCTTTGGTTATGCTGTTGGCAGCTATTTCTGACGCACATGCTGGAGCAAAAAGGTTAGAAAACACGTCAAACGCTCCAGAGACTTATATGCGGTTAGAGCAAAGTCAAGTGCTATTGTATAAACTTGGAAAAGTAATACACTGTTTAAAAATAGATAATAAATGCATGCAGCCATTCCTTCATTATGCAATCCAATTCACAATCTATCGTGATTTACACTGTCTTTTGTCTATGCAACTAAGACTGTAACTCTTTTACATATCTCTTTAAATATCACATGCACAGGTTATTGAGCTGTATCGGTGTTTAAATGCACCGCAGCCCTCCCAAGCAGGTTTGAAAACCATTTTCACCCAATCAGAGACGGCCTTTCTTACAGCTATATGAACATGTCATAGGTTTTCTATACCTCCCTCTTCCTCAACCCATTTTTAAACTCTCACTGACTTTCGCTTGACTAAATGAATAAGCAAGTTTCGACTTTCGGAATGATCAGCAAGCTGGACAGGTAGGTGAAAACAAAACAAGTGATAGTGAGAGACAAGGGGGATTTTTTTGTCTGTGTAGGCAAAACTAACTGTATATTTATTAGAATTGATAATCATATTTCTTAGAGCTTTATTCATTAAGGAATAAATCAATGCTTTGATGTCATTCAGGTCATGTACTTTAATGATGTGCAAGTGCATTGACCTGTTTATTGATTTTCTGCAGTTTCAGAAAGTGTAAATTGAAACTGATAGTTATTAGTCTGGGAATGACTTGATGCACGTTGCTCTGAGTCTATATTTAAATGCATTAACCGACCACTGATGACTGCAGGTGTCAAAGTCGTGATGAACAATGTGATCACTACAAAACGCTGTAGACACAGCATAGACTTTTGAATTATTGAGCATTTCAGCTAATTAATTAGTGAAATATTCAGGATTTTTTTAATTACATTTAATTTAAAATAAAACATTTGATTTAATTTATTTAAAAGTAGAAGATTTGTTTTATTTGAGAGTAACTAAAAACTACTTTGTATGTCAGCACAATTTTTGTTTGCAAGAAATAAAAAATTTAAGAATCAGAATTATGTATACAAGACTTCATTTCAGAGAATATGTTTGTTGTTATTGTTTTAAATACGTGTAGATATCAGATTTTTTTCAGTGTTTATTATCTTTTTTAATGACAAATGTATAAAATGAATAACAAAGTGTCATTTTTGATATAGTGTGCTCATGACCCAGAGGAAATTTATCTTCCATTATAAGAATGTGCGCTGGGCCCGAGGGAGACACGAGACCTACCTTTGTTTTGTAGTAAAGAGACGCACTGGCCCTGATTCCCTCTCTTTTGACTTCGGACACCTGCGCAATCGCACCGGCTGCCATGTAGAGGTGAGGTAAAGATTAACTGATCATTTGAAAAGATGAAACATTAAGGTATTATTATAGAGAAGAAAAAATACTAATTTACTCCTCTTACTCATTCTTTCTCCATCTGTAACTGTTTTCGTCTCAAGCTGCTCTTCCTACGTCACTTGGGTGCGTTGTGTCCGGGGCTGTGGGGCTCCAGTGTGGACGGTGCGAGAATGTGTTACGCAGTGACTTGGTTCTGCTCCTGGTCGCCCTGCTCTAAATGCGCTGAACAACTTGCCCACTTCCTGTCACAGACGCCCAATCTGCGTCTGAGAATCTTTGTGTCACGCCTTTACTTCTGTGATGAAGAGGACAGCCAGGAGAGGGAAGGACTGCGACACCTGAAGAGGGCAGGAGTGCATATATCTGTGATGACTTACAAAGGTAAATGGGGAGGGAACAGAGGGGCGTGGTTAATATTTCTGACTTAATGTGGTAAATTACATCACACTTGTCATTTAATAGATACTGTTTTGTTTCTAGACTATGTCTACTGCTGGCAAACATTTGTTGCACGGAGGAAGAGGAGTTTTAAAGCCTGGAATGACCTTCACGAAAACTCTGTCCGACTTGATCGAAAACTCAATCAGATCCTGCAGGTTGCAAATTTACAATAATTTACATATGATTAATACAAATTAAACTATTAGGTGACACAATGTGGTAATTTGAATATTTTACAACAATAGCAATGACAAGTTTAGTCATTATGAAAGTGTCCTTTAATTTTACTCTCTATTTAATAGTAGCATTTGTGGTAGTAATCCATAAGCTATATAAATGTAAATATTTTGATGAGGTCAAAGGTCATTCATATTTGTCAGAGCTAAATCTTTTTCTCTTTCACTGTAGCCCTGCGAGACTGAGGATCTGAGGGACGGTTTTGCTTTCCTCGGGCTGTAATCACAAATATGAGATTCACAAATCAATGAACACTGAGAAATGAACTGAACGGGATGAAGAGAAATGGTGCTGTATGACCTGAGACTTGAATCCTTTGACTTGAATCTGACTTATCTTGTACTGTATTGTGTAGAATTAATGTGATTATGTTGGATGCAAAAATAAAAGCTGTCATTTAACTTTTTTTGTCTGTGTTAAACCAGTATGATTCATAATTTGAACTGTCCCAGGAATACATATACACTAGTGTTCAATGTTTGGGGTCAATAAAAATAAATTCATATATATTTTTTAATAAATAAATTTTTATATTCAGCAAAGATGCATTGATTTGTTTTTAAAAAATCCAGTAAATACATTTATAATGCTACAAAAGATTTATATTTTAAATAAATGTTGTTCTTGAGAACTTTCTATTCATCAAAAAATTCTGAAAATTGTATCATTGTTTCCATAAAAATATTAAGAAGCACACCTGTGCTATAAAATGACAATAATAATAAAAAAAAATGTTTGAACACCAAATTAGCACATTATAATGATTTCTAAAGGATCATATCACTGAAGACTGGAGTAATGACATTTGAAATATCAGCTTTGCCATCACAGGAATAAATTATATCAAATATTACGGTATTTATATATAAATGAAAACAAATGAATGCAGCCTAGCTGAGCATAAGAGATGCTTTAAAAATGTTTCAATGTCCCAACAATATTAAAATAATGTAATATAAAATGTAATGTACAACTATATAATTGTAATAAGGTATTTGCAATGAATGTACGTATCATAAAATGTATGTAAACACATTAATATGGTACAATTTAGTCATTTGTAACAGGGTTACACCCACCAAGAGGCCCTTGGCCAGGTTGATGAGTGAAGACCCATCCTAACATCCTAATTTGACCAAATTGGGTAAAGTCAGTGTTAGTTGTTAAATTCTTACATACAGCAGTTGTTTACACAGCATATACACCATGTGCATTGTTGAGGCTATATGTTCTGTGTGGGGGACGAAGTGCATAATGTTTATGGCAATTATGCCCACTCTTTCTCCAGTTTATTAACATTTCTTGTTTCCGGACAGTGAATGGAGAGTGACCCTATGCTGTTTTCATGTAACAACCCCCCCAACAACAACAATAGAAACCATCACATGAATTCTAATAGTTACCACTACAAGAACCATTACAAAAATTACAAAACATCAACTTTTAAAGAATAAAATCATTAAAGAATGGTTTCCTGTAGTGTGTTTTGGGACACACTGTAGCATATTTAAGATGTAGATGTTTTAACAAGCCACCTATAGAAGGCGGCCAATTACTAGTAAAGACCAATAGGCGCCTTTCCAGTTTCCATTAAAACCAGTACAGTTCCCATTCTAACCAGTAAAGCCATTACAAATTCTGTGATGGTTTCAATTGTTTTTGTTTTTCTCAACAGAGATGTCTGGTCTATCTGCTTGTAGATAAAGTCTTCGCAGATACAATGCTTATTAGCGTAAAAGCACATTATCTTGTAACAGCACTACGTTGCCTTGGAAAATAAAATCGAAAAAAATATGTTAACACATATGCTTAATGGTTATTCTAGTAAATATGTAAGGAATAATTGACTCCGAGCCGTTGAATTATTAGAAAAATATAGCACACCCGAGGTGGTTATGCGATCGCGAAGCGGAGCGGCCGTTACACCTCGGCTGTGCATTATTTTTCTAATTATTCAACGGCTCAAAGTCAATTATTCCGCTTATACTACGGTTGCCACACCTCAAGACATCGATCAGATTATATATTTTAAGGCATTCGTCCGGGGTTTTCTACTTCAATCTCTATTGTGAGCAGGATTATTTCTTCCGCATCTCATCTAACGCCTCCCTTGCTAATTTTAAACCGTAACGCCTCCCTTGCCAAAACGTATTTTTAAACCGTAACGGAGGCTTGAGCCGTTGATAGCAGACTAATGCAGTTAATACAGTTAATAACTAAGTTATGAGACAGATAGAGAGAAAGATTAATGTTAACGTTACCTCTGTGAGTCAGTGATCGGCAGCAATGAGACTTTAAGTTCATTTTCTTCATGAACAGAGCCGTTGTTGCTACATCGCTTGTGAGAAGTCATGTAGTTTTTAAGTTCTTAAACTATGTTACTGATAAAATCGTCAGAGTAGTGCTAACTACATTAGCGCTTATGTTAAGGTGTGTGCAAACTATATGTGTGTCTACAGTCTTATGAGGGAGAGACCGAGAGCGGGAGAGAGAGAGTAGACTATGTGCTTTCCGTACATAATAAAACGTAATTTTGTGGCAAAAACAAGATCTGTCGATTTTATCCTTTTTTTACTGTATTTATTTGTTTGGCCAGTGTCGTTGTGGGTTTTGGTTATTTTTCTGTTGTGAGACCTTTGAAATAACAAATAATTTGGCGAAGTGATACGGAACTGTAATGCGGTCAAGAGAGCTGCCTGGAACTACGTTCGCCGTGCGTTTCCTTGAAAATAATTGTACGCAAACGTTCGTCAGCCAATCAGATTCAAGCATTTAACGGCCCGTAGTATAAAAGAAGATAAACGTAACCAGGTACAGGTACAAACGCAACAACTTTCCCACACATCTATCTCCTATTTAAGGTGCAACTTGAACTGTATAAGCTAATTTTTGCATGTTCACTAGCTGTGTTTTATTAACAATAATGTTAATTCACAGATATCTCGTTCCTCTTGTGTCCAGTAGAGGGATCTGCATGTTTCCCATTTATGTTGTCGTGGAAAAGTGACTCAATTGCATTGTGCTCTGGATCTAAGTTGACAGTGGTGAGTGAAAAGATGTTAGTTTCGTCAACAAGAAGAAAATAATGCCGCTTTGAAAAAGACTCTCTGATACTATTTTTCTCTCTCTCTCTTTTAAATGTTGGTTCTATCATACCATCCCTCCGGCTCTCATGAAATCGATTTTTCAGAGTCGCTTAAACATAATTTAGCTCATCTTAGAAGAGTCTAACACAATTAAGCCAAAATGTGTCTCTTTTCCTCTTCTCTATCACACTTTTTCCCTCAGGTTGGTGAAAAAACATAGTCAAATGCGTGAGGATGGGAAACGCATCGCCACATCGTCTGAAGCTTACTCAAACACGGTTAGTATTGAAAGGTAAACATCATATTTTGTGTCTAGTGATACTTCTCATTGTTTTCAAATAGGAAAGAAGAAAAAAATGGGAAATAAACGCAATTAACAAATGTATTTCTGTCTTCCATCTGCTTACATATCAGTAAACATATTGGCGACATATTGTCTCAGAAATGTGTTATTCATGACCGCAAGCAATGAGATCAGTAAACAATCTCAGGCACCAGACACAAGCCCTAAATCAACTCATTACATCATTTATATTATTTATCTCCACTTATCAAAACAATGAATTACTCAGAGGAGACACTTGTATCACAGCTGTAGTAATCTGGACAGGTCTTGTGTTCATAACAAGCTGACTGCTGCGGCTGTCTTTTTATCATATCTGTCGCCCCCTACAGTTTTATCTATGTATAATTCCATAATACTACATGAAACACAATTGTGGTGTTAAAGATGAATACATTTTTAACCACTGAACACACTTATGCTTTACTGCATATAAAGCTATTCTGGTACGAATCTCTTCTAGTAGTTTTCTATAAGAACGGGACATCCTAACATGTAAAGGACATCCTAACATATAAAACATTATAGTCCAAAGCAAATTAGTCAGTCAGTTTAAATATAATGGCACAATACATCAATAAGACCCATGAAAGACTGATGTTTGAGAGTGAAAATATAAACATTTTTATTTTCTATTGTGGATTTTGTCTTCTACTTACAGTGGTTGGTGTTGACATACAGTATAATAGAAGAATATGAAGCAAATAGTGGTTATACACTGGGCTACTTTAATACTCAGCACCAGAGCTGTGCATTGTCATGCCCTTTGTAAAAATACAGTCTTTAAAAACACTGAGACATTCAACCAAGCTTATTCAAGCTCAAGCGTTAAAATAATAACAAGTGACAAAAAGTGATTATTGAATAGTAACGATTGTGAAGGTCACTGGACCACAGCTTCGGTCGTTTTAGGAATGTAACACGTATATATTTTGAGATTCAACATCATGACTTATAGTGGTAATTGTTGAAACCAGAAAGCTCTTCTTTTTCTCTCTGCCTTTGCCATCCATCTGACTTTAGGCCCTGTTTGCCCAGGTTGTTTGGTAGGCGCGGCGACAGCGACTGCTAGTTGTCCTCTTTTGGCGTTTTGGCCAACCCGATTTCTCTCTACAGAGTTCAGCTGAAAAAAGAGAGAGTACTCACCACCTTAAGGCTGTAGGTTTGTATTCATTTATTTTTGGTCAAATAAACGCAGCCTTGCTGAGCACAAGACTTCTTTCAAAAACATGAAAAAACGTCCTGACTGCCAACAGCAGCGATTCATATTATGAATCTATATTGAATTATGAAGATACTAATATTAATTATTATGGAATTGTTCATTATTATCAAATTATTATCTTAAATTATTGTGTTTTTTCTTGTTTCAAGCATTATTCTCAGTAAAATGTGTTAGATGTATTTAAAAATGGAGATGGATAGAATTTTATACATTTAAGATATATGCTCTGAAAATAATCTTTTGAGTATTAATCATAGTAGGAATACTTCATTTTAAGTTTGCTCTTCATGTAAACTGAATTTAAGGTTTAGATTAAGGTAATGTTAATGTTTAGATATTTTCCCTGCAAAACAAGATGAATTGATTAAGACTGATTAAAATGATCTTTGCAGTGAAGTCGTAAATGTTAAGTAGCAAAATAAAGTCAGAATAAAGGTGGAATGTAGAAATGTTCATGGAAAACTAAATTACAGTGAAAGAAATCGGAACTGCCATTATGAGTGGAATTCATAATATATGATAACAAAATTTGTATATATAACAATACGGCCCATTAAAAAAAACATAAGGTTCCACCCACAATGTCACATGTTCTGTAGTTTATTACTGAGATACTGAGAGTCTCACCCATCAGCATCTCGTCTTGCTGGCACACGGTTCTCACACAGATTTCTTTGTTGATCACATAGACTCTTGGAAGACTGCAGAAAACAGATGTTCGTTGATTTCATGTGCACCATATCAAATGCAAATCTCTTTGTTTAGGTTCAGCAGAAGAGAATGTCAAATAGAAAGAGAAAGCAGCTTGAAATGACGAGGTGTGTTTGTCAGTGATGTAGCCACCTGTAGAGACAGAGTGAATGGATGCATCTCTTTATCGGTCGATGAACAGAGTACATCCTGGTGCAGGGGTATGTTTCCTCTCTGCACTCTGCGGGACAGAGACAAGACTGCTATTGTCTTACTGTTGATATAAATGGTGTACTTGCATACACTGCTTATACAAACTCACCTGGCGGTGGCAAAGCAGTGGCATCAGTGTCATGGATTTCTGGCAAGAAAAAGAAAAACACAGCAAACTAAAAACATGTAGAGGAGCTAGTTGTCACGATTTTTTTCTCCAGTGAATATTTTTCAGGGTGGGTTTATTTTTGAAGGTTAGTGTCTGTATAGAGACACATAACTTAAAATATCTGCTATTTAACATTTCTGCCGTTATGGCAAAAATATACAGTTCGTTTACAGGGCATGTAGGAGGTAAGTTGTAACAACAAGGACATTTTGTGGAAATATTTTTTTAAATACTATTTGTAATTAAAATAAGTAAAGAAATCCATTATCTATACACAATAGCGACATTTTCTACAATTTCTTCTCATCCTGTCTGACTCTGATGCCACAAAGTATTCGAAAGCCCCCAAAAATATTCTGATACTTTTGCTCTTCACTTTTATTTTATTTTTTTCTTGTTTTTTTGACAGAAAAAATAACAATTCTGTTAAAGGAAATAAATATTTAAAATCATATTTATAACAATAATATTTGACTAAAATTATTAAATACAATCATTTAAATAAATTCCACAATTCCAGAATTTTCAGTAACTGTATGTTCTCGTTTACACTTTTTATTACAGATGAATGTTGTTCATCTTCTAGTCATTTAACAGGACTTTTAAAATTATTTTAGATTTACAAATTGACATTTCAACCCAATAAAATATTTACAACTTGACATAACTAGAAATTTTATATTCATTACAAATGTTTCCTTGATTTTTCTAACTTTATTAATTTTTAAAAAATCTAGAAATCACACTAAAACAACTAGTTAAGAATCACAGATGTGTTCGTACAGACTATTATAAACTATTTCATAGCCTTTTGGTAAAAATAAAAATGAGTATAAATGGAAAAGGTAACATCCTAAAATGATTAAATAATTTCATTATTAAAAAAATGATGATAGATAAAATACACAACTCGTCCTTGGCACTCATGAAAATATCAAATGTTTAGGACTTCTGACTCCTTTTTAGTCACTGAGATATAATTATTGTGATAACTTCCCCATGGGCCTGTTCTCCCTTATACAAACACACACAAGTTTTCACACAATCATTTAACAAAACAGTTGAATTAGTGAACAAAACAGTGAATTACCAGTTTGCTGTGCCCGGACAGTAACAAGTACTGTGAGAAAAAATAGCAGAAACGTTTTATTGGCAGGGCATTCAAAAAGAATCATTCATTCATATGAATTTAATTAATTGGCTTCTGTTTTGATGGATTTACCAAAGAAACAACAGCATAACAGCACAGAGACTGGATAGCTGCCCATCTTTCGGGGTCTTCACGGGGTCCGATCACAGCTCAGGGCCTGGAGAGAGAGCATGTTTATCATAACAAGCCTGAAATAACTTTCAGTGTCTTCGAAATTACAATGGATGGAATGGCAGCCGGTTTCCATTTTAGCATAAAAATAAAGGTTATTGTGAGATAAATTATAAAATCAATACGCTGCCATTCAAAAGTTTGTGCTCAGTAATCTGTTGTGTACAGTAAAGGCTGTATTTACTTGATAAAACCTTTTCACTAAAATGTTATATAATATTGCAATTTAAAGTTTCCATATTAATATACGTTAAAATTGAATTTATTTCTGTGATGGCAAAGCTGGGTTTTCAGCATCATCAGTCTTCAGTGTCACATGATCCTTCAGAAATCATTCAATAAACATTTTTTATTATTATCAGTTCCAAAAACACTTGTGCTGCTTATTTATGTAGAGCCTGTTTTTTTCAGGATTCTTTGAGATATCAAAAGAACAGCTTTTATTTGAAACTGACGTCATTCGTCCATTCGGATCAATTGTGAAGGCAATATTGTTTTGAGAAATCTCTCAGTTATCAGACCCAGTGTATCTGTGTGCCGGCAGTGTAGATTTCCTCTTTACCAGGTCATGATGTCAAAACTTTGGAAGTCACCTCTTCCAAAATGTAACCATTTATAGACATCCTCGAGAGACAGAACAAATGAATTTCTAAAAGACACACTGCATGAACAGAAAACAGAACTGCAGATGGACGAAACCTATTTAGATTTCCATTTGCCTGTGACTCATGCAGATTCTCATTTATTGATGTCACAGAACATGAGTTCTCTGTTCTCAATCGCTCATTAAAGATATCAGTTACAGCTGTTCCATCCGTCCAGCTTTGTCTGTTTCTTTCTCTCTCCCTAAGTCTTTTCCTCTAAGCCTGTATTTCTCGGTGTCCAAGACATGAGCTCACACTAAAGAATGTGCATTCCCACCCCTCTCTGTGGACTCAACAACCTCACAAACACATATGCTTATATACACACAGATGCATAAATTGTCGTCATTTGTCATAAACACATATGTACCCCTATGCATTCCCTCAGACCATAGTTTTGCCTGAGGGAGTCATTACATATTCATAACCTGACAACTCAACTATGCATCAACACACAGCAGACCCTCACATTCTGCGTTCTCTTTCATATAAAGTGTGCATTTCTTAACCCGCTGCATGTTGTTTCAAGAGGAATGCAGATTTGTACGTATTTATCTCATTATTTATCTACCCACATTCGCTTCTGTTTTATGTGCGTGTTAAAAGCATTGACTAGATGATGTGTTTTATGATGATTGTAATGATGTAATATCCTCAAAAGAATTGTTTTTTATAATACTTACGAATTCTCAATCCTCTGCTGCTCCTTGTGTTTTTCAGAATCCTTTGACTTTTACTTTCCCCTCCCTTTCTCTTCCCTCCCCACATCATCCCTCCGCCTGTCTCTCTCTCTCCCCCTCTCTCTATTAGTTATTCGCTCTTCCCATTTTTATCCAAATTTTGAAGTTATGTTTATAGCCCTTGTACATAATACAAGTTTAATTCGTTTTATTGATTTTTTCATTTCATTAGGTCAGGAGAGGATACAACTGAGAGTGTAATGGGACTCATCCCACACTTGTAATTTGCCTTGGGCCTTGTTTGGCAGCCTTGCATTATTAGGTCATATATAGATCTTTGTGTTTTGAATATGAATATACATGCACGAATATGGAAATCTCTAGTCAAGTTCTTTTGTTAGGAACTCCTAGTAAAAGAGAAATCTGCAGTTTTAATTTGTAAATTCATTACTGTTCTTACTATTAACTGGCAGCAGAGGTCAGCACAGAGCACTGATTGGCTGTTATGAATGTGTCTGACAGCCAATCATCAACATGCATTTTGATTGTATGGAAAAGAGCAAATTTGTAACTTTATAAACTATATAAATAAACTTATATAAACTTTATATTTGTGGTCTAGGGTATAAAACTTACATAAACCTAATTATAATATGAATAATTAGAATATGATTATATTAGAATATTATTATAATGCAAGTTTATTATTATTAATACAACTTACATTTTAATAACTTTATTGTTATAATAATTATCATATATTTATTTTGTGTTTTTGTTCTTAATCTGAAGTTTTGTCTTAACAGTAGTAGCTAAACATCCTTAATTAGATTATTTGTCTTGACAAACATTACATTACATACATTGAGCATAAAATTGCATAAGATAATACAACTTTTCTGTAATCAAATAATTATTTAACTAATTATAATTAATAATAAAAAAAAATCCTCACCACCTTTTTTTAAGCAAAAATAACACAAAAATGTATTAGATTTATGGAGTAAAATGGGATTTTATACATGTAAGGTTTTCTGAAAACAATCTTATTTTTTTACATATTATTTAAATTGCTATACATTTTGCTTATCATATAAATTGATCTTGGCTTTGGTTGTGTGTTGACAAATTAATCTTGGATGGACACCCCAACCATCAGAAACTTTGCACGAATAACGTAAATTACATATTTTGGTGACGTGCGCACAGCAATTCATTTTCACAGTCTGTCAAGTGATCCAGATTAAAGTAATTTTTAATCACATTTTCCTAATGTAGTTTCACTATTGTTGAGTAGTGCTCCTAAAGTTAATTTTGAAGACAACATGCCAGATTCATGTCACAGGGTTAATCTTTACAAAGAACATATTAGACCATATTAGATATTCTTTTTTAGGGCTGGCTTGTAAATGTAAGGAACGTTGTTGCCACTGCTGACAATAAACAAATACTGACTCCCCTGGCCCACCACTTTCACAGAGATCAGAATCAATTTTAATTGGGGAAAACCCGCAATGCCACTGGGATGGTGCAATACTGACCTGTAGCTTATCTGGTGCCTGCTTTAGGCCCAGTCAGATATTCAGCATGCAGTTGACACAACACGGCTGCATGATTTCCCAATGTCCATACTGTGCTGTGCGACGATAGTCTAACATAGGTCGACAAACTGAGCACCAGATGAGCTGATGACAATTTGACATATGGTGGCATGGCAGGAGAGAGCCAAAGCTGAGCTTGTCCAAACAAGTGTACACAGCGACCTGACAACCAAACGGTGGAATTCTGTGTGCTTCATCATGCCATGTGTGGCGGCATGAGGGAGACATGGTGGGTGCTTGAGTTGACCACAAATAGATAAGCGTGCCAGATCGTAAACGCAGTATAATATTCTAACCTGTTTATTGGAGGAATGTATCTCCTTACCCCTCCCCAAAGGACTTAACTCCCTTCAGTTTCCACTAAAGAGCAATCTCCTAATTTTCTTGGGTTCTTGTAAACATAAATTACTGTATTTCCTCTTTTGGATACTACAATTGGCTCTGTCTCACAGTATCGCTTACACTGACATCTATAAACTGAATGAATGACAGTTTATAATAGAAAGTTTATAGTAGTAAGTAAGAGGTGAACTAAGATGCTTAGGCATCCCAAATCTGTGATATTACAGTAGTTGCGGGTATAAAACAAGTATTTATACAAACACAGGCTTAGAGTGACCCTCCAGTGCCTCTTGTAAATAGCAAATTGAAGTAGCAATTCATGGGCTGTGTGCATACTAACATAGTGGCATTATATTACTTCTACTATGCTTGGACTTCCAGTTAAGTTAACATGTATGCCAGTAGGTGGAGACAAGTCTTTTCAGGTTTAGTTAACCCTGGGTCATTCTAAACCCCTGGTTAACAGAATCCTGGGTTATCTTGCTTCATATTTCACATTGCTTATTATTTTCTTGGAGTTAACTGTTAATCCTGGGTATTTGTAAGATGACGTTTCGCACTGTATATTCCTAAACCTTGGGTTAACGGTCTCATTTGCATATTTGCAGAGTCAGTATTATTGAATGGACAAAAGGCATCATGCAACCTCTTTACATAATGAGCATTGCACATAATACATATTGTAGACCGTTTTTCCTTAAAGGAACATTTCACTTATTTTTTTTAAATAGGCTCATTTCCCAACTCACCAATAGTTAAACAGTTGAGTTTTACAATTTTTTCCAACTCACCAAGAGTTAAACAGTTGAGTTTTACCGTTTTCAAATCCATTCAGCCGATCTCCAGGTCTGGCAGTAGTCTCCAGCTATATCATAACTAGTTACCTAGCTGGGGACTACTTTCAGGCGCTGCGTAAATATTATTGTGCCTGCTGCACCCATGGTACGGCAGCAAAGTTCCTTGATTATTACGCCGGAATGAGAGTATAGTTCCTAGCCAAATCGGCCTAGAAAACTCGCTACTTTTCATTTTCCGTCAAGTCTTAGTACACGATGTAACTACAGAAAAGTCAACTTTTAAATAGGAAAAATATAAAAACTCTTTGGTCATTTTTTAGCACGATGCTGACGGTCTAATCAGATTCAATAATCTATGCTAAGCTATGCTAAAAGTGCTACCACTTTTTAAGCATACCACTTTTAGCCGATCTCCAGCTACCACCGGAGATCGGCTGAATGGATTCGAAAACGGTATACAACTCAACTGTTTAACTCTTGGAAAATGAGCCTATTTTATTTAAAAATTGAGTGTTCCCTTTAATAGACCTTTTGGTGGACAGTGTTTTTCACTCCAAACAATGTGTTTTTCATCACCGTTTGACATTTTGTTTCCAAGAAATGCTGAAACGACATTTTATACAGCATGCTTTATAAAGCATGCTGTTTTCCGTAACTGCACAAAGCACATTGAATATGAGCATTGTACAGTATGTAATAATAATGAGCTAGTGGTTGAAATGGGTACTGCGGCCTAATTTCGAAATATTGTTTCTCCCACCTCCGCAGACGTGCGGGTTGTCAGATTGAGGACACACAACACAAACAAGTGAAACTGACAATGGAAGGTGACGAGCCTTATACTGTAATATTATGAGTTGATTTTTCTGCGTTTTTATATGCCGAAATGTGATAAGTATTCTGAGTGAGTCATTGAATCATTTAGTCAGCTAATTTGTTGAAAATCACAGATTCATTTCAGGAAGAAAACACAGTTAGTTTGTAGATGCTGAGTGGTTTATTCTGCTTTGGCTTTATTTGCATCTGTTTTCATTGGACTGCGAATCTGCTCCTTTTTTTAAAAGTAATCAGTCTTTGCTGCTGTAAATGCAAACGATCAGTTTCATATGTTGACTGCTATTGATCAAGATTAGTTAGTCTGTATATTGATATGTTTGTGCGATGGAATCATTATCCCTGCATTCTGCTGAAGTTTGTAGCAGGTTCTGCTGAACGCGTTGCTGTCCTTGGCTTTGCTCTTACCGTACAGCTCTTCTCCTGTCATCTTCATGATCCATTGCGCTCTATCTGTGTCTCCCACCACTCATCAGTTGTGTCCTTCCATCCAGCTGTCCCCTGCGGAGTCTATCCCTGTCCACTGGAATTTACTGGCCATCAAATCTCTGTTTATGACATTGTGCACATTTGTCTCATGCCTGAGATTCAGTTTTACTAGCTGCAAAATGAATGAAACTAGTAATAAAACTATTAAGATTAATTTTTAAATAAAATAATACAATGATATCGATTAATGCAATATCAAACTAAGACCTATATATTTAAACAGGTCTTGTATTTGTACTTTGTGCCCAGGTACAGGCTTACTTAAAGGGGTCATCGGATGCAAAATTAACTTTACAAGTTGTTTGAACATAAATGTGTGTTGGAAGTCTGTACACATCCATCCTATAATGATAAAAATCCACCCAGTGTTTTTTTAAATCCCCTTTCTCAAATCAGGACTGTTCTGAGATTCCTGTCAGAATGACGTAGTTCTGCACAGACCCCTCCCACGATAGTTGATTGACAAGGCTGTCTTACCTTAGACCCACCCTGAGTTAGCTGAGAGTTGTCCACCATTGTGTCGACTCCGGTGCAGGGGAATACAAGGGCCGTTTCTTAAACGGAAGGCTGCATCCTCCGGAGGTCTCATATGTTGGCTGCATGCATCATCAAGCCAGTTTATTTCAGTTAACTGAGCATTACATTTGCGAGTCAAAATCCTTGGTCAAAAGTCAAAGGAATCGCCTTTCCTAATAATGTGCTAGTTAGCCAGTTTCGCGGCTGAAGTTTAGTATGCTCCATATATATATATACCTAGATGCCTCATAATCGACTTGTTTCTATGGGCTGCGATACGTAAGCCATCCGCCATTTTTGGAACGGTCTGCAAATCTTTGAGCACATTGACACAGAGTCCGCTCCAGAGCCCGCTCCAGTCCGTGAGCCCACAGAGTCCGCTCCAGAGCCCGCTCCAGTCCGTGAGCCCACAGAGTCCGCTCCAGAGCCCGCACCAGTCCGTGAGCCAGCAGAGACCGCTACAGAGCCCGCTCCAGTCCGTGAGCCCACAGAGTCCGCTCCAGAGCCCGCACCAGTCCGTGAGCCAGCAGAGACCACTACAGAGCCCGCTCCCGTCCGGGAGCCCACAGAGTCCGCTCCAGAGCCCGCACCAGTCCGTGAGCCCACAGAGTCCGCTCCAGAGCCTGCTCCAGTCCGTGAGCCCACAGAGTCGCTCCAGAGCCCGCTCCAGTCCGGGAGCCCACAGAGTCTGCTCCAGAGTCCGCTCCAGAGCCCGCCCAATGGCCTCCTGCCCTGCCAGCCCCGCCCTGGCCTCCTGCTCTGCCTGCCCTACCCTGGCCCTCTGCCACTCCCCTGGGCCTGGGCCTGCCCCCCCCCCCCCCCCATAATTTTTTTTCTGTTTTGGTGTGTGTGGAGCGTCTGGGATCCGCTCCTTAAAGGGAGCCCACGGTCACGGTCCTGCTGGTGTGCCCGGGCTGGCCACCAGATGTCTCTGTGTGTTGAGCACATGGCTTGTTGTTTGTTGTTGGTGCCATGTGCTCCCATGTCTATTGTCTGCCCCCTCCCGTCTTGTTAACTAATCATTGTTTCATTGGCTCCACCTGTGTCTCCCTCGTTACCCTCGTTTGTCTCCCTATTTAGCCTCCTGGTGTCTGCAGTCCTGTGCTGATCCGTTGTCTTTCGTGTGTGTTATGTTAAACTGCACAACAGTTCTCTGTCTGCCTGCCTGCCGGTTTTTTCCCTTCGGGGTGGTTTCTGTTTATCTTTGTTTTATTTTGTTATTAAAACCAGAATTCTCTTGCACTTGAGTCCTCGCCTCATCTCTCTCCTCACGTTCCCTGACATGCTCGTCACTCCATGGAAAAGAGGGATGGAGTCAGCAGAGCTCACTAGGATTTAAAGCAACATGAACTAGAACAGCGTGCTGAAAACAGAGCTGATTTTTACAGGGTAAAGAAGGTGTTCCTTTACACTACCATTGAGAAATTTTAACCAAAGCATGTTATAGACTTTTCATTAAGACCCTAAAGAATCATATCAACTTGTGTAAAATGGGCATCCGATGACCCCTTTAAAAAACAAAAAACAAAACTAAAATCATCATAGATTGTGCATAATTCAGAATTAAATTAAGAACCGAATGCATTTTAAATTGCATTAAATTATGGTAATGAAAAACCTTTTTTAAGCCTTTGTCTCTCACGTAACCGACTTGAATATGTTAGACCAACACTAAACCAGCGCTAAACAATGAAAAATAGATAAACCACATTTAGCAAAATATTATGTGGGCCTAAGCCAATGCTATTTTAGTGTTGTTTATATACTATTAATTCATATTTTGAATTAATTTTCTTTTTGTACTATCAGTTTCCATTTTAATTTGAGATTGTCCTAGCAATTATTTGTTTTTGCAATTTTATTGTTATTTTTATTTCTATTTTGCTTTAATTAATTTTATTTCTGTTTAGTTTAAGTAATGTAGTACTTCAACTTAAACATATTTTCAGTAATTACATTTCAGCATTTGTAATTTGAAAGTTTATTTTTAAGATACATTTTTTTCATCTAATATTTTATTTAATTTCAGCTTTATGTCAATAAATGAAAATGTCATGTTTTGGTTTACAATAACAACACTGGCCTATTGTCCCAGCTAGGAAGTGTACATAAAGAAGCAGGAATAATAATCTGGTTGCAGAGCTGCACTGCTATTGGTTGCTGCTGTGTAATTGCTGCTCACTTGTATAAAATTGAGCTCAATTTTGTTGTATCGCCAGTGGATTTTATTGCTTGAGCCATGAAAAATTGTCAACTCTTGTTCAAAGAGGATGATGTCTGGTCCCTTTGTCACTCCAAAGCGTTGTCTGTTTTATTTGTCATGTCACCACTGAAGCTCCTCTGTAGCTCTGAACATTGATGCAAATGCAACACTACTGATATTTTGTATCTCTGAACTGTGTTGGGAAGCAGATTTCCAGAAAGCTGATGGCATGAAGTGACACTGATTAATGAAACACATAATATTCTTTCAATCTTGTCATCTACTATTAGAGTACCTCAATATCATCAACTAGGGAGAATGTGGACTGTATTAATGCATCCATGAGGGAAAACATAATATGACCTGTTGATTTTGACCTGTATGAGAAATGAATGTCCTGTACCGAACCGGAGAAGGACGGATCATAATGTTTCATCAGAGAGATGAAGAGGTGATGTGAGGGAACGTCAAGATGGCATAGAACATGAACAGGGACAGAGGAACAGGGTGCAAAGAGGGGACACAGAAAGGTGCTGAAGTGTTCGACAGTCTAAATAGATGGACCTGAGGCTATTTATAAAACCATCTGCAGAAGGGCTCACATAGGCCTCATAGTGAAGGCCAGAGCTGATATAATGAATCTTTAGGATTCATGGAGGGGGTCAGAGGAGGACTGAATGATGGAATAATCAAAACACTGAACAATGATAGAAAATACAATTAAATGCATGACATGTAGGATGTAAGTTGATGGTCATAATAAATGGTCATTATTTATTTAATTTAAAATTTGTAAAGATTTAATTATCAACTTTTATACACTTAGGAACCTCCCGCAGTTCCTTCACAAACCCCAGCTTGAGAAGCCCTGACATAATGAAATGTTTCATGCACTTGTTAATAACAAAGAATGGAATACTTTGTCTTTCTGTTTGCATGTCAATATAATATCAATAAAAGATATCCAATTCAAATCAATGTTATAAACTAGATAGAAAGTAATCTAAAAGTAACCAACACTAATCAGATTATACCTCAAATCTGTTATGTGATAGATTAAATTTCTATCTACATAGTAATATACTGCAATTTGTAAGTAAGCACTGGTTACAGAAAATACAGGGTGGTCTTGATGATGCAACAGTGTGGACAGCTGGAAAGTTGGAGTCGGCTACACATATCTGATGTGATCCAGTCAATCCCAGAACAACACTAACCTGACACCCGTCCCATTGTACCTGTGTTTGTTTAACATTTCACGCTTCTCTTGTCCTATTTAAAGTGGAGCAGAGCTGTATTGGAACCAGCCTGTCAAGGTATCTGCTCGGGTCGAATCATCTGAAGTGTTATAATAATGCATGATGTGGTCGGTATAGTTTATCAACAAATACTGATTTACGCATATGTGGATGTCAATTTATAAGTGCAACTTGAGAAGTGCAGATTATATAACAGACTGAAGAGAGTATATGAGTCGCCAAAACAAGTTTATTCAAACATGTATTGCCATTTACCTCAAAACAACTGGTTTGAGGTAGAAACAGTGTTTTAAGTATTCCACCCACATCTGATGAGCATTATTAATCTACACCTACCTTTTCCTCTCTACACGTTGAGTGAATACTTATTCATTGCACCTGAGAAGTCTGTTGGTAATTGTTGGTTTCAGTATAACCAGCTCAATATGAGAAACATTGAATTATTGTGGGTATCTGAACACTAAGCCATTCTTGTATATTGTCTACTTAACCGTAATTAAGTTCAGCAGTCAATATTTTTTTTCCACAAGCAGCAACTGTTTTCAACATTGATAATAAAATGATAAATGTCTAAGCATCAAATCAGCATATTAGAATGATTTCTGAAGGATCATGTGACTGAAGATTGCTGAAGATTCAGCTTTTATGTATTACAATAGAAATTCATCTATTAAAATAGAAAACAGTTATTTTAAATTGTAATAATGTTTCATGTAACAATATTGCTGTTTTTGATCAAATAAATCGTAAATAAAAAAAGCTAAGAAACTTTTGAATAGAATTCGTGGTCAGACACTGTGCTACATGCCAAACAATTAAGTATGTAATCAGTGTACTATTAGGCACAGTATGACATTATGACAAATTATTGCAACCACAGATACGCAATGTCTGCATTTGGTATCCAAGCAAGCAGTTGAACTGTGTTAGAGTTCAATAAGATGATTGCATCTGAGTGATCAAGCTGTTTATCATCTGATGAAATAGAAGTGATTTCTGAAGGATCAGTGATCAGGATCACTGAAGATGTACAGTCTGAGATATTCAGCTTTGACCACCTGATGTATTAAAATAGAAATTCACGTATTAAAATAGAAAGTTATTTTAAATTGTAATAATGTTTCATGTAACAAATTGCTGTTTTTGATCAAATAAATGCAGCCTTGTTGAGCATAAGAAACTTCTTCCAAAAACTTAAAAAATCAACCCCAAATGTTTGAATTGCACCGCATTTATGTAATTCTAAATATAATTGATATGTTATATATTATATGTGACCAAATTATATCTAAAATCTATCATTTAGAATAATTCTAATATAATTATATGTAATATTTTTATGCAATTACATATATGTACACTTTTTTGGTCCACTGTTCCAAGTGTCCAAATTTCTCCAGTTTTATAATAAAAATATTTTATTGATATAAAAAAAGATATATTCCAAAAAATAAACACTATATAAAATCTTGAAAATAAAATACATATTTTTATAACATTGCTTTATCTCTCCCTCCGTCCCAATATCTCTTTTTCCCCTTCCACCCCTCCTCTCTCATGCATCTTCTTGGCCTCCACTTGTGCCTCCTGCTCTCTCCTCATCTCCTCTTTCTCTGTCTTCAGTAACCAAGGTCCCCCGAGGTAGGACAGGATCTCATCAGACCCGGGGCGAAGCCGGGGCAGCGGGTTCAGCAGCTTTCTCAGCAAAGTGAGAATGAATGAGCTTAAAGAGTCAAACTGCGCGGGCACATCAATTTCAGCCTCAGTGTCTTGTGCCTCCTCTCTCTGTTGGATTCGGTTGATCCAGTCGCTGTACTTGCAGTAGGAAGGGTCATCAGAGGTGCTCTCCTCCCAGGGGAAGCAACTCGTCAGCAGGCAGTATATGAGGATCCCCAAAGCCCAAATATCCAAACTGGGCTCCACGGACATCCAGATGTCCTCCGCTTCCTTTGCATCGCTGACTGTCTTGGCGCCCTCCACCTCAGGCACACAGAAAGGGGAGTTGTACCACACAGCACGGACCTCGGTCCCCTGTGCTCGCGCCAGGCCAAAGTCGCCCAGTTTGACCCAGCGACAAGCACGGTCACACAAGAAGATGTTCTCTGGCTTGATGTCACGGTGCACAAAGCCAAGAGAATGGAGATGAGAGACAGCACCACTCAACTGAGACATCACACGCTGTGCAGACTCCTCACTCACCCCCTCCTACAGAAAAAGAGAAAGATTGCTTTTTATATATACTGATTATATAATTATTATTTTATAATTATTAATTTATTACTGTACTTCATATTTGTTTATTTACATTTCTGGCACCTTATTTTTTTCCAATAATATTTGCATTGCTGATTTATATTTGATGACAATGATTATGATGTTGATGATGATGATGATGATTATTATTGAATTTCTTTCTTTCTTCACTTCTTTTTTCTGATTATAATTAATATTTGTATTTCTTTATGTATTTATTCCACCTTATTAACCTTTGTTCAATATTATTACTATTGGTATATTTTCATTTATTATTATTACTATTATTATTGCATAGAATAATTAGAATAATTAACATAGCATATGTAATAATATATTAATCTAATTTGTCCCTTTTAATCTTGTTAATTTCCCTTTTAATCTTGTTATTGAAATTCTTATGTTTTTTTATCTATCAATTTATTTCACCTTATTTACTCGTTTTTCATCATTGTTGTTGCTATTTGTTCAATTGGTGTTGTTATTAATTGTATATAATAATTAAGATTGATTATTACATTACTGATACCTTAAATTAATTTATGCATGTATGTATGTAATTTTCTTTTCCTTTCAATGTATTTGTTGTATGTATTGATGCTTTGGAAATATTATTCATTCTAATACAGGAAAGAGTGATGAGGTGATGGAAGATCTGTGTGTTCTGTATTTAATCTGCTCTTCAGCTGGCCACTAAGTACTCCCATTAAACAGCATTAATATATCAAGGCAGATGATAGAAGCTATTGTTTTTGGCAGGAGAATGAGAACAGGGAGTGAGGAGATCAGACAACAAGTACGTGCCTGAATAATCAAAGATACGTTGTTCCCTGGAAAGACTTCACTATGAAAAAAGCTCCACTTGTCATGCATGCAAGCGTCATCATAATTTCGGTTACAGCCCAGGGGGAAAACCAGGACCATTGTCCCGGGCCCTGTAGAGGAGGAGCCACTATAAGGTTGTCTAATGGTCATCTAAATCACTTCTGAACAACTTGAGGGTGAGTAAATGATGATAGAATACACATTTTTGTGAAATTGAAATCAGTCAAGTCTACTGTTTTACTGACCTCTGACACGATGACAGCATACAGGTCGCCATAGAGACCAGCCTCCTGGGCAAAGACATAGTGAGAAGGAGTGGAGTAGAAGATGCCTAGAGCCCGCGTTAGAGAAGGGTGTGTGCAATAGCACACGGAGAGATTGTATTCCCGCAGGAAAGCTTGGAGAGTGGTGGAGCGGCGGGGGAAGAACTTCAGAGCCATTGGGGTTCCTGGAAGTTCAGAGATTGCTAAAGTAAGAAGTGCTTCGCTTTCACCAAATATACATTCTGTCTTGTTTGTCACAGTGCTATTAGTCTAGAGCTAAACATGAACCAAACAGACGAGCACAAACCAACTGACCTCTCCTCTGATGCACCGCCAGCATCACCTTGCCGTACGAGCCCTCTCCCAGTTTTTTGATGAGCTTGAAGTGCTGTGATGTCACCAGTGATGTCATGGACTGAGCCGTGAGGTAGCACAGCTCGTCCAGTTCTTTAGGTGCGGTCTGACAACAAACAACAGCAACATGACAAGCCAGCAGGCACGGTTTAATCTTGCAATGATCATTTTCGGAACCAGCAATGGAGAAGAGGAAAACCAGCGGAGACACTGTAAGGGACAGCAAGGCACAGGTGGACGGACCAGCGAACCAAGGTGTGTGAAGCCTCTTGAGAACACTTTTGTGGACGGAACCAGCTTTATGTGGACGGACCAGCAAAATCTTTGTGGAGCACAAAAATTAAAATCGACAATTATTACTTTGCGTGGGGCAAAATACGCTGATATACTTGGGGGCGCTTTTTCATGTTAGCGGCAATATATATATATAATATTCGAGAGGACAATAAATTGATATGTGTGTGATCCCATTCTTACTCCACCAAGGACCCAAGGAACGTGTGTGTGTGCATGCGTCGCCGCGGGCGAGCGTCGCGGGCGGCGTGCGTGCATGCGGGTGATATATTGTGCTATTATCAAAAATGTGTGTGTGTGCGTGTGTGTGTCATGTGTGCATTATTACGACGGAACTTTCATCGTGTGTGTGTGTGTGTGTGTGTGTGTGTGTGTGTGGGCGTGCGTGCGTGCGTGCGTGCGTGCTTATAGGGGTGGGGATGTGTGCGTGTGAGGTGATCCTGTGTGAGTGTAGAGGGCGAAAGCCACAATTCCCTCACAAACACGGGTGTGTGCATAACTGTGTCGGGACACGCTTCTCTGCAGGGGTCTATCTTCTGTTATACGGATGGTGTTTGTAGACAGTGTTTAGCACGCACGCATATAACAACATATATAGGTCTTTCTTGAACGTTATTAGTGTGTGCATTTACTGTTGCTTCTGTGTCTCTGGCTATGCGAGCAGACAGAGATCCCGCAAGATGTAGTGTCCACACTTTGGGTAAACTGGAATGTGAGATGTATTTATACATAATATTAAGTAGTTTCGGTCCTTGTGCTTCCACAAATCTATATTAATATATATATATATATATATATATACGCATATTATATATTTAGTATATTTATATTATATATATATATATATAATATATATTATGCATAGATTTTAATTATAAATTGCATTTATTATACATTTTGTATATAAATTATAACATTTTTATTTACAAGAATGAATGTAACTTTCAGTCTTGTCCCAATGAACAAGAACAACAAAATAAATAATTCATACTAAGTAAAATAATAATAATAAAATAAAAAAATTTTTTTTAAAAAAATCATTAGTGTTTTTAAAGATGAAGTTTAAATGAATATTACATGACTGCATAGGTACTCTAAATAGAAAATGTAAATTTGTAATTGATCAAGTACATTGAAATACCCAAGATTGACCTACTATGGTCTCTATCATATTAACAGATAACCGGTATGGTATATATTTTGTATATTGGCTGACTGTACATTATACCAGTTATATGGTTGCTTACCAAATAAACATGGGCATGAAATTAAAGAAAAGACAAATTGGTTGCTTGAGACAATGGTCAATTAGACAAAAATCCATAAGTGTGCAATTAAATGGCATCCATGTATTCCAGAGAGCCGAGTAATAATAATAGCTGAACTTCCCATCTGTCAGTTCTTTCACCAGCCTTCACCTTTATGTCAGACAGAGAATGGTCAAACAATACCATAAGCCTATTAACACCTCGACGGCCCTGAAATAGCTTGGGTGTATATTACAAGTGTTTTACATTACAAAAAGCAAGCAGCTCGTGTTTACAGTACACCGTATACGTTTATAAGGGACATTTGTTGATTAAAGTTCCCAGAAGTTTGTGTCACACCAGTCCTATGTGTGTCTGTGTTCGTGTTTTTACTATGTCAGTCTGTAACCTTCACTAACACCATGTGCTTCCAGAACCATCAAAGAACATGTAATTGTGGTATTCTGTTACGACTTTATAAGTCTGTGATGTAGGCCTGGTGGAGCGGTTGCTAGGCACTGAGAACAGCCTTTATCTTACTGATACACGTCTCTGGCAGTGGCCTTTGATAAGGTGCCAGGACTAGTGGACGTGCAGGCTCTAGCTTGTTACATTTTCCATTTAACCTTCATGTCTGCAATGTACAGTAAGACTAATGTTGATTTAAAACTGAATTGTAATAGTATCCTCTGTGTTTTGCTGTTAGGCATTAGAAACTTTTCTTGATGTTACCCATTCAACCCCTTGTAAAAAAATTTTGAAACCATATCCCAATTATCTAGCATTGATTAACCATTCAGAATACTTTTGAAATACAAAAGTATTGTATCTATCTATCTATCTATCTATCTATCTATCTATCTATCTATCTATCTATCTATCTATCTATCTATCTATCTATCTATCTATCTATCTATCTATCTATCTATCATCTATCTATCTATCTATCTATCTATCTATCTATCTATCTATCTATCTATCTATCTATCTATCTATCTATCTATCTATCTATCTCCATCCATCTATCTATCTATCTATCTATCTATCCTATCCATCCATCCATCCATCCATCCATCCATCCATCCATCTATCTATATATCTATCTCATTTTAGTCTCTTACGATCACCAGTAATACTGTGGAATATTATTACAATTTAAAATAAAATAACTGTTTTCTATTTGAATTTAGAAAATGTATTTTACTCCTGTGATTCAAAGCTGAATTTTAAGCAGCCATTGCAGTCTTCAGTTTCATATAATCCTTTAGAAAGTGGTCAATTAATAATAATAGTTCTTATTCTTTTTTATTATTATAATTTTATTAGGATTCTTTGATAAATATAAATTTCAAAAGAACAGAATTTATTTGAAATAAAAATCTTAAATAACATTCGTAATGTCTTCACTGTGACTTTTAATCCGTTTAATGTGTCCTTATTTAATTACATTTTTATGTTTTTTTATCTTACTTAACCCACATTTTGAATGTTTATCATGGTTTCCACAAAACTACTAAGCAGCAAAACTGCAACATTGAAAATAAAAGAAAATCAGCATTTATAGTCATTTCCAAAAGATCATGACACTGAAGACTGAAGTAATGACTGCAGAAAAAGGAGTACATTACATTTTATTATATATATATTTTTAAATACAAAACAATTTAAATTTAAACTATTTAAAACAAATTTAAGTTGTAATAATAATTCACAGTATTACTGTTTTTGTATTTTTGACCAAAATAAATGCATCCTTTTTGAGCAAAACATAAAAAATCTTAATCAGAAATCTATATCAATATTGTACATATATACAGTGAAACTCAACCGTCCTTTCCCATTTAATTGCAGTGACGACCCTTTTAAATTTTGTATTTCAAAATTATTTTGAATGAGTTATCAGCGACATGCAATATGATATGTGCAGTATGTGCTGCAGAGAATGGCTGGAGCGCTTCATATTAACCGCAGGTGTGTAACACAGCTTTAAAGGATCTAGCAGGATAAAACTAGAAATGTTTTTCAGTCATGATTTACTTCTGTAAAGCTGTCATTCACACACCATTAGTGCAATCAGCAATTCATGTTTTCATTTGTTATATTTTAACAAGTACATGTGGTGTTTTGTGAACGACGGCATTAGATCTCATGGCATCTCAAGTTTTATCCTGTTAAATCATATATATATATACATATGTGTGTGTGTGTGTGTGTGTGTGTGTGTGTGTGTGTGTGTGTGTGTGTGTGTGTGTGTGTGTGTGTGTGTGTGTGTGTGTGTGTGTGTGTGTGTGTGTGTGTGTGTGTGTGTGTGTGTGTGTGTGTGTGTGTGTGTGTGTGTGTGTGTGTGTGTGTGTGTGTGTGTGTGTGTGTGTGTGTGTGTGTGTGTGTGTGTGTGTGTGTGTGTGTGTGTGTGTGTGTGTGTGTGTGTGTGTGTGTGTGTGTGTGTTGGTTGGGTAGGTGGGTGGGTGTGTATGTTATTCTTATATATTTTTTATATTATTTATTCATTTCAGGTAACAATTAGGTACTTGTTAATGTGTGTTGTTATGAAATGAGAATTTCCCATAAGGGCAGTATTTGACTCACAGTCATTGTCCAAACGCTGCAGGTCTTTCAGGACGTCTTGGAAACGGTCAGATTCTCTCTCACTGTCTCTTTCCCATCTGTACAGGACTGAGATCTGAGTCAAACTGTCTGTTGCTTGTTATTCAACACACAACTGAGATCGACAAGCGGTTAATCAGATGTCACCGTGCGAGTGTGAATGTCAGTTGCTACTGAGTATTTTTATATCTGTGCTCTCTCTCTCTCTCTCTCTCTCTCTCTCTCTCTCTCTCTCTCTCTCTCTCTTTTGATCCTCAATGAGTCTGACGGCCCTCACTCATACCACCTTCCTCTACTCTCCTCTCTCTCTCTCTCTCTCTCCCTCGCTCTCCCCTTTTCCCTGCATGTTTCCATCCCAGATAGCCATGTAGTACAACAGTGAGGTATGCTGCCCCTCCCCAGATGTCTCACTCGCTCTCTTTCCTCTTGTACGTCTGTAAAGTGTCCCAATGTGTTCCACCTGTCAGTCAGTCAGTCTATCTGCAACACTTTATTGAGTTCTTGCTGTTCCCTGCAGTCTCTTTGCTAATCCTCCCCTCTCTCTCTCTCTTGATCTCCCTCTTCCTAGTACTATCACTTTCATACTTAGTAAATTCCTCCTACTGTGCAGAACAGCAGCTCTGGTGGATCAAGTGAGATTGAAGAAGATAACAAGACATTTACACTTCTGAAGTCGAATTACTCTAGGCTCTTGACCAAAGCATTAAAATTGTGATATAGCATAATGTGCATTTTAGGAAGTATTTAAAACTATTTAAAAATACACAGTCCAATGTGGCAGAAATTATTTGAAAAAATTAAATCATCCTGTGTAATCAATTTTGGACTGTGGCATTTTCACACATATTTTTTTATTCATGTAAAGAGTTGAAAGTATTTTGGATTAAAAAAAATGTTTTTTATCTGTATACAAAATAATATATGAAATGTAGTCCTTGGTATATGTTTTAACTTTAAATGTGTATGAGCTATATTTATATCTTTATTTTAATAATCACAGCACTAAAAGTCTTAACAAGATGCCCCTGGTTTAGATGATTGTTAGATTTAATATGGTTTAATTTACTCTGTGAAGATGGTAACCTAAACATACATACATAAATAAATACATATTTATTTTTGTATTTTATTTTATTTATTTTTGAAGATGGCACCACTTAAGATTAACACAAATGCAATCGCTCAGAGCTTTGGTTTTTAACACTTACTGTTCAAAAGTTTGGGGTGGGTACATTTGCTGATGTTTTTGAAAGAAGTATCTTATGCTCACTAAGGCTGCATTTATTCAATCAAATATATAAAAACAGTAATATTGGGAAATATTACTACAATTTAAAATATAGTTTTCTATTTTAATATATTTTAAAATATTTTTTTTATATTAGTGATCGATTTAAAGCATTCTTGCTAAATGCAAGGAATCACTTCTTTTAAAAAACTAGCAGTTTGTAAAATACTTTTTTTTTTAAAAAAAAAAAAAATTACTAAATTGAATGACTAATTTGTAACATTCTAACTAACATTCTGTTCATGAGTGTATTATGTTAAACAAAGCTCTGAAGTTCTAAAGTGCTACAGCAAAAATAGCTTTTTGGGACTGAGGGTCCCAGGGTTGGCAGGGATAAAAAATGCATAACACTTATTAAAAAGAGAATCGTACACTGAGAAATCAGTGGAAACTTTTTTTTTGTGGAAACAGATCATGTTACGTAATGTCAAGTAATACATTGACTGCCATTTTCTAACCGTACAATGGCTACTTAAATGAAACTATACATTCATTTCAAAGTGTAATGAATGCACATCGTGTGTGACTGTTGTAAAACATGGATTCAATCACACAAGCGCTGTAATATTATTGGCTTAGATGCATGTGATTCATATTGACTTTATACTTCCTTCAGTGATAGATTTGAAGCTTGCCATCTCCTTTAATCAAATAATCCGTTATATTGCTTTGTGCAACAGTTCCATAAATAAGCAATTAATTTTGGATAACTTACATTTCAGATAAAACTGGCATGTATTTGTTCTCTGCCAATACAAATTGTTCCAAATGAAGGCAAGCGGGAATGTAGAAAACACAAAAAGGTCATGCAAACAGGAAAATATCCTGGTATAAATATCAGCACTTTCAAAACACTGCTGGATAAGAACAATTATGAATAAAGGGAGCAGTTTAGAGTCATTACATAAAAATTGCCCCTCTTTTGTTTTATTTAGCTTGTTTGTTTATTGGCTTTTTTTCAATGGTATTTAACCTGTACATTTTGCCATCTGTTTGAGTGACAAAACTAACAGCTGAAAGCTTGCAGAACCTAATACAACCATCCTCTCCATGTCAAACTTCTGCTCAGCGCTGCCAGTTCACATTCTCTCTTTCTTTATCTCACTCTCAGTTTACCCTGAACCCCAGCTCTCTCTCTGCACTTCACAGTTAATTTGAAAGATTCTCCTTGATATCTCAAGTACAACATGGCTACTGTATGTTACGTAAGGCAAACAATCCCTGTTATCACAACCGTGGCCGTTTCTATTTCTCCAGCTGCTCTACATGCATGAAGCTGTTGCTAATACAGTCTGCTGTTGACTTCAATGAGGCTTCATCAGTCCCTCTGGTCTCATTTCCATTCATAATCTGAACTACGCTTCTGTCACTCCCCTGCTGCTCAAGAATGTCACATGGTATGTCTGAGACAGCAAAGAATTAGTTTAACATGTTACCCAATACCCAAAATATGCAGATAGGTAGCAATGAATCATATGTGTTTGTATTGCAATTGAGGACTGAGTTATTTACACTAACATCAGATTAAGAAGTATATCAAATGTATTCACCATTAAATCTTTAACAGAAGTGTGAAACTCTTCTTCACAATCACAGCCGTGGGGGTCTTGAGTTCTTCTGCATGAATATGTGTATTTTTATTTTCAAGTAGTATATTTTAAGGCTCAGTGTCTGTTTTCTTAAACCTTTGAATGGTTTCTGCATATATTCAGTTTGAGTGACTTGGAATAAAATCTCTGCTCTCATCAACTCGCCGTTTTTATCTAAATGCTGTGAGAAGACCACCCAGCCCAAAGTAATCTGTTACTTTCATGAAGGATACAGACTGAAAAATATACAAACTGCTAAATAATTTAAATGCAATGCACCACACATCATCATTTTTAAGTAAAAAACTGCCCTAAACTATTATTTGGAGGTAAATGTGAAACTTTGAGTTCAGCTGACACATGAAAAATGTGAAAGTGAGATTGATTATTGCTTAGGTATGCACTATGGTAATATATTTCCCTTTAGTGCCATCATTGCATTTTTAAGTAATATTCTGCACAATAAAGAGCAATAACACAGCCAGTCATGATACTTGAGAGTATTTGTATGAATAATTTATACTATATTCACAAAAATAAGTTCTCAACCAGGGGCCGAGGGTACCTCAGCAAATATCTAAGGGCTCTGCAGGATGATTTAGACTAAGTAATCTTACTTAATTACATTTCAAATAATAATAGCAATAAAATAAATAGAATGTAAATGAATAAAATAAAAAACTACACTTTTTTGTTATTAAAGAACATAATACTTTAAACATTAACACTAAAAATTATGTGATAATTTGAAAAGAATGTGAGGTTTCTGTTAATAAAAAAGTAATTATTGTAGAACATGCGGGAAGAAATATTCTAGATTATGTAAGGGGCCTTTGAATATTGTGTTGAACTCTGAGGGGCCTTCAAGACAAAAAGGTTGAAGGTGTAGTATGTTGTAGATTTTCTTCAAATAGATTAAGATGGTTTCATTTGATTGAGAACATCGCCGCTATGTGGGCACTGCGTGCTATAGCATCGATGTAAAGTTAGGAAAGAAAATATCAGAGGATACTTGTTGTCACCTCTTCATAACTCAAAGGCTTGTATAGGTTAACATGACACCCGAGTGCCACTAATGTTAATAGCACATAGCAGCCGTTGCTGTCAAAATCACTGACTGAACTCTTAAGGGCGTTTAACAACGTCACCAAAACGATAACTTTACATTTGTTTGCGCATTTATAATATTCATATATCAGATTTTCACGTCACAATCTATATTCAAGATATACAAAATCACAAAAAAATCTGTTAAGAATGGCGGTATTTCCCGTGGCTCATGAATATTTAAATCTCTGGGCGCGCAAGGGGGCGCGGTCCGTCCGGCTGGCGGCTGCGGGGAAACGGAAGCGGAAGTGCCGCCATCTCCTCGTACCATCCGAGCAACAGCAGGGTCAGTACAGCCGTTATTTGCGAAAGTAGCGCTGTTATGTTAGTATAAGCGGCTGTACACGCTATATGTTTAAATGACGAACACGGCTCGAAGGGCGATAGTCGTGAAGGAAAACCGCGGTGTCGCTCTGTCACGCACTCGGGCGCGTCTCTTTATGAGTTGAGGTAGCATAGCGCGGCGCTCTCGTCTCTAAATTTAATTTAGCGCCGTGACATAGGCAACAGCGCGTCCCTTTACCCCCGTCGTCACTGATGATAACCCGCTTTCTGCTGCTCGGCTGGATGTCTGGTCGTGTTTGAGAGGAAGAACAGAAGCTCCGCGGTAAGTAGCCTCAGCTAGCTGATCTCTAGTGGACTTGGCAGTGATTTCTTTCTATCAGTTTGGCACCGCAGATGGCTTGTTCGGTCCTGAAGTTACTTTAGAAGAGTTGTCTAACGGCTGGGAATGAATGCTGTTTCATTTGTTAGCTGGGTGGAGGTGTAGAGAGGTGTGTGCTGTTGTGTGATAGCACTCACTGTCATCAGCTCAGACAAAGATAAACAACACCCTGCTTTAACAGATCTGATGCAGATCCGATTCGCCAACTGGCAGACTTCACGCACATTTCCAAGCAAAAGTTGTCATAGATAATAAGTTAATTGAATGTTGTTTATCACCTCAACAACTTGCTTTTGAAAACCACCTGTTGACCCCTGATTTTACGGTTTTGAGTGGAGGTTGAAGTTAAAGGTCTCTGGTGTCATTGACAACAGTGCATTCAGACTTTTGTACTTTGCTCGTGAAACGTGAAGGCGGCTGTGGGACTGTTATCAGGTCAAAGCCTTATACAACAGTGCAGCATATAAATACACCCTATCAACTACTACTTATCGCCTGTTCTTCCTGGATTGGCCGACACTTACAAGAACATTTTTAGTGTATTTGCTTTTAATGGAGTCAAGGGTGCTAATGTAGTGTGTTAGTTTATTAATATGATCAGGTCATATTAGTAACTCCCTTGTTATACCTGTGTTTAATTTAATGTTAACCTTGTAAAACGTGACATTGAATAATTGTAAAAAAAATAATGGAGCTGTTTATTGAACCAAGTTTAGACAGAATATGTATGTTAAAGTTTGGGTGTGTTTTATATTTTTTGATACACCCGGGATTTATGACTCATGTATGATAAAGTGAGAATATGGACTTGACATTCAAGGAGGGAAAATAACATGTTTATTTTATTTAGAGGCCCAAACTGAACAAAAATATGCAATTTGGTCCAGATGTTTACATGGACAAAATGTAAGATTAAATTCTGATAGCTTGTAAAATAAATCAATGAGATTGTTATAACACTATAATAACAGACTACTTACATAAAATGCATATGAATATCAGTTGTCAATCTATATCTTCTAATATTATGTCTTCGTAAGATGTTATTTAAATGCTTAGTTTTATGATCAGAGCTCTGTAGTTTTAATTACATCAAATTCAATGCAGTACTATGATTATTGAGAAAAAAAGATCCTTAAAATCCTGTTTTACATAAGTTTTAAAAAGTTTTATATTTGATACATAATTATGTATGGATAATCAAATAAGCCTAAATGGCTTCTATCCAGTAAATGTTCATCTTGAAATATTAATAACAATATAATTTTTCTTAATTAAAATCATTAAAAATCCACGATAAAAAGATACAAGTACCATGACGTGAAGGTGGACATTTTTATTACTATACTGAAAGGCTTTTTTCTTACTAAAAATGTGAATTATCATTCACAGGGCGGAAGGCATGTAGTCGGTTTTGTTCAACAGCTTTTAAATCATACTGATAATTTAGCGACTTTATAAATCTATGTATCACATTATGATAAAGTAGGCTGTGACGTGATATATGTTATGTTTTGTACATCACAGTAGGTGTTGAGCTTCAGCTTTCTTTGTTGTAGTTTCTCTAGTCCTACACCTAGCTGATGTTACAGATGAGCAATGTACAGTGCCTTCAGGCACAGTCCGCTATTACTGCATTTTCTCTATTGTCAAAGAGCGGAATTGTGTGTCTTTTGTGTTTTTAAGCCTCCACAGTGCTGCACCAGCTTTCATCCCTGTATGTTGTACCTCCCGTCTAAATCTCTGTTCTTCTCGTAGTTATTTCACCCCACATCTGTGCTTCTGGGCCCTCATGTGGCCGCAGTGTGGAGGTTTGGAACAGTGGACAGGCTAAACACTGAGAGATCCCGACCTGAGAGAGATCGAGAGGGGGGGAGAGAGAGACCGACACTCCCAGGTATAGTACACTTCACACCCGCTTCCTGAGCCAGACTCACACGTCATCAGATGCTCTTGTGTTTACAGGACTTATAGGTTAGGGGAATTCCTGGTGCTGCGCTCTCATGCTTACAGAGTGTGCACGGTACTGGCGATATAGTTAGATCGAGTCTGGGTTTTTTTATCGATGGAGCAGCCAAAGCATCTCCTTTTTGTTTTTTGATAAATGTCCTGCTTGGTACCTCCTGGTCATTCTTAGATATTTCAGTCTCAGAGCCGATACACTCCCTTTTGAAAAATCTAGAGCCTTTGTTTGCCTTTGTACCTGTCCTTATTAGTATTTTATTGACATTGCTTTACAATGCCCCAGATTTTGCAGAACCTGATAGCCAGCCTGTTGCCATGTCGACATCATCGCTGCGGCGACAAATGAAGAACATGGTTCACAATTTCTCCGAGGCGGAGATAAAGGTTAGAGTTTTACCTTTGTAACCCAGCTTTCATTTTCTCTGTTCTAGTTTTCACATTCTTCTCCATCTTGGCCTTGGTTGTCTTATTCAAGTCTTTTTTTAGTTCCTGAAAAATGTTTTGTACTTCTGCATTTTTTTTTATTGAATTAAACTGTTAGCAGTCATAAAAAAGCAGTCATTTGTTTTTATCGGTGACCAAAAATGCTAAACACAAAATCTTAAATGAATCTCTTTCATAGTATATACTTTCACATTTCATACAGTATATACTTTCACATACTTACACATACAGTATTCGGTAAGCATGAAGAGACACTTTAAGTGAAGTTTATTGAATTTTTTGTTGTATTTTCTCCAGGTTAGGGAAGCAACCTCTAATGACCCATGGGGTCCATCTAGCTCTCTGATGTCAGAGATTGCTGACCTGACATACAATGTAGTGGCCTTCTCAGAGATTATGAGCATGGTCTGGAAGAGACTCAACGACCATGGGAAGAACTGGAGACATGTATATAAAGTACGTTTGACCCTCACTAGTGGCAGATGTGGTATATGAGACTATAAACACAATCTGATTGTATTTTGTACTCCTGCTCTTACTCAGGCTATGACTCTGATGGAGTATCTAATAAAGACGGGCTCAGAGAGAGTGGCACAGCAATGCAGGGAAAACATCTACGCCGTTCAGACTCTCAAAGATTTCCAGTTCATTGACAGAGATGGCAAGGACCAGGTATACACAAACAAGAAGTTATATGTATACACATGCGCAAAGGAAGTGTGTAATCTCTCTTTCAATAAGGAAATTAAAGTAGAGCTCTCAGTGTTAGTTTTGAAGTGTCCTTCAACATGTTAGTAATGGCTTTCAAATGTGATTCACACACTACAGCAATCTCTCGCTCAAGGTCTCTATGTGCAGTCAATTCAAACGTCACGACTTCAAACAAGATCTTTCTCCTACTCACATTTAAACCACAAAAACTTCAGCCCAATAGGTTTTATTTTATTTTAGTCACCCTAATAACACATGCACTACCTCAAACTCAACAACATGTAGTTCAGGTTGTTAAATTATTAATTCCGATGCTGGACAATTAAATATACTAGAATTGCACACATGCTTTGTACGAAACACAATAAGTTCATATGTAACATTCCATATTGTGTGCATGGTTCAGGGTGTGAATGTACGGGAAAAGGCCAAGCAGCTGGTGACTTTGCTAAAAGATGAGGAGAGGCTACGAGAGGAGAGGATCCATGCACTCAAGACCAAAGAGAAGATGGCACAGACTAGCAGTGGTAAGAACTAGAAGTGCTTTGCAGTAGGAGGGGCTTATGAAGGGGTCAGGGCGGACACTCAAATGAATGTCAGCACCCTTATAAAAACACTCTGAGTGCACTTCACAGCTTTGGCCAAGTATGGAGGTTGTCAAGCATTTTGCTCTGGAAGCACTTTTAGGGACCGATACTCAAGCATCTATTGATGCATCATAATGGCTGTCATTTGACTCCTCCCTTAGCATCTTCGGCCCCTTCTGCTCCTGCTGTAGGGGGAGCACTGCACTCAGGAACAGATGCTGAGCAGGCGTGGCCCCAGAGCACTGGAGAGGAGGACCTGCAGCTCCAGCTGGCACTGGCCATGAGCAAGGAAGAGGCGGAGCAGGTAAAGTCTCTCAGCCAATCAGCGATCAGGTTTTCAGGCTGCAGGTAAAACATACTACTGAGATGGTTCAGAGACAGAGGAAGATGATTAGTTGTTCTACCAGAAATGGAAAGAGCTTTGTAGGCATACTTAATGTGAAATTGGATTTTAGAAGAATTATATGTAAGGGATAATGTGAAGTCAGCTGGTCATATGCTGAATAAATCCTGACATGGTGATCAGATCTTCATTTTGTGAGATTGAACCACTGACTGTACATGATCGTGCTTATTACACGAAAAAAATAAACAAATTGACATTAAATTGAGTTTTTTATATTTAAAAAAGATGATACCATGCTGCAAGTTAGTGCAGGAATTTGTTTGCCTGAGACGGTGTTCAATTATATACTTTAGTGACCAATTAAATACACATATTTGAAAGGAAAATGTAATCAATTCCAATCAAGTATTCCAGATAGTCCTGTAATACATTGCTCTAATATAAACTGTGACTTGTGAAATATATTTACTGATTTTAGAACATGCCAGTGAATTACAAGTTGTACTTTAACTGTGGCATCCCAATCAGAGCTCAACAGTAAGGATTTAATTTTTTTCTGCTTGCTGAGTCTGACCAGTAGTTCAGATTGACCTGGCAATATTTAACAGGCACACACAATTATAGATTTCAGTTAAAAAAAATATATATTTTATAATTTTTTACCGGAATTTCAAAGTATATTTTTATATTTACACCATTTTTTTGTGTTATACATTACATTTTTTATTTTTACATTTATGTTGCAATAATTTTTTTTTTTTTTTTTACAATAAATGATAATAGTTATAATTATATAACAATAATACAAGTATTCATAATTAAAAAAAATTAAGTTAGCAAAGTATAAAAAGTACATGTACAAAAAATGTAAGATATGTGCCCCCATAGTCAAGTGACAGTTCTGTCAACTGGCTCAACTCTCACACTGGCCCCGGGCCATCCTTACTGTTGAGCTCTTCTAATAATAACTATCTTTAAAGCTCCCTAAATCTGCCTTCTTGCCTAACTGCCATAGAATATAAATATGGGCTGTTTTTCTAATAAAGTAGAATAACACACATTAAACATTTGGCCTGTCCTCTGCACAGTTTCTGCAAAATTTCCCCCCTCACTCCTTCACTCACATCTGTCCTCACCCTGCCCCCAGACTAGCAATGACCCTCTGGGAGATGCAGAGATCCGCTACGCACTCACAGTCAGCCAGGAGACTCACCAAAAGGTCAGGGAGCAAAAATTCATCCAGGTTACAGTAGATGAACTCTTCCTTTGCTATCCTCTTCCCTTGCAAATCACAAATCAGCCTGAAGTAATATATACAACAGAATGATCATGGAACAATTGAAATGTCTAAGAAATGCCTAGTAAGTGCTTTTAAAAGGTTACAAATTTCCGTTGAACATACCTCTTGTTAATATTTTCTGTTGTTTGAAGTCTTCTGAACAAATTGTTCACTTTTGCATGATGAAATCAATGAGTAATTCCGAAAGTACCTATAATTCTCAGTAATTGTTCATTCTTTGTAATTCTATCAGAGCTTATCTATCAGAGTAGATGAACCGCCCACCACTTTCAAATGTTGATTTGTGCCTAATTGAAGCCATGAAGCACAACTCTGAAGCTGGTGAGACATGGGAGTCAGGTTGCCACAGTTCAGTAGACTCCATTTCCCATCAGCCCACAGAACTTGGTTCACTGTGATGATGTGACGATGGTGTGTGATTGGCAGGAGGAGCGTCTGCGCAGGGGAGACGACCTGAGGCTGCAGATGGCCATCGAGGAGAGTAAGAGGGAGAAAGCCAAGCCCGAGGAGGTGTGTGATTGTGTACGACTGTGTCAGCAAGAGTTCATGCTTGACGAGTTGTTGTTCTAGGATGAGAGCGTGAGGTGTACACATGGTAGTGTGTTGTTACCGAGGGTTGCGTGTTTGTGTACCTGCCTCTCACTCTCCAAGAGTTACCTGCTCTGTCTGTGTCTCTCACCCTGCGTACGCGCTTTAGCACAACAATGTGTGTGAGCTTGTTTCACTTCCTCTAGAGTTTCTTCCTTGCCATTTCGCCACACTAGCTACTATTGAACCACTTGCAAGTGAAAGTGTCTGTCCTCTCTGTACAAACAAGCTTCCCTCTCACTCTTTTGCTTTCTCGCGCACTCCTTTCAAAATGAGGACGTTCTTACTGACATGTCTCTCTCTCAGTCGTCTCTGATGGAGTTGAGTGCCGTAGATCCATGGGGGACCCCTGCAACAGGCTCCGCCGGACCCTCTCCACCTCCTGCTTTGGCTCCTGCGTCTACCGCTGGGCCATGGGGCCCGGCCGACCCATGGGGAGCTGCCTCCCCCGCCTCTCCCCCGAGTGCAGACCCCTGGGGAGGAGCAACAGCAACAGTAGACCCCTGGGGAGGAGCACCAGCAACAGTAGCCCCAGACCTGTGGGCCCACTCGTCCTCTAGAGTGAACTCTGACCCCTGGGCGTCCACAGGTGAGAATGTCGAGGATGTGTCCTCCCTGTGTCCTCTGTGTCTTTACCCTGGCTTTTCCTCTTTGTTCGTGGTGTCCTCTGATCCTTGACCTCTCCTTGTATCCCCTCCAGCTGTGACCCCTCCAAGTGCCGACCCTTGGGCTGCCTCAGTGGCTCCAGCCCCTACCCCGCTCTCAGGGTCAACCGATCCCTGGGCAGCGGAAGGAGCTGCTCCTGCCACTGACGGTCTGACCTCTGACCCCTGGAGTGGGTCATTTAAACAAACTAACGGCACAGGTATACTTGCACATGTCAATGCATAGATACACTTAGCATAGGGTTGTCCAGTCTTGGTCCGGCAGGGACAATGTTCTGCACCGCTTGGCTCCAACTAGTCTGGACATACCTGCCTGGAAGTTTCTGGTATTCCTGAAGACTTTGGTTATCATTAGATTCAGGGGTGTTTAAAGGGGTTTTTCCCAAAAATAAAAATTACCTCATGATTTACTCACCCTCGAGCCATCCTAGGTGTATATGACTTTCTTCTTTCAGACTAATACAGTCAGAGTTAGATTATAAAATGTCCTGGGTTCGAGATTTTGAAGCCCAAAAAAGTGCATCCAGCCATCATAAAAAGTACTACGCACAGCTCCAAGTGGTTAAAGGAATAGTTCACCCAAAAATGAAAATTCTGTCATTAATTACTCGCCCTCATGTCATTCCAAACCTGCAAGATATTCGTTCATCTTCAGAACACAAATTAAGATATTTTTGATGAATTGCAAGAGCTCTCTGACCCTCCCATAGACAGCAAGGGTACTACCACAATCAAGGTCCAAAAACGTTGTAAGGACATTGTTAAAATAATCCATGTGACTTCAGTGGTTCAACTGTCATTTTTTGAAGCTACGAGAATACTTTTTGTGCGCAAAGAAAACAAAAATAACGACTATTCAACAATTTGTCTCCTCCGCATCACCCTGGCGCCATTTTGGAGAGTATCACGACGTATGCGCATGCTTTTATCTGAACGCAAAGCACGCGCATACGTCATGATACTCTCCAAAATGGACAAATTATTTTAAATAGGGATATTTTTCTTCACTTTGCCTCAAATGGCCTTCATTAACCCCACAGAGCCATGGAGCACTTTTTACTCCTTTTACACCTTGACCCCCATTCATTGACATTATAAAGATTGGAAGAGCCAGGATCTTTTTAAATATATATATATTTTATATATATATATTTTTGGCCATACTGTATACATATACATACAGTCATGGCCAAAATTATTGGCACCTTTGGTAAATATGATCAAAGAAGGCTGTGAAAATTAATCTGCATTGTTAATCCTTTTGATCTTTTATAAAAAAAAAAAAAAAAAATCTAACCTTCATTGGAGAATAAGAATTTAAAATGGGGGGAAATATCATTAGGAAATAAATGTTTTTCTCTGATACACATTGGCCACAATTAACGGCACCCTTTTATTCAATACTTTTTGGAACCTCCATATGCCAGTTTAAAGGTACAATATGTAAGATTTTTGTAATAAAATATCACAAAACCACTTACATAGTGTTATATATTTCATGCAGTTGTGTTCTTGCATTATTCCAAAAGTTCCCAAAGATTTGTAAATTTAGAGACATTCCAGTTTTAAAAATTGACTCATCCCTGTACTTCCATGGTCATGGTTGCCTATCAATGACGTAATATCCACGCTATCCTCGGTTTTCGCTTGTAAAATCTATAAGCGTGGACAAAAATGGAGCCACACAGTTAAAGTAATCCAATACGGCTGAAATGATAAGTGTTGACTGCAGCATTTAATTTATATCTGCTCAATGTTTCATCATGACTCTTTTTCCGCGTTTTTACAGTGTTGAGTATTACAACCATTCACACACGAGTCTGTTGAGCTTATGAATACATTGGCCAATCAGAGGCGTTCAGATGAGTCATCGCTGAAACAGTGCAGTTTCATGTTGAGTACGCGCATTCTGACTGAATTCAGCTCGTAGATTCTGACTGTCATCATAAACAAGTGCAGATGTATGAATGATGTAAGTAAGCAATTCGTCATTCATCAGTGTATAGACAACTTTACTGATTACAAGGGGAGTTTTTTTCAAGTGCTTAATCTCGCGCAGTACTAAAATCATAGTGTAATGTAAATGTTCTTTGCTCACTTTCTCTGTATAATTTATTCGCTGTTTGAATAACTGTGGAAGGTACAGGTAATTCATTGCATCAACCGTGAACGTGATTCGTGAATCCAATTACTTGATTAATAGTGAAAACTACGTCTTTTCTTTTTTTATTATTGTGAAAACGACATCTCTCATCGTTCCACAGCGTCATCAAGCTTCGCCTTTGTTATTGTTTTGAACATGCGACCTAGTTGCAAAATCTTACATATTGGACCTTTTAACAGCTCAAAATGTTCTCTTATAATGCCTGATGAGGTTAGAGAACACCTAGTCTCAGCCTCAGACGTCACGCCCATGGACTGTTGGCTAAACGTCTGATGCATATGGTGCACTTATCTGGAAACACTTCATGATTGTCGAAGTTGTCGTCGGATTGGTTGAATTATACAAGATTTCCGGGAGACGTGTGTGTTGCGTTCTTTAATGTTCCGCCTGGAAACAAAGGCCGTGGCGCCACCCCCCCTCACGAAAGAAGAAAGCCGTCGTGTTTACAAATGTGATGGCGAACGCTTATCAGAGTCAACTAAAGGCTGGAATTTCAAAAGTGTGTGAGATATTTAAAGTTTGCAGCAAATAATCTTTCAAATACATCCGAGAGTTTCACACACCGGTTTGTTATTGTGGCGTCATTTCCACGCCCCCCAAGACTTAACGCTGAACGAAACGAACTGTGATTGATTGTTTGACATGTCGGTCAAACGGCCTCATGGGCGGGCCTTGGCCAATGAAATGCGCCCATCAATTCTAGAGAAAACCTGACAAGAGATCAGATACTAGAGAAATACTAGAGTAAACCTGACAAGAGATCAGAGACCGTTCCTTCATCCAGAATCACTCCAGACCCTTTAGATTCCCAGCTCCATGACGATGCTGCTTCTCTTCATTTCACCGCACTCATTTTCTATAGGATTCAGGACTGGAATGGCCATAGCAGAAGCTTGGTTTTGTGCTCAGTGACCCATTTTTTTGTTGTTTTTGAGGTTTGTGTTTGTAAACTGTAATTTTGACCTTCAACTGTTTGGAGTCCATTTAAGTTCAGTATAAGGAGTACATTTCTGGAATGTTTTCATCAAAAACCTTACTTTCTTTTCGACTGAAGAAAGAAATACATAAACATCTTGGATGACACGGGGGTGAGTAAATTTTAATTTGAAAGTGAGCTAATCCTTTAAAGAAGTAGAAGCCAAAACAACCTAATAACCAGCTGTTGTGATGTCTGTTCATCAAGAACAAAAGAAAAAAGAGGAAATCAATAACTTGTATAGTTTATTAACTATAATATAATTGTATAGTTTATTAACAATTAAAGGGATACTCCACCCCAAAATGAAAATTTTGTCATTAATCATGTCGTTCCGAATCCGTAAATCTTCGTTCATCTTCGGAAAACAATTTAAGATATTTTGAATAAAAACCGGGAGGCTTGTGACTGTGGCTGACATAGAGGAGACGTTACTAGGGGTGTAACGATTCATCGATATGGATCGATATATCGATACAATGTATGACGAATACGATGCATCGATGCCACGTGTAAAATATCGATATCTGTAGTATAAAAAGGCACCTTTATTTTGGCACTGTCCACATTTTCACATAATGTCCGTCTATGCATTACAGCCAACGCATGCATTCTCATTCAAACTCGCATGCATTCTCGTATTATTCAGGACTCGATATAAGCACTGCCCGAAGGCACAAGGCGAGCATATAAGACGCTCGGGATTGTTGGAGTAACAGTCGAGCGCTGTGCGAGAAGTTTTCCGCGCACACATCTGAAGCGCTCAGAGCCACTGATCTAAACTTGGCCACCCTGCTCAAAACTGCAGTTTGTGTCTCCTTTTTCTTGACAAGAAATGCCTTTATTAAGACGCGGAACCGGTGTATTTTTTTGCATCCACATCAAACAAGACTTTTCAGACATGTGCTTCAGCTTTGCCTCAGCTCCAGGCATGAGTCAAATGAGCGCGGAAAAGGTACACCAGTCAAATGAGCTTCGGCAGAACAATGAGAGGCTGTTAGGCTGTATGTCAGTAAAACAAACTTCCCTGTCCTGTCAGCCGTCACTGTGCTCACGGCGCACGCTCTGATCGCGTTATCATAAATAAGCGCACAAGAAACTATGAGCATACGACACAGTTCTGTTGTCAGTTAAGTCATGAAATTACCAAAAATGCGATTAAAGCTGCAAACTGCGCATGCATGTATGTATGCATTACATTTCAGGACGTCTCTCAAATGCATACTAAAATATAGGCTATCCTGCAATTGCAGATCACAATAAGGCGCAAGCTGATATGTATTTTTATTTTTTATTTAATGCAAAAGTAAATGGGAGCACAGTGCACTTATACTAGAAAATATGTGCTATTTTTTTCATTAATTTTAAAAGTACAAACAAAAATTAAACCATTTAAATGCATACAACAACTCATTTTACATTCTGGCATTTATGTGCTGTTGTTTTTTCACATTCTTATCACTAACTGCATGTCTCATTCATGAGTATGTAATGTTAGAGAACACGTTTTGGGGGATTTTGAGAACAGAACCAAACTGACAGAGTAATAAAGCTATAGTGAGCCCTTTATTAAAACACCTGGAGGTGAGGAATAATACAAAAATTGTCATATTACATGATACAATAATTCACAAATATCTCAGTTACAATTAAGTAGAAATTCACTGTATTCAACTGTGTTTTAGGCACTAAAATAGTCTAGTATTTTATAGTCAACCACATTTTTATATTGAAATAATGAAGATTTATGTGCCACCCCAGGCTGGTTGCTGGCCCCTCCCTGGCCACCCCTATGAAAACATCCTGGCTCCGCCACTGACACGGACAGCCGCGTCAACTCTGCGCGAATACTGAATTGAGCTCTTTTTTTGTGCATGGATGAATAAATGCATACAAAACTACATCAAAATTAATGTTTTGGCTAATATCCTTGTAAACAGGGTCTGTATCTGTAGAAAATATTTTTAGCACTGAGCCCATAGTAGCATTTTTAGATTTATGTTCATGTTAAATATTTTTGGTTGCATTTGTGAGTTAATAAAAATGTAGATGGTCGTTTAAAATATGTATATAATATCAGAATATCGATATATCGATCGATATACTCCTGTATCGAATCGTATCGTATAATTTTTTGATGTATCGGAAAATATCATATCGCTGGGTATGAGAATCATTATCGTATCGAATGTGACGAACCATCCGATTTACACCCCTACTCGCGAGCAGGGACTTTCTGAGGGGCAAATATTTCCCCTGAACTTTATTTAGATCTTGGTTTCTGCGGTGGAAACACACCGAGTACCAGCCCAAAGACCCTAGTTCCTGGGGAAAGTTCCTGTGGTGGAAAAGCGGCTTAAGTGAAGGCTAGAGCTAAACGCTGCAGAGCAGTGACCGTCCAGTAGCAGGATTGGACACTCCTGACTTGTCCAAAGAAAAGTTACATTGCATTAGACTAGGGATGTTCATTTTAACCGTTAACCGACTGATAAGAATTTTGACCGATTAATACAATCAGTTAAACGGTTTAAAGTCACTTTTTCTTTTTCAGTAATTTATCAAAATATTTTAAAAGGTTTGCTGCATGGTTAAAATAAGCTACGCATATAAAAAAACAAGTTTTTTTAGAGAGAGAGAGAAAAAAACAAGTCGCCTATAAGTCGCATTTTATTATTTCATTCAGAAATAGGCAGACGTGAATTACAAATATTATAATAAACACTGTAAACATAGCTAGGCTATTTTAGTTACCCTCAACTCCACAACAAATCCTTTCAATTAAGAGTAGGCTATTTAGAAAAGAACAAGAATTAAAAATGTAAGAAGCTATAGCTATAAACGACAAACCAAAACAAATTAATTTAGGCTAAAACGAAACTGAAACCAATGTTGGGCCTCTCGTTCGACACAAAATCAAATGTTTCTGTGTTTGCGATGTATTTGAATGCCAAAATATTATTTACCTTTTATGTACGCCTAATATCCATGTAAAACAACATGTTTTGCATAACTTCATGGCGGTACGGTGATGACGCTTAACGGTACAGATCTTACTACATATTTAAACGGAGCAGTGTGCATTCACAATAAAAACAAATCTTTGCTTTTTTTTTGTAAAAAAAAAAAAAATAGTATGCAGCTTTCTGCCGTCTGCTTTCCTTTCACGCAGCACAAAAATGAACAAACTCTGCATACTCTAAAAAACACTGGGTTAAAAACAACCCAATTTGGGTTGACCGAACACATCTGGGGTTAATTTTACCCAGTAAATTGGGTTGTTTATTTAACCCATCATAAAGGGTTGATTTAACTCAGCTAATGGGTTAATTCGTTTGTATTATAATATTAGCTTCTTTTTTTACTTTATGCATGAAATAATGTTTACAGATTAACTTAAATCCTCTAAAGTTTAGTAAAATACTCCAGAACCACTGGTTTACGTGATAACTTTCTTTATTTTCCTTTATTTCTCATTTGCTCGTTTTTATGTAAGCTATACACATTGCCTATTTAATCTCGTTTAACAAACATTAGAAGTAAAGATTAAACATTAAACAGACGTAATTCACGAGTAAATCGACCACTCTCTGTAATTCTGTTTCCACCGTAACGGCGCTGACTCTCGCGCCCGAGCTGGAGTCGTGTTCGGCGGGAACTGTTCACGGATAAGACCGCCGCCCTGCGCTTCACTCATGGATGAAATGTACTGCGATTGCCTTCATAACCTGCCCAAAAACAAACAGTCAACAGCTCTGAGGACATATTTTAACATCCAAAGTATTTGTGTTCTGTATCTTTATAAATATAATCGTTTATTTTATGCAAAGCATCAGACTCTTCATCACGCAATAAGACCGACGCGAGCGACGTTCATTTAATGATTCACAATCACACGCACGCCTGTATGTTGCTCTGCATAAAATTGAACGATATACAGCACAGAAACGATTTTATCAATAAAATAAAATGTACACAAACCTGTATTTACCGAAGAAATGCTTCAATTCGATGGTGCTTAGAACTGCTCTCTCCAAAAGACGATGTAAAATCCCGCGATAAATAACCCAACCGCTGGGTTACTGTTACCCAGAATCTGAGTAACACTAAAAAACTACCCAAACATTGGGTTGTTACATTTGACCCAGAGGCTGGGTAACACAAAAACTACCCAAACACTGAAAAAATAACCCCCCAAAAATGGCTCAACCCAACATTTGGGTTAAAAAAAATAACCCAGGATTTTTTTTTAGAGTATAGGCTGCTTGTTGCACAGTTTTTCTTTCGTTTTCTTAAATTATTATTTAAGTGAAAATATATTTCTAGTATAGGCCTATTTATTCGTTATAATATATAGCACCTAGCTTTATTATGTTTTTCTCCACTCGCAGAAGCGCTGCAGGTGCGTGATGTGATGACCATGTGAATCCTCATGTTCTGTTGTTTGTAAAATTAATCCCCAGAAAACAAATGTTAGTATTTTTAACGGGTCACAGACACTTATTCTTTCTAATTTAATTCAGTTATAATTTAAAATATTCTTGTCGGTTAACAGTTAATAATCGGTTAACGAGAGTCGGTTGTCGGTTAAGAAGTGTTCCTGTGGCTCAGTGGTAGAGCATTGCGTTAGCAGCGCTAAGGTTGTGGGTTCAATTCCCAGGGAACACACATACTGACAAAAAAATGTATAACCTGAATGTACTGTAAGTCGCTTTGGATAAAAGCATCTGCTAAATGCATAAATGTAAGAAAAATAACCGAAATGAACATTCCTACATTAGACACAACTGTGTGTTTGCTGGTAATTCTCACATATTTGTATTCTACGCTGCCCACTCTGCAGCTGAAGAGGTTTTGTACTCGGCACTGGTTTATTTACTCTTTGCTAAGCCCCACCCTCTTGGCTACTCTTGTTCCTGTTTGATAAGCGTTATGGAAGGCTTCACAGGGCGATCTGGAGATTTATAGAAATAAAAAATATATTATTGTTATGTGGGCTGAAAGGACTATGATGTTGAACTATGATGTATATGCAGATTTTTCTTGGGGGAACATTTTTTTTAATTAACTGTACACTGTTTCACTATCTGTGAGAAACAATAGACCAGAAGTAATTAATTTCCAATGGAGAGCAGATTGCAGATATTGGTTAGCCTGTATGGTGCATCCTTAAAATGAATAAATAAATGCTTGTCTAATAATATGGTATTGGTCAGTAATGTGTTTAATGCGGGGCAACTGATCAGTTGGACAGCAGTCTTGTTTCCTTGTTAGTTAATCACAAGATCATATCAACCATTTACATGTAATGTGTTTGCCTCATTCTTTTCCACTCACAGCAGATCTGGAGAGAAGAGGCTCCTCAGTGGCAGGAGGTGGAGGCAGCACAGGCTCGCCAGTGCCCTTTGACCTTTCATCGCTCAGTTCCTCCTTGCCTGTTCGAAAAACGCCAGAGTCATTCTTGGGTCCCAATGCTGCACTCGTGGATTTGGACTCACTATTATCATCTAAACCTAAACCTAAACAACCACCACCGCCAAGCATCTCCTCCACATCTCACAACCCCTTCCTACAGACACAGGGTGTGTATTTAAAACAGTCCACGTTTAGAGACAAATCATGTTTTGTTTATCCCTCTAACATTAGTTTTACTCCTTTAACTTTAGGTCCCTCCTCAACAGGTATGGGAGTTACCCCAGGCAGTACCATTTCCAGTAGAGGGGTGTCTCCAACCCCACCTTCTGCTTCTAATCCTTTTGGCGTGACCCCGATGGCATCCATCTCCCCTCAACCTTCTTCGCTCAGTCTGAGCCAGCTCCGATCAAGCCCCATTCCCCAGAATCCTATGCTGGGTCACATGCCTCCACCAGCAGTGGGAATGATTCAGCTGGGGATAGGCATGCCAGGAATGGGGGTCCCTATGGCGGCCCCTGGTATGGGCATGGGAATGGTACAGTCCAGCCCAATGGGCATGTCTTTTGGTGGAATATCCCCCATGGGTTCTGCAGGAAATCCTTTGCTGATGGGCCCTGGAGGCCCCGCGCAGCCTGCACTGATTTTGGGTGGGCCGCCGGGGGTGGGCGGAGTGATGGGAACAGGAGGATCTATGGGAGGTGGAACAACAGGCACAAGCACTAATCCTTTCCTCCTTTGAAAGATTTCACCAATCCCACGTGCCCTGTCCACTAAATCCAAAACCTGCCCTACCAACACAAACAGTTTGTGTTTGACAAAAAAGAAATGTGTACATCTCTATATTTAATGAAAAAGTTAAAACAAAAAATTATTTTCTTTCACAAAACAGCATTTCAATTTTTTTTCTTTTACACAGTATTTGAATTTATTTATTTCCCTATTAGTTCAAATCTTTTCTTTGACAGACATGGATGATTGGTGGGTTCATTCAATGAATGCAGGCTGTTAATATTGTTATATTATTAGGATGATTGTTATTGTTCAGATACATGAAGATAATGGAGGAGGAAAACAAGCCACTAATGAACTCAATCATACACCCCTTAATCCCCCTTTCATTGAGCCGGTGACCCTCTGATGAAAGAGAGCATGAAGGATGATTGTGATGGGTTCGCCCTGAACAGACTGAGAAGAATTCAACTGTTTTATTCACAACTCTAGTAAAAAAAATCATTTGATAGATGTATTACTTTTAATTTAATGTGTAATTTATTTTAATCATATGTCTCTGGCTCCTGGGATCGATTAAACCAAGGGAAATCGCACTGGAAATTGCCATTGAAACCTGCTTGGCCTCCTTCGAGCACCTGCAAAATTTCAGTCCACGTCAAGTGGTACACATGAAGAGATGCTGTGTGTGTGTGTGTGTGTGTGAGAGAGAGAGCGCTTGTACGATGTGTCCATTGTTTTCACTCGGTCCTCTGCTGGGCTTCTGATGGGGTTTTATCAGCATAGTCTCACTTTCAGCACTCTTAACTTGTTATAAAGTTCCTTTTCACACATTTATTTTTGCAGTTGTAAGAATCAAAGCATTAATTCGACACCTGTTCGCGTGAGAATAAGCCTGTCTTTGCATTTCACTTCAGCACATTTTTTCCTTGAACATTTACACCGAAAGTGGGAAAGTGTTAACGCTTCTGAATCTGAAAAAGAACATTACCTGAATGATTATGTGAAATCACATATAATGTAGGACTGAATGACATGATCCATGCTGTTATTCTTTATTTACTTTCAATGAATTATTTTATATATATGAAAATTTTAGAGATATTTCTCTAATATTGGCTATGGTCAAAAATCCAGTGGTGTTGGCTGTGAACATTCACATTTAAAAATAAAATGGAGGGGGAAGAAATCAAAGAAATTTAAGAAATAAAAATCACAAACAATTGTCTAAGCTTTTTTTTGCCATTGGTTTGCCTTTAAATGGCAATTAAAATAAAAGACATCAGACATTTATTTTTATTTAGTTTTTAATTGAAGACAAGACATTTGCTCCCTAAGAGGATTTGCTATGTGACAAAGTGTAATGATATAAAGCAATAAATGTCATAATTGATTTCAGTCAAAATACACAAATATGTATTACCATAATATATCTCAGTGTACTGTTAAACTGCATTTTTTTCCCACAAATTGTTGAAAAAGTTCAATTTAAGATTGTCTTTGGTCTTTCAATAGCTATTAAATTGACCAAAGTGTCAGGAAAGCCTATCAACATTCAGTAAAAACTGAGCCATTGTCAATTAGCTAAGGCTTTGGAAGTGCTAATGTTATTTACATTGTAATACGCTGACGTAAAAGGCAGCAGGTGTGGATCGATCCACCCCAACCTTCAAGGTCTGGAGCAGTTCAGGAACAAACATGATAAATATTTAGCATTGCAAGTTTTGGTTAACCTCACAATTTTGTGCTGGCTATTATTATTCTCCAGCACTTTAACATGCAGCTGACTATAGCAGCACCATTGTGCCATATCAAAGCAAACAAACAGCTGAATGATGATCATTGTTACGATGGTGCTGCTTTTGTTTCACGTATAAATGAAACAAGATGAATGAGTTAGTAGCCTCACCTTCTTTTTGACAGATACGCATGCCTTTCTCAATAATTGGCTCATGTTTTCTTTATGGTGTATTTATCTGCAAACAGAATTATTCAATCAAAGAATCCCAGTCGAAATCATCCTGGATTTCCTCACTGTTGACTTTCTTCAAGTGTGGATGTCCTGTTGGGGTTAGTGGTTGAGTTTGAAGTGCTGTATTAGGACAATGGGTAAAAACAGTTAAAATATTCTCTAAAACAATATCTTGATGTTCTACAGAAGTCATGAAATGGTTTGAGTAATCAAGTGACAGAATTTTTATTTGTGGGTTTGTCAGAATTGTCATTTTGCAACGTACCGTTAGGAGTCAGAGGCTGGCTCGTGGTGGGCTGCAGCCCCGGGGATCTCTGTGCTGTCTGGTTCTGGGTGTGAGGGGTCAGGGTTCTCCTGGGACTTAGGAGAGGAGATTCACCAGTGCCAGGAGGGAGCTGAGAGGAGTAGATGAGTGGAGAGGGATGAGTTAAACTAGCCAGGCTGGGAGGGTGAGCGGGTGGCATATTCATGGTAGGTGGGGCCATTTGTCCGAAAGAGGAGGGGCCACCAGAGGATGAGTTAATGAGACCCTTCTGAGTGAAGAAACGGTTGAGTGAATCACAGAGCGAGGTGAAGAGCGTCGAATCCAACGCCCAGTCACAGAGCTCGGCCTGCCGCATGCTCGCAACCAGATCTGCATGAGAACAACATAGATAGATAGAGTTAATTACAGTGATGCACAGTAGTTTTGTAGTATTTTGAATGCATTCAAAAATTAACAAACCTTTAAGCAAAATTACACACAGATTATGCACCGAATTTTTGCAAGTCTATTCATTTAGATGTTCATTTTAATAAGCTGGTCCAAAAAATGCAACCATTAATTATCCTTTTTTCAGCAAAATAAATATTTAGGTAAATAATGTTTTTTTTTTCAATTCAGTTACAGAATTCTCACACATTATGACAAAATAATTTCCAAGATTTTTCCAGACCTTTTTTTAAAGTTGTGTGTGACAACAGTCTATTATATTCACTAAGGCTGTATTTATTTAATCAAAAATACAGTAAAAACTGTAATATTGTGACATGTTATTTCAAATTAAAATAACTTTAGTATTTGAATATCATCTATTCCTGTGATGACAAAGCTACATTTTCAGTATTATTACATTTTCCTTCAGAAATCATTCTAGTATGCTGATTTAGTGCTCAAGAAACATTTATTATTATGACAATTGTCCTGCTTAATGTTTTTGCTTATTACATTTTAATTTATGTAAAATAGAGGTTTTCCAGGACAGTGCAGACCCTGTAGATTAATTAAAGTGTGGTTTTAACAGTACATTGTTTAAAGTGCATGCATGAGTATTAATATTATAAGTTAAAGCTGCAGTCCGTAACTTTTGGCGCTCTAGCGGTTAATAAACAGAACTGTGGACGTCTTGCAGAAGCGCACTGTAGCCGGAGCTACTAATTTCTGTTTATGTCTATGACGAATCACGCAGGCTACTCTGCAGCGGTACCTACCCGAATCAGTCTAAAATAGTCCAAATATAAACACTTATTATAGGTGTACCGTGGTGATTCAGGACAAGCCAAAAACACGGTTTGGAAAATGGATTCACGGTGTAGCTTTAATGAATGCTTTATGCAGCTTTAATGAATCATGCATCCTTATAATTATGCATTTAAAAATATATTAATGGTTTCAGAAGTTAGCGTTTTGTTTGTTGCATGTAGTGTAGCAATTTTCTACCAAATGGTAGCTTGACTGTTTTTAGTTTGAAGGATAAGAAGATTGCAACTTGCCAAGTTACAATTTCAAAATAGCTTCCCAACGGAGGAAAATACTGCTTCTGGATGCACACATTCCAAAATGGTTACTTAAAGAACTAAAAAGTAACTCCAGAGCAGAAAGTGAAAGCATGTAGACTACAGGAATGTAGTACTGACCAGGGTGACTGGTGAGATCAATGTTAGCCCAGTCCAGACTACTAGCAATTCTGAAACTCTCTCTCAAAGAGTCAGCGTTACTGAACCAATCTGCAGAAACAGCTGAAAGAGAGAGAGAAAGAGAGGATCAGGACACTCGGATCTCATCAACTCGCCACTACTGAGCAGTTATACTCACCGTTGTTGTGCAGCAGCTTGTCAGGCTCAATGTTGGAGTTTGGATGAATGTTAGAGTTCTGGTTTGGGTTTAGGTTGTGGATAAAACTAGAGTTAGTATTGGGTGTATTTGGGTTGAAGTTGCCGTTGGTATTGAGGTTTGGGTTAAGAGTAGGGTTGGGGTTGGTGTACTGGTTCATATTAGGGTTTGGACAGGGGTAGGGGGAGAAAGGAGGCAGGGTTGGCGTGTGGAGCGGTGTACTGTCATGGGTTAGTCCAAGTAAACTGGTAATGTCCGCTATAAGAGCGTGAGAGAGAGAGAATGTGAATCATTAAACACAATTAAACTCACACATCTTACACCGACTTGATTCTGAATCAAAATAAATGATAAGCCAAAAGGAAAAGAGTGGCATAATAGATTTACTTACATTGTGAGTTGACTCTATCTCTCACAGAGCGACAGAGGGACTGGAAGGAATTGTACAGATCTGGTAAGTTCAAATCAGTAAAGGAGAATCGAAGAGCGGGATCAGCATGAGGGTTCGAAGGAAGAGATGTAGGTACTGGGATGCTTGGACGTTGCTGAGGAAATTTAATTTGCAGAGATTCATTTGAGAGTTATTTGGATAAACGACACGAATAGTTCAGCCAAAAATGAAAATTCTTACATTATTTACTCATCCTCACACCCAAACTCTAACTTATTTTCTTTCATGAACCACAATTCAAATTTTCAATTTGAATTCAAAGGGATAGTTCACCCAAAAATTTATATTTTGTCTATTTTCTCACCATCATTTTATTCCAAACCTGTATGTTTCTTTCTTCTGTTGAACACAAAAGACAATGCGCAAATTAAAGAACACAGTCGCAGCCAGTTAATTTCCATTATGACCAACACAATCTACCAAAAAGGAAATAATCACAGCCATGTCAAGCGCAAATTGGGTTAAGACATATTTTTGTGTGACGTCTGAAAGGGAAATTCCTAAAAATGCATAAGGTCAGCTGACAAAGTAATAGTGTCTGTGTGCAAATTTTTTACTGCGTGTTTTTAGTAAATCTTGACAGTATTTATTTTTATCTCAAAAGAGGTTTAGAGCTTGCACAAGCTATTAGTAAACTGGTGCTAGCTCCTAAATTGACACCTTTAGCATATGGCACCTCTATTTGATGGCAGTGTTGGTTAAGTTATATAGAAACAATGACATTAATGTCATCAAAGCACCATTTTTGAAGTTCACACAACTTTAAAGTGGGCACCTATATTGTAAATGCATGCATAGCATATATCTTAAATACCATAGATAAAACAGGTTTGGAATGACATGAGGGTGAGAAAATGATAACAGAATTTGTATTTGAACTATTCCTTTGAGGTGGTGCATGCATTTAAATTCACTATAAATGAAAGTAATTATGAAGTCTACCAGTCACTGGCTTTTTTTGGACAGCACACTCTCATTTCCTCATTCTTAGACCTCAAGCTCTGCTATAAGAGGATCTTAATCCTTAATAGAAATAGAAAAGCAGAAGAAATGACTTTGAACCTTGCAAGGAGGGGGAGAGAACATGCTTTTGGTGTCAGGCTGAGGTGGGAGGGGCTCTGCTTGACTGACAGGCACTTGGGCCTCGGAGAATGGAGCCTGAAAGAGAGATGTCAGTGAGAGAAATACTGATCTCACAGATGTGATGGAGATACTTCATGTGACATACTCTTACCTCTTCCTCTTTAGGATAAGGACGTTTGACTCCCCTGGGCTGAGCTGAATCAGGCGGTACATCCATCGTCCAGTATGAGCCCTAAAACAGGTGATTATGTTAACTTTAGTATTAGGAAGCAACAGAGTGGATTCGAGAGTGTTATAACAGTTTAAATAGTTAGTAGCATGACAGAAATCATCTTTCCCATTTAAAATGATAAATACTTAGATATATAATAAAAACATTTGGCTACATCACCTTCCCAGGATCACTTTGTGGTCGAGGAACTTTCCGGAAATATTTATTGAGGGACAAATTGTGTCGAATTGAGTTCTAGGAGATAAAACAGAAATGTGTCAATACATACATTTGCATTTGACATGCATTAATATACAAAGGTTTAGGCCGGGTCAGTAAGATTTTTGGTAACACTTTGCTAAAAGCCTTTATGTATAATGCATTATTAATGGTATAAAGCATTCTAATTATTCATAATGTGCATTGTAATGCATTATATATTGTTGTGAATAATTATAACCAAATTTAAAATGCAGTGTAACTATGAATTGATAAGTGTTATAATATGTTAACTGTGGTTACAATTATTCATGAGATTGTACAATGCATTGTAAGGTGCATTACAGAACATAATTAATGCATTAAATCGACTTTTATAATGCATTATACATGACGGCTTTAGGTAAAGTAAAGAAATTAATACTTTTATTCAGCAAATATGCATTAAATTAATAAAAAATGACAGTAAAACACTCATGCTACAAAATATTTCTATTGCTGTTCTTTTGAACTTGCTATTTGTCAGAATCTTGAAAAATACATTATGGTTTCCACAAAAATATTAAGCAGCACAACTGTTTCCAACATTAATAACAACAAGAAAGTGTCTTGAGCAGCAAATCAGCATTTTAAAATAATTTCTGAAGAACATTAAAGACTGGAGAAATGACATCACAAGAATAAATAACATTTTATGAATCGTTTGAATCATTTCTTCAAATTTGTTTTTAAACATTCCTCAGATAATCAGTCCCACTTCCAGTTAAAGAGCATCACATATCATTTAGCTTTAATCGTGAAGTAGAAGAGATCGCATCACATTTCCTGTAAAATATAACTACACACCTACAAACTGTCATTACACATTGACAGAAAATCTGTGATGAATCATATACACATTTTAAGTACGCAATAATAAAAAGCAGTCTGTTCACTTTGACACCTTTTGACGGTAGGATATGATGCAAAACCAGCTCCCAGAAATTCAAGTCAGTGTTATATTTAGAAACTGGACAGAAGAAAGGGCATGTTTACTTGCTCCATGGGCTCAGTGAGATTCATTCAGGGCTCTGAAATCCAACAACTATCAAAGTCAATAGTCCTTCAAAAGGGCCAAGATCCCAAAAAACATTAAAACAAAACAACATTGTATGCTGAAAAATTATGAAAAGTTAAACTGTTAAATTTAAATGCCTAAAATCTACATAGCATCCATCAATGACATAAAAATGATCAGTTCTCTAAATTATTCAATAACACATTTTCCTTATATCTTCAAAATACATCTTAATCATTATTTTAATGTCTTTAGTGTAGTATTTTGATATTGTGATTTATTAAATTATTTCATAAATATAATTATTATTTTTGGAGGAGTCAAAAATATTCATGAGGTTTTTGAGGGGTCGCACCACATGACATTTTACAACCTGAACTAACCTTGCCAAAAAGACAAGTTGTAAATTTAAAAGAAATCTATGAAATAATTTAAGAAAATATTATGCCATAACGTTTTATTTTCAAGCGTTTCTTTCCTTTAATGAGGCCCCCCCCCCCCTGTATTATGACATCAGGAAGGTTGTATCATCCTGACATGTTTAACTCTGTGATTGACCCTAATATACAAATAACTGCTTTCAGCTACATTTATATTTCACAACATTTTTTTGTCTAGACTAGTTTATTAAACCAATAAAGGTGTAAATCCAAAGCACAGGCCCAGTTCGAGCACAACTGCACTCACACCCCTGCCTCAATGCACTATTTAGCACAAGGAAGTGGTCATGTAATGGTCTGGCCTTTACCTTCCATCCTCTTCCTGCTCTGCAGTAAAAAGGAAATGTATTGCTGATCCATGTGTAAATATCATTCAAACTCAGCTTCATTTCAGGAGCAGAACTTATCGCCATGGCTATCAGAGTGGCGTAGCTGTGAGGGGGTTTCACTTTGGAATTGGATCCAGGGGACGGTGTAGGAATGGGAGGGGTGTTCTTCTCTCTTCCTCGTTCTTTTTTTCGCTCCACTCGTTCTTTCCCTGATCGTAAAGAGCTGACTCCCAGCTGAGGAAGCCAGTCAATGCTGGTCAAACTAGAGTCCAGTTCAGAAGTCATGCTGAAGGGGAGGTCTGAGGTGCAGAGAAAACATAACATTATGTAATACTGTGTTAACCCGTGCAGTCAAGCTAAGCTAAGCTTTGAAACCAAGTCAATAATGCCATACACTGTTGCAGTACAATATGATTTAAAAGTATGTTGTTCTCCCAATCTTAGTTTAAAAGTCATTAAGTAATGTTTTGACAAACATATACTACTGCTCACAGTATGGATCAAATGTTGGATACACTTCTAGGTCTGTTATTTCGAAAATAGCCAACTATAAGACATTAATATGTGTGTTTAAGTATAAAAGATGAGTGGAATCATACCTCTGTTCTGTCAAAAGGCCACAGGCTTCACGCTGTGTTAATTTTTAATGCTGTCATCTGTTGCAGAGGCATCCGAGGGATCTCCGCAAACGCTTGTTTGTCCTTCTTCTTGTTTTGTGTTTATCGCTGCATTCATTCGCTACCAGAAGCGCCTAAGTTAACACGTTTTGTATGAACTTTCTGTTTGGTAGAAGAAAAAACTATCGGAAAAAGTTCTTCCCTTTCTTTCTCTGTCCCCTCCCGTTGTGCCTGTGCTGAACGTCACACACTCCACCCTCCGTCTGACATTTGAGACGTCGGTGTTTCTCCTCCTCTCTGCCGTTGTCTCCTCCTCTCATGACTGCACTTGTAGTGTTTTACTGGCGAGTAAGTTCCTGTTTCTCTGCTGAAATAGGAGAGGAGTGGAGCGCTAGGCGGGAACCCGCTGTAATAATTTCCATTCAGATTCTCTTGGTCCTTTGACACACTTGGCACACAAGTAATAACGCAGTGAGGAAATAAACAAACCCTATGTAGGCTATGCATCACACATATCAACACCATATGCATAATCAAGAGGCTTACGTTTTACTCTTATTATGATGAATGTAATGCTTTACAGTAAGGTTTTATGCATAAATGTCACTTGTTATTTATTAACAATAAAGGACACGTTTACTTTTTTCATTTTAATTTATACATATCACACACATTACAGTTGTATGTTAAAATATACATTGTTAACTCTTTATGATCAAACATAAAATAATGAAAAATAATCAAATTAAAATGAAGCTTGATTAATAAATGTGATAACATTTTAAAGTGAGTTTTCATTTGTTAACATGAACTAACAATGAAAAATATGTCTAAAGCATTTATTAATCATAGTTAATGTTAATTTTAACTTATACATTATACAAATCTGAAGTTGTATCTGTTAATATTATGTAATGGACCTAAGCTAACAATTTCTAGCAAAGGAAAGTTGTTTTTGTATTAATTAACATTAAGAAAGATGAACAAATACTGTAACAAATGTATTGCTCATAATTAGATGATGCATTAACTAATGCAGAATCAGAAGCGAAACCAAAAACTCAAAAAACAAAAAATATCTGCGTTTCTTTGGATGCAATTTTATTTGATTATGCATCAGAGCTCACATGACTCTTAACAGGTTCAGAAAAAAGTGGTTTGTGCTGATTTCTAGTAATTGATGTAATTATGTCTGCAGGGTGTGGTGTGTGACTGGTCCTACAGAGAGCTCAAGAAGGCCAGCAGGCCTGTATCAGGGGAGGGGTGAGCCAAGAGCTTCTGGATCTGTGTGCAAACAATGAAGGACAGGTCAAAACACGAACACAACAATAGCCGAATGCAGACTTAACCACTACAAAATCCCAACCACCTCAGCAGCTCCTCATACAGACACAAACAAACCTTCAGCCAGGGCTAAAAAAAACCTTGCTGAATCAAGATTTCCTCAAGGTCTAATAATAAACCATGTCTTTTCTTCCCCACCTGTTTTTTCTGACCCCGCTGACCCAATGAGCATTTTGCTGTCCAAAGGTCATGCCTTAACTTTGCAAATTCTAGTACTGCATAAGTATGCATTCTTCTTATGGGTATTTAATAATTTTTGACTTTCAGTCTGAGTTAAATATATATTTTTTGGCTCATTTTATCTGTAAAAGAAAACCTGCTTAATAATTATGCACACCTGAATGTTTTTCAATTCCAGCCTTCGTGGACAATTATATATCACTTATAAATGATTAAATACAAAATTAAAAGTAGGATTGATGTGGTTTGGAATAGGTAAAATTAGCTTGGAAAACAAATATGATTGGAGTATCAAAGTGCCTAATAATAATGCATGCACTGTATATCTTAATGTACAAACAAGAAAAAATCAGATGGATTTAGAGTGCAGTGAATGAGATAATGTCAGAATGCCTTTAAGGTTTAAAATAATTAAACTATGACTGACACACAGGTCAACAGGTACCTCTTTAAAGTTGGGGTGCTTGGCATCCTGCACTAGTTGTAATAGAACTCCCTCTGTAGTGGTGAGAAACGCCCCACTCTGCTTCAGTCGTGACAGTGCAAAAAGACGATCTGTCTGACTGAAAATGACAGACATGTAGAAAACCCTCAGAATCACTGGCTCATAGGACACAGCAGATTACACACAACCACCTCAACAAATAAACATATATCTGTAAGCAAACACAGTCAAATTCCTCCTGTTTCTATAGGCCTTTAGAAAAAAGCTCATAGATGCCATCCATCACTTGACTTGAATTTGTGTTTGAAAAGATGTGGGTGTGAGTCAAGATAAGTTATGTAGAAGTCTTGTTTTTGCAATTATTTAAAACACAGCTTTTCATACTTTATCACATAATGCCAAGATACATCAATATAAAGTAGCACAACAGTTTTCCATTTTGTATATTTTAAATCAAATTATTATTATACCTTCGAGAAGAGACGGCATCTGCTACGATATGAACCTCCATGCCTCGCTCCAGGAGATCATAGGTTGTGCACTACAGCAGAACAAGAACCTTAAAGATCATGATCAAGAGATAAAGGAGTGGCTGATAGTAAAAAAGTGCCATGGCACCAGTTTAAACAGACATTTGACGTTACCGCAATGCATGCTTGAGCCTCGATGCCACATAATATGACCTGCTGAGGGTCTCCCAGGCTTTTGAGTGAGCTCTCCACACTCTCCGTCAGCATGGAGAAACTGGTCTTTGTATGAGGCTTCAAGCCCTCGGCCCCCAGCTCAGGAACAGTGGGGCCCAAACCTTTAGGGTACTGCTCGGTTAAAATCTGAGGGATGCTTAAGATTCGACATGCCTGGAAGTAAAAAATAATTAATATTATGTTAATATTAATAGTATATTAATGCCTTATTAACTAGACTTAAATTCATATTCTTCTGATATGATTCAGTGTGATCCCCATTTGTCAAAACAGACTCAAGACAATAAGAATAAAATTATATTACTTGAATGAATGTCCAGTGTTGTTACAACAACATTTTTATGGTACATAAATACTTACTGTATTGCAGTTTGCATTATATATATTTCGACATTATCAAAGACTACTACATTGTGGAATATTGGTAGATTGTGCACCAAAAAATTGCTCTGAATTTTTTCTACGCCCTATTAATTTCCTATGGTAGTTTGGAGGTGTTGACTTTACCTGTAGCAATCTTGCGGCATTGCTCACGATGTTTGTAAACTGGAAAATAGTGGGTCTGAACTTCTCCTGTATGTCACACAGTAGCAGGACTGAGCCTTTGGTGGACAGCCTGCCAATTCTTGCCACTGCAGAAACAAACATTATGTCATTTGTGAATCACTGTATCTCTGTGCATAGACTGTAATACAGTGGTTCTCTACCACAGGGCTGGGGGCCATTAGAGGGCCTCGGAAATCTTCTATAGGGGCCCAAATAAGCTTTAAAATTATTTCAGTTTAGTTATATTTACATAATCTTAAATGAAATAATAAAACACTGAAAATAAAGTTGTACAACATATTTTTGTTTTATCACAACACAAGTACCAGCAGTACATATTAGCTTATTGGCAATGAAAGCAAAATAGATTGAGAGCTACTGCACAGTAATACATATTCGTAACTAAACTGTAATGATTATCTGACTGTGCCACCTAAATGAAATTAAAAGAAAATGTTTAATGAAAATAAATATTACAATCATGTCTAAAAACGCTGTCATTGGTTTTGAGCCACTGTCCTTGTAGCAACAGCAGTGAAAGTACGTAGGCAGTGCTCTAATGCCCTGCATATTAATAATGCGTTCAACGGTATTCAGAGGCCAAAGACGAGTACTTACTGTTTGCAGAGCAATACGGGGGAGTCGCAGACCGCAAAGATCAAGTGAAGACTAACCGGGTCATCACCGTTACCCGTGTGTAAGTGCTGCTTTAAAGTGTCCACCCACTGCTCTTATTGGTAGAACTGTTGTTAATCTCTAGTGAAGTGTATATGGTAATGAGTAAGTAAGCCAAGTATAACACCAACAGAATCATAAGTCACATAAAAGACAGCAGCACATAAAATGCAGAAAAGACGACTCGTTACAGCACAAATGTATATCTTAATATCTACGTGTGATATTGAAATATATATATATATATATATCATTGATTATTACTACAACAAGGCAGCACAATTCGCTCGCTGTATCATTGCACAAACCTCCAGATAAGAGCCCACTAGTGGCGTTTCGGTCATGATTTTGAATGAATCGTTTAAATGAACAAAGCATTCTCACTCGCTGCGTTCAAAGACTGACTATAGAAAGAGCCAATAGCATTGGAGTAAGGGATCTAAAGGAACATTTCATTGGTTGGTACTGCTCAACGAATACGCCCCCTTCACTGAACGAGTCAGTGTTCTGAGTCATCTCGTTTGTGAACGAACGGAATGGATGCTGCATCGGTTGAGTAAATGATTCACTAGTTCACCCACAAAACGCAACGCACAGAGGATCACTGAATTTGAACAAAACATGTTCATGAACGGATTCAAAAGATTCGAGATTCTCTAGACTGAACCAAAATCCTCTACCGTTAGGGGGCGCAGTCAGAAACAAAACAATATAGCCTAGTTTATTCCGTTTTTGTTGGTAAAGAACATGTGTATTTACATGTTATGATTTTAAATGCATATTCACATTCCTTAAATCAGCAGCAGTAATATGTACCCTTTATAATCTAATATATTTTAATAGTTTAAAATTGTAAAGTTGACCCGGAAGTGTTTGGGGGTGGCCACTGACCTTAGTGTGCGCAAACTCACGGCCTTGTCACAGAGATTTTGTGGAAAATAGAGGCTGTGCTTTACGTATTTCGGTAATTTTGAGGAATACATGAGCTCTTCCACGAGCAGAGCAGTCGTTTATTCCTGTACATCATCCGGTGCATGTGTGTTTACTCTCGTTGTCTTTGAAAGCACGGTTTCCTCATGCTAGTCTTTGTATGTACTGAGCGCTTCTGGAAGACATCAGCTCGATTCCAGCTGCTTTTATTAAACTACGCTTTGCTTCCTCAGGGTCGCGTTTTTGCCTTACACAAAACTGTAGTTTCTTAATTGATTCACGCTTGGTGTGAACTTTATTTTTTTGTTTGCGAGATAATAGCAGCCATTGAGTTGCTAGCTGCTAGCTTGCCCGCTTGACTCTCTCGGCGTTTTGGAGCTGCTGGAAAATGTCAGATTTTGACGAGTTTGAGAGACAGCTAACCGAAAACAAGCAAGGTGAGGAATAACAGTGTAATTGTGATGAGAATGAGACTATGGCCAAGTGTTAGAGCTGATATGGTAGTGGTCAGTGAGTAAATCTCTTCTCCTGGTGGAGCTGGACGTACCTCTGCAGCCTGAAGGAGGGTCTGCATCACATTGCACAGATGCACACCAGACAAATGCAATGATGTTATGTCTTAAATGCATTGCATCTCTAATTTACACAATGTGTGTGTTTGGGGTTCTGCAAAGATAAGCAGCTTAAAAATAATATTGGAGTAATGCATTCATGCAGAAATATTGTCTGGGTTAAGTGTTTAAAATTGATATATAAATGCTAAAATAAATACTCTCTATTCATGTTTACCTATCTGTAATTCAGCATTTGATCAATGTACCTAACCATAACACATAATACATGATCGATAACCAGGTCTAGGTTTTATTTAGTTAAAGTGACAGTTCACCCAAATGAAAATCCTGTCATCATTAACTTACCCTAATTTTCTTCTAAACCTGTACGACTAACTTTATTCTGCAGAACACAATTAAAGATATTTTGAAGAATGTTGTTCAGGTAGTACATATATTTTTTTTAAATCATTATTTATGGCACTGGTGTCTATATGAGCATCAGTAAGCAGATGGCAGTTTGAATGAACATGTTGAATGTTTTGTGCTGTGCAGCGGACAGAGACAAGGAGAACAAGCACCACCGGCACAGTGGCTCGAGAAGTCGCAGCAGAGACCAGGACAGGAAAAGAAGGAGCCGGGACCAAGACAGAGAAAGGAGAGGAGGCAGCCGAGATCGTCATGGAGACAACAAGGACCGCAGACAGAGACGCAGGTAAAAATTGGACAAATTCAAATCCTTAGGGACATTCACTGAAAGCTTTACGAAAGCATGTATATTTTCGAAGACTGTCATTGTTGATCTCTCTGTCTCCATTGACAGCCGCTCTCCACACCGTGAGAAGAAAAAGATTAAAGTAAAAAGATATTGGGATGTTCCTCCTCCTGGATTTGAACACATTACACCCATGCAGTACAAAGCCATGCAGGGTAAGAGTCTGTTTTTCTTTCATTCCTGTTTTGACCCTGTTTACATCTGCTCTTGAGCTACATCTCGTGATCCATCTTGATGCCCCATTGACAACAATGAACAGCCACCTGCTCTCCTGTCAACTAATCACTGGGCTAAAACAGGGGTTTTAAACATTTCTTGTTGTGTGCTACCTCAAGATGAAACAGCTGTTTTAGCCTTTTTTAATTTTGTTATTTATTACTTTAGTTCAACAAGGAGATGCATTAAATTGATCAAAAGTGACAGTGAATAGATCTATGTTATAAAAGATTTCTAGTACATATAAATGGCTTTTTTTTTTTGATCAACGAATCCTGAAATAAAATGTCATAGTTTCCAGAAAATTTAGCACCAAATCTGCACATTATAATGGTTTCTAAAGTATCATGTGGCACTAAAGACTGGAGTAATGGTGCTATAAAGTCATTTTTGCCATAAAGTGCATATTGCAGGTTAAAAATGTTTTTCAAATGAATATATAACCTTGTATGAAAATATCATATGAACCGTTATTGCAGGATTTTAAAATGTTTTACAAGGCATGAGGGCACACATTTAGAAGAAAAAGTGACGCTTTCCTTGACAGTTCTCCAAAAGTGCTTTTTCACCATCGCGTCATATTACGTCACGAGAGGGAGTCGTGTGCCGCGCTCTGTTGGTATTCAGCAAAAGTGGTCATGAGACAGTGTGTTCTCTGTAGTTATTTTTATTTCAATTTATCATCGTCATGGTAAATTATTGTGTTTGTGGAAGTTGCACAAACTCCAGCCTGTCAGGATATTGAGTCCACAGGTTTCCTAACAAGAAATGGACGGTATCTTCACGGCCTCGGTGCATTAGTGCAGGTGAAGAGACGACTTCACTGATGCATCTGCTTCAAACAACGCGGTGGTGTGTAATTTAGCGATCATTTTATACCGAAAGATTATCATCCCGGCGATATGATGCAGTTCAACATGGGATACCAAAGCAAGAAGCGAGTGAGACTCCGAGCTGGTGCGGTTCCATCGGTGCACACAGCGCCTTCATCGGGTCCCGGTCAACCTGTGTTCGGCCGCCGGCGGGAGACATGATGCTCACGGATCTGTCAGAGATGCTGCTCCACGGAAATGTCAACTGTGCACCGTAAGTCTTGTTTTTTAACATTTGCTAACTTCCAAATCAGTGAACATCATTATTTAAATAATGAGACACAGATGTATAAGTTGTTGTAAAGCACCGCAGCTAGCTTGTAAACATTAGCAATATGGTTATATTTTTAAAAAACGTAACTATAAGAGAAGGCATAGCTGTTAAGTTAACCTCAGTTTGCTAATATTATAACCATCAAGTCTAGTGACAGCTTAGTGACATTGTTTGCACAGCCAATTGGTAATTTTTTTTGTCATGTGGTGTGTTTATAAGGCTTTGGAAGACGGGAGTGTGAAGATATGAAGTGGAGTGGAGGCCAGCTGTTATTAAACACCTCTACTGGACTGCAGCTTCCACTCCTAATGGCGATGCAGATGTGATGGAGGCCATGTGGAAAAGCATCGTCAGCAGTGAATGTGATCTAAACTTGTGCTTGCTTCTCCCAGCATATGCTGTCTGAGAGAGGAATACTGCAGGTCACCACAGGCTCCATGAGAACACAGCACTGTCTTGTCTTCCACTACACCTGCTCCTCTTTCCAGATCCGTCCAGAGGATCAACAAGATGAGGCTGTTGGTGTCTGTCTAGCACAGCATTCACGATTTAACACACTTTAACAACACATTAGTGTGATACCCGAATAACGAATAATGCTTTATTTTTCTAATAAATATTTTTCTAATAATTCAACGGCTCTGAGTCAATTATTCCGCTTATTATTATTTAATTATTCCACTTATACTATGGTTGCCACACCTCAAGACATCGATCACCAAACACCAATGACATATGGGTACAGTCATTTCATACACTTCAAAACTGTTGCAACAGAGGTGGAAATACAATGTTTAAGTACATGAATTATGTTTCCATCTTTGTTGCCACAGTTTGGAAGTGCCCTTTTCTCTTCTAAAGAAGGGGGTGTCCCAGTACTTTTGGCAATATAGTGTATATATTTGTTAATTAACAGTTGCAATGTTGTGTTTTGAGTTAGGTACTAACAGTGCTATGAAATAATATTTATGATTTAGGGCTGTAAAAATAAAACTGAATTGAATTAACCATAAATGCAGATCTGCTTGATATATATCAGATGTAAACTTCATAAACAAGTTTTTATACAGTAAGACAATTTGTGATTGTGATTATTTTTTATTGATTGTCAACAAAAATGGAGCCATTCAAAACCTTTATAAAGTCCTCCTTCCTCTGTAAACTGTCTTCTAATGGCTGACACAACACGTGAAGGTAAGGACTGCTCAGAACACCATAGGCCCAGCGGACAACTTGTCTGTATGCTGTCAATATCGATTGTCTTATACCAATGGCATCAAAAAGTGTGACTTGCAGGTAGTTGTGACCTACCTAGATATAGGCAACTTGTAATTGAAAAAAAAAAATAATAATCAGATGGTTTTCAAATCTTTAATATACTATGTATTTATATACATACAAGTATTTATCTCAGTAATTAATAATCTCTGCCCTAAACACACTCATGTCTGCTGGCCTGGAGAGGTCCATGCTCCTGCCTAAAGTGCATATAGGCACATATGGGTTCAGACAGCAAGCCTCAAAGCCTGTGTGCAGAGTCAAACACCGCACATCAAGTGTGGGGGTCACATTCTCCACTAAGGTATGCATCCAACTCCCTGCAGCACCGACTTTCCTCTGCTGTGACCATGGCCTCGCATTTACCACACAAACACTTAATTAAACAAAAACATGTTTATCTCTCTCTCTCCTGCGGTGATGAGAAACCGCTTTATCACGTAACGTTAGTTTTGGATATTAACGAGTGTGACACGCCTCATCAATGCTTATTAGTTTCTGTTACTGGTAAGTATCAATACTCATTGATGACCAAAACTAGCTTTGCTATTGCCTGATTACATGAGCTAACGTGTTATCTGTAACTCACACTGGTCTCTCACCAAGACACCTGCCCTGTTCTCCTCACACATCAACTCAATTGGTCTCCTCTGAACGTCGTTCTGTTTAATCCTGGCCTGTCCCTGCTCTCTTGGCTGCATAGCAGGCTCATAATTGTATCTGTGGTCCATCATACGAGTGTAAATAAACATTTTAAATTTCCTCAGCGTCCAAACTGTCATTGAGATCTATTGTTTTCCTACGGTTAAAATGGAGCGCTCTCCCTCTCGTTACGTCACTTCTGGTGTTGGCGGTTTTCAGATGCGGAAGTAAAATTCTCTCACAAAAACGACTCCAAAAGCCTTAATAGCGTATTTTAAAGAAAATCTAGTTCCTATATTTTTTTCTATGCATCGACTCACTGGAGTCTCTAACCTGGAATATGCCCTTTAACACGAAAATAAAAATTAAATATTTCAAAAATATATAGTTAAAAAATAAATTTGTAATATATCACAATGTGGTTTCCTTAACAGTTGTGTTCATATGCCCACCATATGTCTTACTTACTCATGAATCTTTCTTTGATTACAGCTGCTGGTCAGATCCCGACCACTGCTCTACTACCCACAATGACCCCTGAGGGTCTGGCTGTGACCCCAACACCTGTTCCTGTCGTGGGCAGTCAGATGACTCGACAGGCCCGGCGGCTTTATGTCGGCAACATCCCATTTGGCATCACAGAGGTAAGATACATTTTTATTGTTGACATTCAGTAGTATTTTGTTGTAGAAGGTTTGAGGATCTTTCCTTCAACGTTCTCATGAATCCAGTATAATTTGGGCTTTCATCTATAAACTATAATTTTTTGTTGAATGCTTTGTTTTTTTCATACACAAGTTTGAAGCATTGCTTTCTGATATATATATATTTTTATAGGAGTCTATGATGGACTTCTTCAATGCTCAGATGCGTTTGGGTGGCCTGACTCAGGCCCCAGGCAACCCAGTCCTTGCTGTTCAGATTCAACCAAGACAAGAATTTTGCCTTTTTGGAGGTCAGTCTTCATTCAGAGTGGTGGAGCTAATTTTGTAGATCTTCACATAAAAGCTTCAGGAAATTCTGGGAGCCTAATAATGTTATTTTTATGTTTGGCAATACAGTTCCGTTCGGTGGATGAAACGACACAGGCCATGGCATTTGATGGCATAATTTTCCAGGGACAGAGTTTAAAGATTCGTCGACCACACGACTACCAGCCTCTGCCAGGCATGAGTGAGAATCCCAGTGTCTATGTCCCAGGCACGTCTCTCTTTTGCTCCCCCAATTCTTGTACGCGCAATGTTTTGTTCTTTTCATTCAAAAGTTTTGGAGTTATTAATTTCATTTGGATCATTGTTGGTCACACTCTGGTTCTTTCTCTGTAGGCGTTGTCTCCACGGTGGTGCCTGATTCAGCCCATAAACTCTTCATTGGCGGTCTGCCAAATTACCTCAACGATGACCAGGTTTGTGTTAAATTGGCATTGTGTTCCGTTCACTGACAGGGTCCATTCATTGAAGGGTTGCTGAGTTATCCCTCGATTGGGGAGAGCTTTCATAATCAGATCTCCCCATCTTTTTACATTTTATGCTTTACAAAATAAAATACAAAACCTTTTCGTGCTCCACAGAACAGTTGCTTCTTGAAACGTCACATTTGAACAGTCAATAGCAAATACTTAAACTAATAACAAAACATACTTACATTCACTGATTCAGAAGCGCCAGATTATCATAATTGACCCCTTTTTTTAATGACCTTTGTGCATAGCCAGCCTTGTACTCTCATGTGTTCACAAAACTGTCATCCATAAAATGCGTTGCACAAATTCGAACATTTGCGTTGTGCTGTTCTGTTGTAAATAATCTTAATGATTCCTAATTGCATCTACTTTCGGAAGGTCAAATAAAATGCTTTTGCTTTCACGTAAAAACACACAGCGTCTCCCTGACATGGCTGCATCAACACTACTGCAGTTACTGAAATCATGCCTTTTTTCTTTGCGTGAACATTTGGGCGGCATTATGCAAATGTTTCCACATCGTGATGTAGACATGTTGGGGCGTGTTTGAATAAGGCTTTTTAGCCCGGTCTGGATCAGCTTTCTCTTTTAGACAGAATCAATCCTTTCTGTGGGAGACTTTGAGCTTTGTAACTCTGCAGATCGTATACATGCACAAACAGCTACATAACACACTAAAGAAAAGGAAAAATAGAAATCGCATCATATGACCCCTTTAATTCCTGAATGAATCAGCCGTTCGAATGAATGACTCATAAAGACATATACCGACACCTGCTGGCAGATTAAGTTTCTTATTTAGAGTATCATTTAATTAAATGTAATCATTTAATAAAAAATAACAATAATAATGAAACATTAAAGAGATAAAAAAATGTAATTCTGTCATTTACTCAAACCTCAATGACTTATTTTCTTCTGTGGAACATAAAAGAAGGTATTTTGAAGACTGTTGATAACAAAGCTGTTTTTGTTACCAATGACTTTCATTGCATGAACAAAAAATACTGAGATGTTTCTCAAATGATCTTCTTTTATGTTCCATAGTCTAGGCCGTTGTAGCCTACATTTTTGTGTAATAAATTGTATGTTGAATCAAATAAAATATTACTAAAGCTACAATTTGTAATGTCTGTAATGTCTACTTGATACTTTCTCATTTAACACAAAAATAGCTGTTTAAATAATCTTTTGTGGGTATTTTCAGTCCAATTTATTTTGCAATTAATTAATCGAAACTAGGGCTGTCAAAATGACTGAAAAAACTTAATTCAAATTTTCTACTTAAATATTATAAAATTCGAATTATATTTAAATTTAAAAAGGCATAATTTCAGTTAGGGGTAAAAAAAGATTTTGGCTTCTCTCCTGAGGCGCATCGAGCAAAATATAATGCACGTTTCTTCAAACGTAATCATAAAATAACACCACTATCTTTGAAAAAAAAGTGCACAATGTTTAAAATGTTTATAAACCATATATAAGTAATAATGTTGTTTAAACAATTAGAAAAAACAGCCCCATGCATGTGTGTATAGTTTAATACAAAGGACCGAAAACCAATCACAAAGAGTATGATTCAAGATTTCAAATTTTATTCGTCACGTACACAATTATACAGAATATACAGTAACCAGCAGTAGTCATTCCATGGACAGCAATTATATGTAACACAAACACAAGAGAATATCAATGCACACAAAAAATGATTTTGGATCTCAACTGACATGCCAATCAGCTAATCAACTCAAAACACCTGCAAAGGTTTCCTGAGCCTTCAAAATCAGTTTGGTTCACTAGGCTACACAATCAAGAATCTGACATATCATTGACACCCTTCACGCCACAAACATTCATTGCCAAAGAATTCACAGAGTGCTGTATCCAAGCATGTTAACATAAAGGACTGTAATTCACTTCACAAGGAATGGACTGAGGCTGGGGTCAAGGCATTTGTCAAGGAAACAAGACTTACCTGGGCTAAGAACAAGTGGTCCAAACCAAATGTCCTAGAGTCAATAGCCCAATGAAGTCCTTCCACAATGACAAATGTTGGTCCAGAAAACCAACGTCAACCCTTTACCACCACTTCATGACCAGCTTTTTAAAGATGCTGTCCCAGCAGGATTTGGCATGCCCACACTAGTTTAATGACCAACTGGCCAGGACCTGAGAGAACCAATAAATGCAGATGAGCTGAAGGCCACTGTCAAAGAAATCCATACCATCAGCAGTGCCACAAAGATTCCATCGAATTTAATTTACCAGTACATATACGAACATATTTTACACCAGTATTCAGTAACCAAAGACTTAAACTACTTCAGTCTGTGTGCATTGAATCTATTTAATACACGAGTTTCACACTGGTCCATGACATTCCACCTGTATACATAGCAGCCGAATATTCGAAATTCAAATGTTGACAGCCCTTATCAAACATCATTCTCGACTGACAGCCCTTGTTAATAAATTAACTAATGTTAACAAATGACACCTTCTTGTAGTGTTACCGAAATGATCCAGTGTTACAAATCTGTGAGTGGTAAAAGTATTTGAATCTTTGTTTTCAATATCTGGTGGGACCCAATTTTGTAGCAATAAAGCTTGTAAATGCTGACAGCTTTAGCCAATTCCTCAGTAAAGAGCAATTTAAATTCTGTAATGTCCTATGAACTGCTTGCTTCAGGTACTTCCACAACATTCAATTGGATTAAGGTCAAGACTTTGACTCAGCATTTACAAATTTGTTGTTCTTTAACCATAGAATGACACGTTGTATTGCTGCATGGCCCATTTGTCTCCTGACAAGAATTTGCATTCAGAATTAATTGTTCCATCACTGATGGCTAGCTATCCTGGCCCAGATACAACAAAACAAGGTCAAACCATGATACTACCACCACCATGTTTCTCAGATACATGCTTGCAGTGCATCTCATTCGTCCATTAAACCTTTTCTCCAATAGTCCTCTGGTTTGTCCACATGATCTTTAGCAAACTGCAGAGGGACAGCAATGTTCTTTTTGGAGCAGTGGCTTTCTCCTTGCAATTCTGCAATGCACACCATGTTCAGTGTTCTCCTGGTGGTGGACTCATGAACATTAACATTGGCCAATGTGAAAAAGGCCTTTAGTTGCTTAGAAGTTACCCGGGGGTTCTTTGCAACTTCATGGACTATTACACAAGTGATCTTTGTTACCAATAGGGTAACAATGGTCTTGACACAAACAGACAGTAAAGTTCTATGATTCACCTCCACAAAAATTATCAGACTTTGAGAGATCCCTGTTCTTTAATTAAAACATGGCAGTAAAACTGACACCTGTGCTGAACATATAGGCCTTCAAATTAACATTCACATAACCCACCAATTCCTCAACATGAAATGATCTTTTAGGTATCACAAATTTTCAAGCACCACTGCATGCATTTAATTAATGATTAAAAAGCACAAGTCACTTGTTCACAAATGCTCACCAATGTATATTTATTTGGCCAAAATACAGTAAAAACAGTAATATTGTGAAATATTATTACAGTTTAAAAGAACTGTATTCTATAATTTTAAAATGTATTTTATTCCTGTGACAGTAAAGTAAAATTTTCAGCAGCTATTTTTTATAGTCTTGAGTATTACATTATCTTTCAGAAGTTGGTCTTCAGAACTGTTTGATAAATAGAACATTCAAAAGAGTTTGTTTGAAATATTTTTCTAGTCTTTACTGTGACCTTGGATCAATTTAATGCATGACTTTTTGAATGGTGCGTGTGTTTATATATTTGTAAAGTTTTACATAAGGATTTTTCTCTGTTCCACAGGTCAAGGAATTACTGACATCGTTTGGCCCTCTGAAGGCCTTCAATTTGGTGAAAGACAGCGCAACAGGCCTCTCTAAGGGCTATGCCTTCTGTGAATATGTTGACGTCAATATCAGTGACCAGGTGATGATAACGCAAAGCATTACACCTACATAATCAGCCTGTAAACGCTCAGCAACTAACACACATTTGTCCGCTGCATGTACTGTTTGCTTCATTGTTTTATATTTATTATATATGCTGTTTAATATTGGCTTTATCTATAAATCCTTGTGAAACAAATATTTAGCTAGAATTGATCATGGAATGAGCTAGAGGCAATGTCAGAGCTGTTGGTTGACACCCATGCTAACTTCTCCAAGGCACACTGTTTACTGTCACAGGCCATCGCTGGGCTAAACGGGATGCAGCTGGGTGACAAGAAACTCCTGGTCCAGAGAGCAAGCGTCGGCTCCAAGAACACCACACTGGTGAGGGAAAGTGTGAATTGTTTATAGTTGATTTACTGGATGTAGGCCATGTAGACCTTATCTCCTGTTTCTCACCCTCTTCTCCTTTTACTTTCCTCTGAAGACGGGTATGAACCAGACACCAGTTACCCTTCAAGTTCCAGGTCTCGTGAACAGCTCGATGACTCAGATGGGCGGCATTCCCACAGACATATTGTGTCTGATGAACATGGTGGCTCCAGAGGAGCTACTGGATGATGAAGAGTATGAGGAAATCGTGGAAGATGTCAAAGAGGAGTGCTCCAAATACGGCCAGGTCAAGAGCCTCGAGATCCCACGTCCCGTCGATGGCGTGGAAGTTCCTGGCACTGGAAAGGTTTGATAACTGCTTGTACATTGTCACACTTCAACGTGAATGTTTGAAACGGATATTTATGGTCTTTTTTTCTTTGTCTTAGATCTTCGTGGAGTTCATGTCAGTGTTTGACTCCCAGAAGGCAATGCAAGGCTTAACAGGAAGGAAATTTGCCAACAGAGTGGTGGTGACTAAATACTGCGACCCTGATGCCTACCACCGCCGTGACTTCTGGTAGAAGACAGGACAGAATCCAGAGCGAGAGAGACTCGGAGAAACGCAGATGGTGTGATTTCAATCTCTCGGAAGCCCCTTATTTTGTAGATTTATGAGGTCTGAGAGAGTGTGAGATTTTTCAAATCTGTCAGACTAAAAGCATGACTTGTGATTGGTCAGATTGTAGCAACCAATCATTTGTCAAGATTTTTTTTTGATTATGACGATAACATTGAAGTATGTGCAAAGCTTTAAGATGGGAAAATGGACCGTACCATGTCATTATCTACAGAAAATGATTAGGTCAGACATACCACTAAACTTTTTGTTTAATTTTGGCCCATAGAGATTTTACATGTCACTTTATCTCAATGTTAAATTCCTGCTCTATCATCTGTACAGCTCACACACTGGTCAGATAGGAGTGAGAGGAGGATGTAAAGGAGCAAGTGAGGAAAGAGAAATGATGACAACTACAAAAATGAATGGTACGCTCAAACAAGAAGGTGAGAGGGGGCATTTCAGGAGAGAAGTCTTTGTTATTTGGATATGTTTTTTATTTAGGCTGTGAATGAGGTTTCCTGTGAAAAGTGTTGAGGTTAAAATGCCAGAGGAGTTTCCAGGTCACCATATATGTATGAGGTAAAGCCGCTACAGGCATCTATCTTGTAGAGAGTGAATATTACCTATTACATCTATACTGTCCTCTATTTTCCCCCTCCTCCTCTGTCTTTTTCCTGCTATCTCTCCCTCCTTTTATAATAGTTGTACTGTTTTTCGTGAACCCTATTTTCCTGGCCCGATCTAACCAAATTTATAAACAGTGAAAAAGATACCTCTTTTATTTTTTTTATACGTTCTGTATCTAACTGTCCACTGCTGTTTTTTTAAAACTGTAATAAGCTGAGTTGATTTAATACAATGCGTTTCTGTATGAAGACCAGAGAAACTTCTGGTGAAATAAACTCAATGCGTTTGAATTGACTTGCTAGACACTGCATCTGTATTCTGCCAGCAGATAGTGCTAACAGGCCCTGCTCACTTGTAGTGTAGTTCCAATACGTGTCCGAGTGTTATGAGTAATGGGTCAGTCAGTAGTCCGTCTGTTTTTAGACTGGGGGGGGGGGGGGGTGTTTGTTTTTTGTTGTTGTTGTTTTGGTCAAAGAAACGAAACAGGACTACAATATCAGACATATGTTGATTGCTGAAATTCATGTGTTTCTATAAGTTGACTGGAAATTTTGAAATGCAGAGAAATAGAGATTGAGGAGTTTAATGTGCTTTACAAAACCAGTAGATTAAACTGAATAAAGTCCTCTGCAAAGACTGGGAAAAGAGTCGTTTATCGGGTGCTTAATTTTAATAGAATATAATAAAACTGCATTTAGCTGTTTGGCACGACTCCATGGATATAAATTTGTTATTTTTATTATGAAGAAAATAAATGATCTGACTGGTTAGATAAAAATTGAGTCTACTGACAACTACAGACTACCTGATGCATGTTATGCAAAAAATGTCTGAAAATGAAAAAAATTGTTGACAAGCAGATCTCAACAGTAAGCAATCCAATTGGACAGGAATGCAGATTTTTAAGTGCCCTGCTGCAAAAGAATGATCAGTTTTAATCTTTAGCACTATATTAGATATACATTTTCCTAATACAACTATTTTATTTACTTTTTTCCAACATTTTCATCTGGAAATTAATCAGCTACAATGTAAGCCAATAAATTAAACACTTTTGCCGGAAAGTAAAGATGCATTGTGCAAAACATACTGACTAGTTCTCCGTTTTTGCAAATTTGACACCACCTCATCTATGTTAGCCAGCTAGGAAACATTATCATGATGACGAATCAGCAGTTTGCAACAATGTAGAATGTGTTGTTCATGGTGCCAAGTCTTTGAAAGATGTTCATGCGATGAGCTTGTAAATGAGTAGTATGCCTTTATATCTTTCTTTGTTGAAGTTCAATGAAATAGTTCTTAACTTGAAAAGACAGAAATTCTGATCATAAAGACAAATGTTTTTTTTACTGATTTATGGAACGACTGTAAATGAACATCATCTTATGTATGGAGGCACGTGTTCTGTTGGTTAATTAGTGAGCGTCTTTATGGCTTCGTTATTTTTCACCCACTGATAAATGCCCCATATTATATTTTACAGCCAGCTCTCTTTTTTTCACCCTTTTTCTTTCTCGCTCACCCCTCTTTGTTTCAATGTCATCTATAACTTTCTAATCCGCTTTATCAGCTGCTTTCTCTCGCCTTATAAACAGTCCCCTATCTCTTTTCTGTCTTTGCAACTGTAACTCCCACGCTCTTAATGTCATTAACAGGTGCTTGTCCAAAATAGAAGCCTTGCCCATACACACACACACACACACACAAACATCCGTGGATCAGCTGACATGCACTCGATTTCCATTCTCACAGACATACAAAACTAACACTGTCATACACTGGAAAATGTCAAATCTGTCCATGTGCAGATAAATACTCTTGCCTGAACCCTCTGTTTGGTGATTAAGCTGCCATGCATTCATTTCATACTGTCTTACATAGTCTCAACAACTTGATTTCATGAGCCCCAGTCCCAGTTTTCTCCACCCTCCTTTTTTCTGTCTCTCTCTCTTTTTCTCTCTCGCTCTTTTTACGTCCCTCCTTCTCGTCCTCTCTCGGCTGAGTTTCATGTATCTAGTCATCAGATCTGCACCCACACAGAACAGGTCAGGATTTGATTGCTCTCGCTGTTGCTAAATCTTGATGGATTTTCAATACACATGCATACTGTCATAGTTTAATAAAAATCTGCGACACAGTTTTATAGTTTTATGTTGTGCAGCTTATTCAAATATGGATTTATTGATTGAAGTATAACTGTAGTATCTACAGACTGCTGTGTTTGTAGTTGATTTTGAATATTAACACGATTTAAAAAAACAAATATTCATAATTCAGTTTTATTGCAGCAGATACCGGTTATACCTGACTTTGTTTGCTTTTTTTCTTGCTATTTGCTACTCTACAAACATTTAGGCAGTTATGTGGATGTAAATTATTTTGCTGATAAATGTTTATACATTGTTTCTGGCTACTATATAGTAGACCTAATGTGCAAGTGTGGGGGTGAAGCCCAGTTGCGTTAAAATAATATTTGGTTTCTTCCATTCTGACTGCCAAAATTGTCTCTTGACTGAGATGTGAGCCGCTTCGCTATGGGTGCAGATTTTTTCCTTTTGAGGTTAACAACTTGCAAATTGTTGTAGATATTTTAGAAGCGCAAAGAAATCTTTGACAGAGATGTGGTAATATAAAGAGCTGTGATGGAGATGATCTTGGTGGGTTAATTATAGTCTGTGTATTACATTTCCAGGTCGTGTTTAGTGTTTTGATAGTGTGTTATATTTCAAATGACTGAAACTTACACAATATAATATGGCCCCAAAAACCTTTAGTGAATATCTAGTTTTATATCTGCAGAACAGTATGTAGTCACACATTATGTGTATTTTTCTTGTGTATTGACTTCAAGTTGAATATATAGAATTTAGATGATTTTTCTCACAATATTTTTGTTTTAAGCATAAAGCCTGCCGTATTTTATTTCATGTATTTATTTATTTTATTATATTTTTTGAAAGAAGGATTGTACTCTCCGATACTTCATATATTTTATCATGCAAACAGTAAAAAAAGTAATTTGTGAAATAATACACTTTTAAATAACTTTTCTATTTCTATTATATTTTTAAATGTATCCAGATTGGGTGCTTAAGAAACGTTTCGTATTATTATCAATGCAAAAAACATTTTCTTCTTTGATGAATAGAAAGTTTAAAATATCATTTATCTGACATGCAATTTTGTGACAAAGTAAAAGTCTTTAGTGTCACTTTTGATCCATTTAATGCACAATTTTCTGAGTGAAAATTAAATAAAAAACCTTACTGACCTCAAACGTCTGAATGATTGTGTATACTTTAAAAACGATTTGCCAATGGGGCAAACTTAATTCAAAAATAAACTTCAAAATATATAAAACAGTGCCTTGAATGTTCAAAGAATTTTCTTTATATAATTACATTTTTATTTAAAATTAAAATCATTTTGGCTTTGTTGTGTTCTTATTGCTCCTGTGTGGGTGATTGTCCTCAATGAGCCTAGTCTTGTAGTACTCCCTCCCTGTACGAGTACAGTGATAACAACTTTAGACCCTCTGTCGGTTTGCCTGTCACACATTAATTAACACCTTCTGCTCCACCTGGCTCTTCTTCTTCGCCTCCATTCTCAACAACCTTGTGTATTTCATCCCTCAGTCTGTTCAGTCCACGTTAAACTCTTCCTGCTCTCGCATCTTTTTTTTTAGAGTAGCAGAACGCAGCACACCTTGAAACTCTCTGGCCATAGATCTAATAGTTCTCTGTACACGTAATGCTCGGGTATTTATGAGGCCTTAAAGTGGCACAGATCAAACAGGCTGGGCTAAAGTGGGCCGAGTTATGCGGGTATGTGGCGATATCTTGGAGTTACATCTGGCATAGCTAATTCTTAGACAAAGTGACCTAATCGTTACCCGTATTAACCTCTGTAAGTTTACTGCCTGTTTGTTTACTCAACACAGGACAAAGGTATAATGTTGTTTTTAAAGTATTAAAGGGATAGTTCACCCAAAAATTAAAATGATGTCATTATTTACTCCTCAAGCTTTTTCAAACCTGTGTGAATTCTTTCTTCTTCTGAAAAATATATTTTGTAGAATGTTGGTAACCAAACAGTTGCTGGTCCCCATTGATTTCCATTGTAGTTGTATTTGTACTAGTAGTTTTACATACTATGGAAGTCAATGGGGACCATCAACTGTTTGGTCAACTGATTGTAGATCTCTGATAAAAGAAATTAATGATAAAGTTGCTTGAGTAAATGATGAACTTTTTCATTTTTGTGTGGACTATCCCTTTAAGTCTGTTCTTTGTCCCTCTAATAACTGGATTTGTTATAACCTTAAAGAGGTTGAAATAAAATAAAATGTATTGAAACTCTTGTTTTCTAGTAAAAATTAACAATGATATAAAAAAACAACTTTCAAGATATATATACTTTAAAAACAAGACTTATAAATAATTTAATTAGACCTTTTAAAAAGTATTTCAATTCTACTTTTACTTCTGAATTGGGCTTTTGTCATGAATAAACATGAAATTACAATAAACAAAATTATATTTTTGAATTTACATTGAAAATGTAATGTATATTGTCTTTTTCCTATTTTTTTCTGCAGGTTCATCAAAAAGAGGGATGCGTGGTCTTTTCACGGCTCTATAAGGCATCAATCCAGTGTCTCTCTTCTACCCATTATTCCTGTCTAGTTTCTTATCAAACCTTCTCTCGTTTGTAGACGTCAGTTAATTCCCACTCTGCGCTCTTCAGAAATGACCTCCTGTCACTTGAATTTCTTGCACGCTGGATTCCTTTTAAATCACAGAACATTGTAATTCACTATCATTTCCTGTTCTTTTTTGAGCTTTCTATTAATACACTTCTCTGCGTTCTCATTATCCGTCCGTCCGCCTAACTCCAGACCAATCTCTCTGGTCTCCTGTTTTTTGCTTTAGTTATTTGTTTGTGCCCTTTCTTGACTTTGCTTCTGAGAGTTTTCCCCCTCATCTCCAAGTTGTTTGGCTGCTATGTGGTCCAACTTGGTTTTGCAGCAGGATGAGGACGGGAGAGGGGGTACGGCGGCTTTGGGTAAGAGCGGGCGTTCAGGTAAACGGCTGAGGCCCCCTCGAATGAGTGACAGCCAGGAAGGCAAGATCAAGCTGGCATTTTTCATCGCTCTTATAGGCGTGACTCTGATGGTACTTGGCATGGGCACAGCGTTCTGGGTGGAGCTATCCCAGCCAAAACACTTCAGGAACAACCAGACGTGTGAAATGGCACATTACGGCCTTTGGAAATCATGCGTTCGCACACTCTGGGTGTCCGATATTGACCCAGAGAGGGAGAGCTGTGGACCTGCAGAACTGCCTGGAGGTGAGAGTACACACACACACACACACACACACACACACACACACACACACACACACACACTGTATTCACAACACAATACTGCCATACTTTGCAGATTTTCTGTACACGTAATATCTGGAAGACCTGCTGCATACTGTATCCCACAATGCAGTGTGCTCGATTTGTAGTATGCTGTGAATTTTAACATCTTTTTTTTGACTTGACACACTATTCAAATATATATTTAAGTCTCTTTTGCTCTTTTTCAAAGCAAAAATACAGTAAAAAGGATGACAGTTTAACTGTTTTCTGTTTACCTAGTCTTTAGTGTCACTTGTTCCTTCAGAAATCATTCTTATATGCCTGATTTGGTTCTCACTTATTATCAGTTATTACTTCCTACAAGAATAAATAAATAGCACAACAATGATAATAATTATTTATTATTAGTGTAGTCAAACGATATTTGTTTACAGAATATATGTACAGTCATGGCCAAAAATATCGGCACCCTTGGTAAATATGATCAAAGAAGGCTGTGAAAATTAATCTGCGTTGTTAATTCTTTTGATATTTTATTTTTAAAAATCACAAAAATCTAACCTTTCGTTGGATAATAACAAATTTTAAATGGGGAAATATCATTATAAAATAAATGTTTTTCTCAAGTACACGTTGGACAAAATTATTGGCACCCCTAAAACTAAAAAAAAAAATGCTACATTTTTAGCAGCAAACACTCAAGATGGGTTTGGTGAACACAGGGATAAAAAGTACCCCATGTGTACAATGAAATATACTGCTGTATTTTTGATGTAGTGGGCCTATATTTCTGCTGGAGGTCCTGGACATCTTGTTTATACACATTGCATCATGGATTCTATCAAATACCAACAGATAAAAAATCAATAGGTGACTGACTCTGTTAGAAATCTTATAATGGGCCATATTTGGATCTTCCAACCGGACAATAATCCAAACACAAACCTCAAAAACAACACAAAAATGGGTCACTGAGCACAAAACCAAGCTTCTGCTATGGCCAACCTGAACCCTATAGAAAATGAGTTGAACCACCGTCATGGAGCTGTGAATCTGAAGGTGGAGTGATTCTGGATGAAGGAATGGTCTCTGAAGCCTGTGGGCCCAAACCCCCGCATTGGAGTGGTCCACTGAATCCTCTGTGAGTGTGGAACTGATTCTGGATGAAGGTGTCTCTGGCTTGTCAAAAGTGAGGCATTATATTTAGAGCTGTTAAACTGGAAAATGGAGGTTTCAAAAAGTATTGAATAAAAGGGTGCCGTTAATTGTGGCCAATGTGTATTAGAGGAAAACATTTATTTCATAATGATATTTCGCCCCCATTTTAAATTCTTATTATCCAATGAAAGGTTAGATTTTTGTGATTTTTTTTAAAATAAAAGATCAAAAGGATTGACAATCCAGATTGTTTTTAGAAAGAAAGATTGACTAAATGAATTACCACAAAATGATTTAGTAAGAGTTTTTAGGCTTTAACCATTTAATTTATTGTTTGTTTATGATGTTTTGTATGAAATGTGAGCACATTATACAACATACGTATATGTATGTATCTGGGTTAGCAGGAGGAGCAGATCATGCATAATTCTTTTTAAAGACACAGAGCAGCATTCAGCTCTCATATAGTCAAACCGTGATGCTATTAATGACTGTTGACTTTTTGACATGCAGCAATAGCTGCTTAGTTTACTGTGTTCTGGTTTGTCATATTCATCTTACCTCTCATATAACAACACGCATGAACAGAGAGCCAGGGAGTTTCGTTTGTAAGGCCCAGAGGACTGTGATGATCTCTCTTGTAACCGTGCCTCTAGTCCGACTGCCAGCTCTGTTAAGTAACATTTCCACTCTCTTCTTAAACCTGTCATAACAGATCATTACATGGCGCCCCTTTAGCTGAGACTGCAGAACAGCAACTTTTGGGCCAATTTTTTCCTGGCATAGTGGGCAAGATTGACCCAATCCAGAGAAAATGCAACTAGTTTGGTTTCTGCATTGATCGAGATATTATATACTGATAATTATAATCAGTGTTGGGGAAAGTTACTTTTAAAAGTAATGCATTACAATATTGCGTTACTCCCTAAAAAAGTAACTAATTACGTTACTTAGTTACTTTTTATGGAAAGTAATGCGTTACATTACTTTTGCGTTACTTTCGCGTTACTTTTTAAATATGAGCAGGGCTTGATTGTTTGTTTTTAATACAAGAAGTTCTATTTATAGCAAATGTAAAAGCCTTTCACACCAAAAAGTGTAATGAATAAACCTCAGGCTGAAGGAAAAGTAAATTCATGTCTGTACAGTAGAACGCAGAAAAAGAAGGTTCAACACTCCTCAGCAAAAAAAAAAAACAACGAAGCACAATTGTTAGTTTATCTAAAGTCATTTTTGCTTATTAGTATGGTTGAACTGGATCATCAAAGGTCAGCAGCAAACACATTGGTTAATAAAATGAGATTAGATATATTTGTGTTGTTTAACATATTTAATTATTGCAGGTTTGCGTCATATTCTGAGTTTGCATTTCACTGTTTTAATTCATTTTGATGAATACTGAATCTGTTTTTTGCGAGTGGGATGAATTAATACACATTCACATTTAGTCTAGTTTAGAACTACAGTAAGATCATGTTCACACAGCGCACTGTCAGTCAATAAATGGAAAAAAGTAACTCAGATATTTTCTAGTAAATTAAAAAGTAATGCGTTACTTTACTAGTTACTTGAAAAAAGTAATATTATTACGTAACTCGCGTTACTTGTAATGCGTTACCCCCAACACTGATGATAACTAAAATTCAGTTCAATTCAAGATTATTTGTATAGCGTTTTTTACGATACAATCGTTGCAAAGCAACTTCACAGGAAATTAAGTTTCTAAAATAGATTTATATTGTGGAAACTCAATATAATTAACTTATGGCAAAATTTGGTTAATTCAGTATAATCGCTGATGGTTGGCTTCCTCTGAGGTCCTCTGAGGGGTTGTCATCATCTCTTCTCAGGTGTTCGGTCATCTCAGATCATTTAAGGGTTGGATCCAGACTGAAGCTTGTGTAATTCCTAGTTACATCCCGTGGCAGAAACAGAGAAACAATAAAGACAATTAGCGTAGCAGTTGTTCCATCCAGGAACATCCCTGGATTAAATTATCTGTTCAACGCAAGCTAAAGCATAATAATGTGCGTTTGTTCAGATAGACTGCAGTACAAGATTGTGAGATGCATTATATGAATGCTTGGCTAAAGACATGTGTCTTTAATCTAGATTTAAATAGAGAGAGTGTGTCTGAACCCCGAACGTTATCAGGAAGGCTATTCCAGAGTTTGGGAGCCAAATATGAAAAAGTTCTACCTCCTTTAGTGGACTTTGCTATCCTAGGTACTACCAAGAGTCCAGAGTTTTGCGACCTTAGGGAGCGGGTTGGATTGTAGCGTGATAGAAGATTAGTTAGGTACGCAGGAGCTAAATCATTTAGGGCCTTATAGGCAAGTAATAATATTTTGTAACTGATACCGAACTTAATAGGTAGCCAGTGCAGAGACTGTAAAATTGGAGTAATATGATCATATTTTCTTGACCTGGTAAGGACTCTAGCCGCAGCATTTTGTACTATCTGTAGCTTGTTTATTGAAGATGCAGGACAACCACCTAGCAGTGCATTACAATAGTCCAGTCTAGAGGTCATGAATGCATGAACTAGCTTTTCTGCATCAGAAACACTTAACATGTTCCGTAGCTTGGCAATGTTTCTAAGATGGAAGAATGCTGTTTTTGTAACATGTGAAATATGATTTTCAAAAGATAAGTTACTGTCTAGTACAACACCCAGATTTTTGACTGTAGAGGAAGTAACAGTACATCCGTCTAGTTGCAAATTTCTTAATAGTTTGATGCTGGAAACCTGTCATTATATAGAGATGCCTTGATTTCATTCTAAGTTATGACTTCCATGATGCAATAATTAAGAATTTCCAATCAACAGAAAATGTTATGAATCTGCCTGGAAGAGGACGTACGATTATATCGTCCTAATGCATGGTGAGAAAGAGAGTTTGTGCGGCTAAAGACTCTCCAAGAACCACAGCTGGAGAATTGTAGAGAAAGGTTGAGTTTTGGGGTCAGAAAACCTTTAGAAAATGGTCAAAATCACCAGATGTTGTTTGGGAGGGTTTCAAGAAAAATTCTCCTCACTCATCCAAAAACAAACTCCAGCATATTCAGTTATCAGACACGACTGAAACTTCAAATGGGACTGGCATCTGTGGTCAGATAAAACTAAAAAAATTAGCTTTTTAGCAGCAAACACTCAAGATGGGTTTAGTGAACACGGGGATAAAAAGTACCCCATGTGTACAATGTAATATATTGCTGTATCTGTTATTTATTTTGTGGGCCTATATTTCTGCTGGAGGTCCTGGACATCTTGTTTAGACACATGGCATCATGGATTCTATCAAATACCAACAGATAAAACATCAACAAGTGACTGACGATGTTTGGATCTTCCAACCAGACAATAATCCAAACACAAACCTCAAAAACATCACAAAAAATGGGTCACTGAGCCAAGACCAAGCTTCTGCTATGGCCATTCCAGTCCTCTGACCCTAACCATATAGAAAATAAGTGTGGTGAACAGAAGAGAAGCACCGCCATATAGAGCTGGGAATCTGAAGGGTCTGGAGTGATTCTGGATGAAGGAATGGTCTCTGATCTCTTGTCAGGTGTTCTCTAACCTCATCAGACATAGGAGAAAATTTAGAGCTGTTAAACTGGCTTATAAAAATTGTAGCGGAGACATTGTTTTTAATTAGGGGAAAGTTCTGGGGAAATGACGTATGTGGTGGGTCACAGTTAAAGCAGAAAGGTCAGTCATATTGCACATGGATAAACTGCAATCTGACTACTGCCTGGTTTCAAGTCTAAATATAGAGGACCTGAGTGAAAAATCTGGAGATATAAGAAGACAACAGACAAGCTGCAGAGGACAAGAGAGAGTGAATGTGGACTTGATGTTGTATATATTAACCTGAGTCTGTTTTCTCTTCCTTGTTCTGCCCTTCATCCTCTCTTTCCATCTGCCTCCCTCGTCTCCTCTCCATCTGCCTCGCTCTTTCTGACTCTCTTGTTCTTTCAGTGCCATATGTGAGAGGGCTGCTCTGTGTCCTTGGGACATTAATACACAATGACCCTCACAGCTTACAGCAGAAAGCTCAAGTGCCTTTTTCTATTTTTCTGACTGATCTTTATTCTTCACATTCTCTATCTTCTCTCTCACTGTCTCATTTTTTGCCCTCAGAATCAAACTGCACATTCTTTAAATTCTACACTACTGGAGAGAATGCTGTCATATTTAAGAAAACGACAGAAAAAAGTAAGTTCTTCCTGTATACTCAGCCCTCTTTTCGCCCTGCCGTCTGTGTGCTCTCTTGTCTATTCATTCTCTCTCTTTCCAAGCTGTTTCTCTCATTGAAAATCAGTCATGTGCTTCTGTCTCTTCCCCCGCTCCATGTCTCTCCATCTCTCCACATCTCATACTGTACATGCTTAAGAATGCATCATAATATTGAGCTCTCTTTCTTGTTTCACGTATTTCAAGTGCATTGGCATATATTGAATACCCCAACAAAATATATGCCCAAAAGTATCTGGATGCCCTGAGGTTCTAAGGTATACACTCTTAAAAATCAAGGTTCCAAAAGCAGATTTTCACAGGAATGCCATAAAATAAAAAAAATTGGTTCCCCAAAGACCCTTTGTGATCGGCTCTAAAAAAAAATATTAACATGGTCTATTCACACCTATTTTGTTCGGTTAGACTGAATTTAACTCAAGTTCGCTTACCCCTTTGGTGCGGATCTTTTGGGCAGGTGTGAATAAAGCAAACGCCCTCGGGTGCGGACCAAACAACCGTACCGAGACCCAGCTGAAGAGGTCGTCCGCTTCCAAACGAACTCTGGTACAGTTGAATGGATGAACCAATGAATGGATGACCTTAGCACACATACTGTTTTGTTTACAATTTCTGGTTCGCTTGCAAAAAGAGCAGTGTGAAAGCGAACCGCACCAAAAAAAAAAAAATCAACATTGTATTTGGTCCGGACCAAAGCAAGTGAATTAGCAAGTGAAGACTTTTTTGGTGTGAAAAACATTTTAATAATCTAAATATGCTTTTTCCACTATAAAGAAGCTTTTGGAAAGGTTCCATGGATGTCAAAGCTTTTCATGGAACTATCAATGGCAATAAAGAACCTTTATTTTTAAGTGTATGCCGGAAAAAAAAGAATCTTCTGTCATTGTTTACTCACCATTTTGTTCCAAACCTGTATGAATTTTTACCCTGTGGAACCCAAAAAAAAGACATTGTGAAGAATGTACTGGTCTTTTCTTTTTTTGGGGGGGTCCTATGAATTCATAGCTTTGTGTAAGAAACAGACTGAAAAATAAGTTAATATTCACTAAAAATCTCAACATTATCTCTGTATAAAACAGATCCAGATCAGTTTGATTCTTGACTAAATGCACACTGGTATTGTGAACTGGCTCAACAGATTCACGTAAAAGATCTGACTCAAATGATAAATTGTTTGATGAATCAGGTATCGCTACATCTCTTCAAGCATGCCGGAGACCTACAAGACCTAATGTCAAGATTTTTAGTGAATAATGACTCTTCAATCTGTTGCTCACATGAAGCTTGTGTCTTGGAATATAGCTCACATTTTATGATGCAATAAAATGTGTTCCTGTATCTCCACTGGTAGACCATAATGCTTACCACATAAAAAATTATTTACTGCTTAAAATCCAGATTGCACCTCATTGAGCACCTTTGGGATAAACTGGAATGCTGAATGTGTGCCAGATCCCATTGGCCAAAATTGGTCCCTGACCTCACTAATGCTCTTCAGTCTTAAATTGAATGGGAGCAAATCCCTTCAGCCATGTTCCAGCATCAAGTGGAAAGCCTTCCCAGAAGAGTGCAGGGCCATTAATGCCAATGGTTTTATAATTAAATGCTCAACAAACACAGCAGGGTTTAGTTGCCCACATATGTTTGCCTATATTGTTTAACGATGGAGAATTATGTCTTAAGAAGAAATATGACTCATCGCTTGCTTTTGTTTTTCTCTTAGGTTTGCATATAGCAGGTGCAATGTTGGCTTTGTTAAGTTTGTTTCTGATGATCATGGGCTCTGTGTGTATCACTATGTCTCTCAGTAAGAATGTGCCCTTCTTCCTCAAGCCTGCTACCATCTGCTTCATCTTCTCAGGTACCTCTTAAACACCTCATACCTGCATTCGGTGACTTTAAAAACTCACTCATTAGTTTACACATTTGAATCAGATTCGAGTTGATTGTTGTTGAATCGTTGCTAACTTCATAAGTAACTCTCTCACTCAATTGCAAGTCATGGAAATGAACAAGAACACGCTACCACGAAGTGTACTTAACTTGACTTAATTAAAAAGAGATTGTTGGAATCAATTAATAATGGCATTCCAAGACATTTAAATATTGTAAACAGAAAAAAATTACAAAAACATGCAACAGTTTGCATCAATCTTTTTGAGTTACGACAACTTCTAATGAAATTGTGTAAATAACAAACTTAATTTGTAGCAAACTAATTTTTAAGCTGTTTCAACTAATTTCAACAATTTATTGATGGCTTTTTCAGTTCAACCCCAGTAAGCACAAAAACCAACATATTTAAAATGTCATTCATAACATAAACACTAACAGGTCCGTTTTTAGTTATCATGAACATTTCATTATTACTGCTAAAATCACTTAATGGAAATTTCCATATGAAGTCGATCATCAAATCAAATCATCAAATCAATTTTGCAACTTAAAAGATTTAATTAAATAATTAAATTAGTAATCGTTAACTTGCAACCATGCATTTAAGTTGTAATATGTCTCCTGATTTTCTTTTTAATCGTTGTTTAGCATATGAGATTCATAAAGTTTACATTATTATTTAAACAGCTACAAATATTCTTCCAAAATGCTGTGATATATATATATATATATATATATATATATACAAAAATACGGCAAGGATCACTATAGGAACAGTATCAAATTGGAACTATCTATATCTATATAACTTAAACTGTCAGCATATAGTGACTGCAGTTACAAGCCAAAGTAGGAAGCTATGTACTGTGACGCGCTTCAGAAAAAAATCTTTGAGCAATTTTGTAATTTACCAACTACAAATGTAATTCTGCTCCTGTGTTTCACATTGAATTCAAATAGGTGAACCGTTCCTTTAAATAAAATGAACTTTCATCTCCACTTTCCCCAGGTATCCTGGTCCTCTTGTCCATCATAGTTTTCCACCAGTCTGTGCTGGCGTTATTGGCAAGCGATCACAGTATCCCTCTCCATCACGAGTTGTCCTGGTCAGTGGCGTGTCTTGGCTCGGCTGGAGCCATTCTCATTTTTGGAGGGCTTATGTTCCTGTTGCTTTCCCTCCCTTACAACCCACTGGAGAAATGTTTTCGTCAGCAGAGCAGTAGTGATGCCTAGCTGTCGGAGGACTGCCGGGGGGGGGGGGGTTAAGTAGCACAAGCTCTTTTATACTCTTATGCTGCTTGTGGAGATTAACTGATGTTATAAAGGACAACCAAAAGCTAATGTTCATAATCTTTTGCAATAACTAGCATTAGTTTGCTCATCGATAAGGTTAGACCGTAATGCTCATACACCGACTCTGAAATTTGAACTGATATTTCTATGATGGTTATGTACATAAAATCAGTGACCAACAGATCTGTTTACTGTCTTGAAAGGCTTAATTTACACAACATTCTGTGCTATTATGCATTGTCCCTTTATCTGCATTTGTATAGGAAACCTTATTTGATTACTAGGCATATAATACTGACTTATCAGGTATCTGTGTGTTGAAAGGTGTTTTTTTTTTTAAATAGGCCATTCTATCAATGCTAAAGGCCTGTTCACACCAAGAAAGATAACTGTTAGTGTCAGATAACATTGCTTATTATAAGAGCACACTGCAGTTTTTTGCCTGCCGTTTTTGCCTAAATGCTAGAGGTATTTAAAGTTGAATGGATTCTGATTGGCCATCAGTGCTTTTATCATTCATCAGCTAGAAAAAAATATTTATGAAAATTATTCCAGCAGTATCGTTCCTGTGTGGCATTTTCATTATAACTGTGGTGTGGGCTTCTCATTTCTCATATAATTAGAATGATTATTAAAATTGAACAGTTGTAGTTACCATTATAGTTATCGTCCTTGATGCAAACAGGCCTTTAGAATAATCATTTCAACTGAAAACCAGCTTTCAATGTTGGTTTATACTAGCAAGTGATGGCTTAAACTTGGCAGGTAAGCTTCATTGACCAGAATTATGTTGATGGTGAAGCTGGTTGACCAGCTTAACTAGTCTAGCTAGTTGTAAACCCAAATGGGAACATCAGCACACTAGCATCACAACCTAATGCTGGTGACCAGCTACAGTGATCCCAAAAAGTAACACTTTTGGACACATTTAAAAATAGGAAAGTATTTTTATATACTTTAAAAGTCTTTCTACCATCTTTCTTTAAAATAAATGCTACTTGGTTTGGTTATTAGCTATAATTGGGATCACTTTATACTGGTCTTTTCTGCTTGGTTTTCAATGAACAAAGTCATCAGCAGATATTAAATGGGATGGTTAATTATTTATTCATATACATGTAAAACTATGCTTAATACTATACATATGAAACAGATGTGTTTCTATTGAGTGTATAAAAATGAATACGAAATTGATTGATGTGCATGATATGGACCCACTGTTGAGCCACATTTCTATGTAAATACTGTTTATATTGTACTCCAGCTGTTCTTTAGACTCATCCCTTATCCCTATACTGAAGACCCTGTCCTTCACTGAACTTTCTTCTTCTTTCTTTCATGTCTGTTCTTCACTTGGTTGTTTGTGTCACTCTCTATTCGTCACGCTCTTTCTCATTCACTAGTTTTGCTTGAGGATTAAATCTCTTTCACCTAAGACAGTCTCCTGTACTCCTTCCCTCGCTTGTTTCTTAATCTCACTCCTTCTCTTTTGCAATTCGCTCAGTCTAAATTTAGCGCATTGCTCATCTAAGCACATCATGTAGAAGTGGATGAGAAATATTATCCTAGGATGTCAACTATGCCCCCCTCGACGTTCTTGACGATGTTCATGGCTCTTGGGTGTCTCCGAGGGTTTGGGTGGAGATGTGTCCGCCGTCCCGTCCCGTTCCTCCCCTCCCACCCGAGTGTTTGTGAATGCAGTGCCAGAACATTTGGGAAGTGAGGAAAGGTCTGAGCCTCAGTAATCTGTGTGTCTTTCGTCCAGTCTAACTAAAGCCTCCATTCTGTGCGTAACAATCTGGATCTCCTCAAACCGCAGAAATGACAGGTGGCGCGAGCATGTTCCTGAAGCAACCGTCTCAACATGTCCTACAGCGAGCTTATTACTGGCCCATTTAATTTGGTGAATCTGTAGCATAAGAGCGTGTGGGCTGATCAGATGGGGGGGGGGGGGGTATGATTGGTGCAGGAGTAGGGAAATTGGAGCTGTAGGTTGACACTCAAGCTAGCGGTCTGCTTGTATATATAGCCCTTTAATAGTGCCTGTCAGACTAGCGGGCTGTTCTTTCACTTTTTATGTGTACGAGCGCATTAGGGGGGGATAAAACAGGATCTGCTAGTGCAGGTTTATTAATTGTTGGTCGGGACCGGAATGAGTGCATGTTTTTGGGTGGGTACAATAAAACCCTCTAGACAGTCTTCCAATAGTGAGAAAGTGATGGCCTGCCCATCTGGAAATCAGGAAAAAAAATATCTATATTCATATACCAAAATTATAAACAGTAAATGGTAACATTCAAATATGATTCTGCAAAATATCTCGATTTTCTGTTAAAAGGAATTCATTTTTATTTTGTTTTCTAATATAATTTTTTTAGCTGATTATTAGAACAGTGGTTCTTACCTTTACATTACTTTTCCAGCTGTTTGTGATTTACATAAGGATTATTTTCGCAGTTTCTACCCAATAAAGTATTTTAGTGTTTGACGTAACTAGAAAAAAATTATATTCATTGATATTGAAAACATTCATGGATTTTTACGATTTTATGTGACATTTACCTCATATAAAGAGACTTAAGAGTCTTGCTTCTTCAAAGGGGAAAAAAAGTTGTTGAGGGGTGAATTAAAATAAGAAATATCTTGATTGTTTTGGCTTATTTTAATACTAATTTTGTCTTATTTTAAATTAGTTTCTGGCATCTTGAGGCCTCCTTGAAAATTTGCCAATGTCCCCTAGCGGGCCCCGGCCCCTGGTTGAGAACCAATGAATTTGACGTTTATGGAAGCCCATTTTGTCCTCAGAGTAAAAAAAAAAAAGATAATGGTGACTTTTTCACTGAATTTTGACTTTGTTTGTAACTTTCTTTTTTGTGTATTTTTAACTTTGTCTCTCAATTACCTATCTGTATTTTTTTTACTGTGAGGTGGAAATACGTGCTTCCATGAAAGATCATCTTAGTTATCTTTTAGGGATAAAGATGTTAAAAACACACAAATGACAACACTCGTAGATTGTGTTGTTTCTTTTATATATAAAATTCGTGCAATACAGTGTTAGAGTTTATCACACATTAAGATAAACCATATTTTCTCTAGATATACCTATTCTCCACTACGTAATATTTATAACTGACCACATAAATGCTGTCTGTGTGTAGTTTTTCACATGTTTTTTTTTATGAATTAAAAAAGACCCCCGACTGCAGGAGATTGTGATTTGATGACCATTTGCACTCTTTTATGTAATGTCCTGTGTTGACCTCTTGTTGGCTGGGATCATGGAATAAAGGTTAAAGGTTAGCAGAATGTCCACATATATAATCTCTCATTTAGAGAAGCAGACGGATCAAAGGGAGTCAGGTGCAGCACAGTGAACATTAGTTTTTTTTTGGCGATTGGAGTTTGCCTTTGGGATGCTGTCATGATCACATGACACAATGGAGGGAAACCACAAATGACACAGGGCATGCCCCACATACGAGTGTAGCCCAATCAGAGCTCAAAGAAGACAGTGTCCTCATACATATTCAAAAAAAGACCAACCCACCCACCCATTCTGCCCTTTTCTATACATAAAGACCCCCACCACCACCTTTACATCTGTACTCTAGATTTTTAAAAGTATCTTTTTTTCAAACACTTATGTGCAATTTAAATTTGCATTTCAAAATGTAGTTTTTTTCCAGCCTCCCTACCTCCCTCCGATTTGAAAAGCACAGTTTTGGATAGAAGTCCCTCTTCTGAATGTCATCATTTGTCATTTTCTCTATACAAATATATCATCTGTCCCTCTTTGACCAAGTGAGGGAATGTTTTAATGCCCCAAAACAAAGGTTTTCAATTCAACAAGCGCTACTTCTACTGCTAATAGTGATTTTAACAAAAATAATATGATGGTAGGTTTATATAAAATCTTTTTCATTTTAACTTCAAAGTTAACACTTTCAAGTCCATCAATTATGGTGCCGATCTCCTTACTGCGCTGGAAGACAGATATACAGATATTACACTAAATTGCATGTTATCAAAGGGTAGAAAATAAAACTTTCTTTAAAATAAATAAAATGCTTCTCGCAAAGTTAGTCGTAGTAATAATCTTCTCACATATTGAATACACTGATGTTTCTGCAGTGCTCAGTATCATGTTTTGGAATCACAGTCAAAAATCTTTGAAAAGCAAAATAGTCTTTCTAGTTTAAAAACTAGTCATTCAACATGTTAAGAGCTAGCAGTTCAAACGTAGTCATAATAACAACAACACTTCACCGTTTTGAAACGCCACGTCTAAAATCAAGCAAAATAATATCACAGTATCCCATGATAAAACAACCCCGATTCCAAAAAAGTTGGGACACTGTACAAATTGTGAATAAAAAAGGAATGCAATAATTTACAAATCTCATAAACTTATATTTTATTCACAATAGAATATAGATAACATATCAAATGTTGAAAGTGAGAACATTTTGAAATGTCATGCCAAATATTGGCTCATTTTGGATTTCATGAGAGCTACACATTCCAAAAAAGTTGGGACAGGTAGCAATAAGAGGCCGGAAAAGTTAAATGTACATATAAGGAACAGCTGGAGGACCAAATTGCAACTTATTAGGTCAATTGGCAACATGATTGGGTATAAAAAGAGCCTCTCAGAGTGGCAGTGTCTCTCAGAAGTCAAGATGGGAAGAGGATCACCAATTCCCCCAATGCTGCGGCGAAAAATAGTGGAGCAATATCAGAAAGGAGTTTCTCAGAGAAAAATTGCAAAGAGTTTGAAGTTATCATCATCTACAGTGCATAATATCATCCAAAGATTCAGAGAATCTGGAACAATCTCTGTGCGTAAGGGTCAAGGCCGGAAAACCATACTGGATGCCCATGATCTTCGGGCCCTTAGACGACACTGCATCACATACAGGAATGCTACTGTAATGGAAATCACAACATGGGCTCAGGAATACTTCCAGAAAACATTGTCGGTGAACACAATCCACCGTGCCATTCGCCGTTGCCGGCTAAAACTCTATAGGTCAAAAAAGAAGCCATATCTAAACATGATCCAGAAGCGCAGGCATTTTCTCTGGGCCAAGGCTCATTTAAAATGGACTGTGGCAAAGTGGAAAACTGTTCTGTGGTCAGACGAATCAAAATTTGAAGTTCTTTTTGGAAAACTGGGACGCCATGTCATCCGGACTAAAGAGGACAAGGACAACCCAAGTTGTTATCAGCGCTCAGTTCAGAAGCCTGCATCTCTGATGGTATGGGGTTGCATGAGTGCGTGTGGCATGGGCAGCTTACACATCTGGAAAGGCACCATCAATGCTGAAAGGTATATCCAAGTTCTAGAACAACATATGCTCCCATCCAGACGTCGTCTCTTTCAGGGAAGACCTTGCATTTTCCAACATGACAATGTCAGACCACATACTGCATCAATTACAACATCATGGCTGCGTAGAAGAAGGATCCGGGTACTGAAATGGCCAGCCTGCAGTCCAGATCTTTCACCCATAGAAAACATTTGGCGCATCATAAAGAGGAAGATGCGACAAAGAAGACCTAAGACAGTTGAGCAACTAGAAGCCTGTATTAGACAAGAATGGGACAACATTCCTATTCCTAAACTTGAGCAACTTGTCTCCTCAGTCCCCAGACGTTTGCAGACTGTTATAAAAAGAAGAGGGGATGCCACACAGTGGTAAACATGGCCTTGTCCCAACTTTTTTGAGATGTGTTGATGCCATGAAATTTAAAATCAACTTATTTTTCCCTTAAAATTATACATTTTCTCAGTTTAAACATTTGATATGTCATCTATTGTTGTATTCTGAATAAAATATTGAAATTTGAAACTTACACATCATTGTATTCTGTTTTTATTCACAATTTGTACAGTGTCCCAACTTTTTTGGAATCGGGTTTGTAGATTCATTACGATTAAACATGTTATAAAACAATACTGAAGAAAAAAAAAGAGGTTGCTATTGTTGTTATTATGAGATGTTTGTCATTCTTTGACTCTTTTTTTCATAAAGTGAAATATTTGTCAATGCTGAGAGATTTATGCACTTTTTAGTTGTTTTCCAGTCTTTCCATCTACATTATCTCTCGCTTTTGCGCTTTATCAACTATGCCAACTCTCTATCTGTCTACACTGGTGTAGTTTTCCTATTTAGTGTGTTGGAGTTACTCTCTCTGTCGCCTTTTCCTAGCCTATCCAGCGTTCCCATCCCTCGTTCCCGCTCCACTGTAGAGGAGGAGAAAGGCGGAGGCTGGGAGGATGGGATGGAGTTGCTGAGTGGTGCGTTGGAGTTGGAAGAATTCTGTACGGCTGAGGGATTGTGGGATTTGAGCGAGGGCAGCGTCCCACTCATCATCATGCCTCCTCCGCTCTCTTTCTGGAAGCAGTTGTGCAGCTGGTATAGCGTTGCGCGGTCCACTGTGCCGTAGAGCGGAGGGGCACCCATCCCTCCCAAACCACCCAGTTTGGGGTCTCGGGAGAGGGTGTAAAGGGAAATATCGCCCCCTGGCAGAGCTGAGCGGGAGAGAGGGTTGGGTAGAGTGGACACAGATATGGACCCCTGGGAGAGTAAAGCAGACGGGGGCATTCCGAAGTTCTTCCCCCCTGATGGACCGCCCATGGGAGAGGGGTCTCGTGAACGCGAGGGGTCTGTGGATCGAGAGCTGGAACGTGATCTGCGGCGGAAGCGGTAGCTCGGGAGCCGTAGCATGGCGTGAGTGGTGCTCTTAAAGATATCGGTGCGAGAGCGACAGCGGAGCTCCTTGTTCTTCTCAATGTAGATGTTTACCGCCAACACTCCCACCATCTCAGCCAGGATGAAGGACAGCCCGCCGAAGTAGAAGGACCAGCCGTAGGAGTACTGCCATTTCTTATCCTCGTCCTTCTTTGGGGAAATGTCACCCAGAGCGGCAGAAATGTACACGATCACACCAATGATGTTACTCAGGCCTAAAGATCAATGATCAAAAACAAGTCAACTGATCAAAACTCAGAATAAAAAAGATTCTGAAGCATTCACAGTCCAATCTGGTAATTAGGTTTTATCAGATAAAATGTTTTACATTTCACAGTAATATTCTGTACGGGCAAACAATTAAAGACTTTTTGGAATATTGTATTTAGCATTTTATAGCATTTGGTGTTTTCTATTGTCAGTATGCATTTATCACTGTATCATTGAAATTTACTAAAAAAAAAAAAAATGCATTTTAGATAAACAAAATATATATATCATACATTAAAATAATTTGTAATATAATATAATTTTGTTTAATATGCATTATATTACCACTTTTAATTAACACTGTGTATGAAATGTGCTATATAAATAAACTTACCTTGCCTTTATAGCATTCTAGATACACATTTAATTATAAGATACATATATTTTTTATTTATGCGTTTGGTAGTTGCTTTTATTCAAAGTAAATTTAAAATTAAATGTGTATCCTTAATGGAGGATAAACTGCTCTGGATTAAGGTGTCTGCCAAATGCATATGGAATAATATAATATAACGTGTATCTTAAATGCAATGCAACATACACATATTATACTATCTATCATATAGTATTAAAATCGAAAATTTCTTATTTTAAATTAACCGATTTTTCCATGTATACATTTATTCACATTTTTTTTGTGTAATCCCAGATTTAAGACGTTTAGACACCACCACAGTGTATGACACATTTTTCTAGTACAGGTAAATATTAGATGTAATTTGACATGTACTCCTGGACCAATGCCTGTACACACACAATGCACACACTTTACCTGCCGCTACAAACAGAATGCCAGCCCCCAGCACGATGTTCCTTTTGCTCTTGTAGAAACGGCTGGCTGCGATACAGACTCCTCCCATTAGCAGCAGGATGGCACTAAGAATGGGAAAGATGTTGGAGGCCCGTACCATTCCTGCAGGGAAAGAGAGAATAGCGGAGTAGAGAGACAGATGGGTGAGAGACGGAGAGCATTAGAAGTGGGAGACATGATGAGTGCAGGCGAGTCAATTCTGTTCAGATCTTTAACACCGTGCATTCTTATCTCCATGCCACATTTTTAGATCTAAATATTAAGCTAAAATGAGGCACCTGGGTAATTAAGATAATAACGTTGTGCACTGTGTATGAAAAAGCCCCAGAGGGAAAATGTTCCCTTGGCAGTTCGGCATCCCATCTGGGACCAGTCAAGCTGGGACAGTGCAAGGAAATGCCATCTAAATACCAACCAAAATGCCAACCTGTGTGCATGCATGCATGCATTTATGCGTGTGACATGTACAGGAAACTAGCACAGAAATGTCTCGGAGCATTTCAGGGGAAATTAAGCATAGAATTGAATTTGGAGAATTATTGTGAATTTGCAATATATTACTTTAAAAAAACAGGGAAGAAAGCACAAGGATATAAAACTAAACAAGAATGAATAAATAGTGGAAATGCTTTATATTTGGGTGAACTGTTTCTTTAACAAGGCAAAGACATTTGCTGTAGCTGCCTGCATTTCATTGATGCTGCAGAAATGCTTTGTCACGATAAAGTCTGTTGTTGTAATAAAGGACAGCCTCTTACGCAGGACGTATTCTGGTCCATCATGATCAAAGTCAGCGTCCTCTGGAAAGTGGTTGATCTGGGAGCACACACCACGCTTCACCCCTACAAGCAGACAGACAGGAACATCAGAGGCAGAGGTAAGACATCCTTGCAACAAGCCTCACATATGTTACTTCTGAGCTTAACTGAGAACGAACTGCAGCACTCTACCTCCATCAAAACCCCTCACACTTTCCCACAAATGTGTCTACATGATCACACCCTGATGTACAAGCACTCACCGCACTTCCTGGCAGAGTGTAGTTGGATTATTTTAATATTTAATACTCATCTAGATCATAATTAACTGACATTGCTGTTTCATTACACTTCTGTTCAAAAGTTTTAAATGTTTTTGAAGGAAGTCTCTTATGCTCAACCAAGTAAAAACACTAATACTGTGAAATATATTACGATTTAAAATAACCATTTTCTATTCTAATATATTTTAAAATGTAATTTATTACTATGATGTACAGCTACATTTTCAGCATCATTACTTCAGTCTTCAGTGTCACATGATCCTTCATCAATGTTGAAAACAGTTGTGCTATTTAATATTTCTGTGGAAACCGTTATACATTTAGTGTTTGATGAAGAGAAAGATTGAAATAACAGCATTCATTTGAAACAAATTATTTGTAACAATATAAATGTCTTCACTGTCATTTTATGACCAAATTAATGTGTCCTTGCTGAATAAAAATTATTTCTTAAAAACAAAACAAGATACAAAACAAGTGTCTTATATGGAAAACTGCATGAATATAATACTACAGTCACGTGTTTCTTTCTATAGTTTTTTTTATAACGGGAACATTATAACAGAAATAAAGATAGTACAAAAATGTCTTATAATAAAACGGGCATTAATGTGAGACGGATAGATAGGATAGATAGATAGATAGACAGACAGATAGATAGACAGACAGACAGACAGACAGACAGACAGACAGACAGACAGACAGATAGACAGACAGACAGATTGATAGACAGACATACACACACACATAGATAGATGGATGGATAGATAGACAGACATATATAGACACAGACAGACAGACAGACAGACAGACAGACAGACAGACAGACAGACAGACGACAGACAGACAGACAGACAGACAGACAGATAGATAGATAGACAGACATATATAGACACAGACAGATAGACAGACAGACAGACAGACAGACAGACAGATAGATAGATAGATAGATAGATAGATAGATAGATAGGAATACTGCAAGAGTTCTGAAATAAGAATTAATGGCCTAATCAGCAATCCAATCTCTTTAAATTAGACAGGGAAGTCCTTTTCGGATTGTAGCGCCTGATACAGATCTAATTCTCTTAATTCATTGTGTTCATTTGTTGAAATGTGGAACAGGAAACACACACACATGCAGATAGGCCTGGAGTCAGTCAGGGAGTGAATAGCTACCAGCTCCAGTGCAGACAGACAGACTGACGCTCTATGAAGACATCATGACTGGTGTTGATTGATGGAGTGGGGATGTGATGGATTGATGAGACAGACGCAGGGAGATACAGGTGGACAGGTGTGGGAGGGGGGGATTCTTTTCACAGCTTTTTATGTCTTTTTTTATATTCCTCCTCTCATGGACATTAATCTGTAAGAAAGAGATGAGGGCACAAAGGGGAAAGGTGTCATTAAGGAGAATCTGGCATCACCATTTGGGTTCTTTGTTAGAGATTCTGCATCTTTCAGCAATGGCCTTGTCTAAGCAGTAATTACTGCTATCAAGAGCACATCACCAGACTTTCCGACTTTTGGAAACTATTTTGAGAACGGACATTGTGTAAATGTCCATTCATGTGCTTTTGTACTACTTTGCTTTGAACAAGGTAATTTCCCCACTCACTGCCATATTTAGTTATTCAACATATAAATCGGCTATGAAGAAATTATATATGTGTTTTAATATCAGCATATATTAAAATCACATATAAATATGTGGCTTTTATCATGAGGATATAGGATAAACTCACTCTAGATACAGCAACACTGTTGCCATTCAATATGGAGGAAGAGAGGAGAACAATACCATTATTAAAATGTCAAATTTTTTTTCTTCTTATTTTTATTATACTTTAATTTTCCAACATTAAACCTGCACACAGTGTTCACAAAAAACCTGGTTTAAGGACCATGGTATCCCTGTTCTTAATTGGCCAGCAAACTCGCCTGTAAATCTAATTGTAGTGCCGCACTTTGTTTTGCCCTCAATGGTTCTCATTTCATCCTAACATATTTGGCATTCATCCCTGCTTAAAAGTCTTATTGGTCGGACAATGCCACAGACTTCGACTTGAGTAGTGCACATGCCACGCCGCACATACAGAGGTTCAGGCAAAAGGAGCCCCAACTAAGTATTGAGCTTTTTGTACATAGCTCATACTTAGAGTCATCATGTTCATTTGACTTTTCAATATATATATATATATATGCCGCAGGTTGGATTTCTAAAAATCCTTTCTTTGTATTGGTCTTAAGTAATATTCTAATTTTCTGAGATACCCACAGAAATTTGGGTTTTCATTAGTTGTGCAAAGTTATAATGCCGCATCAAAATTAAAATAAATCTTGAAATATATCAGTCTGTGTGGAATGAATGTAACATTATACAGTTTCACTGAAAAAAACATGACTTTTGACCAACACCTGTATGCCGCATTTATTTAGTGCAAAATTTGATCATCTACCCCAACTGAAAAAAACATGTTTTAGTATTTATTTATACATTTTTGGTGTATGCAGATGCCACATTCATCTGCTCTCATCAATGTACCCACCATCTTGGAACGGCCAACGTGTCATCATTCAGTAAAAATCAATCACTTTCCAAGATTGCACTGTCTAGATTTAAATATCTGAAGAAATAGCATAACCTTTTCTCAGGTGAGAATGAGTTGGTTTGTGTTTTTATATGAATTAACCAATATTACAAGTTTCTAAACCATGGTAACTTTTGATGTTGTGTTATCTAAAGCTTTTGTCTTGTTGTATTGTGTTAGTTTAGCAAAACCATCTGCTGAAGGCTACTGCTCTTGAGTGTTCACAGACAAGCCTTGCCTGTTCCAATATGGCGGATGGCAGATGTATAGCAGCCCATAGAAACAGCGTCAAATGAGGCATCTATGTGTATATTTCTATGGTTAAGACCAGCACCAAGCCAGTATGGATGCTCATGCTGGTCTAAGCTGGACTTTTCAGCAGGTATTTACCTACTTACCATGACCTTACTTTCTCTGATCTAAGCTACATAAACATGAAAGCAGCTATTTAGCTTTAAGAATAGCATTATAGCTTCTGCTATCGATTGCTCCAATAGCAGGGGAGCGTAGATGAAGGCAAGGATAAGGTCCAGCTTGTGTGTTCGTGCATGTCTAGAATCGAGTCGGGGTGATGTGACAATCAGTGCACCTATCATCACACAGCCAACAGTATTTGCTGTTTGGGCCGGTCTAGCTGTGACATTCATTATGCAGATCCAAAATGTCCGCTTTCCACTTCACCTGCTCTTAATTGTGTTTCTACTAAGCATCCATCTTGGCTCTAATCCCTGGGGGGAGCAAGGATGTCTTGACCTCTAAACTATGCCAAGAGTGCTGTAACACTGCAGTGAAGAAAGAGGGGAATGCGAGGCTTTAATGAGATAGAGAAAGAAACAAAGACAGACGACTGCGAGAGAAGCCGTGCCGCTGTGATGATTGGGAATCCAGGCTTATCTTTAATTGAATGCTTTGTTATCAGAGAGCTTAGCCATAAGGCTAAATTAGCAGAGCACAATGGCTGGCTGCAGGCGGAGCGGAGAGCGCATTACACAGGGATGAGTGAGAGCACGAGGTGCTAGAACGGCCCCTAAGACCGTGACTGCTGTCCCTCTGTGTTGACCTCTCAATGCAATCAGCTCAGCCTTTTAATTAGGCCTTATTAATACAGACTTTTTTGGGCTTCGCTCCTACACTCAAAACTCTTTAGCAGTAAATCAGGGTTCAGGACGTGTATATGTTTTATGATTCTGTGCCTGTTAATTATCCTTTAAATACTATTTAAATAAAGAATTGAACACTGTTGAAACGGTTTCATCCTTTATACAGGCATATTGGCCATTTTCAGAATAATTTAAATGATTATCAGAGTAATTTACTTGCTTATGAAAATACTTGAATAATATGAATCATGTAAAGCTTGAGAGATCCTCAATTTTTGTAATTGGAATCATCGCAGCCTGTAAAATAATCTAAGAAAGTTTTTTTATACTCTTAAAAAAATAATATATCCTACATTATATATTATACATGCCCTAATTATATATATATATATATATATATATACACCATTCAAATGTTTGTGGTTAGTAACATTAATATTGTTATTTTTTAAATGCTAATTTTATTCAGAACTTTGATCAACAACAAAAAAAACAGGTTTTTATAAAGATTAAGTACAACATTATGTTCAACACTGATAATTAGAAATGTTTCTTGAGCATCAAATCAGCATATTAGAATGATTTCTGAAAAATAATGTGACTGAAGACTGGACTAATGATGCAGAAATATCAGCTTCACAGGAATAAATGACACATTAAAATATTTTACAGTTAAAACCAATTAGTTTAGATTGTAATCATTTTTCACAATATTGCTGTTTTTACAGTATTTTTGATTAAATAAATACAGCTTTTTTGAGTATTGATGATATTTCTTTCAAAAACATTAATAAATCTTTCCAACCCCCAACTTTTGAATAGTATTGTTTATATAATTGAACAGATAACAGACAAATGTTTTCTTCCTTAAAAACTATGGCTGTCAATAGAAAAAAATAATTAATTCATCTCATAATTTCCATAGAGCCTGTAGAATTTAAAATGCTACAGAAATAGCATCAAATTCTGTATTTTTTGTATAAATACTGTCTCATCATAGAGCTGCTCTGACGAAGGCAAATGTTAATATATCTTAACTCCTTTTTTTCAAATAACTGCACACAGACACCACCCCCACAATGTAACCAAGAGCCAAGACAGTGGCTGACCTTCCAGACAACAGATCCTCCACAGGCCAGAGTGCGTCAAGGCCCCGGGGTCCTTCTTCTCCTTATTAGGGGGATCATCTTGTGAGTTATTGGCGGTGTTGTTGCAGATGACCGACCGCGAGTACAGCCAATAATCAGTGCCGATAGCCACCGTCATCAGGCCGAAGGATGCGAAAGCACCCACGATGGTGAGAAGGATCTGAATGCCCTTCTCACACACCATGCCTATGAGAGAGAGTGATGGATGTTAAACATGACTGCCTGCCCATCTGTCTTTCCTCCCATTTTATTTATTTTATATTGATAGTATAGAGGTGGAGAGATGAGAAATGTCTGACTTCCTTTGCTTTTTTGACATCGGCCTGAAGATCATTTAAAGGGATAGTTCACCCAAAAATGTATTATTCCCCCTAATGTTTTTCCAAACCCGTAAGACCTTCGTTCATCTTCGGAACACACACAATTTTTTTTTTTTAAAGAGTATCAAAAAATATATTTTTGATTAAATCCAAGAGCTTTCTGACCCTGACAGCAACACAACTACCATGTTCAAGGCCCAGAATGTAGTAAGGACATCGTTAAAATAGTCCACGTGACATCAGTGGTAACAGACGTTATTCAATGATTTCTTCTCTCCCATCCCAGGACAGTCCACCATTGATGTTACATTGCTGTCTATGGAGGATCAGAAAGCTCTCGGATTTCATCAAAAATATATTATTTTGTGTTCCGAAGATGAACGAAGGCCTTAAAGGTTTATAACGACATGAGGGTGAGTAATTAATGAAATAATTTTCATTTTTGGTTGAACTATCCCTTAAACACTGTTACCTGATTGGACGAGCTTACCTGACGGCGTGTTTCTGTCCTTCGACTCAATTTTGAAATCTTTCTTTTCCTCGTCAGATGAGAATGTGCTGTCCCTCCAATCCGGGCAGCATCCATCGACTGTCCTCGCACACTCCTTTTCTCCTTCCTGCACTCGTTTACCCCCCTGTTTTTCTGCTGCTCTCACAGGTCGACCACAATGGAGAAGCTTGTGATGATGCCTTCGTGTGTGTATAGCCTTACTTTGTGTCAGTTCTGGTCATTGCTGATAAAGAAAAAAAACCTGGAGATAGAGAAGAAAGAAAGATTGATTTCAACTTCTTTGCCACAAAAAACAGTTTGAGGGAACTTGGGAAGAGAGGAGCAAAGGCAGGTCTCCACTGTTACCATAGTAACGCTGAATTGCAAAAGCATGGAGAGATAGGGGGGCAGTGCTTTCATCCCTCGGGATGAGATAAGGGAATAACTGACAAACATGCAATTCAGCAACATCACATGAATTGGATCATTGCAATGAGCCTGTAGAGACTCCCTGACCAAGCAGGAGGAGAAGCGTTACCTAACAGCGCTGGATGCTTATTGTTAACCACACCTATACGAGGCAAAGATGCTCACAAACTCACACACACAGCGAAAAACCTATAAAACCAGAGGACAATCGTGCAGTACGCATAATTTAGCAAACATAGTTTAGCAGACATAATGCAGGGCTGCCTTGGCTGTTAATAATTTATAATGCAATATGGCACAGCCATCAAAATGGGTTAAACCCTGTTCGCATGGTGAGCCTCTGCAGTACAGATTTGTAGCCCTCATGGAAAAATCCCTTTCGAGTAAAGCATCGATGGAAAAGCTCAGCCGTTTTCTAATGTGTCACATCAGTGAAATTGTTTTTAACATAAAAACATTGCAAATGTGGAATTTTGCATGTGGCAATCCGAGCGATTCTAACTAAAGACATTTATCAGGGGTAAGCTGTTAGACTGTAAATACAAAAATAGCAAATAAATAAAATCTAACCTTTACAAAACCAATTTAACAACCAATAACAAAAATGATATACAATGAGTTTCAAGCAGCCATTAATAAGAATTATTTGGGATAGTAACCTTTGTGTATTTATATTTTTGAATACTCATACAGTATATGAATCATTTATACTTATCACAGAAATAATATATTACTAATAATATAGTGAAGTGCAAATAATGTAATGTTTTTAGAAACTTAATTTCTTGTAATTGCAACGTAAAATGTATTAAATGCAATTCAATGATTTTTTGAGCCACTTCCATAGAATTGAATTACATCTTTATATGTGATTTCATAATTACTTTTATTGTCTTTGAAATATGGTTAATGCGTACTATATACACCAACAAGGACTTACTGTAAACTAAAACATGTATTTTAATGTCATTTCTATTGAAACTTGTACATTGTTTAACGTTATTTGATATAATAAATATTTTGTAATTAGATATTCGTAGTAAAGCTGCAGCAAAATTGCAAATTAGTACATTTATATATGAACATGAACTTTAAATGTATTAATGAATACCACACAGTTCAATTTATAATCAAGTACTTTAGTATGTTAGTCTACACATCAAAAAAGTGCAATGCTTTAATGCATGACAAATGATAATTAAAGCATAAGGTTTCAAAATGTACTTTAAACTACAAATTTTCATTTGACATCACAGCGTGTATTAAAATGCATTAAGAAACAAGTCATGAACGTGTTCTCTCTTTAAGAACACTTGGCCTTTATTTTATTAACCTGTTAGCCAGCACTCCCCATTTTGGGACTCACAGTTGAAAAATACCTAACTTAAAATTATAACAGTTGCTGACTTCAGTGTGCTACACACAATTTTGGTGTCTTTGCAAAGAAGAGCCTTTGGGCTTTACTATCCATCATCCAGAGTTGATAATGCTCAAAAAGATACAAAGTTATAGAGACTGAAGTGCCTTGAAAAAAGTGTACCACACTGAATACAATTTTTTTTTTTTTTCATATAATAATACATGAAATCAGTCCTGGAGCAATCCAGAAAAGTAATGGGTTGAAAGTCATATGTCTCATGAGTTTATATTTATAATCTAAAGAAGATACCATGAAAAATTAGATTTTGCTGAGACTATATATAGTGAAATTTTTATAATATATTGTGAAAAAGTACAGTTGCGGTGAAAAGTTTGAATTGTGCCAGAGCTCTACCCTCCCAATCCTATATATCTGCATGTAAAATATAAAGACTTCCCAGTGATCTGATTCTGTAATGTTTTTGCTTTTTTTTTGTTACTACAACATTACTGTAGTAAAACCATGTTTTACATTTACATTCATGCATTTAGCAGACGCTTTTATCCAAAGCGACTTACAATTGCATTCAGGTTATACATTTTCATTAGTATGTTTTACTTCGTTTATGCATATGAAGACGAGCTAGATAAAAAAATTAGCTAGCTAATACTGTACCGTACTGTACAGACATTAACCATGCAACCATATAATGTGATTGAATGTTAACAAACTAAGTGTATCAGCAATCATAAATTAAAGAAGAAATTTCTTAGAAATATAGGTGACGAGGATCACTCAAATGCAGTTGCGGGGTTTTTGACCAGCAAATGTGTGCAAATGTGCATTTCTTCCATCATTAAAATGGTGGCATCACATTACGTTTTCATCAACAGGTTACAAAGTTTAAAATACATTTGGCCAAAATCTCATTTAATTAAAGATGAATTACTACTGTCTGTATGCACAGGCTATTTAAGTGTATGACTAAGATGGCAAGTGATAGACCCCTCTTTCTAGGGTCCCACCTGTCTCAGACCTCAAATACATAAAATATGAGCCTTTATAGACATCGCGTTTCTTGCGTAAACAAAACACTGTACACTTATTCAAGCAACAAGATATTTACCGTTGCACAACGTCATTCAGCTGTGTAGGGTTGCCAGGTTTTCACAACAAAACCCTCACAATTGCTATTCAAAACTAGCCCAATCGTGTTTCGAGGGGGGCTGCCCATTAAAAATCGCATTCAGTCTATGGGTAAAATACACAGGTTTTGTTTGGCGAGGTTCCCCTGGTAAATTCGCATTCCAGGGGCTAAATATGACGTTATTGAGGTCGCTTCAACCTGCGGACATGAAAAACATCCCACGGACTTGGCAACACTGCTGCTGTGGAACTTCAGTTCATTCAGTCGAGATAGAGGGGGTGGAGTTATGAGGTTTTACTGACAGTTTGAGCAGATCCAACAAGATTTTAGTCACAAGCTCTATTTAATGTTTCATTGGCTAAATATTTGTAAAACAGACAGACGTAGACATAAAGGGAGATTAATAGCATTGATTTACTGAAGAAAGAAAAAGAAAAACACCACTAAAAAAGGGCACTTCGGAGTGTGGGGGAAAAGGGCATGTGCTCTGGTAGGGTTGAGCCCTACCTGTGCACGTGCCTGGCAATAGCCCTCATTCAGTCAGAGTAATCACAGCTGATATCAGCCACACAGATGCTAATCATACAGATACAGCCACATTTCCCACAAAACACACATACACATATATAAAAAAATTTTTTTGTCCAAAAAGCCAATCGCTAAGTTCCGCCTTCATTAGATGACAGATACATCACAGCCCTCGCGACAGAGCGCGAGAATTCAAATAAACAATTTTCTGCGGGTTTTTTTCCACTCTTTTGGGGGGATATTCTGTGTGTTCGTGTGTAACACTGTATACTACAAAACCATGTGGTTTTTTACAACCAAGATGCTGTTTTTTGAGCGTGAGCTATTCCAAAACGGATACAAACAATAACTATCCTTGAAGAAAGGAGACGTAAACAAAGGAATATCTATCTATATAGCAACGTTATTGCTTTGTTGGACTAAAGTGCTCGATCTGATGTTGTTCCATGGATCCTTACCTCTCTAACTAAACCAGGATTTACAGCAGTGGATATGTTTGCGACTCAATATTACACGAAGCTGGTATGTACTGCTTTTGTATTATGGATGTTTGATGTGTACTGCTTACACAAATTTAGCAAATACATTCCTTGTAAGCTTTCCATCGAAAAACAGCGATCTATCCTCGATGCTTGAGGCTTAGACCTTCAGAATGATATATAGTTTGTCAGATTAATTTTGTCCCGTTTCATTTAATCTATTTTTAAACAATGACATGTGCAAACAAAGAGCGTTCAGTGCGCTGGCGTCCTTGTGCAGCTTTACAGGTTAATATATTATCTGCAAGTAACATTTTTTTAAATATACATTTAAGATTTGAAGTGCACTACAATTACACATTTAATACAATTAAAAGAAGCACATTTCTTTTTTCAAAAAGGAAAATGGTCTAGTGGTCGACCGATAGATCGCCAAGGCCGATATATCGGCCGATATTGGGCAATTTTTTAATTATCGGCATTGGCCGATACATTTTTCTGTTTGGCCGATGCGTTTGAGATGGGACTTTTATTTTGACAGCGCTGAGAAAAGCAGAGCCTGAGCACCCAGTGCTCACATTCTCCCTCTTGTTTACGGTCATCGTTAACAGTTCTGTCTACATGGATAGAAGTCTGTCTAATAATCAGATATAACTGTTAAACAAAGGAATTAAAATGTATAGAAAAAAGTATTGTAAAGATCGCTTTTATATTATTAGTAATAGAAAGGCAAACATTATAATACTTAATTTTTTGCCGTCAGCATTTAGCAAATACGCATTTAAGTTACATTATTTAAATAAATCTTTGAACGTCTAATGAACATTTCATTTCACAAATCTTGCAAACTTAGTCGAATCCAGAGATCTTGTGAAGTGTGCATTTGTATCCAGCACGATTGCATGTTCTCTGTGTGATGGTCGGTCCGTGCGAATTGAATGCTTTAAACTTTAAACTCGTGATTTCAAATTATGCTGCGCTTTATGCCCACTGTCATATTCATGTCATTTTCACTGTGTGCTGTATGTAAAATGAGTGTTACCTTGGCTTTATTTGAAAAAATATGATTCCCAATGCACACAAACTTCCCAGAATACAGAGTGCCCAGTTGGTTACAGTGTTCACTTCATTTTTATTAAATTTGTATTAAATATATATTTATTTGTAAAACAAATATATATACTTTGTCAACTAAAGTATAAGTATGTTTATTTTACACATTTATTTTTTTAATCCATTTTCTAATGATTTAAAATTTCTTAAATATGAATTAAAATAAATACAATTGTATATCTTTATATCAGTCATTGGCCACCCTGCTTTCCAAGATATCGGCATCGGCTGTCAAAAAACCCAATATCGGTGGACCACTAAACTAGTCTACTGTCTATGGCCACAGGTAAGGGTAAAAGTATTAATCAAGAAACCATAATGACAAAATAACTTGATAAAAGCAGATGGAGAAGATGAAAATCTCTCATTTAATCTCTTCTCACACAGTGAAGTAATGCGGTTTATTTTGATCAATACAAGAATCTGGGACTGAAACGGTGAAAAATGGAGGCAGGGAGGCAACAGTCTGTTTCCGCACTCTCAGTCGAGTCTCAGCAGGGAATAAAGCATCATGTGACATTAACCTGTGTAAACTGGGTCCAAGACTTCATTACTACAGCTGCCGTCTCTGCCAGCAGCCCTTGTCACAAAGTCATATTCACAGATCACAAACACCTCTTTTCTAGCCATGTAATCACTGATTAATGGTGCTTTATCACATTGCCAGTATTAAGGAAGCTTTAAAACTTCAGAAATGTAGGTTGCAAAGTAGCTAACTGCATTGCAGCAATATTGTATACGACTAACTACTGCACTACTAACTTATACTAATTCTAATAACTTATAAATATTTATATCATTACAAAATGCTGCTTAGAGAATGCTGCATGAGAACACTTACAGTAATTACAATAATATTTAATATTATCTACATCTAGTACTGTATGCACTACAGGTGTACTATTAACTATAAACCTAATATGCACGATAAATTTACTATTGCATTACAAATCTAGCATGCAATAACTAGAAACGACTACGATACTACCACACAGTAAAATACACTAAAAACCTTGTTCAATGCTCTGTAAATTTCATTCCTCTCAATGTTGCAGCAAGTAACCTGTGCCCTGAGAAACGTGCAGAATTATGCAGTAAGCTCTTTTAAGTTAAACTGTATTATCCATCACTGAGTGAGTTGGTACTCTTTCAAAAGGTACATATGCACACTTTAGGTACCATTATGTATCTTTAGGTACTACTAATATGCAACCTTTAGTTTAGGGGTAAATAAGGTACAAAGGTGTACCTTTCTGGCCCAGTGACAGTATTTGTCCTTTGTTTTTCTGAGAGTGTGTAGTGGTATAAATACACATATTATACTTCAGTCTTTTGTATGTAATATGTAGTATGTGTATCGAATGTACAGCGCATTTGTAGCATGCACTATTATGCACTACTGTCTAGAGCACTGCAAATGTAGCATAAAATCTGTGTCGGAAAGATGTTCTGTTCTTCTGTCGTCTCAAAATTCTATTTTAACATATTGTAAAATGTAATTTATGTCTGTAATGGTAAAGCTGGATTCTCAGCATCATTACTCCAGTGCTCAGAGTCACATGACCCTTCAGAAATCATATTAATATGCTGATTTGGTGCAAGACACATTTATCATCAAATGTTGAAAACAGTTGTGCTGCATAACTATTTTGTGGAAACCATGATACATTCGTCAGGATTCTTTGATGAATAGAAAGTTTAAAGGACAGCATTTATTTGAAAAGCTAATTATTTATTATATTATAAATGTATTCGCCTGTTATTTTTGATCAATTTAATCTATTCTTGCTGAATAAAAGTATTTTTTCGTTATGCAGAGTGTAGCAAAACGTATCACCTTGCATGCATCTAGTCAATCTCTACATGATTTAATATATTGTACAATGTGTTCTACCAAGTACATTGTGCTTTGTGCAAATAATTATTGGCTGCCCATAGCATGAAACCAACTAATGCTGCATATTCTGAGGCCAATGCAGTTCATACTAATATCATTGAAATGTTTTGTTTTAGTGACATTTTGGGTAAATCTGGATCCTGGAGGGAAAAAAACTATTGCGAACCACTGCATTACAGCATTCACTGCTAAACAAAACATCATTACTTGTCCTCAAACAAAGAATTATTATATTCCTCTCCCAAAAACAGTGCCAAAATTGTTACTGATTAATAACAGGCAGTTCACATGACTGCCCACAGAAAGCCAGCGAGAACTGAACAGCCCCGAGGGCTTTAACTCCACCTCTGCAGGCCCCAGAAACATCAACTGAGGCCGTATATTCTTCTATATGTCAAACTAATCAGCCTGAGAGTCTCTCACAAGACAGTCGGCAGCTTTTAGTGTCTGTTTCTATGTAATGCCTCTGCCATACTTAAAACTGAAGTCAAAAAAAAAAAAAGAGCATCAAACCACACACACACAAAACACATGATATGAAGCAGATCGCCTCTGCGTTTCCACAGTCTGCCACGTCTATTTATGATAAATACATACAAACATGTGGCTTGGCAGACAGCAAAAATCACATATTTATTTACATCTATTTATAATCACACAGGCACAAGAAAAAAACAGCAGAGATCTTGTTCTCGTGTAATCAGCCACAATGTGGCTTCCATTCATAATTTCACAGTTATTGCTGCCGTGTGAGAATTGATTAGCAAGGCTTGGGGGAAGAAAAAGACACAACGTCACTCATTTCCTCCAGATCATTACTTACTCACCATACATTCGACACATCAAGATGTGTATGTCGAGTAACCGATCAAAACTACAGACAATTAATATACACCATTCAGACAAATCCCGTCATAATGACTGTGAAAGGCGAAGCCATAATTATGGGAAATGCGTCCAATTATTATGACTCGTGAATCAAAATAATTAGCACATAAGTCCCTGCTGCAGTCATGACAAAGAGCATCAATTATGACCTCCTTTGCACCGTTTGGAAGAGAGGGAGAATGAACGTGAGCCACAAGCAGATGGAGAGAGAACGGACAGAGCAGACGCAATATAATAATGGAAAGTCCGAATTAAATCAAAGAAAAGCAAGCGCACTGAAGTTGGATACCTTTGTGAAAGGAAACACTTGAGTGATTCACTTTGAAAAGTGAATAGCATTATACATCAAATAAAGCAATGAAAGACTACCTGCACCATTCTGTTTGGATGAATTTTTCGCTGCTGCAGCATCATCGTCATGCTGAGGGTGTGAGACCGCACTGAGCTCAGAGATGACATCGCTAATGAACGATTAGAATATAACACCTGAGCTCTTGTTCCCACATACCCCTTATTGCACCTCTCACATTCCCACTGCTCTCGTTGACTGTAGTCATATCTGCCATGTGCCCCAGCTGTGGACATAGAGCCTGTCCCACTCACACTTTTGAGTGTCATGCACACTAAATATGTTGCCTTTTCACATACCTCATGAATACACATCTTCTAATTGCATTTTGACACATAATTTTCCTGTAGTTTGAACGGTAGAGCATAGCACAAGGTCATGGGTTCAATTCTCCGGGAATGCATAAAATGACAATAAAAAAATTATATCTTAAATGCATCAAACATCGCTTTGGATAAAACCATCTACCAATTGTGAATGATTGATTGCTTTGGCATTCTGACATTGCAATAGTATTTACTTAAGCTTGCGGTCATTTGTTTTGTGTGGATATATTCATACATTTATTTATTTTACCATGGTAAATAAGCAGATCACATGAAAAATTGAAAGTTGCATGCAACTACCACTAGAAATGTGACCATGGACCACAAGACCAGTCATAAGGGTAAATTTTTTCAAAATTGAGATTTATATATCATCTAAAAGCTGAATACATTAACTTTCCATTGATGTATGGTTTGTTAGGAAAGAACAATATTTGGCTGAGATACAATTATTTGAAAATCTGGAATCTGAGGGTGCAAAAAAAATCTAAATATTGAGAAAATTGCCTTTAAAGTTGTCCAAATGAAGTTCTTAGCAATGCATGATATTACTAATCAAAAATTAAGCTTTGATATATTTAAAGTAGGACATTTACAAAATATCTTCATGGAACATGATCTTTACTTAATATCCTAATGATTTATGGCATAAAAGAAAAATGAATAATTTTGAACCATACAATGTATTTTTGGCTATTGCTACAAATATACCCCAGCGACTTAAGACTGGTTTTGTGGTCCAGGGTCACGAATGTGAAAATTGTCAAAGATAGTTGAAAGACAACTTTAGATTGAAACAGGCCATCTAGGATATCCCAAGGAAAAAAGTAACATGTTTAAAATACATGTATTTCATACTAAGTAATATACAGGTGCATCTCAATAAATTAGAATGTCGTGGAAAAGTTCATTTATTTCAGTAATTCAACTCAAATTGAGAAATTTGTGTATTAAATAAATTCAATGCACACAGACTGAAGTAGTTTAAGTCTTTGGTTCTTTTAATTGTGATGATTTTGGCTCACATTTAACAAAAACCCACCAATTCACTATCTCAACAAATTAGAATATGGTGACATGCCAATCAGCTAATCAACTCAAAACACCTGCAAAGGTTTCCTGAGCCTTCAAAATGGTCTCTCAGTTTGGTTCACTAGGCTACACAATCATGGGGAAGACTGCTGATCTGACAGTTGTCCAGAAGACAATCATTGACACCCTTCACAAGGAGGGTAAGCCACAAACATTCATTGCCAAAGAAGCTGGCTGTTCACAGAGTGCTGTATCCAAGCATGTTAACAGAAAGTTGAGTGGAAGGAAAAAGTGTGGAAGAAAAAGATGCACAACCAACCGAGAGAACCGCAGCCTTATGAGGATTGTCAAGCAAAATCGATTCAAGAATTTGGGTGAACTTCACAAGGAATGGACTGAGGCTGGGGTCAAGGCATCAAGAGCCACCACACACAGACGTGTCAAGGAATTTGGCTACAGTTGTCGTCAGAGGCGTCTTACCTGGGCTAAGGAGAAGAAGAACTGGACTGTTGCCCAGTGGTCCAAAGTCCTCTTTTCAGATGAGAGCAAGTTTTGTATTTCATTTGGAAACCAAGGTCCTAGAGTCTGGAGGAAGGGTGGAGAAGCTCATAGCCCAAGTTGCTTGAAGTCCAGTGTTAAGTTTCCACAGTCTGTGATGATTTGGGGTGCAATGTCATCTGCTGGTGTTGGTCCATTGTGTTTTTTGAAAACCAACATCACTGCACCCGTTTACCAAGAAATTTTGGAGCACCATATATATTTTCCAGCAGGATTTGGCACCTGCCCACACTGCCAAAAGCACCAAAAGTTGGTTAAATGACCATGGTGTTGGTGTGCTTGACTGGCCAGCAAACTCACCAGACCTGAACCCCATAGAGAATCTATTGTCAAGAGGAAAATGAGAAACAAGAGAGCAAAAAATGCAGATGAGCTGAAGGCCACTGTCAAAGAAACCTGGGCTTCCATACCACCTCAGCAGTGCCACAAACTGATCACCTCCATGCCACGCCGAATTGAGGCAGTAATTAAAGCAAAAGGAGCCCCTACCAAGTATTGAGTACATATACAGTAAATGAACATACTTTCCAGAAGGCCAACAATTCACTAAAAAAAAAAAAATTATTGGTCTTATGAAGTATTCTAATTTGTTGAGATAGTGAATTGGTGGGTTTTTGTTAAATGTGAGCCAAAATCATCACAATTAAAAGAACCAAAGACTTAAACTACTTCAGTCTGTGTGCATTGAATTTATTTAATACACGAGTTTCACAATTTGAGTTGAATTACTGAAATAAATGAACTTTTCCACGACATTCTAATTTATTGAGATAAACCTGTATTGTTAATATTTGAAAGCACCAAAACAAACACGCCCACACCCCAACAGGACCTCGCCCTTAATTGAAATCTCCGCCCCACATGTACGTACACATCCATGGCAACGACGATCGCCGAAACAAGTGAAGATGACACACAAGCTTTTTCAAACAAAAGTCAAGATGGATATATTGTTAAAGAAGCAAAATCAACGTTTTTCTCTGACATTTTCCTTTTTTTATCTGCCTTCTCTCTATATAGTCGATCTGCTAATATCCTGTGCACTCAAATTGAGCGCTCTCTTCTCTCTTACAAGATACGCCCCCTTACTGCTGATTGGCTACGAGTGTGTACAGCATTGGCTACGATGCTGGTCAAAAGCGTTTTTTTTTTTTTAATTGCTTAGTGCACCTTTAAACATGAGAGAACATTAACAAAACCACATTCAGGAATTAGATAAATGTATCACATGTCTCCTCACATTCAGACAAACAAGCAAGCACAGCTAGGCTTAATTCCCACCAAAGAATATATCACTCCTGCACTCACATCCTCAAACATCTGATAGGTGTTTGAATGAATGATATAGTAGCAGTGCATTTCTGCCCAGGGATATTCCTTATAATACAATAATAATTCCATGGCTCTTATTTTTAGTAAAGTTCTTTTCAGATGAACTTCAGACATAAAGATAATTTGCCATGAGGCAGTTGCTCAATGAACATTGAACAATAATGTAGTTGCAGTTATGCTGCTGTATCCCATAGGAAGCTCAAAGGAAGAGAGCAAGTGAGGATGTTCATTTCATTTGCTTAACCTGGATGTCCGTGTCTCCTCCCACAAGCAACTAACAGTCTCTAAACAAGCGCCATTACCTTGCTTCTTAATTCCTTTTGAGATTCAGACAACAAATGTACAAACTGACATTTTCTCTTGCTTACAGCTCGCTATAGCTTCTGTTTGATGACTATGCAATGCATGAAGGGAACAAATGATCACAGTCGGTCTATTGCACTATTTCTCGTCTGTATTTAAGGTAGAGGATTCTCCTTCTATGAACGTTTCAGTCCCAGATGGGACCGATGAAAGGGAGAGTTAATTATTACAGCTCTAAGGACATTCCTGTGTAAGTTGTTCAGTTTCATTGCGCATTAAAATGGAATCTAACAATGTTTTTGAAAGAAGTGTTTTATGCTCACCAAGGCTGCATTTATTTGATCAAAAATATAGTAATATTGTGAAATATTATTAAAATTTAAAATAACTGTTTTCTATTTTAATGTATTTTACATTTTAAATTTATTCGGTGAAGCTAAATTTTCTACAGCTGTTAGAAATCATTCTAAATTTGGTGCTCAAAAACATTTGTATGGCTATAAATAAAAGTGTCAATCATTTTATTTAACTTTAGGGCTTTATATTATATTATATATCATTATAGTTTGATTACAGGTTACAGAATTTTCTGTGCTAGATCGAACTGATTGCATGTTGATAGTAGATTTATATGTAGGAATTTAAATGTAAATTGCTCCAAAATAGTTGTTTCTTTATTAAATATCACTATTGCTTGAAAAAGACGTCAGTCATCTGTGCCAAAATGGTTTAAAATTAGTACTATTGCATCATTGCACTAGGGTGAAAGTAAACACACTGCAAACAGATATTGCCTGACTCATCTGATGTCACTGTCTGTTAAAAAGCCACACTAATGTTACCACGAACAGGACATTAACCACACTGACCATAAACAATCTACATATCGCCAGCAGCCATATCACCCTGTAGCCCAAGACCGGTTGCCCACTGAAGCTAAGCAGGGTTGAGCTGGTCAGTACCTGGATGGGAGACCTCCTGGGAAAACTAGGTTGCTGTTGGAAGAGGTGTTAGTGAGACCAATAGGGGGTGCTCACCATGTGGTCTGTGTGGGTCCTAATGCCCCAGTATAGTGACGGGGACCCTATACTGTAAAAAGCACCATCCTTCGGATGAGAGGTTAAACCGAGGTCCTGACTCTCTGTGGTCATTAAAAATCCCATTTAAATTTGCCCACTGGCCTCTGACCATCATGACATCCTAATCATCCCCATACACTAATTGGCTTCATCACTCTGTCTCCTCTCCATCAGTAAGCTGGTGTGTGGTGGGCGTTCTGGCGCACTATGGCTGCCGTCGCATCATCCAGGTGGATGCTGCACATTGGTGGTGGTTGAGGAGACCCCCCCCCTCCCTCCTCTTCTATGTAAAGCGCTTTGAGTGCCTAGAAAATCACTATATAAATGTAACGAGTTATTATTATTAAATCAACAAAACACAAACCAACTCCTAATTCTGTTTTAAAGGCGTAAACATCCATCACTGATGTAGGTAGAAAAACTCTTTTACTGGCGTTGTGAGGATGCAGCTTTGCCATAGACAGCATTGATCGGGGGAATGAGGGGTCACTTCGCTCCACTCTGTTTGTCTGCTGCAGTATGACTGTTTTAAAAGCTGTATTGGTCTAGTGGGAAAAAACAAGTGTGCCTGGAAAAGTGTCACGACTAACACAACATGCAGAAGCCAAAAAATCAATTTCTCGATTATATTTATCAATTTCAAAACCATGCAGAGGCTTCTTCTCGCAAAGATAAAATTTGTTATTTACATCTGAAGCGTTACAGCCGCATACAGGACTCCTTTTTTTTTACTGTTCACTCCTCTAAATCATACAGAGAATAAAGGAGATAATCTCAGTCAGGGGTCCGCTCTTTAATAATCGCAAAAAAGCCATCCGCTGGGGTTTCTCTTCCTTTGTTGTAGTCTGAAACGTTCTCGTTCCTGTATAGATCGTGGGAAAATGGTGTTGGTTCAGCAATGCTGGCACAGGATTCTTCAGAGTATTACATAATTATGATCCCAGGAGACAACCAGGAGTGATACAACCCGAATCCTGACCAGGTGCTTTCTCTCAATAAAACATTTCTGTGTGGTCATAGGCCATGTAAACGATGGAGGCACATCTTAGGCTTCATGCGAGCACACAAGCATGCTGATTAAGGTTTCTGTGCCAAAGCCAGACACTGCCATCACTAGCTGGCACTGTGTGGTTTTTAAACTCTCGTTCATTCATTTTTTTTTTTTTTTACAGTAAAACACATTGAATAAGACATATTGTTACTTTTCAACTGAGTAAGTGAAATAAATGTTCAGATAAACAATACTGCAGCATGTTCATAATGTGTGATTTGAAAGGTGTACCCAAGAAATCTTGTGCAATGTTTTATTTTATTTACTTACATTATTTTTGTAAACTGTAGTTTCCAGAATGTTGATATAAAAATACATTGACAAGGCTACATGTATTATAGGTTGCCATTTTTGTGACAGTATATTTTACACTTATTAAAGTATATGTTAATGTGCTAACCTGTTTAAGCTATTCATAATTTCGTTTTTTGCAACATATCACCCTGGTGTTTGTAACTGATAATTAAAACAAGAAGCTTTTTCTAAAAATGGCAAATATATAATTTTTTTCTGTTTTATTTTAAGCTCCAATTCTTGCTATTAGCAAACCATTAACTATGACTTTTGCCTCAATAAACTCCTAAATTGCTACTTATTAATAGTTTGTAATGTAGTTGGTAAGTTTAGGTATTGGGTATAGGATTAAGGATGTAAAATATGGTTATGCAGAATATGTTTATAAGTACTAATAAACAGCCAATACCTTAATGATAGGCATGCTAATAAGCAACTAGTTAATAGTGAGAATTGGTCCCCATACTAAAGTGTTACCATTTTTTCTAACTAAATGATAGCAGGATAACTTACAATTAACCAGTTAATAGAATGCACTGCATTTTTACATGATTCCTTCTGCTAAAATCACAGTAAACATATTTTTTAATGATTAGCCTAGATTATAAAACATTTTACAGTGCAAGGCCTTCATCGTCTATCAGTGTGACAGGTGCATCTTCTCCTTTGAAAATTGCCTAATGCTGAAATAGAGGCCTATGACAGCAAAAGCCTCGTTCTTAAGGTCACATGATGTGACAAAAGCATGGATCAAACATGCAGGAGCAGGGCTGTGAGATCAGATAAATGTTCGGGGTGAAGTGTGGGAGTTGACAGGGGGAGGCTGGGCGCTGATGCGAGCCGCAGTGCATTCATTAGAGGAGCCGAAAATGGACGCCTTTCTCTGAAAAAAAGCCCACCATTCTCGCTTCAAAAAGCTGAAGGGACAGGATGCGTCCAAAGAACCGCAACAGACTTGCTCTGGAAGTAAATCAGCGGTGTTTGTTTCATCGAGCTCCAGATAAGGAGAGTTTATGCTGCACATACATAATGAATGCGAAGATGCGCTTGCAGATGCACAATGAAGACGATTTCATGTATCCTATTCCCCCCCGTTTAACAAACATTTGCAGAAACAACCAAACGCAGGCGAAGAGCTTTGAGAAAATCGACAGCTGAGCTTGCAAGCTTGCAATTTGGCATCGATTGATTCCGCTCTTTACATTCCACATGGACACACACACACACACACACACACACACACACACACATGCACACGGAAACATCCAAACACCCCCCAAAAATCGCGAGCACACACGCAGGCTACAGAAAATCGGAGATTGTTGCTTACCGGGTTAGTTTGTCTCGTGTTTGAAGACCGTCGCACTCCCAAAGAGAAAGACGAGGAGAGATGATTGCATATCAAGAGAAATGGACTGGAAACGAGTTAAAAAAGAAAAGAACGGAGGGGATTGCGCGTCTCAGAAAGCGTTTCAAATGTCGACTAAATCTATTAAAAACAAGTTATAGATGTGAATCTCTCCCAAGACAGATATAGTATATAGGAGATATTCAACGCGCACACGTCCCCACGTCACTCGAGCACGGATTTGTCTAGAGCGCGTGTAGCCAATGCGTGTGTGCGACTGCGTCTCCCCCGCCCGCGCAGCAACGCTTCTCTCGCGCTATCCGTCCCTTTCCTTGCTCCCTGAGAGAGAGAGAGAGAGAGAGAGCAACTTGTCGCATACCAAATCCTGATAGACCAGATGAAATATTCGCGCCAATGTGCTTTTGAAATCAAGCTTTTTCCCAGACCACCCTTACATGATTGACAATTGCTTAGGTCATGTCTGACCTGCAATTGTGAGAATAAAAGTATTTTGGACTTCTTTTTAGTAGAAAGACTGAAATTGCATTTTCTTCTAAAATGTTCTTCAACTTTGTTTTATTTACAACTTGAAATACAACTTGTATTTTGGACTTGGACATGTCTGCAAACAAGGATTGTGGGTTAAGTGTCCGGTGGGGATTGTAGGTGCATGAATAAACAGATTTCATACTCACTTCTTGCTCTCTTCCACCTTACAATACCACGAGTGAGGTTTAGCCCTTGCAAGGACACATAAAAATTGTGTATAATGATATGGGTATGACACAGGTATTCAACAAGGAAGAAGGTGATTTATGAGGACATTTTCAGTGTCCCCATAATTCAAAACGCTTATAAATCATACAGAGTGAGTTTTTTTAGGGGAAAATAGAAATGCACCGTCTCCTGTGAGAGCTAAGTTTAGGTGTAGGGTAGGTGTAGGGCAATAGCACATACAGTTTGTACAGTATAAAAACCATCACGCCTATGGAGAGTCCCCGTAAACCATAAAAACCAACATGTGTGTGTGCGTGCGTGCATGCGTGTGCACTTGGATGGGTTAAATGCAGAGCACAAATTCCGAGTATATACTTGGCCACACGTCACTTCACTAAAATCACCAATAATTACCAAAATATTCTGATTTATTCAGACCAAAGCCATCCGTTTATTAATTGAAACCAGAATATTAGCTTAATCCGTTTATGGGAAAATAGTTAATGCATTTAAATTATATTTACATAATCATAATATGACCTAGATGCTGATAGTATTCACAATGTGTGTACAAAAATGTTTAATAAACATACCAAATAGCATCCTGTAAATGTAAAATGTTAAAATGCAGCAAGGTTTGAGGTGTAGGTGTATGGGATATAAAATATAATTAGCAGTAGAATGTAAAGTCCCCACCATAATAGAAAACATAAAGCAACATGCTTTACATATTGTCCTCACTGCTTTTTGCAGGAGATGAGAGAAACAGGCATCTAGGAGATGATGTTAGCACCGCACTGCTAATGAAATGCAATGTTATCCAGCCTGAGAAAGAGCATTGAGTTCCGCAGAGGGAGAGAGAGACGGAGAGGGGGGTGTACGGAGGGAGGGAGGGAGAAATGGCAGGTTGAATGCGACAGATGCCTCAAAATTGGCTTAGAGCGGGTGAGAGTCTATTTCTTATGCTTTCAGTCGTTTTAAAGATCAATAAACACTCAGTGTGTGTGTGACTCCCGGTCGTGCATAAAATAATCTGAGGTCGAGTAAACGTAAAAGCGTGATGGGTAATCACGTGAAAAGACTAGTCCCAGTTTTGGACCAAGTGAGGACTATTTTGGGGGCCTGTCATTGGTCAAGGTATGCTCCTCATTAAGCAGGCTGTCAAATGACCAAACTCGGACATCTGCACAATAGTACAGTGAACAACGACCTTCAAAGGTTTTCTCGACCGATATACATATTAATTTCCTCTCTCCACCTCTCTCACTCACACACACGGAGCAGATAATGGCTAATGCTGGGTGACAGCTCTGTCATGCAGTAATGTGGGTGAAAAGAGAGCAATATCCAACTCTTGACTGACACACACGGGCAGACTCCCCCACCCCCTCATATAACACACACACACACACACACACACACACACACACACACACACACACACACACACACACACACACACACACACACACACACACACACACACACACACACACACACACACACACACACACACACACACACACACACACACACACACACACACACACACACACACACACACACACACACACACACACACACACACACACACTATATTAGGAGGATTGGTGCACACGCAAGAGCAACACCTTGGAGAAAGGAATTACTGGAAAATGCGACTGTTATGACATCCTACTCAAACACAAACACGCAGAGATAGAAATAGAGAGAGATGGAGAGAGAGATTTGATCAATTGGACTGCACGCTTCCCTGAGGCAATGGAACGATGAACCAGAGCAGAGAAGCACTTAACAGTCCCAGTGCAGAAAATACACACGCTAATATAAACACATTCTCATTGCTCTGTCTTTAATCCTCAAGTATGTGCTTCTTGATGTTGAAATACATCTAGTAATCCAGTGCAGTGCAGGAACAACTGAGGAAGCAATTCATCCGTTATTTTCAGAATATTCTATGTCAAATGGCCCGACACAGATTAACCAAAAGGCGTCAGTTTGGGGCGGGGCTATGTATGTGTTCGACCAATGGAAAACAAGGGGTGTGTTCAGGAAACCTGTTTGACAACGATCATTATTCCTGCAATTCCGTTTGTTGCCACTAGTGGCGTAGACATTATACACTTAAAGGGTTAGTTCACCCAAGTGGGTTTGGGGTGAATAAAGGCCTCCTGTAGCGAATCGATGCGTTTTTGTAAGAAAAATATAAATTTAAGTCTAACCCTTAAATCGAAACCCTTTAAGTTTTAAGATCAATACATACGGTAGTGCTTAAATTTACACCTCATCTCACACCCCTAGTTAAGAGACAGATACAAACACACTAACAACCAAGAACACTTATCTTTAGTCTCTGGTGTAATAGGCATTGTCGTTTCATAGTCTAACAATTTTAATCTGGACAACATCTATTTGTAGCTGTGATTTTTTTATACTCATTCACAATAATGTTGTATGGTTACAGTTGTTTTATTTTTCCCGCATGCTCTGCGTTGATTTCAGCACCACGGACAGCGCTTAAAGCTGCGGTTTCAATGCAGTCTCTTAACCACTAGAGGCGCTGTGAGCGATGCCGAATTAAACAATGCTCTCAGGCAAGTGCGTATTCTGTGGACCTACATCATTTTAGAAAAGAGTCTTACAAATTAAGAACATTTAAATGATTTTAATGTTGTTTTTTCCCCACTAAATTTGTCAACATTCTGCAGAAAGGCAGTGAACCAAATCACTGCCAAAACACAACAGTACACACTATTTATACAAGAAATATTCCATATTTCTCATCTCATTGAAAAAAAAACTAAAATACAATATGTTCATCATTTAAAATTTGTTCAGTAACAAGTAATTCCCATTTCAGCATATAATGATAATATTAACACTAAAGCTAACAATTCACAGATTCCATGATGAGAAATAACTTAAGTTCAGTAATATATATTATAATTTTTCTATCACCTATAGAAGGCAATAGTTCTCTTATGTGCTCTAATGTGTCTAAATACATGAATTGTCAGTTCTGTTGTGTGCGACTGCGATTGTCAAGTATTCTGCATGAACCCTCATTCGATCCATTGCAGTTTAATATGCTACAATTTCACAACATTCAGTCTTAAAAAGAGGCCTTTTGTTACAAACAGAAAAATGTCCCTTTATCTTATAAAAAAACTACATCTTGTCTTATATTATATTTCTATTTCTCATAGTTTATGCATTATCTCAGTAAAAACAAACACTATATAAACTTTCTCTTCTGTCTGCGTTTAGCATGGTGATGCGCTCATGCGCATATGTGTGTGATAGTGTGGGGGCGGCACTGCAGCGGGCGCCGCAGACAGAGGCAGGGTCTGGGATGCTGCAGCTGCCCCGTGCGCCCCAGGGTGGAGGGGGTGGTTGTGGGAGAATTGAGCTGCAGAACCTGGTGATTGCAGCTGGTATCCAGCTCCAGAGGTGGGGCTGGATGAAGCGGTGATTCTCGGAGATGATGTTCTCTGCTGGCCGCTGATCTTCGGCGGGGGATGGGGGTTCCGCGTGAGCTGGATGGAGATGTCGCTGGAGATCTCGGAGGCTCTCCGAGCGCGCTGGGGGGGAGGCCAGGTCTCTGGCTGCAGGTACTGGCCGCTGTAGTCGCTACCCTCAGAAAGGCGGGGGCGATAGAGAGCCGGGTGAGGCCGATACATCTCCTCTTCAGAATAACGCTTCATAAAGAGATACACTGACATCACACCAGCACCCTGAGAGAATGAGAGAAAGAGTTTAAAGAGAGAGAGAGAAGAGATGTGATGTCATAACTGACACATTCCAAATGTTCACTTTATTGTGAGGGTTCAATTCTTGCCATTAACTAACCATTAACTATGACTTTTGCCTCAATACATTACTAATTTTCTGCTTATTAATAGTTATTAAGATAGTTAGTAAGTTTAGGTATTGGATAGGATTAGGGATGTCGAATATTGCCATGCAGAAAATGTGCTTTATAAGTACTAATAAACAGCCAATATATGAATAATAGTTAATAATAATAGGGAATAATAGGCATGCAACTAGTTAATTGTGAGAATTGGTCCCTATACTAAAGTGTTACCTCATTTTCTTTTATTTTGTCAGGCCAACATCTTTGTGTTTCTCAACAATACATTAGATTGGTAAGATTGTTTAATGTTTCTAAAGGAAGTCTCTTAAGCTCACTAAGTAAAACATAGTAAAAAAAAATACAGTAAAACAGTAATATTGAAAAATATTATTATAATTTAAAATACATGTTGTCTATTTGAATATATTGTAAAATGTAATTCATTCCTGTGATGGTGAAGCTTAATTTTCAGCTGTCATTACTCCAGTCTTCGGTGTCACATGATCCTCAAAAATCACTCCAATACGCTAATTTAGTACTCGAGAAACATTTTGTATTATTATCAATGTTGAAAACAGCTGTGCTGCTTAATATTTGTGTGGAAAATGTGGAAAGAACTATAAATGTAACAGTGTAAATGTTTTCAATTTTTGATCAATTTAAATAAACATTGATAAATACGAGTTATTGCATAAAATAAAAAGGTCTTACTAATACCAACTATTAAACAGTAGAGTTAGAGTATTAACAGAGAAGTTATGGGAAGATGATTCGGTTATCCTAATAAAATCAGAAGTGAGCCTATGAGAATAATACTGATTATTATTTATAATCATTAATAATTAATTATTTGCATTTATTAGTAATATAATTTTTTAAGTGTTTTTAAATATGTATTTATTATATATAGTTTGAAAATATGCACAAAAGAAATTAGAGATTTATTTAGGTATGTATGTATGTATCTGTTTATTTATTTACTTTGGGTAAATATGGCAAATCAATAAAGCATTTACAACAGGCTGGAAATACCAGCAGCATGCATAAGAAATACTGTTCTGTGGTTATGTGACTACACTCTTCTTTAAACAAAGAAAAACCTGAGGTGAATATACAAGGTGATTTTACAGCAATTCCTCACTATACAATATTCTCACTGACAAACTAATGTTTCCTTTGGCGACCATAATAGTAAAAGGATCCTGCTGAATCAAGCAGAAAAAAAGAGTTAGAGCTTGAACTTCAATTATGCTTAATCCTCACTTTATGGACACAAGAAACGGCTGACAGACAGCCTGTGATCTGCAGCTCCATCATCCACTTCATCTTCTTCTGACTTTCATAATCACCTCGATAACATCTACACTCGAATCAGAAATATCTTAAAACCTAAAAACCTAATCTTATGTGGTTATCATTTAAAAATACATGTTAAAAATCTCTTAAACTGACCTCCTTGAGCTCAGGTTACTTAAAGTTTTCCTATTGCAGTCAATATGAAACAACATGATTAAGTGCTCTAAATACAGTAATCAGACGCTGAGTAGCAAATAAAATGGAGCACATTTGAAGCTCCACATTCATAATACATAAAGAGCACATTCGAAGCTCCTGCCTTTAAACTGAAGTGTATGTCAGAGCATGTTAAAAGCATCTGCTTCAGCAGCATAAAGTGACATAATTACATCGTTTGTTAAGCTCCTCGGGCCTAGAAGAATGGATACGTTCAAGTCATTGAAGCTTTCACAAGAAATATGACTACATCTTGGCCATTCAAGGCCAAGGGGCTTGAATTTACTCTGAGCAAAAAATGACAACCAAAACAGGTACTGATATTTTAGACTGAAATTTCATCCTCTGACCTCTTTGAGCAGGAAAGAGCTGGCAGCAAATGCGAAGGACCAGCCATAGCGATAGTTGAAGAACTGCTCTGGCTCCCGTGGTCTGTTCATTACTTCATCATTGATACTGGAGATATACAGCACCAACCCCACCACCAGACTCAACCCTGAGAGAGAGAGAGAACAAATAAGTGAAGAAAAATCAACAGACCACCAAGATGTCACCTGCTGAATAACAAATATTAAATGCAGCTGCACAAAAACTAGAACAACATAGCTAAACAATAAAGTTAAATAACTGCACTGTGATGCGCTTCCTATCGGGCCCCTGAGGACTTACTGCTCACCCTCAGCCAACTCAACAGACACACACACACAAGTACTGTACACACTCCAGGGCTCTGCCCGGCCACTGATGAGAGGACATCAGCTCCATCTAAATAAATCACAACCCCAAACTCTCCCCACTGCAGGCGCAGCAGGCTAGGAGAGATGCATGGAGGACAGAGGAGATAAATCTGCTTGGTAAGTTTGACATCACGCGTGGCTGTTTCCAGGTCCAAACGCTCTTTTAGATGCCAAAAGCATACAACGATGCTAACATACTGTACACCTACTGTGTGCTGGAATATTACAAAAAAATCGTAATCCTAACCTTTATATCCATATTGACTTTAATGAATCGTTAAAATATTAGTGTCCAGGACGCTGCGAGCCCAGAGACTGCACACCGTGAGTTTTTAATTGCTTAGTTTATATTTGTAATAAATAGTGCTCATAAACGGCTGTTGAGATAGTATGAATTTTTGGAGGTTTGGACCAGGATTTATTATACCTCACATTGCAAGTTACCTCATTGCAAAAATAGTTCAGCCAAAAATGAAAACTTATTTTAAAATTAATCACCCGTAGGCCATCCAAGAGGTAAAAAGAGTTGTTTTTTTCATTGGAACATATTTGGACAAATTCAGCATTACATCACCACTGGATCCTCTGCAGTGAATGGGTGCCGTCAGAATGAGAGTCCAAACAGCTGATAAAAACATCACAATAATCCACAAGAAATCAACACTACTCCAGTCCATCAATTAATGCCTTATAAAGGCAAACTCTGCTTGTTTGTAATAAACAAATCCCTCATTAATGTGTTTTAACTTTAAACCATCGCTTCCAGCCAAAATATGGGTCCATAATCCATAATAATGTTTCTTCCAGTGAGTCCATCCCCTGTTGTCCTCTCACATCAAAATCCACCGACATATTTGTTAAGAACTATATTGGACAGTTTTCACTTGTGCTTGATTTGTGCATATTTCTCTCCTGATTCCGACGAGATGACTTTTTCCACAAGAATAATAAATATTATGACTAGAGGACTTTGAGTGAGTGATTTGTTTTGAGTGAGTCGTGTGGATTATTTGTGGATTATTGTGATGTTTTTATCAACTGTTTGGACTCTCATTCTGACGGCACCCATTCACTACAGGGGATCCATACTGAGCAAATGATTTAATGCTACATTTCTCATCTTGTTCAGATGAAGAAACAAACTCTTCTACATCTAAGATGGCCTGAGAGAGAGTAAACTTTCATCAAATGTCATTTTTAGGTGAACTATGCCTTTAACAAGCAGAGGCAAGTAGATTGTGCAGTAGCAGAGGAATGTGAGTATGTGTGCGAGTTTGGACAGAGAATGATGGTAAAACTGTAAACCGAACAAGGTGAGAAAAGCTCACACAACATGCACAAACCGAGAAATGCCTGTAATATTTATGGCAACAGCCGAATGACCGATTCTCTAACTCACATACACAAAACAAAAACACATCATTCCTGTAAACATCAGCTACATTTCACAGACACTCCATCTAACGGCACTATCAGCACACTTGATCTTTACTTTTTAATGGCTTCTTTCAACCGAAGCACTTTTATCAGCCCCGAGCAGTCTGAAAAGCCCATTACATATTCAGCAGCAGGCTAATAGAGAACACGGAGAGAAAAGGACAAGTAAAAAGGTGTTTTTCAAGGGCGGCCTGTCAGGAAGTTTGTGCTGCAAGAGGAGAGAGGTGTTTTCGACGAAGTTGAAGGTCTTTTCTGGCCTTGTGCAAGGTTGAGGCAGTGATGCAGTAAACAACAGTGGCATCTGCATACAAATAAGTTCTACATTCAGGTTAGGGTTAGACTCACACTGCAGACTGATATATATTATAATGCTATTTCATGCATGTTTACAGTGGAGTTCAAACCCAGTTCATGAGGGAAAATGCACGTATTTAGTGCTTTTTTAAAAGTCATTCTATAATTCTAATAAAGTTATTAAAATTCTATCATTTTCATAAATATTTTATATGTAACGACGGCAGCACTCAAGGTGCATGAACCCCACGAGTTTGTCCACAAGCATGATTTGAGAATGATCCAAAGATCATCTTGTGCTTCAATGTCACAAATTGGTTTGTCTGGTTTGATTGGGGACCTAGAAATGAACACATTTTGTAAATATTAAATAGGCTATATAAAGCGAAAAGTGACTTTAAAGTTTAAATATTTAATCCATAGAGCATCTTGTGCTTCAGTGCAGTCACAAATGTGCTGGTTTAAGGGACCTAGAAATTAACATATTCTTAAATATTAAATATTTATAATATACCTAAAATATAGCTAAATCTTACTTTTTTATTGTGGAAATTCGAATTCTGTAAATGTTTAGGTTTCTGGATTAAAAAAAAAAAAGATTAGACATCCTACTCTTAAACAGTGTAACTACAGTATATTTTAATTTTACAAACAATAATAATTAAATCATTAAATGTCATTTCATATGAGCTCTTTATGTTTAGACAAATTTGTGCTGCAATGGCTACTAGAGTCTCTGTCTGATTCCGTCTAATTGAACTTGTTTTATATTTTATAATCTTGCTGACCTCTGCTGGTGCAGCCCTGAACTGCATGCTCAGATATTTGAGGTATCTATGGAAAATAAATCTGGCACCATTGACTTATGAGTTTAATACAGGACACATCCGGCAGTCGTGCCTACATGAATACATGAATGTGTTTTTCCTCTCTGTTAGAACATTACATGAGAAAATAAGAGCAAAAGATATGCAATCGTGTAATGAGAGCTATCATATAACAGAGGGTTAAGATATCCCACTCGTATGATAGATGTGTTATTTTACAGAATAACTAATGCAATAACAATACAGCACTTCCTCCAAAGAAACTCTATCACTGCATCCACTGGTTCCAAAAACTGCTAAATAATAAACAGATGGAGCGATTTCATGCTCAGGCACAGGTTTATGATTGGAGGAGACATCATTAATGTAATACAGATGGTACTGCTGCATTCTGGTGAGTACAGAACACAAAATACTCCTTCCTGAAAAAAAGGGATCTGTATTAAATATGTTATGAACTATTTTTAACGGTAAGAGAATTTTAGAATGAGACTTAATTCAAAAGAATGTTCCTCCAGGCCCATTTGTGATGACATAATTATAGATGGCACAACATCTATCCTAAAAGTGTTATATAATATATTATATATGAATATAAAATGACTAAGAATGAGATCATTTTTGATAGTCTCACAAGACATTGCACCAAGTGTTTCCACCTCACAGAAGGAAAGGTTTCCCAATACCTGAGAGGATGAAGAAGATTCCAGAAACGAAGGCCAGGATGGTGCGCTGCGGACGGATGTGGCCCACGTTACTGATGATGAAGGCCATGAAAACGAAGAGCAGGGACACCATAGGGAAGGGCGTAGCTGTCCGCACCATCTCTGCCAGAACAGTAAATACATGTGTGTGAGAGCTGTGCGTGCGTGTAAATGTGGACGATATGTTTCTTTGGTTTTGAAGCATGTTCACTCACTGAGGATATTTGCAGTGTTTTCTGTGGTGATTTCAATCTCTGGCTCTGTGAAATACTCCGAGGCCACACATCTACCTTTCTCTGAACCTAAACCAGCGAGACAGAGGATAGAGAGAAAGATATTTATATAGCTAAAAAATACAGCAACTACAGAAATATATATGAACACACATTCAATATTATTATCATCAGTTTTATTTGTCTTTTTTGTTTAAAGGAAAGTTCAGAAATCATGGAAATATTCATGATTATTTTATTCAACAGACAGTATTTTAATAGTATGAAACAAATAACAAAATAAAAGTAATAATTATAAGTAGGTAGATGCACTTTTACTCTACTACAATGTAAACAAAATAGTATAATTAATAAAATAATACTTTAATAATTTTATTTGACATCAGTAGGATGATAAATCATTAAATTATTTAATTTTGCACAACACATTGTCTTTTTCATACTACTTTTCCCACAACTTATGAATAGGTCTTTATACATGAAAAAATACAATATATTTGTAATATTTACACTGTCGTTCAAAAGTTTGGGGTGGGTAAAAATGATATCATGTTTTTGAAAGAAGTTTGTTATGCTCATCAAAAATATAGTAAAAAGATTAATATTGTGAAATATTATTACAAATTTGAAATAACTGTTTTCTATTCTATTTTAATTCTTAATGTAATTAATTACTGATGATACTTTGATGGAATATTCAGCAGCCATTACTCCAGACTTCAGTGTCACATGATCTTCAGAAATCAATCTGATATCCTGACGTGCTGCTAAAGAAACACTTGTATTATTATCAGTGTTTTTCAGGATTCTTAATGACTAGAAAGCTCAAAGGAACAGGATTGATTTGAAATATAATTTTTTGTAACATTATAAATGCCTTTACTCTTGATTTTGACCAATGTAAAATATCAATGCTGAATAAGGATTAAAAAAAATATCTTATTGAGCCTAACTTTTGAATGGACATGTACAGAACTGCATATATATATATATATATGTGTGTGTGTGTGTGTGTGTGTGTGTGTGTGTGTGTGTGTGTGTGTGTGTGTGTGTGTGTGTGTGTGTGTAGAGGGTCCCTTGCAGGCAGATCAGCATGTTTGGGCATCTCTGACATCCAAAGGTTGTATTATAAAGTACTATCTAACCCCTTAGTGTATGATATGTGTGTGTCCGCACCTGCTATGAAGCACACTCTCCAGAGGCCTGAATGTAATGCCATCTTGACATCGAAAGTTTGGTTCTGCTGCAGTATGACTCCCTCCTCCATCAGCAGCCAATAATCCGTCGCCACGGCAACCCCGCCAACGCACACGGCACACACACACACACACACACACACACACACACACACACACACACACACACACACACACACACACACACACACACACACACACACACACACACACACACACACACACACACACACACACACACACACACACACACACACACACACACACACACACACACACACACACACACACACACACACACCATCAGCACCAAGCTCCAAATCACAGCAGAAACACCATCAAATCTAGACACTTCTACACAGTCGGTGTTACTCCTCAGTTCACCAGTACAAATGCCAAGAGAAAACAGATAAGAGGAGTGTAAAAGATCACGAGAGACAGTTCCTGTCCCACTGTGGCGGTAATCAGCCAATCACACAAAAGGTCAAAGTTCACCTGGCTTAACGGGAGGCATTCATTGAAGCAGAACGTGAAAGATTATTGGCAGTGATTCAGATGGCACAACACACACATCACACACAAGCGCCTACAGAGTCATGAGTCATAGCTTTACTGAGAGACACAGACCTTATCCGTACCGAGAAACAAACAGATGTAGACTTGAGTAAACACACACCGGTCCTGCTCACTAATTCACATCGGCATGCCCTGCAGAGTGATGCACTGTGGGAGAACAGCATCTGATAAAAGCTGCTATTGGATTAGTTCATCCAAAAATGACGATTTTTCATTAATTACTCACTCAAATGTCGTTCCAAACCTCTATGACTTTCATTCCTCTGCTGAACACAAAATAACACATTTTAAAGGATTGTACAAATCATTCTTTTCTACTATTAAATGGACTGAGGCACCATAAAAATATTATAATAATGATAAATATGACTGTATTGTGAGTGTTCTGGAGCTGCACAACAGAATTTGTGAAGAACTGACAGAAATTTAAGTCATTATTTAATGATAATCTTCACGTCCAGTGAGCCGTTGGGGACTGAATAATTCAATGAATAACTCAATAACCAGATGATTCAAATCATTCAGACTGGTTTTGTGATATTGAGAATTTTCATTAGAAAACGATCACAAGTCGGATTATTTTCAGAATTATAATGTCAAATATAGATCATGAGACCATGTTTATTATGCTTTTGCATCCTTTTTGAAGTCTGAAAGCTTGAGTCTTCAATGAACTGTAGCTGCACGGACCAAAATAATCATTTAGTGCTCTACAGAAGATAGAATGTCACACAAGTTTGGCACAAAGGCGAATAAAGGAATTTGAATTAATTCATTATTTGAGGTCATTAAATGCTTTAAAACTGTGTTATTTTAGTATTTTCTATTCTTGAGTATTTATTCATATTTTGCTAACTAGCTTCAGTTTTCATTTTAGTTTAAGTTTTAGTAATTTTGTTTTGTGCTTTTCTCATTTTTATTAGTTTTATAATGTTTCTAGTGATCGACCGATATTGATTTTTTATAACCGATACCGATTATTTGTACGTTTATGTACCCGATAACCGATATGCAGAACTGTTATAAAGTAAATAAATAACAGAGTGAAGTCCATTCTTCACTTTGGTTTTTCCTCCTTTCAGTCATCTTAACAACAACAAACAACTGTTGAAAATTAACATTTTCATGTAAAATTTAATCTTCAAATTACAACAATAAAAACATTTTATTTATAAAAAGCATCATCAGCAACACTGATATTAACAATAAGCAAAAGAATGTCTAATGTTTTCAAATGGAGAAAATAAAGGACAGAAGTCATATCAACTTCATTTTAAACTACAGTTTTAGGTTTATAAGCTGTTTAATAGACTAAAGAGTGAAGAATAATTCACTGAATAATATTCTCTGGAATATTGAAATAAGCTATAACAAACAAAACATCGTATTTTATTGCATTTCTTAACTGGCATGTTTTATCAGAATTATTAAAATGTTTTTGTCATTCTAAATTATGAAAACTGCTGACAGCGCGGTTTATCTATTTACACAGAACTATACTCAAACTGCGATCGCTTGTGGAGAAAATAAATAATTAATTTCGATAGAGATGTTTATTGGCGAAATAATGGTTCTATAGTAAATGTTAATATAGTTTAGCGTGTTTCAAACAAGTGAATCTTGTATAAAGTTACATGCGGTGGTCGTGCTGGAGCTTCTCCTGAGTGAACAGTGTCCACTGCTCCAGTGTGTGTGCACTTGGATGGGTCAAATACAGAGAACACATTTCACTGCTGGTTATACTCTGTATAATTGTGTATGTAACAAATAAAAAAAATATATATATATATATTTTTTTTTTTCCTCAAAACCGATAACCGATTAGGGTAAAATGCTTAAATATCGGGTAAAATATCGGTAAACCGATATATCGGTCCATCTCTAAATGTTTCCATTTAGCTTTAATTAATTGATCATTTTAGTTTTAATAATTTTAGTGCGTTTAATTTGAGTAAATAACTTAAACGTATTTTATGCCAGTTAGTTGGCAAGAAAAAATTCTAAAGGTAATTTTTAATCAAAAAAAAAAAAGCTTGGTGAAATATGGACTAACCCATCAACTCGGTTGTTTTTACCCAGCGGTAGGGTTAAACTTTTAACACAACTGTTGGGTCAACAACGCTGGGTTTGTCCATATTTCACCAAGCACTGTGTTGTATTTAACCCTGCATTAGTTTTTAGAGTGTATGGAATATCATATGGAATATAATATATATATATTTATTAGACCTTCATTTAAATTATTTTGAGTAGTTTTAGTTAACGTAACAACGCTTCTTAAAAATGAGAAGGAAAGGTACAGACTGTAAAAGAACAGTCAGGGCAAGAAAAGACACTGGAATGAGGAGAGGCCATATATGGGGCAACTAACTAAAAATGGCAGTATGTAAATGTCAGAGTGTACACTATGAACTACTGTTCTGTTCTCTATGTGAAATGTGTTGTAAAACTAAGATTACATCCTCTTTCTGACCCTGTGGAACCTCTCTGATTCTCCCAGGACAGAGTTCTGATAGATTCTTAATTAATGAGGGATGCTTTTTTGTCTCGGTTGTGAATGGATGACAGCGCTGACGACAACTTGAAAGGTCTTTTCAAAGCGAAATATGCATATTGCTCTCTGTCATTGTCTCTGCATCTGTGCCGAGCTGATACAGGACCGCTTTCATCCTGTCATTCGCTCTCTACATATTTAAAGATTACGATTTGACACGTGATTAATGAAATGAATGCTGTCATTCGGTTACATGCGTGAGGTTGAAAGAATCAGTTTCCTGTCTCCGCAGTCACTCAGCTGCTGCTGCTATGGCGACTTTTATGATGGATATTTTTGAAGAGGTTGTATAGAGTATGTGTGAGAGATTGTGTGTGTGTGTGTGTGTGTGTGTGTGTGTGTGTGTGTGTGTGTGTGTGTGTGTGTGTGTGTGTGTGTGTGTGTGTGTGTGTGTGTGTACGAGTGTGCTTTTTCATGCTGTCATTTCCTGTGTGCCTCTCCGAGCTGGTGATTGAGAGCAGCACCCTGAGCAACAAGAGAGGGAGAAAAATAAAGTGTAAGAAAGAGAGACAAAGAGATGGAGACTCTTGGCTTCCAAAATGAATCTCAGAAGTCTAGACAAGACTTTTTATTGCATCTGTGTGAATATCGAAGAGTTCAACCTTTTGCCGTTCATCCTGCCGCAAAGAATGACACAAGCCTTAACACCGGCAGTCAACAGAAGATGAACCTCAGCAAATGATGGACAGATTTTGCAATGCAGCAAAAAAAGGCACAGCGTGAACGCTGTGGAGGAAATGTGCTGGTGCTGAGTGCTCTGAAGCAAACACAACAGAGGCAGAAAACAACAATCTCAAACTCCAGCTTGACCGTCTACACTGAGAGGTTTTTCTTCACTGAACTCTTTCGCCCGCAGCTCTTCTGCCCCCTCAAGGCTGCGTGTGCTGATGTAGAAGAGAGGTTACTTCTCCATGAAGAAATCGGTCCACCTCAAACTTGCATATTTACCCACAGATTTCCTTTTTTATGTTTTTACATGTTTGTGGGGTCTGCACATCCAATTAGATCTGATCTTGACCTTTGCTGAAGGAAATCTTTGAGCACTGGCACAACTTGAGGTAACTCCCTTGAGCTTGGTGCCACACAAAGTGTGTACTTAAAGGGATAGTTCATCCAAAAATTATTTTTTTTTTCATAATTTACTCACCCTCACGCTGTTCCAAACCTGTATTAATTTCTTTCTTCTGTTTAACACAAAAGAAGATTTTGAAGAATGTTGGTGACCAAACAGTTGCTGGTAGCCAATTACTTCCATTGTGTTTTATGACAGAATTTGTATTTTGGGGTGAACTATCCCTTTAAAGTGTGCACTATTCAAACGCAGTATGATGTCAGAGTGGCTTACACTAAGTACGCTTGATCCAAAATATTAAAGAAACAGTTAAGAGTCTTTTTGACCATAAAATCGAAATCATTGAGATCCAGTGTTTTTTGGACCCCACTGACTTTCATTGTATGCATGCATTGTATTTTATGTTCCATAAAAGAAGCAAGTAGTCTCCAGATTTGAAACGACGTAAGGGTGAGTAAATAGAATGTTAATTTTTGGGTGAACTGTCTCTTTAAAAATGTTTGCATATTTTTGTTTAAAGGAACACTACGATATTTAGTAGCTATTTGAATGCATTACAATAAATACATTGTGAACAAAAGACATACAGTACAGTGAGGAACGGGGACAGAGAGAAGAGAAAGAGTGCCAAGCCAGATGTAGGCTAATGTTTGGAAAGACCTTGGCCCAGTAATGACGGAGTTCCCACCTACATGCCAGCGCGCGCCTCCTGGGGCACTTGACTGAGCCAGTTACAGTCTCAACTACCTCAGCTACCATTCACTCACTTCTGCCCAACGCAAAAATGCTCAACAGCTGCAAATGTTAGGAGAATCACCGCATGCCAGTCTCCCGAATGACCCTGGACGTTTACAATTAACAACGAACCACAAACAGCGACAAATCTTCCCCTCACGTATCGACACAACACGCGACTCGCTTACAGACCTGCTGGGATTATGGAAACGCGTCTGTACTTGGTCGACATGCAGCCATACACGTTCGTTTTTTTTTTTTACTTCTGTCTATAACAGCTGACAAAAGTTCAAATGTGTTTCGGCTCAGTCACACATTAGTTGAGAACAGTAAAGAACAATGAATGCAGTCTGAAGAAGCGTGTACTCACCCTGCCCGTGCGCGTGGAGCTGACAAGTATGCAGGCACAAGCCTCACACCAGGGGTGCCTGGCAAAATATCCGCGCTCTGTCTCTCTCTCTCCCTCTCTCGTCTCTCCCTCCCTCTTTCTTTCTCTCTCTTACGTGCGTATTTCCCACTGATACCCCGTTATCTTCTCCTCCCTCACATCTTCACGCTTACAGATCCGGTTATCCCAGCAAAACGAGAGAGAGCAAAAAGCTTCGCAGACGTGCGTATGAATATGCAGTAGGGCTTGGGAGAGTAGTGCGCAATAGAAAACGTACTTTTGAATTTTGGATGGATGGATGGAAAGATTGCGTGAAGCTTACATCTGGTGTCTGCTTTTGACAGGGAAAAGACGGTTGATATTTCAAAACATTTATGGCTTACAAATATCAGTTTGATAATAGAACAGACAGTATAGGATACCCATGCTGATTTTCACTTTCATGTTTTTGTATTTAGATGACATTTGTAGTCATATTTTTGCTCACTTTAAATTAATCTTAGCTAATAATTAGCTTAAAAGCTAATAATTTAATTTACATTTTAGTCATTTAGCAGACACTTTTATCCAAAGCAACTTATAAATGAGGACAAAAGCAGCAATCAAAACCAACAAAAGAGCAACAACATGCAAGTGCTATTACAGTCTCGGTTAGCCTAACGCAGTACACGTAGGACGTTTTATTTTAATAAGAATCAAGTAGATAGAATAGAAAAAATAAAGCTAGTGTTTGTTTTTCAAGAAAAGCTAGCAGTTAGAGAATAAATATGCAATTGATTGACGGTCAATTGTGTGTGTTTTTTTATAAAAAGAAGACAAGATAGATAAAATAGAACTATAATAGAGAGTGCTAGAGTTAGAGGGTCAAATAAAGATGTAAGAGATGTGTTTTTAGCCGTTTCTTGAAGATGACAAAGGATTCAGCTGCTTGGATTGAGATGGGCAGATCAATTTAATAACAATACAATGAAAAAAAATCACAAATATTTGCACAGTAACATTGAATTTGAAATATAAATTAGTCTGAAATTTAATTTTGTAATAGAATAATGTTTAATTTACTACTTAAACTGTTTTTTACAGTTTTAAATTTCATTTTTTAGAAAATCTCTAAAAGCAAATTCCATTGTTTTCATACTGTGCAATATATTGTAGTACCTATATGGCTGTGTGTTAATTTAATATGGTCTGTCTGTAAAAGTGTAGACCTGTCAAGTTCTAACTATCACCCTGTTGAAAAGAGACAGGGAATGTCAGTAAATTAGTTTAGGTATGAGGGAAGGACAGATTGGTCAATAGTGCATTGTGAGAAGACAGTCTGGCAAAGAGCAGCATCATTTACAGTAAATGAGTGAGTTAGAAAAGAAGAGAGCACTCATTTTCTCCTTACATTAGTAATTAGTGCAATTTCCGCTAACGATTTGTCATAATTCAGTCTTTGCAGCAGCATCCAAGGTTTACAGTAGGCTACATGATGCCTCTGAATCTTTGTTGGATTTAACAAAACATGGTCAGCATCATAAATGTATCTCTTCTGAAACTCTAAACAAGATGCATGATTACCGGGTTCCTTTTAAGAAAATGCAAAAGTATGTCTTGGAGAAACTAAAATATTTAAGAGATTGCATGCGTATGAATATGCAAACACACATACACTTTCACTTTAAATTGCATGAATAAATGCACCTTTGTCGTCATCTATGTCAGAATCAAGCCTCATCTGATCTTTTCTCAGTTTCTTTTCCTGTTAGTCTCATTATACTTTATAGTGGCCTTAGCCTCACAATGATAAAGTATTTTTAGGAATGATATCAATAGCATAGTACACTCTGACCTCAAGAAGTGAAGAAGGGAAAGAGAGAGACACAGCGAGACAAAATTCAACATTACATTCAACAACACCCGACAAGCAAGCATTTCTATAAACACAGCTTTTTACATTTGAGATGCTGGAAATCTTCAGTTCAAGAAAGAAGATGAGGTCACAGAACTAAAAAGAAAGTCAGAGTGGGGCATAAAAAAAGAGGAGTGACGGAGATGAAGACAGTTACAGTAAGGAGGTTAGGGTAGTTTTTAATAGGCAGGGTATCTAAGGGTATCCTGTTATATCACTCAAGCCCACTGGGACAGCACTGATGGAGCGATGAGAGGAGAGAGAACGTCTTGAGATTGAGAGTAAAGGTCTGCCGTCTCATCAGCACGAACACAGACGCCAGAGACGTGACCAAACAGGTGAAGGATGGAGTGAACACACAAAAAAAGTGCTCAGTTTAAGTCATCTATTTTATTTTAACACTATGAAAACACAAAACAACTCAATACAAAATTATTATGCAATGGTTCTATCTGTCTATATTGTATCATGCACATTTAACCAAATTATGATATTGAGGTTGAATCGTTTATTGTGATTGGAAACAAATAGAGTCATAGCAATTACATCAATACATGGAGTTTTCACTAATTATACATTCATATTTTAAGTAGATCTACCTACAGAGCTTAGTTCCAATCTAAAAACAAGCACCGGTGTTAATTGGCTGGGTTCAACTGAACGTTTGGCAGGTGTGCTGTAGCTGGAACCCATCTGCAGAAATGTAGTCGATCTCCAGAAGCAGAACTGATTTACAAAGTATCCCATTTTCATAACCACAAGATCAGCAAGAAAGCCATGAAAGAAAAGGCTGGGAAATGTCGAAAATGATCAGGCAGTGATCAATAAGTTTTGCCTTGTTACAAATTCCAGGGATGATTTTTTTAAATAATAATATTCAGTTATTCCACATTCACACATCTTTTTATCTAACCTTTCACTCCTCCTAAACTGTCTTTCCCACTTTTCTGGTGGCAGTATTTTGTCGTCAGTGCAAGTTGTATTAGATGGACATTTTGGGCACAGGGTGCAGACTCGGGTCTTTCCAGGTCAGGCATCATGATTTTTCACTATGCGATACAAGTGCATGCTGATCTCGAGACCTCACAGTGTCTAAATAACCATATTCATTCCAGCTTCACACAAATAACTCTATTTGTGTTTAAAAACACTAAATTAATCCATAAATGTCAGATTTCGCTGTTTTGAGACCAGCTTGGTAATAAAACGATTAACAATTTAATCAAGCCAATGCATTATAAACACAATTTTGGTTGATATAAGTTGGAACATTTTTCTTCACATTAGAGGATGCAAAACATTGTGATTACATGGACATTTTTATTTTATACTGATGATATGGTTTAACATGTTCATAGAAAATTTCTGTAATTCTGAATAAACATTAACATATTTATACTTTATAATACACTGCACATACTGTATATAGATATGCATATAAATATATGGAATAAATCATAAATATCTAAATTTGTGTTTTTCATAAAGTCATTTGTTTTAATAACATGGATCCCAAAGACTTATTTTTGTAAAATGCTAAGATGATGCAAACATTTATAGTCTGTATAGAACCATATTTGGATTGAAATCTGATGCATCTACAGATATATACAGTATCAGCTCTGCTGAAGCATTAATCTTTCTTTTTCTTTTTGCATTAAGCTGTCGTGTGTGTGACTCCTAAATCATAATACTGAGTTTCTATACCAGTCGTTATGAAAGGATTACCAGTATTTGCTCACCTGACTGCAATTATTTAATTACCTAAACCAAACCAGAGCAAACCGGATCTTACACGAAGACAAGCAGAAACGCATTAGTTTGATCTGAGATTAAATAATCAGCTTGAAGTGAACTTTAAAACATGGGGGAAATCATGTTCATGCTGGTTTCTATAGTGCACTCAGTTATAATTAGGTCTCGGCAACTACTAGCATCCAAAGGGACATCCAATAAGATCCTATTATCCAATGATATAATGGCATGAATGCATGACCCTTAAATAATTCAGGTTGATACTCTCAGAGTGGACCGGCTAAATATTATTAATGCTTAGTTTGCTTTACCGTTAAGATGATTCAAATCAGTGTGGTGTTGTTGCAGAAGGTCTGAGACAGACTCCTATTGTAAGCAAGCTGAAGCCAAATTACACATTCTTTTTTTGGTCACCATAGTTTAAATCATGAACAGGAGCAGATCAAGTCAAAAGACGGTTGGTGGGGATTGACTGAAGTTTTCTCAGACAGCCGTTAGGGGTGAAAGAGGAAATTCCGGGTTTATGAAGGTGAAGTCTAGGAATTCCTCTTGACTTATAGCGGCGAGAACATCCGGGTCAGAGGGCGTGAGGGCGGAGGGGGCGGATGTGAAAGACTTATCAAAGTTCTCTCCTTTTTTGCCTCCCTGTGGGAATGACAAATAGAATCAGCTGGGTTATGTTTATTTCTATTAAATACCAAGCAAACGGAGTGGATGCGGTTGACGTCAGTTCAGCGCTGCGAACGCAGAGCAGCTGTACTTATTTGCTGTGCTCACATACATTCACACAGCATAATATCCACATAGATTAGCATGAGTAATATGGGCAAAGAGCTACAGGCAATGAGGGTCAGGTTTATATTAGTTCTTCCGTCTTTACAAGACAATATGCATGCTCACATGCACAGATGCACGCTGAAAATAATAAGGAGAAGCAGGCAGAGCGCATTAATGCACTTCCAGTTACATGGTTATGAGTTTAAAATAACAAAAACAAACAAACACACATGTATCTCCATAAGAAAATGAGGACATGCCACAACTTCTGTTGGTTCTATGTAAAGTTAATTATAATTACAGCACTACAGAAAAGCAAATGAAAAGCTAATGTGTTATATAATATATAAGCATATAGTTTATATATTTTATATAATTATCTATCTAGCATTTATTTATAATTTATATAATTTATTTGATCTATAATTAAATAATTATTAATTTTTTTATCCCAAGCAAATTCTACCCCTTTAAGAAAACCAATTTGGAGTTTAAAAACCACTATCTTTTTAATTACTGGATGAATGAATGAATAATTTATCCCCAATAGTTTTCCCTAAAGGGAGGTTTAATACAATTTTGTATCATACACCATGATCAATCAATCAAACAAGTCTATCTACTAATCCACCCATCCTTTTACTTATTATTTAATAAACATTTTTTTTTCTTTCATGGTGTGGAGTTTCCATTTTTTTCTACTGTTTTTAATTTAGATAATGTTTTTTTACCCCAAAGCCAAATCATCACACCAAGCTTTTTATATTTGTACATTTTCGTAAAGACATTACTGAGCATGTTTAATAATCCAGAATATGTTTTATCATTGTGGGGCATTTCTGTGGTAAAGCCTGACCCACACACAGAGACAGGGGTTGTGATAGGTGTGATACTGACACTTCTGGGTTTGAAGGGAGGCTGTATCTCCAGTCTCTCCACTCGGTCCCAGTCTGTCCAGCGGAAAAAAGGATGCTCCCGCAGCTCTCTCTCTGCATCCTCTCCTCCACCCAAACGCTTAGCAGGGTTCTTGGTGAGGAGCTGCGAGAGAAACAGACGGAGAAAGAATGTCAGGAAAACAGAGGGACAGAAAGGGTGGACATTCAATTGTATGCTAATTTAAGTCATCTTTGTAAGAAGTTGTGTTATTATTAAAGATGGGATAGATTGCCCTGTGCAATGTGCATGCACTGTGAGCAAAGTATGTAGGCAGCAGAGATGAAAGAACAGGAAGTAGATTACCCCTTTACAGATGGCCACAGCCTCCTGAGAGAGACTCTTCGGATATGAAACGCTCTGTTCCATGATGGACTGAAACAGCTCCTCCTCATCTATGCCATCAAAAGGAGGCTGATGAAAAGAGAGAGAGAGACAGAGGGCGCCGGGGATGAAGATCTATTGAGAAAAGGACAAAATTAAAGGCTCAGGGAAGCAGAGGATGAACAATTACCTGCCCAGCCAGCATCTCATAGAGCAGGACTCCATACGACCACCAGTCCACTGCTTTACCATACGGCTGATACGCCACAATCTGAAACAACACACATCTGTTAGAACTGGGCTTTTTTCTTACATTTATTTGTGTATTTTGGGTATAGATTTCACAAAGTGTTAATTGAGAATGCCTTTAGAGTTCCAACTTAATTCTTTAATTAAGTTGCAAACAGGATGCAGAGTTATGATTTGAATTTATGGAAGTAAAATGACATTCAAAATAACTATATTTTTGCCAATAAACATGCTATCATGTACAAAAAAATTATATTTCTGAAAACATTAGATGATTTTAGAATGTGAAACAATTGAATTTATATTATTATTAGATTTGCATTTATATATCCTTAATATATAAAATATGTATATCATTAAAATTGGCTATTTTAATTTGAATATAACAAAATACCTACACTACCATTCAAAGTTTAAGGTCAGTAAGATTTTTTGCCAAATAAATACCTTTATACAGCAAGGATGCATTAAAATGATTAAAAGTGAGAGTAAAGGCATTTATAATATTACAAAAGATTTTCAAATAAATTGCATAAAAAAGCAGCAAAAACGTTTCTAGAGCAGTAAATCAGCATATTATTATGATTTCTGAAGGATCATGACACTGAAGACTGGAGTAATGGTGCTGAAAATTCAGCTTTGCCTTACAGGAATAAACTACATTTTAAAATATATTAAAATAGAATTTCAAACTGTAATAATATTATTAATCAAATAAATGCAGCCTTGGTGAGCAAAAGAGACTTCTTTCAAAAACATAACAAAAAAACTTACCGACCCCAAACTTCTGAATAGTAGTGTACAGTAGGCATTTAAATATATTCAATAAATGACACATTTTAATATAACATATTCATTAAAGACACTTCACAAAATACTCTTCAAAATGGAGCCAGCCAACATGAAGCAGGATGATCAGATGGAAATTTAAGTAGAGCTCTCGGTAAGTTTGTTCCTCTGTTCATGACTGTTGAATTTCTTTGAATTGTAATTCAGTAAATTCCACTTCCCATCATTCCAATTCAACATCCCGTGAAATGTGACCAATTAAACTCCCATTCCAACTCCTAAACTTAAAGAAGGCCGTTATTAAATTGATCTTGAATTTTGCCCATCCTTGCTAAATGCTTCGTAATTTCATAATGTTATATTCTCAAAATCTTATAAATTAGAAATATTCCCATTACAGAGTTAGATGGATGCTATTACAGCCCTCTCAATGTGCAGATAAGCTCATTAAAATCATATTAAAGATAATTACACAATAAAAATGCCAGTGTCTCTGTGTCAGCCGTGAGTGTGTGTGCCACAGCGTGAGAAAGAGAGATTAATTTCCTTGCCTGCAGGGACACATATTGCATCTTTTCAAAATGACAGGGACACAAAGATCAATGGCTTTTTCTCTTTTTTTCTTTTACATAATGTGATCAATGTGAGCCAGTTTAACTGCTGGGTTAATACAACTCTGACGCATACTGGGCTTCAGTAGACCCACAATCACATCGCCTTTCCATCACACAGCAAAACACAAACATTGACGATTTAGCACATACATGACTCGAGCGGGATGTCCGTCATGTCGCCGTGTAGTAAACACCGCAGTGAACCTCAATGAAATCACACAGAGACATGTAGATGCACACACACGCAGACATGTGCTGACTGCGCACATCCACCGAGTGTTCATGTAAACACAGAGCCGAGGTCATGAAGAAGAGAAGATGAATCAGACGGGAGCAGAAGGAAAGGAAACCTCAGGTGCGATGTAATCAGGAGTGCCACAGAAGGTCCGAGTTGGTGTCTCCTTTCATCATGCCTTCCCTACACATCCCAAAGTCCGCTATCTTTATGTGTCCTTCACTGTCCAGCAGGACATTGTCCAGCTTTAGATCTCTGCCGACCAGAGAAAGAGAGAGAATATTAAGTGATTGTAACATGTGGTGAGTTTGTGGAAGGAGACTGTCATCATGTACCTGTATATGATGCCTTTGTTGTGCAGGAAGAAAAGACCCACCGCGATCTCAGCAGCATAGAACCTGCCAACATGAAAATCTCTCATTAACTCCATTAACCACACAGTCTTCCACTGCAGGACAGAATCATGCCAAACAGGTGGATTCAGAAACAGAACAGAACCTAAACACCATAAAAAGTGAAAAAGCAAGCAATGGTTGTGGATTATTGTAACGTTTTTTGCAGTTGTTTGGACTCTCGTTCTGACGGCACCCATTCGCTGCAAAGGAGCCACTGGTGAGCAAGTGATGTAATAGTACATTTCTCCAAATCTGTTTTGATGAAGAATAAACTCATCTACAGCTTGCATGGCTGAGGGTGAGTACATTTTCAGCCCATTTTTTGAGCACAGAAGAGAAGTGCTAAACTTACGCTGCATGCAGTTCTTTAAACTTGCCGACGATTTGGATGTGATACATAAGATCACCACCGTTCACGTACTCCATGACGTAATACAGACGATCCTACAACACAAAACTGATTATCAGCAATCAGCAGATATGCAACTTCACAATACTAATAGGAATCAAAAAATGAATCCTCAATCTGTTTGCTTGTTCTCATGCTATACAAGTAAATAATACAGCAAACGAGACAGTAGATTAGTCAAATTATGAGACAAATATTTGTAAATTCATTAACAGAAACAAGACCTTGTGATCACACAAGGGCAGAAATATTGTATTTTTAATTATAAGAAATTATACTTACATTAAAGTATGAGTAAAGTGACTAATTAAAGTATCTATAAAAATACTTAGTTTTTACATTTAACTGAACTGACAGTAAAATAAACATAACAAATCTTAGTTTATGAAACACTGACGCAATGTATTTGACTGAAACCAGAGAACTTTGATTATAACCCTCAACCGTTTTCAAAATTAAAAACAAGAAATGTTCCTTTAGCAGCAAATCAGCATATTAGAATGATTTCTGAAGGATCATGTGACACTGAAGACTGCAATAATAATGAAAAGTCAGCTTTGTCATCACAGGAATACATTACCTTTTAAAATACAGACAATATTACTGTTGTACTGTATTTTTGATCAAATAAATTCAGCCTTCATTAATATATGAGACTTCTTTCAAAAACAATAAACTAGCTGTACTATGAAACTAACTGTACTTTGCACACCCTGCACAATGAATTATGAACTCTGCGTTGTACGTTTTCTCTGTTGCTTCAGTATTTGTCACCTACAGCCAAGGCAAGATAACAGCCCACTTTATCTCCAGAGGCATCTGACTACAGCATCTGGTGTCTGTAAGACGTGAACTTCTGATCAGTGGGATGTGCATTTGTCCACTGGGCAACTGCTAGCTTTGACAGGAAACTCGATTTCATGCGCTTGATACAATGAGACACAGTTTACATACACAAAGAAGTCCTTACCAAACACAGTCACATCGAGTGTTAGTTACAAATTCAATCGGCAGGGGAAAAAATCAAGTGATTTAACATCAATTCAAACCTTCACAAACCATTAAAGCCAGACATAAACACACACTCCTCTTTTTCTCTCTTTCAGTACTGCAGCTGCCAATGTATTTCATTAGGCTGATTGCCACTTTGCAATACGTGTCTGCTGAAAGAGGTCAGACAATTAACTCTATGAAAAGTCATTTTTCAAAGCAAAATGAGGCAACTATATTGCAAAAAGGCCCTCCAGATTCATTAGTTACAAAAATTATTTCTCATGTCAGAGTGAAATGATCGTCCAATCACCTTTTTATTACACAGGTTGTTCCAGGTTGCCAGTTTAGGACTCACATTACAGCATTCCAACAATTACACTGTCAGAAGCTTGTTATTTTGTTCACCCATTGTTCATGTTGACATTTTAAAAACTCTGTTAGTCAATATTCTAAAAGCAATCTGTTCTTGTGATTTGTCTCCCTCTCAAGACTGCTAACAGCCTTGTTCAGGGCAAATTAATCGAATCTATCGGTGCCTATCTAGGCCAATGTAAACATCCTTTTAATGAGGTAAAAGAAGAATACTTACGGTGATACTTTCATTTTTACTATGATTAAACAGCTTTACTCCATAACTAATACAGTCATTAATCTGGCATACAAACTTCAGAGGTTGATGAACAATCGAGGCATATTAGAAGCATAATAAAAGCTGTTTATTTTACATGGAGTGGGTTAACTTATAGTGGCAGCCATTTTTACATCACATGACCAGATTAATATTTAGGTGTGTTCATGGCATTTTGTAATTACCATAATTACTAGAAAATGCAGACATTCTACTTGAGGCCGTTCTCATTCTGAATTATGTGTTTCTACACAATTAATTGCCAAGATTTGAATATAATTTGACAAGACCACAGTTTAACAAGTAACAGATTTTACGCAAATGCTTTAACACTTTATTTAGCAGGAGATTAGACACTACTTATTTAAATCTGTGCAGGCTATATTCAACTATATTGTACGTCTTTTGTTTATTTTCAGATTCATCTTGCATTGTTAATAACAGGCAAAACAGAACAGAAATATTACATTTTATATTATATATTACATTTTAGTAGGTACTACAATATACTCTCGAAGCTGCCATCATTTGAATTGGTTCAGCATCAAGTTGCTGAAATCATGTGGTCAGAGAGTTTATAAATTGTATTTATGAGTTTTGTAAAGATATAAATGCTTTTTAGTGTGATGCTGCATCCACGCCACTAGGTGTCAATATACTATCAACCAACATAACAAAAACAAAAAATGACTGCGTTTCTGCCCTGGGAGACCCCATGTGGACCCACAAGATGTCAGTACTCGTGTTCCAGCTGTGCAAGGGTTCAGAAAAGGGAATAAAAATTGGCCCTGAAGGTGAAGAGTGCATCTGTTCCATCACTAAGGGCTGAATGACATTTCAGTTCATATATATTTCATAATTTACAAATGTGCATATGCATGTATAAACCTCATCCCCAGCCTCCCACTCTCTTTTAATCATTAACCCTTTACACACTCTCACACACACATCGATGAACACACAGACCTCGGTTTGAAAGGCGTAGTAGAGGGAGGTCAGGAAGTGAGGTCGCCCCACGAGGCCCAGCACTCTTCTCTCCACCATGGCGCTCTCTGTGTCCTCATCCTGAAACAGCACGTCCTTCTTCAACACCTTCACCGCAAACAAGCGCTCGCTGCCCCTCTCCTCTGCCAACAGAACCTGCGGGATGACAAGGAAACCTTGCGCTAACACTTATTGAACATTAATAATTAAGATCATCATCTTCTGCTCACATTCCTACAGCAGCGACTCGATTGGGCAAACACAAAGCAAGAGCAGAAAACATCATTCAAAGCGAGTTTAACATTAATAAGGGAACATTACCTCAAATCAAACAAAAAAATGAACAGAAATTCATTTCATTTACTCGTGTGATCCTGTTCTATTCCTGTCTTTTTTCTGCTTTGTGTCATTTTTCTATCTCTGGGTCCCAGGTCTCTCTCCTCTGCTCTTCTCTTTAATCTCTTCCCTCATTTCTATCCTTTCTTTAGCACAGTTCTACGCCCTGGAGGATGTGCTGTCTACTGAGTATAACCCTGGCCTCTTATATAACCAAAAAATCTTGTGAGGACACACACACACACACACAAGTGTGCGCACATGCGTATGCACACCAGATATACTCGTGCACACACAACATCTACATTAAAATGATTTTATATACTGTACATGAGCACAACCGCAAAGGCAACAAACATTCCCCCACACGCTCAAACAAGAGAGTGCAAAATGCACACACACACACACACACACACACACACACACACACACACACACACACACACACACACACACACACACACACACACACACACACACACACACACACACACACACACACACACACACACACACACACACACACACACACACACACACACACACACACACACACACACACACACACACACACACACACACACACACACACACACACACACACACACGCATGCATGTCATTCCTCCTGAGGGATCAAACAGCTCAGAGTCCTTCACTTGTGTACTCTGCGCTGACACACGACAACAGCATTTAGATTCTGCTCAGCACAGACAGAAGAACTGAGCGTTTTGTTTGACTAAAACAAGGCATTCGTTCTGAAATATTCCAACAATCCCATGGCTGCTCTTGGATTTGCAATCACCAGGAGTCTCTTACACATATCACAAATTCTGCTTTATTTATCACATAACAAAATCGTCCGAACACACAAATGACCGTGTGCCACATAGCTCCAGGTAGTTTAAGGGGAATAAGGTCTGCATCTCACTGGGCCTTGAGTCAGAGCTTCTGCCTCCAAGAGGAAGTGAGGCAGAGACACAGCTGCAAATTTTAGATAGGGAAATCAGCCCCCTCTTCTTGCAGCTGGGACCAAAGCTTTAACGTTTCCCCTTCTGCCTGAATTAGCAGCAGCAGCCCAGGAACGAATGAGACAAGGGCCTAATTCAGTTCCAAGGACATTTTACCCTTCGCACTCCTTATTGCATCTACAGGGAACATGGAAGTAGATGTGTTTGTTGATGGGTGAGTGTGGTCTCATGTAGCCTGACTTTCGGCATAAAAATCTGGTCTGCCTTGCAGCCTGTTTTGTCTCAAACCCACCTACTGAGGCGGAAGGCCAAAGTATACTTATCTTATAACCCCCCTCGTACAAGTGCTTGTCAACAAGGCCATGTATTGTTGTTATGTTCTCTAGTAGTTTATTGTTAGTGTACCGTCTCTGCCATGTTTTTGTGAAAAACAATCTGGCCAGTGTTGCCACCTTGTGGACAATAATAATTAATAAAAAACAGTATGCAAGTTGAGTAGCATGTCCTAATTCATAGCGTTCATAAAACAGTAGGCAAAAAGTACCTAATACAAATGTAGTAGCTACTAGTGTTTGGTCCTAGTACTTAACCAATTGAATGGGAGACATTTATTAATGTTATGTTGTTATTTGCTTTTTCTTTCATGTTGCATGTCATCTTTACTCAGTAAAATCCAAAATGTCCTGAGTCCATGTCCAGTTCAAGTACAAGTCCACCTGATTCCAAGTTCATTCATAACTGCAGTCAAAGTCAGTTTCAGTTTCGAGTTTGAAGTCCAAGTCCAAAGTTGAAGTGCCCCAACTCCTGTACCTACTATACAGGATCCGATTTAGGATGCAGCAACGGTTTTTCAAAGTATACTCAATTTAATTCAGCACATGCACAAGTTTCACCATTGTCTAGTGTTCGTGCTATTTATCTCCAGAAGTTATGAGCAATAAAAATGTCTTTGCCCGTTAAAACTACAGTTGTGGGTGTGTCTTATAGGGATTATTCACAGAAAATGCTAATTCTGGAATCATTTACTCACTCTCAAGTAATTCCAAACCTGTATGATTTACTTTCATCTGTGGAACATAAGAGACGATAAATTGAGAATAGTTTTGCATTCAATGGAAGTCAATGGTAACCATAAAATTTGGCTTTACTAGCACAAGTTACACAGGTTTGAAATGACACGAGAGTGAGTAAATGATGACAGAATTTTCATTTTTGGGTGAACTATTATTTTAACCCCAACACAAGAGCTTGTCAACGTCACCAGCTATTATTGTTGATGTCTCCAGTAGTTTGTAGGTGTTGTTCTGTCTTGACAGTGAAACAACAGCCTGGGCCCAGTGCCGATCCTAGACATCTGGGGGCCCTACGCAGAACTGGGTCGTCGGCGCGGGGGTGTGTGTGTGAAAGAATGGATGAAACGCATTTGTCCGTCTTTCGCTCCATCTCAAATCGCGCTCGCAGAAAGTGCACATCTCTTCCACGGCTCCGTACGCTTTCAACTACTTTTTTAATTAAAATTAAAACATATTTGAGAGAAAGGGGGCCCTCTGGTGTTTCGGGGGCCCTACACAGCTTGTGTATTCTGCGTATAGGGAGGATCGGCTCTGCCTGGGCCAGTGTTGGACAAGCTAAATTAAGACAAACTAATTAGTACAAAAAAAAATATTCAAAGCACTTGTGTGAGCGGAGCGTATAGACAACACTTGATGATTAATAAATTAACTCCAATGCACTGTACTGTAACTAATCTAGTTTAAACTTGAAAGGGACTAATCTATATATTTGTCATAGATTTGATGTCTCTAAGCTCCCAGACTTATTATTTTGTCATTCAAAGCAATCACAGTATCAACTCATTAGCTTGTAAACATAATTTGTTTACTGACAGACTAATTATAAAAAATGGTGTCTTTACTCTTGGAAACTTCGTGAAGTCAGCCAAACAGACTGAAACTTGTTGATCATAGTCCGCGCTTGTCATTTTGGTGTTCAATATGCATCAGACGGTCAGTGAACAGAGTGGGCGGACTGTGGGAGTTCTGTCTGAGTCTGAGTCTAGAGAGTTTCCTTTAAAGATTTCTGTTCCACTGACAACCAGGAGAAGAAATACAACGATTTATTACACATGCAGCAGGGTCCAAATGTCAGTGAAAAGTTGACTTGAAAAATTAGGTGTTTACTTGCTTGATGACAGCATACACTATTAATTTCTCATTTTTCAAAATCCTGAATACAATTTTCAGGTTTAAATTTGATTTTGAATCCCATATTTGTTTCATTGTTTCATTGTGTATGTGTGTATGAAAACATATGTAATTTAAAGTACCTTGCCAAAACTCCCTTTGCCCAGAACCATGAGGAAGTTGAAATTGTGCAGCCCGAATCGGCCTTTGCCCGTGTGCAGTGCAGTGGGAGTCAGATTTAGAGCAGGAGGGGTCACAGTAGAAACAGGCATCAGCACATTAATATGAGCAGGAGGAATAGAGGGCATGATAGCAGCATCTGGTACCTTCAGAAATGAGGAGAAAGATGGGATGAGAGAGAGAGAGTGAGAGAGAGAGAGAGAGAGAGAGAGAGAGCACAAGAATAGTTTGTTTCAATAAAGAACTACACTGCCCTCCTGTGGATGTGCTATGATAGTGACACAATTATGGTGCTCACTGAATGTGGTCAGACTAATATGACATTTACAGAATTTGTAGATGTGGCTGTTTGGGACTGCATGATGTCAAAAAGAACATTTGATTTGAGCTGGATGTGTTTATTTGTGGATCTGAGACGACCCTAGGCTTCTACAGCACTTTCTTGGCTGAATATTGCATGTTGACACTTTTATCTAAAGTGACTTACAGTAAATCTATTACTGGGATAATATCCCCTGGAGCAAAATGGAGTAAAGTGCTTTGCTCAAGGACTCAATGATGACGTTTTATGGATAGTCACTTGAAGATTTTAGCCAACAACTTTTCTGTTTTTACCACAATTTATGGAAGGCAACTCAAAAGTTGCATGCTACACTTTGAAATAATGAGAATAAAGTCAAAATATTTTGAGAAAAAGTTGAAATGACGAGAACAAATTCGAAATAGTTTGAGACTAATGTCACAATTATGAGAATAAAGTCAAAATGTTTTGAGAATAAAGTCTAAATTATGAGAATTATATTGTAGCAATTAAAGTGATAATATGTTGAGAGTACAGTCTATAATGCGCATTTAAATGGCCCAGATCGGGAGCACCGGGAGAACGTCTTCGATTGCATTCATTATTGTAGTGCACCAGCCACACAACAATAGCAATACGCTTTGTGCTTTTGGCACTTTTAATATAAAAAGTAGTCTCAGCTTTTATAGTGAAATACAAGTGTGTTTTACAATAATGTGTTTTTCAAGCTCTTTAATGTGGCGTGACAGATTCATATGAATCAATTAATTAAATTATATGGTTTTCTTTTTAAATATTCCACCACCTACTACGTAAAAACATCTGTGGTGTCCAACCTTTCATTCCTTACATGTACTGTATTTAATTAAAAACAACAATAAAACAATCTAAGGTTAAAGTGGGCTCCAAATTATTGTTGTCTTTTCTGAGGTATATAACGTTAAGTGACTACGAGCTGTTTTATTCAAGGTATAATACAGCAAATGATTGGAAATAATATTCCATCTCTTCAAATCCATTCATTATTTGTAGTGCGCCAGTAATCACAATAAGCTTTGTGCTTTGTTGCTTTTAATATAACACAGCTCAACTTTCAAATTCTGTCAATTTTATCATGAAATACAAATTATAAAGGTTTTTCCTCTTTATTTAAAGTTATAGCATGGTATAAACTTGAAGCAACATCAGAAGGCATGGGAAAAACAGTATAGCCTAATTTAATGAAACGAATGTCTCATTGTAATCGTAAAGATTATTGATTCATATGCTGCTTAAACTGAGGCGAATACAATGGTATTACTATTTTGACTTTATTCTTGAAATATTTCAGCTTTATTCTCAAAATATTTCGACTTCATTCTTCAAATATTTTAAATTTATTCTCCAAATATTTAACTTTACTCTCCAATATTGTAACTTTATTCTCCAAATATTTAACTTTATTCTTCAAATATTTTAACTTTATTCTCCAAATATTTAACTTTATTCTTCAAATATTTTAACTTTATTCTCCAAATATTTAACTTTATTCTCCAAATATTTTAACTTTATTCTCCAAATATTTAACTTTATTCTCCAAATATTTAAACTTTATTCTCCAAATATTTAACTTTATTCTCCAAATATTTAAACTTTATTCTCCAAATATTTAACTTTATTCTCCAAATATTTTAACTTTATTCTCATATTGCTATGACTTTTATTCTCGTAATTTTGTATTTTTTCTCAAAATATTATGACTTTTATCTCGTAATCTTTGATTTTTTTTTATTTTTTTTTTAAATGGCACTAAAACGCCATCGCAGATCATAAATGTGACAATTCACAAAAAAGTCAGCAGGAATTAGTACAAATAAGCATAATAACATTAAAAAGTGCAGATGAAATGAGAGTACCTGCAGGTCTGGGTCAGGTACAGGGATGTTATAATACTCTCCCTCATCCTGGTTGAGTAGTTTGAACCAGCCGCTGACTGAACGCCTGAATATCTCACTAACGCCGAACGACAGAGAACCCATGAAGTCATTCCGTGAGGTCCGATCCCAGTCCCAGACCTCTACAGACAAACGCCTGTCCCACTGGCTCCCACGCACTGATCTACACACAGACAGGAGGACAGAGAGAGATAACCTAAGCATCCACACAGAAAACCACAGCAACAACGTCTGCACCATTCACACATACAAACAAAGAAACACAAATAAGACTCACAAGATGAAGCTCTCGTTCCAGATAGGGTCGAGCGTAGAACGGACGGTTTTGGTTTTCTGCTTGCTCTGGCTTTTTGGATCAGGAATAAGTTTGAGCTTCACATAAGGGTCCGACAGGCCGTTAGGATCCATGGGTATCAGGTTATATGCTTCATGCACTAAAACATATATTAAACATCGAGAACTGATTATGTGTGTTCATGCATACCAGTACTGAATATTGCATGAATTATACCATGCAACAGAACAAAGTGAATATCTCTGTGGTTGTGCTGCTATGCTCCATACAGTGAATGTGCTTTCAGCTGTATTGTTAAATTGACCTGTCAGATTGACATGCAGCTGGTTGTCTTTAAAAGAACAGCGGTGCATTTTAAAAGCTCACATTCTCTGTAGAGCATTAGTAGTCTTCTCACTACTCATTAGTCTCTCTACGGTGGCGCTGATCTAAGAGCCACAGGCTTAGTTAAGTTGACACAGCGCAGCTAATGCATTGTAAAACAGCAGATTGTGTGTGTGTATAGTTGGCTTTTTCCTCATGTACTGATGATGCTATATGCACACATTTCCCTCTGATGGAGGAAAGCTGAGCTGTGCCATGCGGCTCATAATGCTTCTCCAATGAGCTTCCTTAAACAGCAAATTCTCTCTGTGAGCAAGGAGTAATTCGTCACTGGGGTATAAATTAGGGCTGGGAATCGAACCTCAAGAAGATACGATACGAATCATAAGCACCAGTGCGACTGACCCAATCAGCATATTTTGCACCCAAGAGAGATTCAAAGGTTTCTACAACATGTTTTTGCAGCGTTGAGTAATGTATCGCAGACAAATCTATTGATTCCTTGAACGCAATATTAATCAGAATCCACTCACTGCTCAAAACACCTGAGTTATGCAAACTCGAGTCCTCTCACTATAACAAAGTCACGATGGAAATAAAACATTCATTGTGCAGTGGAACTTTGTGAGATTGTGTTGAAAGGTGAGCTTTTAAAGTGGATTTTAAAGATTATTAAGGGAGTTTGCAAATGTGATTGATTTGATACACACAGTTCAATGAACAAGAAGTTAATATTAAGTTACTTACATTGTCTGAGTCTGACTATAACAATTTGCCCGATTTTGCTCTATTTCTTCAACGAATATAGCTTCAAAGTCACAGTTGAGCCTCTGCGCATCTCCAAGTAAACACAGTGATGTTTTGTTTATGAAAGAAGGCATTTTTAAACTAATCTTATTTAATGATTCAACTACCCATTCACAAACTTACAAGCCCCTGAATGAATCAGCCGTTCAAATGAATCAATTGAATGAATGATTCAGTGATAAACTCAGTGACTTGCCGCCACCTGCTGGCAGTTTTAGTTTCATTTTTAAAGTATCCTTTCAGTTATTTAAATCATTTCAATCAATATTTCTGTTTTTCTAAATGTTATATTTAAAGTATAAAGTATGTGATTTTGAGGGCATACGCGGAAATCCCAGGTGTTTGGTGATGAGTTTTTGGCTCAAGGTCTGCATTTAAAGTCACACCAGAGGTGTTCAGCTGGGATTAGGACTTGGCTTTCTGCAGACCAGTCAAGTTCTTCCACACTGACTGAATCATCATTTCTCTTTGATCCTTGTCTTATACACAGAGACACTGTCATGTTAGAATAGAAAAGGGTTCTGTCCAAACTGTTGCTATAAAATTAGAAGCACACAATTCCCTAGAATATCATTATATGCTTAAACATTAAGATTTGTACTCATGGAAATTACTAAAGTAGTCAAACCTTTCATTAAAAGGGGGTGACCCAATACTTTTGGCAATATAGTGTATATATATATATATATATATATATATTCTCAAGAAAAGTATTTGTATGGTAATTTGTTTCCAACAATATCTTGGGAAACAGAATTTAATGGTTGCGTTTGACAAAAGCACTCAAAAGTATACTTTTCGTACAGAAGAAAACTTTCTTAATGAAAGGATTAAAAAGGAAAGTTTTCTCACTATTTCTTCCCATAATGCTCTGGAAAGAGTATAAATAAAATTGTTTATTGTGTCATTTTTAGGAATGTAACATATAAAAACGATTTGAACATTAAAATAAAAAAGGTCAAGACATCTTATGTGGCACAGCACAAAAATAAAAACTTGTAGCATATAATAACAAGTAAAACATATACGTTCCCACAAAAACATCAAGGGATACTACAGTAAACTGCATTCATGAATGTGCTATTTGAGAAGACAGTCACACGTTATTTTAAGGTCCAATTCTCACAATTAACAAACCATTAACTACGACTTTTGCCTCAATAAACTCCTGAGGTAGTAAGTTTAGGTCAGAATATGTGCTTTATAAGTACTAATAAACAGCCAAATATGCTAATAGGTATGCTAATAAGCAACTAGTTAATAGTGAGAATTGGTCCCTATACTAAAGTGTTACCGAAAAGTCTAATCAGTTTGTAAAAGTTACAGTTATGTTCACCTGTGACATATATGTCCTCTTTCTCTCCACGCACGGTCAGGCGAATCCGTCCTCTTTTCTCAGTGTGGTCCTGTCCGCACAGGCTCGGGACGCTGTTCTCACAGCGCTTGTGTACATTCATGTCACAACCTCTCTCACACAGACGCACAAACACACACATACCACAAAAATAAAGGAGAAAGAAAGAGTGAGAAAAAAATGACATATAATATACTTATAGTCTCCTTCCAGTCCAAAAACAAACAATTATAAGGAGCAGTCTGCCCAATAATGCAAACCTTTTATATCTACAAACAGTGTTAACAGCCACTACAGTACGCTGTACGTTACGAGACAACATGCTGAAACAGCAAGTGCTGTCAGCTGCCACCGTCTGCTTTATTATGTTCTGAAAGTGTCATGCCAATTATATTAGATGACATGGTTGTTATTACATGGATTAAATCAGAGTTAACGGGAATTAATTCAATCTAATATACAGTATGAGATGTCTATTAAAAGCCTGAAAAGCATTACTCTACAGTTACATATAACTGCATGAAATTGTGTTAATGAAATGACAGCAATCTTGATGATTGTGCTATGCTAATTTAGATCTAAGAATTGATACAATAGAAATGTAAACGGTAAAATGTTTTAATATAATATTGTTTTGTTATACTGTATTGTGGTTTCATAGTATTAGTGTTCTATTGTGGAATTCTAATTAAAATGACAGAACAAGAAATGTTATATATATATATATATATATATATATATATACACATACATACAGGTACATCTAAAACAAATGTAATATGGTGAAAAAGTTCATTTTTGTCTTGTAACTTATTTCAAAAAGTTAAACTTTCATATATTTTAGATTCATTACATGTAAAGTAAAATACTTCAAACGTTTTTTGTTTCAATTTTGATGATTAGAGCTTACAGCTAATGAAAGTCAAAAATCAGTATCTCAAAATATTAGAATATGTGACCCTCTCTGTGAAATCCAGGCTAAAGTCTCAAAATCTAATTATGAGATAACAAGCATCACATTTGGATTTCAACCATTAATTTTACTATAATTTCAATCTTTGAAATGGCCTTACTCAGTCAATTTTAAAGATATGAAGTTTACATTTTCACAGAATGTTATTTACCTTACTAAGGATGATTTTATGTAGAAAACAGTAAATCACACAAAAAAAATCGACTTTAGCTGGGTTTTCACAGAGAAGGTCACATATTTATATTTGAGTTTCAATGAATGACCATCCATACAGTATAAATTCTGGGTATCTCTTGTTCTTTGAAACCAAAATAATGGGGAACACTGCTGACTTGGCAATGGTCCAGAAGACGATCATTGACGCCCTCCACAAAGAGGGTAAGTCACAGAGTGTCATTACTGAAAGGGGTGGCTGTTCAAGGAGTGCTGTATCAAAGCATATTAAATGCAAAGTTGACTGGAAGGAAGAAATTCGGTAGAAAATGTGCACAAGCAACAGGGATGACCACAATCTTGAGAATACTGTCAAGCAAAGCAGATTCAAACACTTGGGAGGGCTTCACAAGGAGTGAACTGAAGCTGGAGTCAGTGCATCAAGAGTCAGACATCTTCAGGAAAAGGGCTACCAAGCCACTTCTGAAACAGAAACATTGTCAGAAGCATCTTACCTGGGCTAAAGAGAAAAAGAACTGGACTGTTGCTCAGTGGTCCAAAGTCCTCTTTTCAGATGAAAGTACATTTTGCATTTAATTTGGAAATCAAGGTCCCAGAGTCTGGAGGAAGAGTGGAGAGGCACAGAATCCATGTTGCTTGAAGTCCAGTGTGAAGTTTCCACAGTCAGTGATGATTTGGGCTGCCATGTCATCTGCTGGTGTTGGTCCACTGTGTTTTCTGAAGTCCACAGTCAACGCAGCCATCTACCAGGAAATTTTAGAGCACTTCATGCTTCCTTCTGCTGACAAGCTTTATGGAGATGCTGATTTCATTTTCCAGCAGGACTTGGCACCTGCCCAAATTGCCAAAGGTACCAAAAGCTGGTTCAATGACCATGGTGTTACTGTGCTTGATTGGCCAGCAAACTCGCCTGACCTGAACCCCATAGAGAATCTATGGGGTATTGTCAAGAGGAAGATGAGAGACACCAGACCCAACAATGCAGATGACCTGAAGGCCGCTATCAAAGTAACCTAGGCTTCCATTACACCTGAGCAGTGCCACAAACTGATCACCTCCATGCCACGCCGCATTGATGCAGTAATTCATGCAAAAGTAGGCCCAACCAAGTATCGCAGAGTGCATAGAAATGAACATACTTTCCAGACGCCTGACATTTCTGTTTAAAATATCCTTTTTTATTGATATTTTATGTAATTTTCTGAGACACTGAATTTGGGGTTTTCATTATCTGTAAGCCATAATCAACAAAATTTCAAGAAATAAAGGCTTGAAATATTTCACTCTATGTGTCATGAATATATTATAATATACAGGTTTCACTTTCTGAAATGAGTGACAAAAAATATTGACCTTTTTCATGATACTCTAATTTTTTTAGATGAACCTGTATGTACAGTATATATATTTATATTATATATATCATTATATTATTATACAGTACTGCTTGTGTTATATTTTGGATTATCACTAAAATAATACTATAAATATAAAAAATATATTTTAAAAATCTTAAAGCAACACTATTTTATTAGCTTTTTTTATTTAATCAAAACTGAACTGGCAAAGAATTTAGCCTTAATTATATTATATTTGCCAAATAAGTCATGGGAACTACTGTGAAAATCCAGGTAAATATACTGTAACTACATTGTTCTAAGTTCACAGCATGTCAGTCTACAGTCTAGAATAGATGAACTTCATTTGGATCTCAATATAAAGACTCACTGACACATTTCATGCCCTGATGTATGAGGCCGTACAGCAGAGACCCACAGTGATCACAGAAGGTTGGACTGGAGTATGTTTGTACTTTAAACACGTGTTTGCTCTTGAGATCCTGGAGAGAGGGACAGACAAAAACATTGTACTCGTTTAATTATTTAATTGTTTAGTCCGCCGGCAAAAGCACTTTGATGTGATTTGATATTTAACACAGAGGGACACCATGTACACCCAGTTCTTGGAAACGGTTGGGCCATGAGAGAAAGAAACAGAGATTTAAATGATGTGTCTGATAAGAAACTCTCTCATACTGTTCTTTGCTCTGTAAATAGGACACAGACACAGCAAGCATATGCACAAACAAACACAGATCCTCTACTTCCCCTCTGGTCTCTCTCTCTCTCTCTCTCTCTCTCTCTTTAAAGGTCCAGAGGAAAGGCTTCATTTTGAAGTGACTTTTTCACTGGGAGCCAATTAGCTAGAGCTATTTTGAGGATGAATGGTGGATGAATATATGAGTTCAGCTCAGCTGTGAAAACTGAATCCTCCTAAATGCCTAAACCCTCTCCACCCCTCCCTGGTTTCTCTCTCTCCCTCATTCTCTGTATGCTGCCTGCTCCTTTTCTTCATCCTCTGACAATCTTCCTCTTCACTTCTCTTCTTCTCTGTCAGTCTGCCTCATCTGCTTCTCACACGGGCATCCTTGTCTACCCTTCCTTACGGCCTAGTCGCACCTGCACAGCCTTTTACAACCATTTTATTTAGCTGCTTATGAAAAAAATCTCAGTCTTGAAGGGTGAAATAAAGACTGCAGCTCTGTTCAGAAACTAGTATGTTGCATCACTGCCTATATAGGCAGCTGGCAGGGGCTCTGCATGTACATGCCGCCGCTAATGCACGCACACCTTAATTCCTTCACACCACACTCTGCATTTCAACCATGTGCATGTACATGAGCAATACTGACGGCATACCATCCAGGGGGTGAAACTGAATGAAGCATACAGCAAGAGACTCCCACAGATGAATTCATTAAAAGTGATTCTAATAATTAAGGAATTTGAACATTTATATTATTATATTATGATTTATAGTTATTTATAAATCCTTGCAAGACTGACAGGATTTCGCTGTAAATGCTAACAAGCTGTCTATGCACAAAGAAACTGAGAAGTTAAATTAGTTATAATATATAACATAATAGATTTATTGTTATAACAATATAAATAATATAATATAATTTTAACAATTGTATTTGCAAGTCTGACTTTTACCTAATTTCAAATTAATTGGAATAAATAAATAAATAAAGTTAAGCAGATAAACATTAATGAGTTTAGGCAGGGGACTTTTATGTATTTTGTATTTATTATATTATATTATTTATCACAGACACATATACTGGGTAAAATAATACATTTTTAATTATGCAAACTATTTTTAATCACTTTTGTACTGAATGAAATATACAGTAGGTTTATAATCAACATTTATCTCACTTCATCATAATCATTGTCGCAATGCATTCCCCGCTAAAGATGTGGGGATGTGATGTCAAAAGAAAGTATATTTGCAGGCAGCAAAATTAAGTTTTCTGCCTTTTGAAACGGCGTTTGGAAGCGGCCCATGACGCCTTTGATCAAAAGAGCTGCCTATATAGGCTGGATTTGGAACAATGGAAGTGTGCTACAATATAGCTTCTTCCTTGCTTTTCTCTTTCACACGTATTCTTACACTAACTCTGCACTACCGGAGTGTGAGTGGCAGTGTAACACCATCATATCACATCCCCTGCACGTTTTATCACAGTGTAGCACGAATAAGAGAGAGCAAGAGAGAGAGAAAATTGATATTCTTTTCCCCTTAAAGCCTCCTCTTATAAAGAAGGAATGCAGGAGAGAGCAATAAAAGGCTCGTCAAGAAAAGGAAAAGATGAGTGTGACGGTGAGACCTACTTCCATATTGGCTTACTCAGCCAAAAAAATAAATGGCTTGCCATGCAAAAATGAAGAGGCGAGAGACGGATGGGCTACGGATGATACAGTAGAATAAAAGATGAACTGTGGTGATCAAAGCAGAACATCAAGCATGAAAAGAAGAGTTAAATGATGATCAAGCAAAATAATGAAAGGAAAATACAAATAATATAGAGTGAAAGGACACAAAAAAGAAAAGCTAAATAGCAACAAAGACGACACTGTATACATTAACAGTACATACATACCTCTGCTTTGGGAGCAGTGATGGCTCCGGGACAAGTAAATGTGACAAACTCATGGCAGCGTTTGTGCACCACAAAACTGCAGACTAAAAGAAACATATACCATATCTAGTAAAGCAATTCTGTTGTGTCATGATATGCAAGTCATCAAGGTTTATTAAGTAAAATGGAACACACTAGATTAATAGTTTATATGCTAATGGCTTATAGGAGATTATTCATTTACAATGAAAAGCTCATTTTTCAGAATTCAATCAGAAATATTATAGGCAAGATTTACTAAATAGGGCAAATTAGCACGAGAACGCAATCCCATGAAAATGGCAATGAGAGTGGAAAGTTCTGCGGGTGATCTACAGACAATCCTCAAATGAAAGAAAACAGACGCAGCCAGTTCATTTCCATACTGACCAATGCAATCAACAAAGAGCAGCGCAAATTAGCGTAGGGTCGCAAACGAGCAGAGCTGATGATAATCACGTTGGTGCAAAATGGGTGAAGACAAGCTTCTTTTGGGAGTTTAATAGAGCACATACAAGTAAACTGACTACCGCAAACCTCAGGATTCCTGCATTTTCCATCTCAAAATTCCATACTTTTTCAGACTCAGTAGATTTTCAGACCACGCTTAACATAAATGGTTCATATGAGCATTTTTTTATATTTATATTTGGTATATACCTGTAAATATTTATGTTTTTTCAGGGGTTTATTCGTTGATTTTCTCAAAGTGACAACATACAGAGCCTCTAAAAAGTGTTCCTGTGGCTCAGTGGTAGAGCATTGCATTAGCAGCGCAAGAGGTTGTGGGTTCAATTCCCAGGGAACACATACTGACAAAAAATGTATAGCCTGAATACACTGTAAGTCGCTTTGGATAAAAGCGTCTGCTAAATGCGTAAATGTAAAACTTCACATCTTCAAATCTTTTTTGTGCCCTCTAGAAATGTGTATTGGAATTTTTCTTGCGTGCTAACGCATTACAATGTCTAGTTTTATCTACTGTGTATATACAGTATATATAACCTATTTCCTTTGTGCATCACTGCTATATTACAATGAAGATAATGAAACCTGGAAATTACTCCGATCAAATTTCCATACTTTTCCAAACTGCGTAGGAACTCTGAAACCTAAATCGCCTCGCATGATTCACTTAAACACTCTCCTCTCATATAATTAGCTTCTGAAAGAGAAACTCCAACAAACGCATATGCAACCAGGTCAGCTGCAAAAATAACTGTCTCCACACCTTTGCATCGCTCATGTTTCACTGCTTGCTGATAGTAGTTGGCACTAGACAGGGTTTGCAGTGGTGCAAGCTGTTAGTAAATCTGGCCCTAAATGTCATAATTCGTGATAAAAATCATAATGCAGAAAAAATACACTGTTATAGTGGGATTAAATCGAGGAGTATGTTATATTGCTACAGGTCTTTTTAAAGTTGTGATGTAACGGAAGTAGCGTCAGATCTTTTTTCCGTTTTGTGCACTAAAAAATTGTATTTAACTAAAAATTATGAGGTTCAAAATGTACAAAATTATACACACATGGATGAAACGTTTACAATAAGATCAAATAACATACACTTAGAAAGGGTGAATTGTTCATGCTGACTTAAAGTTATAAACCTTTTTGGGCATTTCTGACTACAGGACAGTACAGAGAACGGACAAAAAGTGAAGTGAGAAAGAGAGAGGGGAACGAGATCAGAAAGAATCACAAGCTGGGATTTGAACTCAAGTCAAAAAATGGCTTTGCTCAGATATTGCCATCTCAGCTTGGTGAGCTTACCTATCGTCAAAGATGAATTGCTTCAGCAAAACACTTTAGGATCATCACAGGGCCATAACCACTATAGACACTGATAGGGACATGTACTGTAGTCCCCCAATATTCAGATCAAATTGAGGCCTACACTTTAAATGTGGCCCTGTTTAAATATTGAATATTTAGTTAATTCCTTGGATCTTCATGCATGATAACAATTAACGGCACTTATTTCATAAATAGCTAACAAAATGAATGGCTTATGAAAAACAGAAACACTGCTATAGATAGGCATGAAAATTTTATCTGTGGAATGAATTTAAATATGGTAAAATATGCGTTATACATTCAAAATGATTACCTTGACACTGGAATCCTTGCTTTCCAATTCCCCTGTAAAACATAAACAACAACTCACATCATGTGTCTAATTATATTGTGTGTAATTGCAAAGATTTGTGAAAAGAGGAGATCATAGAGCTGTGGTGTTGTGTATGTGTATGCGCTCAGAGGGCAAACAGAAGACATAAGCTGCTGAGGCCGTGACAGATAAGGTAATTTCAAGAATCCTCATCTGACGGGCAATTTAAGAGCTCTTCAGTTCACCATAATAACAGGTTGCTCTGCTCCTGATATCTTTGCTATGCAAAACACAACTTAGCATAAATCCCTCAAGTGCTAAAATAAGATGCTTTGGCACCCAACACTTTGGGCATGATCTGCTCTGAAATGCATTTAAGTGTATATACGACTCTTTAAGAGCATCCTTCAGATCAATCAACATCAACATATCCTCAGAAATATAGGTTGAGAGAGGATAAGGGCAAAGAGACAGCAAGATGGAAAAAAAGGATTCAAGTTAATAGGATTCAACAGTGATTTATCTACTGTAGGGTTTGTTTGGGTGAATTATTCCACAGTCACAGTCATTCCTGATGACATTGACCTGAACTCACCCTATACTTTATTAAAAATATACTAAAACTTATATTTCAAATAAATGTTGTTATTTTGAACTTTGTATGCATTAAAGAATGCTAGAAATGTGTCATGATTGCCACAAAAATGGCAAGCATCACAACTAGTGCTGTCAAACAATTAATCGTAATTAATTGCATCCAAAATAAATGTTTTTGCTTACATAATATATGTGTGTACTGTGTATATGTATTGTGTATTTATAACAACACACACACACACACACACACACACACACACACACACACACACACACACACACACACACACACACACACACACACACACACACACACACACACACACACACACACACACACACACACACACACACACACACACACACACACACACACACACACACACACACACACACACACACACACACACACAGTGTACATTTTGAAAATATTTACATGTATATATTCATTTTAGAATGATTTCTGCAGGATAATGTGACACTAAAGACCGGACTAACAGCATCTTCGCCATCACAGAAATAAATTATACTTTAAAACATTATTAAAATAGAAAACCGCTAAAGTGTTTGGAAGAGTTATGACATTTAATTTCAGTAGTTTTACTTAGAAATCAATTTAAACATTTTGATGGTACTCATACCACTGACAGATAGTAGGTTAGGAATACTTTGAGTTTGTGCAAATTATAAAGCAAAAAAATATACAAATGTACTTTACAATGCTTTGGAAATGCTGTACTCCAATAGACATAGCTATAAAACGTCAATGAATTGAAATGAATGGACGGAAAGAGAAACATGCATCTATCAGAAGCTATTTGTGTTGTACTAATGAACATGAGGTCTATAAGTGGGCAATGCATGGGCCATATGGCCGGCCGCAGTTCTATGCGGGTTCTGTGGAGCTTGTGGTTAAATGGCAGCTCAAACAGAGCGGACTGCATCATTTAAGAGGCCCCTCAAGGCATGAGTTTTATGAGGCATGAGAACAAGCGTAGTCATGTAACACTCGTGCGGGACAGTGTTCTTCTGCCCTCTCTGTGTATGTCATCGAAAGTGTGCTCACTGTAAATGTCAACTGAGTTCTTTAGTCTTGTTTTCTAGTAAAAAATGTAATTATTTATAGATTAATTACTATATTTACACAATTAACAACAGCATATGTAGAATTATGTATATTACTTAATCTTACCGCACCATTTTTTTTTTCCCAAGTATAAACCTGATTAAGTTTTAATTAGGCTTAAATTAATGTATGGTTTATTTGGAAATATTCTTTATTGGAAGACAGCAATTTTTATAATTGCATTTTTTTACATACACCACCATTCAAAAGTTTGGGGTAATTAAGATAGATATTTTTAAAGAAATTAATACTTTTATTCAGCATTGATGAATCAAATTGATCAAAAATGACAGAGTTACAACATTTTTTTTTATTTTTTATTAATTTTGCAACAATTGTATCATATTCTCCACATAAATGTTTATTAGCAAAAAAATCAACATTTATAATGATAAGAAATGTTTAAGATAACCAAATCAGCATTTCAGAAATGATTTCTGAAGGATCATGTGACACCGAAGACTGGAGTAATGATGCTGAAAAATCAGCTTTACCATCACAGAAATAAATCACGTAAATATTAAAAACACATTATATTAGAAAACAGCTATTTGAAATGTAAAAAATCTTTACTAGTTTTACTGTAATTTTGATTAAATAAATGTGGTATGGGGGAGCATAAAAAGCTCTATGAAAATATTTGTAAAAATCTTACAGAGCCAAAACTTTTAAACAGTGCAATACAAAAAAGATCTGAAAGAAAAAAATGCTCATCACTTAAAAATGTATTCTTTTAATAAATAAATAATGATGTAGTGTTATGGCTAACTGTATTTGAAGAGGCTTCATATTATAACAATTCAGTATAAACTATAAGTACATGATTGACAAGGCCAGTAAAAGCATTGAAAGTGAGTTATGATATGAATCACGATATGGACATTAAGATTTAAGGACTAAATCAATACATAAATGCAGTTCAGTGTAAAGGTTAAGGTAGTAGAAGTATCGGTTTACAGCATAATAATGTTAGGAGTTATAGATGTGGCCAACAGTGTTAAAGGTGTGAAGTACCAGATGAAGTCGGTGCAGTGGCTGCAGAAAGTAGGCTGCTTGAAGAATCGGGCTGTGAACTGGTGGTCCTTCACTTCAATGATCCTCTTGTGCTTGAGAGCTCCCTTCCTCTGGAAGACTGGCAGCCTGGGGGGAGGAGAAAGAGGAGAGGGGAGCGGAGAGGAGGAGGGAGATGGGGAGGACAAGGCCAGGGGAGACAGAGATGGAGACGGAGAGACCGGGGTAGACATGCTACCAGTTGGGTTGGAGAGAACAAGACACAGAGAAGAAGACTGGGAGAAGGATGGACGGGTTAAGGACCAACAAGAGGATTGATAAACGGGGAGAAGAAAAACGTCTGGTAAAACACAGATCAAGCGTAAGAGGTTACGTGGAATGTAAAGGAAGGAATTTGATAGGATGTGATGGCAGTTGAGTTTGTGATGTTGAGGAAATGAAAGGAAGAGATTCCCAGGAGGAGGAAAGAGAGGGTGAGAAACAGAGAGTGAAATAGAGGTTAATACACACGCTAAGAGAAACTTCCACTGGGACTTCAAAACACATAGCGATTAGTGTACCTTCTGCCCTACTTCAAACACACACACACACACACACACACACACACACACACACACACACACACACACACACACACACACACACACACACACACACACACACACACACACACACACACACACACACACTACATTCTCCATGTCAACCATCTGCTCTTCCACATTTTCTGCAAGCTCATTGTCTCCCCACATTCTTTTTATACAATTGATTAAATATATAATATAATACAATGTAATGTAATATAATATCTTGCTTTTAATTTTAGAATATATGTAGTAGAATAATTTGTGTCATTTTATAGCTTCAGTTTAGTAGTGTTCAGTTGTGGAATTCTTATTAAAATGGCAAAACAATAAGTGTATATATTAGGTGTGCTTATAAGTGTATGTGTATCAAATATAATTATATTATTACACAGTTATGGTGTTATATTTTATATTACCACTAAAGTAATACTATAAATACTGTATATGTTTTATTATTAAAATGACAAGAGCAATAAACAAGGCATACATCTACACATCTGTGATATAAACTGACTCCTGTTTTTTGGCTGGTTGGAGGCCAGTCAGAAGTGGAGTGCTTTAGGATCGATCAGACTCGCATTAATAAAAGAGAATGCATCAAGAAAAGCTGAAATGAATGATGACACACTGGATCAAATCAAACAGGAGACAACACCGAACAAATGATCGTCACATTAATTAAAGAGCAGATCTACAGAGCTGGAGACTGAAGAAAGGAAACACAAAGAATTTAGGACATACACCAACGAGTGACACAGACTGCATTAATAAAGAAAGAAAGAAAGAAAGAAAGAAAGAAAGAAAGAAAGAAAGAAAGAAAGAAAGAAAGCTGTAAATACCTGCAAGTGTGGCAGTATGGTTTCTCCTCTTCCTCCCCTCTCTCTTCTTCTCAAGACTCTTGTTATTCTATGCAATCAATCCGTGGCTCATAAAAAAGCAAAAGAAAAAAAGAAGAGACAAGCTCACTGAACAGAAGGTCTACAAGAGAGGATAGACACCTTAAAAAAGAATCAAAGCCCAAAAAGGAAATTAAGACTGAGGGGAAGGATGATACAACAGCTTTCCAGGAAAGAGAGAAGAAGGAGGAGTGTAGGGCCGTATATTCCTTTATCCAATAGATTATAGATGGGGTGAGGAAAAGAGGCGATTTTCACTTTCCAAGATTGATTCTGTTTTTACCAACAGAAAGAGGGAATGAAGTGAAGTGAGATAGAGAGAGAGAGGGAAAAGGAGGGAGTAGATGACGAGAAATAGGCAGCAATTCATTTTTGAAATCTGGGTTACCCCTCTCTAGAGAGTAAAAGAGAGACAGCTGATGGGAGGGTGAGGAAAGAGGACAGAGAGAGAGAAAGAGAGGGAGATGTTGGCCAGCCAGTAGCTCCTCCAGTGCAGACAAGCGTTGAAAGAAAAGAAATCTGATCAGTGATCAATAATCATCTTCAGTCTGTAATGCTGCCAGTCTCAGTCTATAAGAGTGTTTGGACAGACGGGGGTCTTGGCAGTCATGTTGCTCATACGTAAGGACTCTGAGGCCTGATCGAAAGCTCCAGTGAACCACTGAGAATGAGACAGGAAGTTCAGCATTCCTGAAAAGAGTAACATAAAGCATTAAACAGCACGTAATGTGCTTAATCTCCGTATGCAGGCAGAAGAGTCACGTTCATTCAAACTGAGCATGTGACCCTGTCAGATTCATAAACCAGGTTCACAAATAAATAATGAAAAGGAGTATAAATTCTAATATAAAATGTTTGCATTTATGTCACTAATAAATTATAGGTCCCAAAAATTATATATATATATATATATATTTATGAAAATAATATTTTTCTTCAGAAAGCATGCATTAAGTTGATCAAAAGTGACAAGACTATTACACACACACACACACACACACACACCTCTAACTAATTTTCTGTTATTTGAACTCTATATAAGAATCCTTTTTTTCATGCTTTCCACAAAAATATTGCACACCACAACTTTTTCAACAATGAAATGTTAATAAATGTTTCTTGATAACCAAATCAGCATATTAGAATGATTTCTAAAGAATCATGTGAATTACATTTTTAAATAAAATAGAAAATACAATTTTAAATTGTAATAATATCAATGTTATAATAATATTGTAATGACATTCACAACAAAACTGTTTTACTGAATTTTTGATCAAATAAATGCAGCCTTTAAGAACATAATAGACTTATTTCAATAACATTTTAGAAATCTTACTGACCCCGACAAAAGTAAAGCACAATCGTTTTAATTTAAAAAATAAATAAATAAATAGACAAGGTTCATGTCACCCAAAATGCTTACATATAAAACAATATACGATATAAGACAGATAAATTGTTATAAAATTAAAATATAAAAATAAAATGGCTCAAGGGTTCATTTGTAATTTTTCTTAGTTTAATAAAAAACAATAACTTACAGTATTGTGTGAGGATCTGAACCTATAGGTCACAATATACAAAAAATATACCTCTAGACTAACACATCCCACACAAATACAAAAAGTTTTCATGTCTTATCTTGCCTCGAGCTAAAGTGAGTCAGAAGCGCCTCTGGTGCCCCTCTGAAACAAATAGGTGCATGATGCTCCTGCACACAGGTGGCTCTCTGTAGCTCTCACAGCTGCAGCAGAAACCAGGTCACAGTGTATGTGAGACAGAGAGGAGGCAGACAAGATGGCCGTCAGACACTGACATTAAAAGAGGGAGGAAGACCAGAGGGAAGGGCGACAGTGAGGGGTCTGGCCAGTGCTGTTATTTTGGGACGAGGGTGAAAGGAGCGGTGTTAGGACATAACACTAACCCACTAACATCCAGAGAACAGGAGTGAGACAGAGTCCAGGAGGTGATGCGAAGGGAAGGAGAGGATGAGCGGAAGAGGGAGGGAACAGGGGAGCGAGTAAAAGGTTGAAGGTCTAATTATGTAAAATGTAGGTTATTAGTCTCCTGATGGGGACACTGTGAGAGAATTAATTAACAATTATAATTAGCAAGATTGTTAGAGAGCAAAACGGTGTCATTGGACAGGTATGTGTATGGAGATGTATGTGTGTGTGTGTCGCTGTCATTGAGAGGGAGGGTGTGGAGGTCAGCGTGTTTTATATCTTAATTTCAGATATGAGGCACATACTGCAGCAATGATTTCAGAGCTTCAGTGTCTAATGTCTGCAGTGATAAATCAATGCAGCTTCATGTCTCTGGTCATGCTGTAATAGCATCATAATGCAGAATATAGATGGGCTTAACAAAGTGAAGGGCCTGTGCAGTTATCTATACTGTTATGTGGAGAGGAGAAATTCTTGCATTTAAAGGGAAAGTTCATCCTAAAATGAAAATTCACTTTTTATTTATTGATCCTCATGTTGTACAAAACCTGAGTGACCTTCTTAACCTGTGGAATACAAAAGAAGGATTTAAAATGAAATGAAAAAGTATCGTAAAAGAGAGCCATATAACTAATTTATTTTATTCCAAATGGTCTAAAGCCATTTAATAAGCTTTGTGTGTGGAACAGTCCAAAAATTTAGACCGAAAGATTTGTTCTAGTATATACGGCGTTATATGACCCAATCTTTCTTGAGTTAGATATTGTCAATTAATCAGTTGATCCAGTTCACAAAAGCAGCCTGAATGATTCATTCACGGATCAAACTGACTCATCTCACTGAGGATCGCAGCAGCTAACTATGGAAGCTTGTTTCTAAATAAATGAATTGCAACTTTTTATCTCGCAGTTAAAACTTTTTGAAAGAAAAAAGTCAGAAATGTTATACACAATTTAAGTAAGTCAGAATTTATCAAGTGCCCACAACAAATTTCCATATGACAGCTTATTGGAGGAGAATATGATCAGTGAATAAGTTACAGCATGTTCCTCAAACAATGCTTGCACATTCATTCAGAAAACTGTGAATGTAGTGCACAAGTCATATGAAGCTCTTCTATGATACTTCTACGATGTGCCCTTCTTTAAGCTTGAAGAAACCATCACAGACGTTCTAATGGTTTCCACTACAAATACCTTTACAAAACTTTCAAGCCTTTAAGTGTTAACCGTTAAAATCATTATCTTATGGTTTTCAGCAGCACTGTTGCCAAGTTTGTGGTTTTTAAGTGGAATTGGGCTATTTTTTCATGCGATTTAAAGTTTGATATATTGCATAAATTGTAATTCACTAAAATAAAATGCATTGTCTACAATGCATAACAGCGACTACAGTATAAAATATATATTTTAGGTATGGGAATGCATATGTTGAGTTTTAATATTGGGATAGGGTCTTTGGGCTTGTTTTGGGCGATTTTTGATTGGCCCTTGGGCTGGTTTTTGTTACAGAGATCTGGCAACCCTGTGCAGTGGTGTGTTTTGGGCCATATTCCATTAGGATTTAGTAGTTTTAGCATGCCATGAATAGAAAGCAACACATTATCTCTAGAGACCCACAGGGCCGATTACAGTTTCTACTAAAACCAATACAATTCCCATTATAACCGTTTAAACCATTACAAATACTTTGAGGGTTTTTGTTGTTTGTTTGTTTGTCCAGCAGGGAGCCCCAGGCCTTATTTATTGCCGTTGCAGAGAAAAAAGGTGACAAAATGTGTCTTTTGTGCCCTACACAAGACTGATTTGGAAGGACATGAGGGTGAGTAAATGACAGAATTTTCATTTTTGGGTGGGTTAATACTAGATGATTCATTGCATTACTGGGCTTCTGTAGTGTAACAAGACATCTATAAAAATGAAGAATAAAAGGACAAACTAGTCAACAAATGATTTGTGCAGACAGAATGAAAAGGTGATGGGAAAAGAGGACAAGATCATTTTCACCTCTAAACACATGAACAGCATATCTGTTGGTATGCGTGGCCAAAGTCTGGCAGGCTTTCAGTAGCATGCTACAAATGTGGCCATGAGGCGAATCACAGATATGCATCATGTTTAGCCTTTTCCCACCTGTCATCTTTAAAGGGGAGCTTTTTTAACATTACCTTGCTAGAACAAACATCCAAACAATGTCACATAATAAGAAAGACACAAAACTTCTCACGGATTTCTCACCTCAGAGGCGTTTTACTGTAGAAAATCACAGAAACAGCACTCTCACTAATACTTTTTTGCCATCGAAAACAGTTGCAAACAAATACAGATTTGAGGTCACAGACTTCAATTTTTTATTTTTTTTTTGATGGGCAAAAACCTGTATAATTATCAAACATGTTCAAGATTTTGAGCTGTTTTTTTTATTTAGTTTTAACTTATCATGCATCTCCTAGCAACAATCCATATTTCAGCATTCTGCGTTGCTGTTTTTGGAATAAGCTCTAAGTCTGTGAGTGATCCTCAGTCGTGTAGTGTATGCTGTCCAGTTTTTCCCCTGAAACTTACTCTGTAAAGACTGAAAATATATGATACCCACTGTAGTGTTTCAGAATCTGGTCAGTTTTTAAAAATTATGTAGTGTTTTCAATATTTCCTTTACAGTCCATTAACATAGTCCGCTTTAAGAAGCAAATTAAAATGACTATGCAAATGTATAGACTGAGTGTATTGAAAACAAAAACTGTAAATGGCATCTTCTGGCGAGATGCAGAAATGAATTCGGTGCGACCCACACAGTGCATATATATTATCTAGCAGACAGCTGTTGAATACAGTACATAGGTTGCACACTTGCAAGGTGCATTATGGGATTGAACAGAGCACTTGATAATGTTCATTATGGTTTTGGACACCACTACGAATGGCTGTTCCCTCAAATAGTGCACTAAATAAAATTATAAGAAGCAATTTCAAACACAGCAAGTGTTTTCTGAACAAATCGGTTGAGTGAATAATTCAATTAATCACTAATACATTTAGATTAAAAATAGCAGTTTTCTCTTACATTGTGTGTGTGTTGGGTGTGTACTTCGTTCTTTCATTTTGGTAGAATGCAGCCGAAATTACAAGAGCAGCGGTCATGCTGTGAACACAGGGAGGAATATTTCACAGCGCTATCTCTGCCTGCTTTACAATGCCCCACTCCTGCTCATAAAAATGAACTATGGCAATGCTGAGTGGAAATACATTACTGCAATAAAGCACTCTACCATGCCCGCAGTACTCTGGGAACACACCTCTCTCACATAGAACAAGAGAGAGAGAGACTTTTGTTGCTGATTAGTTGCTAAAAAGCAGAGGGGCTGTGATAAAATGGAACAAAGGCAATAGTCACTGACTATCTGGAGGCTTGTTAGGGACGGAGGGAAGGTAGTTCAGAGTTGGAGACATCCACAACTCAAACACTTTTAGAAAAGCCATAAAACCGTTCATTACCTCGGGCCATAATTGTGTTAAAATGACTATGGTACACACAGAAAAATTACACATACTGATCTGTGTTAGAGATGCTGTCACAGTGCATTCGAACAGTAAAATACCCCAGTACACACAAAACCAGCATAACTGAATTCATCAGTGTGGATAATTATATCATTTTATTTGGCAATATTATTATTTTTTTGCTGACTGAGCCTTTTTAATTCTGACTGCGTAATACTCCTATAAGCCCCAGCATTTCAGAGCTAATTTCCTCCTCTTCATTTGCTGATAAAGTTTGAGGCAGTTTAAATCCGGAGAGCATTGATAACACAGCCACTTTTGCTTCAGGCACAAAAGCAGTGTTAAACTAACCTGAAACATGGCAGCCTATTTTCCGAAAAAGCACTGCATTCATTAAATCATCAGCGAGTCACTGACACCTCCTGTGTGACTTTTGACAGATATGAGGATGATTAGGCTGTCTAAATGAGTCTGAGGAATGGCAGGAGGATATTAATAGCTTCCTTTTTACAGGATTTTCCTTAAAGCTTTTGCAGGCTTTCTGGAGTGATTCTCATCTGAAAGGTTTTCATGAATGTGCAGATTCAAATCTGAGAAGTACATTTATACACTTGATTTGATGCACGCACCTGTACGCTTTTCTTGGAAACAGATTAAATGAGCCACATTTGAGATTTTTGTAGTATTTCATTTATTTTCCATTAGTCAAGGTTTCTTACAGCAAAAGGAGTCATTATGTAGTTTTACACCATTTTCTCATCCTTTCAGTGTTATAATTGGGTAGCCTATTTTTTATTGCTATACCTTTAACACTTTTATATGTAAATTACTTATGATTGGTTTACCTACATGAACTAACCAGAGGCGTTTCCTCCAAGGAGGCACTGCCTTCAAATATTGGATGAGAAAAAAATAGTACAAAAATAAAACAATGCAAGTATTACCAAATTTAGCTTAAAGGGGTGGTTTTTCTAGGCTTGATTGTGTTTATGGGGTGCAGTCTAACATGTGTTAATGCTTCATTTAAAAAAAAAAAAACATTATTTTTCACATAATTTACCTTTATTCCACACCGCTCTGTCCCTTCTCTGATAAACGCCCCGATTATTTCCTGCTTTTATGAAGCCCCTCCCTCAGAAATACGAAATGGGCTCAGATTGGTCAGCTGGCCCAGTGTGTTGTGATTGGCTAAACCGCCTCTAGTGCGCGTCTGAACGTCCCGCCCCTCAGCTCAGCGGCATGTGCTCCGGTTATATTGTAAACAATGGCGTCGTCTATATTGCTTATCAATTTGAGCCGATTGAGACCAGAGAATATTAGTGAAGAGGATCACGTAGAACCTGTGCAAGCAAAGCTCTTAATTGTATGTTTGTTTGTTGTTGTCTCATACTTTTAGATATGCTGTTATTGCTGTAAATGCTGCTGCTTCTGTTAGCTTTTAATACACGGTTTTATCCTGATTAAAGCTTTAATACAGCATGGCAACCGCAAGCATGTATAACGCTTCTCATTGCTGTGTAAAAATAAGTGTATAAATGGAACAGTTCATTGTTGGAGCTGCTGATGATCTGAGAGAGAGAGAGAGAGAGAGAGAGAGAGAGAGAGAGAGAGAGAGAGAGAGAGAGAGAGAGAGATGCAGAGCATGTGCAGAGCAGGGCTACGTGAGGAAATGTATTAAGAACCGCTGCTTAAGAACATATGATTTTGAAACTTGTGAATCATTAGAAGACAGAATCACGATTCATATATGAATATATTTTATACATGCACCAATAGTTTTCTCTTCTTCTTCTCTAAAGCAGCACAGCATGGCCTTCCCCCTTTGCTTCATGCTGCCAGGGTTCATGACGTAACAAACCCGGGAAGTAAGTAATTGTAGTCCCTACAAGCCATTTTTGTAGGCATTAAACTGCCAGAATTTTAAAAGACGATATCTCCGTTTCCGTTGAACTTTCAGTGCTGTAACTTTGCAGATATGGTTTATACTTAAACAGCAACATTACACACTAACTAACGATAAAAAAGTGAAATCGCAATCAACCACCCCATTAAAAAGTGTATAAATACACTCATATTTAGTGATTTTGGTGGCGGGTAATTTAGAATGAATGGGGGAAAGAGGAGGCAATACTTTCATCGTGATTTGATTGGACTGGTTATATTTGGCTGTGATTGGTTCATGCCTCTTGTGTTCATGTGACTAGTTTTAAAAAGTAACTAAACAACGAACAAAATTAGTTTTTAGTGAGTAATCAGCTTGTTGAAATTTTAAGTAAATCTCTTTTTCTCCAAAAAAAAAAAAAACTGTTACAAGTTAACTATTAAAAAAATGGCTGAACATGAGTTCACAAATAAAATAGGTTTTTAAATTGATACTGCCTTGAGTTATTTTGGAATAAATATGAAATGCTTAAAAACACAAACTTAAATATAAAACACCAACTTAAAAATATAAAATATATATATTTACTTTTTCTGATTCCAATATTTCATAATATACATTACCAGTGTTTCTCGTGCATTGATTTATTTGTGGAGGTTGACTTCGTTGAATAAACATAAGCACTGCACATTTCAAAATCAAAACGTGGGTGCATGAGTTTTATATGGATTTATCTTTGAGGGCAACCGACTGTCTTCAGGCATTTTCATTTTATCTGATAAAATAGCGTTCATGAGCGCAGTGCTGCTTTGTATACAGCCGTTACTGGGAAAACCACCTTTTTTTCTGTTTTCTGGAGCAACTCTGAGCATTTTTTATATTCTTTATCCTGGCTGAAGCACGTTTGTTGCAATCTATATGAATAATCAGCCTGTGTACAGTTTAAAGATATTAATATTAATAAGGTGAGTCTGATTAAAAACAGCACATTTTATTTCCCAATCTTAATGTCCATTATATTTACATGATATATATTTTATATTTCCAAGGGGTCAGACATTTGCTTGGCATGGTCCAGTTAGACCTGCTAGTAGATGCTATAACTACACCACTCTCCTGCCAAAAAGCATCTCTCCTTATTGACGTTCAAAATGGCAGTGTATTATGTAAATATTTAATTATATTATAGTCGATTTTTTCAGTGCCCATTTTCTTTGGAATGATCTTAAAAGCATGAAATGGGCTTATGTCTATCCCTGTCTGCTGCCTTTGGCATCACAGCTCATGTACCGACGGGACAGTCATTAGTAAATAGCTTGGGACTGTGGCATCAGTCAATCAGCATTGTCATTACGTCATTTTTTTCTGCGGTTGATCAGTCACATGGGATTTACGGCTCAAATGATTGGCTTAAAAACCTCTATTGCAATTAAAGACCACCTTGATTATTTCAAATATACTTTATACAATGTGACTATTTCAAATCAGTAACCACTCTGCTTAATTTTTAAAGGAATAGTTCACTTAAAACTGAACATTTTCATTTTTCACCCATCCGAGATGTAGATGTAGAGTTTGTTTGTTCATCGGATTGCAGCAGATTTGGAGAAATTTAGCCTTACATCATTTTCTCACCAATGGATCCTCTGCAGTGAATGGGTGCCGTCAGAATGAAAGTCCAAACAGCTGATAAAAACACCACAATAACCCATAAGTAATCCACATGACAGTCATCAATTAACATCATGTGAAGCAAAAAGCTGCATGTTTAACAAATTCACCATTAGAATGTTTTTAACCCCCTTTAAAATAAGAGTCCTCTAGCCATGATAGTGCTTTCTCCAGTGCAAAAAAAGTTGCCTTGTCTGATACAGGAGAGAAATACACACAGAAGCTATAGCTTTAAAGTTAAAACAGCTTAATGAGGGATTTGTTTCTTACAGACATGCAGCTTTTCCCTTTATAAAACATTAACTGATAGACTGGAGTCATGGGATGTTTTATCAGCTGTTTGAACTCTCATTCTGACGGCACCCATGTACTGCAGATGATCCATTGGTGAGCAAGTAATATAATGCTACATTTCTTCAAATTTGTTCTGATTAAGAAACAAACCCTACATCTTGGATGGCCTGAGGTTGAGTACGTTTTCGGCTAATTTTCATATTTTGGTGAACTATTCCGACACAGACAGCCAAACAAGCATTTAGACACCCATCAAGAAGCCAAAACAAGAAGGCAAAATCAGCAGCTTGCTTTATTTGCGGCTCGTTGATCTTAACTGCAGGGTGGATTTGTTAGGAACTCATGCTGATGAAATTCGCCCATCCCAGTTGAGTGCACTGTCTGGCCAACTAATCACTCTAATTAGCTTAATTACTCGATTAGCTACTCAGGTAAAACAAGTTGCAGAATGCAATAGAATCCTCAAGGATCCAGATAAATGAAGGTCAAACGAGTAAAGATCCATCCGTTTCAGCCGTCTAAACCACAAGCTGCTCTGTTGTCGTAACATTTGGAAATTCACATCCATCACGGTAACACTGATCTAAATAAATATCTCTTCCAAAGAACAAGGATTAATTTCTCAAAGGAAAGCTTTGTAATGGCAGCTATGTGGTCAGAAACCATAAAATGCATAACAAATTATGCAGCTTTTTGTTGTTGTTGCTGTTGTTAAATTATTTTCTGACACCATTGTTCACCCACACCACATTAGTGGCTTTGAGAGCTTTGTAAGCAGCTTATGATTTACACTTATTAAATATTTGTTAACAGAAAGATAAAGGTAGATTCAGAGGATTAGAACATCAAAGTGCATCTCTCTCTCTCTCTCTCTACTGTACAAAGCAGACAGAGTTCATACTGGCCACAAGCCATCAGCTTATTAGTCCTGACATTGCACTAATGAAGAGGAAAAATTCTGCATCTATACAATCCCCAGCCTTCTTTTTTTCTGCCTCGCCTCTCTCGCCGACCAGAATCTGACCAATTACATGAATCTATTACAGCAAAATGAAAACATCCAAATGTGCTTGTGTCTGGTCTTGCTTTTCCAACTTTCTAAATGAAATTAGACACAAATTACATTTCAGAAACATTGCTTCTGGATTCAGCGGATTGCTTCTGCTTTCCCACAGAAAGGCATTCAACTGTGGCATCTAATAATGATCTAGTTTGAAATAAGCATGCGTCTGTTATTATTATTAACTTTTCATTTTTATTTAATTTAAAAGGATTTTACTATTCAAGAACTCAGAGCTTGTTTCAGGTGCGTAGTGAACGACACAAACAGCTGCAGAGAATCCAAAGGCCTTTGAACCGACAAAAATACCCGGCAACAACAAGCATCTTTAATCGCCTCAGCGCCGTATGCAGCGTTCGCTCGCAATGGGTTTATCTATAAAAACAGCAGCGAAGTCCTGCAAGACAAATTGATATTAACGCTAATGTCAATAATGATGAGAGACCAGCGCTATGTCTTGTGAGGTTGGAGTATGCCCCCGTGGATTCTGGGTAATTTGTCGTTCGGTAATGTGTGCGGTAATGTGGGGGGGGGGGGGGACATCTGACAGGATTTGCTTTGTGGATGAAAAGGTGCTCTCTATCGCTCTTTCCCCTGTTCTTGTTTTTTATTATTTTTTTTATTGAGAGATAAAGTCGATGCGCTGGTGCCCCCTGCGGCACGCTGGGCTAATGATGAAAGAGAGAACATTGCCGCGTCTATCATGTGCAGTACGTTATGTGTGCAAACGTGAATGTATGAGCGTGTGTGCGTCAGCTTCAAATCCAGCTACTCTTCGCTCTCTCGCTCGCGCACACGTGCGGTGTTAATCTGAGCATTGATGCTATAGTGAGAGGATAAGTGAGGACTCGGATTCTGCTGTGTCGTGGCACTCTTCATACCCGCGCGGCTTTTGAGTGACATCAACACGGCTGTGTTGATCGATGTGCAGACATCAGCACACCCCAGAGATGGATCATCTACAGCCGCTGAAAACACTCCCAAGATGAGGCTGAAAGCTCTCCGCCATCATACCGATAACACTAGATATAGTGCTCTCCAGCTATCTCGCTCACACAGCATATGCATAAAACACAAGATATGCGGCAATCTCTGTCTCGCCCCAGCGGGCACGCATACACACGCGCGGCTCTAGGGTAAGCGAGGATGGAGAGCATACGGGTTGAATTCCAACATCAAAGGTTATTTTTTGGTTATTATATGCTTTTTTAAAGGGATAGTTCACCCAAAAATGAAAATTCTGTCATTATTCCCTCACTCTCATGCTGTTTCAAATCTGCATGAGTTTCTTGCTTTTGAGAAACATAAAAACATATTTTTTCAGGAATGTTGGTAACCCTACAGTTTTGGCAACTATACTTACTTCCATTGTTCTGGACAAAACTTATTTTTTTTCTAAATATAGCTTCTTTTAGGTTCCACAGAGTAATTATTTTGAGGTGGTGGTGGGGGGAGGTTAATTTTAGCCTGGTTGGGATGACATTTAAAGTGCAATCACATTTTCTGTTGTTTGGCAAAATTTCGCAGAAGAAATAATTACAATAGAAATCAAAGCAATGTGGAATTTCGCGAAAGATTTCCACATGCAGATTTTGCAACAGGTTCTTTGGTTAATTATTTTAGCATATTTACCAACAAAACGCTGCTTGGTTTAAAAGTGACATTTAAGTGAGCTATGCTTAATACATATTTTTTCTTCCATATTTCACTAAATGTGACTAATGTAATTTCCTAACTAATATTTTTTATACTTATTTTCAGACTTTATTAAGCAACAGAAGTGTCATAAAAATGTCACACAAAAAAATCTGAAAAGAAACAAAAAACCATCAGCAGGCAATAGGTTTTCATTCAAGTAAGTTTTATTGTGAATTTTGGAATATTGCATTAAAAAAATGCAGGATGGAAACACCAAGATGCAAATCAAATTTCCAAAATGTTCTTACAAATATTTATACACTTGCCTAAGGTAAAAAAAATCCTGAATAAACGCATATAAATTCCTAGATGCAGAAAAGAGTCATGTGATGTTACCTCAACAAGTCATGTTATTGAATAATTTGCTTCTAAAAGAGCCCAGTGGCTAACTTCTGTTTCCTTTATTGTATGCCAATTCCTCTGAATGGGTTTTGTTTTTCCAATTTTACCTCTATTGTTTTTGCAATATTTATTTATTTTCAAATAAAGTTGCAACTTGCATTAGAACAGAGCTAATAATATTTTCAAAGATAGTAAGATTTTATATTATACAGTATTGATAATCTAACTACCCATCTATCTAGACTGAGTTCAGTTTTAAAAAAGATAAATTGTTTTAAGACAATTAGAAGCTTGTAGGCTTGCACATATAACTCATTAATATCTTTTGTATCATATAAAAGAGGGTTTTTATTAATGTGCATGACTGTGTGCAGTTTGTATTTGTCATGTTAACTGACAAGGAGAGGAAGATGCTCATCATGGCTCTGCGTACAGAGATGGTGGCTTATATAAGGTCAGGTCTGGTCTTCAAAGATCAAAGCTCAGATCACATCGCTCAAAGTAATAGAGAGCGGGGAGCTTCAGAGAGTCACGTACCAAGAAAGTGAAGAAAGTTCTTACCGAGATACAAGAGAATTGACTTTATCCCCCTGCAGGCATGTGTGGAAAACAAGACATTCATTCTCATCTGCACAGACGCACACGCAAACAAACCTTCCCATATTCACACGCAAATACAGTTACAAGATAAATACGAAAAGGCAATGAGTATTTTAAAGAGAGTATTCTTTATGAAGCAATTCTTAGCACTGACCCCTTCAAACCCCTTCCCAGGACATGATGTCATAACCAAACAAAATCTGATTGGTGGAGGAATTCTGTCTGGACTGTACAGTACAAAGGCAATAAACATCCTCAACTGATGCCAGTCACACACATACACACTCACATTGCCTTTAGTTACAGTGCAGTTTACACAATGCCACATCAATCCTTTTAAAAAATAGCGAGAAAGCTAAAAACATATCCAAAATATGTCTTAAACAAGAATAATAATAAAATGCTCAAACAAAATACATTTTAGCTGTTAAGACAAAGTGAAGCAGTAATTATTTCATTCTTTTCCTTCTGCATTTTAAATGGGAGATGGGATTACATGATTATGAATGTGATGTGACATGGAGGACCCTGTTCAAATATGGGTTTCACAACATGTAAGATGTAAAAGCACTTTCATTGCATGAGAAAGCAACACTAGAGTGAGTTTCCAGCCTTGAGTCTCAGACGTTATTGTTGGTGTACAGCTGCAGCTTGTGGAATAAGGGTAGGCTAAGTAAAGCATGTGGTGGTCTATCACAGGGGCTGACCTGCTTTCACACACACATGCACGCACGCACGCACGCACACACACACACACTTCTGCTCAGCTGTGATCAGGAGAGAAGAGCTGCACTTTTATCCGTCGAGCTGCCTGTCAAGTAATTCCTCATATCATGGTGCCAACAGCTACCTGGAGCTACTCTGAGCCTCAAGCTCCTGAGGGGGAGAGAGAGCAGGAGACAGTTCTAGAATACCTGCAGGATTCGGTATCCATGAAGCTGCAGTGTGTGTGTGTGTGTGTGTGTGTGTCCTGAGTGAGTCAAGTATGCATTACAGCAGCCTAATTAGTGAGATAATAGTAAGGAAAAGGCTGAATAATCTGGAAGAGAGGTACGGAGGAAAAAGAAAGACAGATACTTTGTATTGATGTGTATATATAATGTATGTGCACCACACTCTCTCTCACATCCACAATCACCACATAAATAATGAAACCCTTACAAAGCTGTATGTGCAGTACAAATCTGCATATAATCTGTTTCCCTTCTTTCACTCATTAAGGACAGACCCTTAAATTCATTACGTCACTCATTGGCAAGCACAAATGGATTTTGAGCACTTAAGATTTTTGCACTGAATTTAAAGGTGACATTAAAAGTTTTAAATACCTATTGGTAGCTAAAAGCTTATCATTTAATACACTACCGTTCAAAAGTCTGAGGTCAGTAAAAAATGTTTATGGTTTAATGTTTTTTAATGCCTTTTCCTTCATGCTCAACCAATGCTGCATTCTCGAACCCTGCTCCTGAAAAGCTACCTTCCAGCAGACTTAAGCTTCAACCCTGCTTCAACACGTGTCTGTGATTTTTAGTAGTCATGAACACCTTGATTAGCTGGTTCAGGTGTGTTTGATTAGAGTTGAAGCTGAACTCTTCAGTTATAAGCAGAAATGTGACCCTGGACCACAAAACCTTACTTAAGTGTACATTTTTCGAAATCGAGATTTATACATCAACTGAAAGCTAAATAAAGCTAAAATAAGCTTTCCATTGATGTATGGTTTGTTAGGATCAGACAATATTTGGCCGAGATACAACTATTTGAAAATCTAGAATTTGAGGGTGCAAAAATATCAAAATACTGAGAAAATCGCCTATAAATTTGTCCAAATGAAGTTCTTAGCAATGCAAATTACTAATCAAAAATGAAGTTTTGATATATTTACGGTGATAAATTTACTAAATATCTTCATGGAACATGATCTTTACTTAATATCCTAATGATTTTTGGCATAAAATAAAAATCGATAATTTTTAACCATAAAATTTATTTTTGGCTATTGCTACAAATATACCCCAGCGACTTAAGACTGACTGGTTTTGTGGTCCAGGGTCACAAATGTCAATTTGTACAATATTTTTTTTGACCAGTAGGAGATGCTGAAACTGCTCATGTGCCCGCAAGTCATGCTTGTTATAACACATACCCAGTTTGGTCAGAAACTTTGGTCGTGTTGTGAAGATATAGCCATGAAGATCATGTCCATTTTTGCACAAACTTCGTCAAATTTGTTAACGTGCTTTACAGAAATGGTTTGGTATATCAGAAAGCGTTTGACAACTTTTTGCCAGAATACTCTGAAGATGAACATTTTGGTGAAAATTTGACAAACTGCTGCGAAAAATCTTGACCCATATAAATGTAAATTTGCATTCAACTCAGCATGAGCCATGGAATCAGAGAGACAATTGACTGTCCTCTGTATGCCAAATTTCATAACTTTCCCACAAGTGGTTCTATAGGCTGCCATTGACTTCCCGAACGGAAGAGGAAGAAAATGAACAGATACAATAGGTGTTTGGCCCCAATAACTGTTTTCTATTCTAAAATATAATTTATTACTGTGATTGCAAATTGTCGATTGTCGTTACTCCAGTTTTTAGTGACACATCAAAAATCATTCCAGTATGCTGATTTGATGTTCAAGACATAATTCGTATTACTACCAATACTGAAAAGAGTTCAATATTCTCTCAGAATCTCTGATGAAAGTTCAAAACAGCAGCATTTATCTGAAATAGAATTTTCTTCATTATAAATGCCTTTGCTGTCACTTTTGATCAATACTGAATAAACATAAAAGTATGAAAATCTCACTGACTCCAAACTTGAACAATAGTGTATATGAAAATACAAATGTATCAGATGTGCATACATTTTTAAAGGATGTTGTTTCCTAACAGATTCCGTATAGGAAATAAATAGCAGAACATAGAATTACTGATAGCAAATGAGAAGCACACACGTAATGCATCAGTGTGGTTGCATCAGTGTAAAAAAGAAAACTAGGCTTTTCTCTCATGTACTGATACTCAAACATGCAAACAAACAGTCAAAGTGAATCTAAAATAGCAGCTGACCAGCCCTTAACACAATATGTGACTTTAATTTCCCAGCCAAATATTGACCACCACTGACAATTCTAGCAACAATATTCAACTCTGTACTTTGTCTATTTCACAATCAGGTCACCAGTCTAAACAGACGAGGGGAAGGGATGAAGCCTTTGGTGAGTGTTTGATTGGCAATGGAATGATTTATAAATTGCCAACGATATGTACCTACTAACCAACATGAGTCAGTACGCCAACATTATTTTACAGTTAGTTTACACACATTACCCCATCTAGCCAGCACCGTAACAGTGAGTTGTGTAGAGTACAGCCCAGACTCTCACTACAGTGTCATGGTCATCAGGTACAACCCTTCAGTCACATTTTCAGTCTTTTATCAATTACATCATAACTTTAATTGATCATTATCTCCAATAATCAATTGATAGGAGCAGGAACACAGTAGCTACTGGTCTCTGTTTTAGTTTTTTTTTGCTAACTGAGAGAACATACAGAGAGGGATAAACAGAGAGATTAAAAAATATCTAAAAAAGCAAAATGCCAGAGGTACATTGTTTTAGTTATTGTCTAATCAATGGTTCTGTGAAAAAAAGATCAGGAGAAAACCACAGAATAAGAAGATATCAGCAATTAGACTGATAAGTGATTGAATGGATGGATGGTTGGATTGATGGATGGAATACTAACTGGCTAGATGGAAAGCTGGAATGGCAGGATGTCAAAAGGATAGACCAGCGATAAGGACGCAACACAACATGAGCAAAGGGCATAAAACACAAATGATCTGAAAGCTATTTAGGTAGTATCAGAGTAATTGTGAAGATTTGCTATAAATAATGAAAAGATGGACAGAAGGATGGAAAGATGAATGAAAGGATATTAGACTTGTTTCTTGTTTTTTTCTTCACAGGCACTAATGTTTTCACAGTCATATAGGAGGAATCAAAATTCAAAAATGTCTCCAGAGTCTAGAATTGCTACAAAGATAAAACATTTAAAACTATATCTACCACTTCCTCCAAGTATATCAAACTTAACTCATTATATATACCTGTCTGTATATATATATATGTATATATTTATTTGTACATATATATTTTGTATAGATAAATGATATGATGGCAATGAAAACTAAATACAATGGGCAATAAAATATTGAAGTCAATTCACAGTATAACATGATACATTCTCAAAAACATAGTATATAGAGATAATATTTCTTTTTGTTCTCAAGTAAAAAGCTACATGGGAATTATAAGTCCGTTCTGTACATGCAGTCACAGAATACTGTGTTAGCGCCTTCTGACTCAGTAAGGGTCAATGACAGATCAAGTGTACTCATGGCACACTATATTAATTCAATCATTCTACATCCATCTCCCTGCCCCCCGCCGCGCTTCCATGCCGGGTGCGGTCGACTTTCCGCTGACGCACCCTTATTCCCGGCATTGGAAGAAACGCTGACCGAGGGGATTAAGCGGCTATGTGTGATTCGGTTTACACAACACGCAATTCAATACCTGAGCTTGTTATTTCTTGACTCATGCAATGACACGTGGGTCTTTAAAAAGTGGAAAAGCCCTAAATTTCACTGCAAATGATGACGAACGTTCCCCAGGCTGTCTTGTTCAAATGAACAAGATATGAAAGGGAGACAAACATCCCTTATTTCTGCGTGAACAGGTGTATCAAATAAAGGGCAATCAAATCTGTTGATCTGTGACGACATGTACAAGCCCTCTGTGCCCCCCATAATAAAAGTGTAATTGTCACTTCTTGTGATGTATAACTGCATTCAGAATGCTACAAAATCTACCGCATGTCTACTTTTTGCTAAATCATTTCAAAGCTACATTCAACTACAACATGGGCAAATAAGCGGTGCCTGACGTCAAATAGGTATTCAGAAACTGAATCTCTGTATGACTGACATCAATTCTTTCGCCAAAATAAACGGTGTAGGATGCTTTTGGCTAAAAATGTTCAGTATTGTGTTTGTCCTTGACTCCTCGTTATCATATGTTAATGTTTGCACTGACAAGAGTCAGCAACTTGTGCTTTATTACATGCAACTCTGCACTGGAAGTAGGCTTGACTTGAAAATGCACAATCAGTGACAATGACAGCCTCAACTCTTCTAAACAATGCCGTTTACTATCCCAGAAACGCTGTAAGCAGTCTGTTCCAGTTCTAACGCGGGGTGATTAAGGAACAAAACAACAGGCATGACCCACTGATGGTCCACCATTTGTAATCGTTAACGTACAGTTTTTAATATTATGTAGCCATCTAGTGCCAATCATAAATATTGCAACCCATCATCGTTTGATGAAAGACAAGTATTGCTTGTATGCAAAGAAAGGACCATCGTATTGGGCAGTGCCGTGGATCTAGTTGTGACAATTTGAAAATTCTGCTATCAAAACACATAAATAACTTTGTAAAAATTGCCCTTGCATCTATAATCCCACTATTTAACATCAGACACAGCTGGTTTACCCTTTTGTTAAAATACGACCACAGTGAGAGCAATAAACAGCATTCAAAGAAAATAAAACCTGAAGGGAAAAAAATTATACAGGAAAAATTGCTACATTTTTGTTTGTGTTCTTATTGATTTCTTTTGAAGTATGTCTCTTTAGAACATAATGCCATCTCTATTTTATGTCAAAGTGACACCATGGCATTGGAGTTTTGATAGGACAACCAAAGTTCTGATGTGTGAAATGGCTCCATGTAAGTTCTGATTAACTTGGAATCAGAAATACAGAAAGAGTGACATAGTTTACTCTTGTATACTTTGGGGTCAAATTTCAATTAATCATTTTCCAGCATGGCCTTGAAAGAGGAAGCCAAAGGGTGATGGCATTAACATCAATGTCGCAAGTGTCAAAAAAAAAAAAAAAGCGCATTTCTGTATCTATGTGCATCAGGTTGCCATGGAGACACTTTTTCAGTCAGTGGGATGATGCTGATCATCTGAGCCTCTCCAAGACTGCATTCAGATTGAATATAGATTAATTCTGAGTCATCTGTAAATAAACTGAAAAGTAAATTTGAGCCACAGAAGCATTTGATGTCTGTCGTCACATGTCGTATGTGCACGATGCAAAAATGTATTTTCCTTGTTTGAGGGAGTGTATGTGTGTAAACATGACATCATTACTCACAGAAAAATCCCAGACATTTGTTATCCACTGTTCTCATTGGAGGAGAGGAGGACAGAGGACATCGTAATACTCAGCTCAGACCGAAGATGGAGCACGGCTGGAGTATCCATTGTGACCATGGCGGAATTTGTTGAGCCATTCCCTGCTTTGATTGTTGTTTCATTGCTTCTCTGGTCACTGTCGTGGACGTATTCCTCGTCTTGGTGCGGCACATGTATGTGCATCACACTCCAGCTGCGCTTCACAGTAGAGCTCACACACACGTGCAGCAGCGAAGCCCCGTGTCATACTTCACTTTCTAGGCTGGAGAAATGGGCAGAACCGCGACGTGAGCACAAGCTCTTGGCTTTGAGTGGCAGGTGTGGGGAGTAGAATCGCCTTGGCTGGGGCACAGACCGAAGTCTCTGGTACTGAAGCTTAGCACTGGCGGTGGCTGCCTGGGAGGAGCCGGAAGCACCCCCGGGAGAGAGCACAGATGGAGGGGACATGGATGAAGAGGATGGAGGTGGAGGAATGGGCATGGGTAGGGAGTTGGGAGCAGAAGGTACAGGTAATGAGGGCAGAAGTGGCTGAGGTGGGGAGGGTGATGGCTGGGGTATGTGTTCGGAGAGCTGGGCTTGCTGGGAGCCTAGGTTGGACTGGCTTCCGGATTTGGATTTGTTAGGTTTAGGGGGTGGTTTGGGCCGAGAGCTTCCACTGAAGCTGTGGCAGTGGGGAAGCAGATCCTCCTGGCTGTGAGACTGAGTGCTGCTGTCTTTGTGGTGTATGTGGGGCCTACCGTGCCCATATTGTGTACATGTACATGATGCTGCGTCTTGCATTCTATGTCGAGACCTCTGACCTTTGCTCTTTGACCCACTGCGGCTTCGCTTCTCACCCTTCATCTGTAGTTTGTCAACTGACCAATAGCGTCGTGGTGGTGGCAGGGAAGTTGGAGGGGGTGGCCACTGTGAACCAAGCCCTCCACTGCCTCCTCCAGATCCCCATCTAATCCCTGGACCCGAACCCCAAAAATCACCTGCCAATCCCCATCCTTCTGCCCGACCCAAAATAGAGTCATCTCTACTGTTGATACTTCCACCTTTCTCTCGAGCAGGGTACGTTCCAAAAAACCAACCCCCACCCCCAATTCCACTAGCTCCATCCGCTCCAGTTCCTTCCCAGTATCTCTCAAAACGGCCAAACTCTCCTGAAGACCCCTCATCGGAAAAGCTTTCCTCTGCTCTTATTCTATCCCGCTCAGACTCTGACACTGCTCCTCTCCCTGCCCGCCGCACTCTCTCCTCTATTCTCTCTCTTTCTCGTTCTCTCTCTCGCTCCTCTTCTTCAACTTCTTCCTCCTCAACCTCAGAGTCCCACTCATGGAAGGACAAGCCTTCTCTTGTGTTAACTCGCCCCCTTTCATATTGGAGAAGCAGTGGCCTGCGTTCTCCTACTCTCCCTTTTTCCTCTCTCTCTACCCCACTACTCCTACGTCTCTTGGACGAGGAGAGAAGTGTATGTAAAGAGGAGGGAGGGGAGGGTCCGGAGGCCTCCGTACCACCTGCTTCGCCTCCACTGACCCAGAATTTAACTGAAGAGGGGAGTTTGTTGAGGTTAGGATAGCGTTTACTGGATGGCCGGTGTCGTGAATGGGAACTTTTGGGTCTTCTCTCTCTGCCTCTACCTACCCCATTCTCATCCTCTTGTTCGTCCCTGTCATCCTCACCTCCATCTCTCCTCCCCCTCTCTCTCTCTCCCTCCAAAGCTGAAAGGCTGCCTTTGTCAACAAATGCTCTGCGATATTGAGTGGAAAATGACGAGTACTCTCCCTCTCTATCCCCATCCCCCTCTCCATCTTTCTCTGCCTCAACATCACCCTCCTCTGGCTCCGACCGCTTGCCAGATGACATCTTCTTCTTTTTTGTTTTCATTGCCTTCTTTTTCTTCTTTTTCACCTTGCGACGCTTCCTTTCTCTTTCTCTTTCTCTTTCACGCTCCTCCCTCTTTTTTCGTTTTTTGTTTTTCTTCTTTTTCTTTTTCTCTTTTTCCCTCTCTTTCCTATGTTTCCTCTCTCTTTTACATTCTGTATCTCCCTGGGCTCCGCCACTTCTCTCCCTGTCCCTCTCTCTCTCTGCCCATCCTGCCCACCATTCGTGCAGCTGTGCTAGTTGACTGCCACCTCTTTCTCTCTCTCTGTCCTTCTTATGCTCCCTGTCTCCAAAGGTGCCCCACGGTTTGCGTGGGGGTATAGGAGGGGGAAGTCCATGAGTGAGAGATCTAGGGGAAAGTATGGACCGCTCTCGGTCCCTGGTTCTGTTGTGGCCCTGCAGAAGACTAGACTCTTCTGTCAGCTCATCCAAATCCTCCTCATCCTCTTCCTCAGCCTCTCTGTCTCGGGTGCTGCGAGATGAAGCTGTGGAAGTGGATGAAGGAGAGGTGGAGCGTGAGGATGTTGCTGAGGATGTGGTTGAGGAGCTGGTGGTGGATGAGGAGGATGATGTGGAAGTATAGGGGAGTGAGGGAGAGGGGGATGGAGGAGTGTAGCTTGGGGAAAGTGTGACTGGCAACGGGATGGGGAGAGGAGGAGAGGGTCTCGGTCTTCGACCCGCTTCCCTGCCTCCACCTCTCCGGCCCAGTGGCAGGATGTTCTCGTACAATGGGCCACCAGGTTCTTTGGCCTTTTTTGGTCGCCGTTTCCTCCAGAAGGATGAAGGGAGAGGGGGAGAGGGGTGCTGCAGCGGGGGGTTAGGTGTCAGCGGGGCTGGGGCCTGGCTTTTAGGAGGAAGCCTGGGAGTCCCCAGAGATTTAACCCCTCTACCCTGACCCCCTCCACCAGTACCCGCTCCCACCTTCTTCCCCATGCCATGGTCCATGCCTTTCTCCTGGTAGAAAGCCACACTAGTTGGTGGGGGTTGTTGGTGGGCTCTGGGAACTGTTTTGGGAGTTTGAGATCCTGTCTGTTGGTCCACACATGGCCCAAGTCCCTCTGGATCAATAGGTCCATAATAGCGCTTATATCCATCTAGACCACTACCTGCACCACCACCACCTGCCCAGGTAGGTGCCACCTTTTGAGGCAGGGGTCCTGTTTCTGCTAGAGCTCCTCTTACACCCATGGAGGTTGTGGCACTAGCAGTTTTGGGTAGTCTCCAGCGGTCCACAACCGCCAACCTGCGATCTGGCCGGGGTAAGAAAGTAGTGCATGGTAGTGGAGCTCCTACAAGTTGACTATTTGTGGGACCCAAGGCCGCTCCAGAATGAACAATTGTGGGAGGGGATCCAGGAAGAGGTGTTTTGTAAGACTGAGGAGGTTGAGGCTGTTGTGGTTGCTGCTGCTGCTGTACCATGGCAATGGCTGAAGTGGATACAGCTGAAGTGACCACATGTGAGGAAGAAGCAGGAACCATGGCAGTGTGATGGTGGCCAGGAACTGTGACTTTAACCCCGCCTAGCGCAGTTTCATCTTCAAAACTGCAGCAGCTATACATTCCCTAAGAGTACAAACAACAAAGATATAATAGTGTAATATAATAGCAAACCATTGTCAATTACATAAGCACCACTCTCATCTCATCTGTAATAGCATAGGCATAGTAAATGCCACAGTCCTTCTCAATTGACCCAAATACATTTCTAGTGACTAATAATCAGTCACTCACTCTCGCACTCACTCACACACTCTCTCTCACCCTGCTGATGGCGACTAGGAAGTCCAATTTGCCGGACTGGCCCATTTTGCTCATGCAGTGCCGTAGCCTCCAGTAAACCAGGTGTTCCCAGGCAAAGACCAGCAGACTTAGGCCCATGGCCACCAGTAGCATGTAGAAGACACCAGCCATGTTGTCTATGTCCAGTTTGGAGCTCATCACCTCAATTTTATCATTATGACAGATCCCTGAGAGCCAGAGACGCTCTAGCATCTCAATCTCATCTGAGTGGAAAGGGAAGAGAAAGACAAGGCATTAGCATTACTCGCTTTCTCTGTTAATAAGTAATACAACTACTTGGCACTAGGGATGTCAACGATTAATCGACGATCGATTAATTGTCGATAAGAGATATAATTGATAAAAGCTATCGATGGCCGACTAAGCAGTTTCATTTTGGGGTGCGTGCGCATCATGCGCAAAACACGTGCAAACGGCTGTGAGTGACGGTGAAGGGGCTGGATCTAACAAGAAAATAATTTACTAATGTACAAACTACACTTTTAATAAGATTCAAACTTTAAAAGTGTATTAAAACAGATACAGTACAAAGTTATTTTGTATTGAAATGTAGTAATAAGTCATGTTCAATTATAATTTCCCTAGATAACTGTTGCATATCGGGCACTTCGTTTTGACAGGGCTGCTGACGCGAGCAGGACAGATATAGGCTATTCTTTCCTACAACTTGTTAATTCGTTCCTACAACATATTAATTTGTGGCAGCTGTCCATGTTTCATTAATTTGTTCCCTAGAAAACCCACGATTTAACTTAAATGCGGGAACTATTTAAGTCATAGTAACGAATTCTTCATTCATGGCCACGAAATCTTTCATTTCCCCCTACACATTTACCACAGAAAAAGATGCGAAAACAGTGATTAAAAGTGAACAACAATAAAATAAACCTGCGAATCTAGAGGGTGAGAGAGTGAGGATTTGGGAAAAGAAACAATAAATAATATTAAATTCGTGACCATTCGGAAAAACAGAACACAAAGCCGCATTTGGCTTGATTTAAATGTATGCGCTCGGCATGAATCAAAAAGCATGGTCGCGATGTAACATTTGCCTGTTAACAAATTATTTATCTTATTAACAAAGCTTTATACCTCACTTGTGTCATAATACTCACATTAAAATGTTTCAAATGGGTAACAGTGTGTTTTGCTGTAGCAACGCCGGTGGTTCTGGAAGCGGATCACTGACCGCACGTCACAGCCCCACGCGCCGTACTTGCGTTTGGGATAATTTTATTTTAAATCCCGATAATGTCAATTGCAAACATTGCTATGATGTTTTAAAAATAAAAAAACGAGCACCATGAAACAATTTAAAAAGGCGCATTCAGCGATCTCCGTGGCAGGATATGAAACAGCACACAAAGTATAATGATCCCATGCGTAACTACGCGCTCTCTTCCTTTTATCAAATGATTGTAATCACATCCATTCATTTTACCATCCTGCCGCTAGCCTTTTATTTAGACTAAAAACCCGTTTCATTCGGGTGAGGAAGCTGGCGTTTTGAGAGGCATTTGCACATCCTGTCATATTGACTATATGCCACTGCAATAGACGCATTTTGCAGTATTTAAGGTTAAAGATTAATCGATTAATTGATCGTTAATTTAAACGACGATCGATTATGGAAATTATTGAAAATTGACATCCCTACTTGGCACAGATGCATCAATAAATCATGTATGAATGCAGTATGGTAGTGACTTGCCTCTCCCACATAACTGTTGTGGCAGGAAACAGATGCTAATACTAAACGTGTGTAAACCTATAGTAAGTCCGGTGCTATTTTGAGATATTTACAGTATTATATTGACGATATTTCAGGTCAGAGGTCTACTGAACAGGTCTCAGTGGGTAAAATAAGCATTACTGTGAAGGTCTGTTTAGAAGCTGATCAAAAGGAGCATACTGTTAATCCTGAAAGAGAGAAAGAAAGAGGAAGAGAGCAAGAGGCCTACAGGTTAGCAAAGGCAAGGTCCTGTGTAATGATCTACCCATATCCTCTTTTCCTCAGAGGGTAAATGAGAAGACAAAAAAGGAAGGAGAGCAAAGTTCTTTGTCTTTTCAATGCTGCATTGTATCATGGGAGAATGTGAATAAATAAGTAAAAGGCTGGTGGAAAAGAAGAAGAGAGTTACTTTGTCATTATGACACATAGCAAAAGCACCTATTCTATTCAGAGAGGGGGAAGTTAAAATAAAAAGTGGGATGAAGACAGGGGGAACCACAGTATATGTGCATTGTTTATGTTGGTCTCAGTGTGTACATGAGGGTGTGAAAGATGGAACAGAAAAGAGAAAATGAAATAAGATAGAAGGAGCAACAGAGTGATAGGCAGAGGGCGGAAAAACAAGAGGACAGACAGGGAGACAGAACGGTGAAAGGGTGAGATCATAATCATTTAATTGTGCCAGAAGATGGTCAGGCCTGCTGCAAATTCAAGAGAAAATCAGAATCTCACCTTCTATCTACAGAAAGACGAGCTTGTGAATTACCCCAAACCTTACTAGGCAGAGGCATGTACTGCAGCATTTACTGCTTTGATGAGGACTGGCCAACAGCACAACCTTATCTCAGCTTGGGCCATCTCAAAACAGTGCTGTGTAACATAATAAAAGCACATCATCACCCATCACACTGTAAATGACAGTTGCGTTGTTCTTACAAAGGTTGAATTATGGCATCTGTCTCTTATGCTATCAAAACAAACTATCCAGCAAGCGCAACCTGCGGGCATTAATCACAATGTAGATGAGATGCCACAGACACATCACATAAAGCATTTCACAAAAGAAAATGCAGTCAAGCAGGACGAAGAAGCGCAGGCTGAATTCCACATGGGACTTGAACTGATAACAGCACGAGCCCGGCTCGGATCCGAGCACTGCCTCACTCTGTTGACACTGTCCATTCACCTCCTCCTGACTCCTGCCAGTGGCTCTGGCAAACCACTTCACTGACCACAGCCAAACTCAGCAGGTGTGTCATACTGGGTACATACATACACACACAGCTACAGTATATGCTAACACACAGACACAGTTCACACACTTGCACAGCTTTACAAATACACACCCACACGTACAGTACAAATTCTAACACATTTTTACACAACACTCTTGCCATAACAGCTTCTGTTTGGCAACGGAGCTCAGGGCTGGCATGGTTAAGTGGGCACATTTGAACAGTTAATGCTTTAGCAAGGTCTTTAAGCTCAGGCAGACAGCCAGTCTGTGCCAACTGCGGGACCTCCAACACCGTTCCCTGTACAGTCCCCTCTGATCCCGCCCTGACCCAAATCACAATCACACTAAAGCAAACACTGCTCTTGGATCAGCCTTAAAGGTCAACACTTTTATAAACAGATCGGAAGTGCCACGGCATCTCGGACCACTATAATACGTCCTCTGAGTTGTTAGTAGGTGAAAGGATTCTATTTGAGACTACCACTGCAAAGAAAGCTGCCGGCCCTGAGATAAAATAACAGAGGCTTTTAGCAGGTAAGAAGTGCTTTTGCGTGGCACTGTCCAATAAGGTTACCTGCAGTGTTTAAAAGACATGAAAAGCCTCTATAGAAACATAAAAGTAAAATTGTAGTTGTTGATTGTACAAAAAAAAGACTCAATACCTCTGTAGTAACAGAATGGTTAAGCTTCGGAGCTAATTGACTGGATTGGCACAATTTTATCAGCTAAGAATAGCACTTTTTAAGTTATGTTGATATGCCACAAATATGCTAATGCAGAAAAGAAGCAAACATTAAACATTACACTCAAACAAAAACACTGACATGGTCTTTCATGATTTTCCAATGAAACAACCTGAAAAAAAGAGTGTTTACAAATTGTGCTTTCAATTCTAGACCACTTTGAGGGATGTAAACGATAACGATCTAATGCCATGGTCCTATCACATTTCTGCTTTAACATTTTTGTTTTTCATAATTTCAGAGAATCCAAAAAAGGTCCCTTTTGGATAAGAACATGTTACGATATCCGTGTTAATGTTAGCTACAACTGAATTGCCTCCTGTTAACGCTTTAAAACAGTTTCATGACAAGCAGGGTCAATGACATCACTGCATTGAAATGGTCTATAATAGCAGGAATCTGTTAAATAAGACTAAAATATTTTGATAATAGTAGCTCATTATCCCCCCAAAACCTCATAATGCCTTTTAACACTCTAAATGTAAAACAAGGACAGAATTCAGAAAATAACATCAGATAAATCCCCCACGTCTCAACAACCACCAACCAGATGAATAAAAAAAAGTCACTGTTCATTTCACATGTAAAGCTTCTCAGCTGTTAAACGGTGGTGTTCGCTAATGGAACCTGGCACCAGTGTGACGATCTCACTGTGGAAACCTGGCGTACACACACATTATTTCAGTCTCTCTCTCTCTGTCACACCAAAAGATAAAGAGGATTTAAACAGCGATCAAATAAGCCATCCAGTTGAAACAAAACACTGTGAGATAGCTAGTGCGTATATGTGTTTGTGTATGTGTGTGTTGGGAGAAGGCAAGGAGGAGGGTGTATAAATGACAATTAAAGAATTAGTACTTGGACAAGCACATTTGAATCAGATGCGTTCCACTCTGACATCGCACATCCGTAACAGCTAATCCTCTAAGGAGTGTGAGAACGGACAGTCACTCAATACACACATCTCACTCATAGAACACAATAGCTCAGTTCCAAAACCTAGTGAGCTGCTGCCTACACAAGCAACTGCCTTCAAAGACAATATCCCAACTGTCATAGAATGCTGTGTACACCATACAAACAGCACAGGAGAAACAACTCACAATAGTTTGATGTTAGCATGTTGCTAAGCTAATGATGTGATGCTCTAATAAGAATAACAATACAAAGCACACAATGATACAATTATACATTTTAAAGGGATAGTTCACCCAAAAATGAAAATTATTTCATTAATTACTCATCCTCATGTTGTTCCAAAACTGTACAACTTTCTTTCATATTCTGAACACAAATTAAGATATTTTTGATGAAAACCGCAAGCTTTCTGACCCTGCATAGACATCAACGTAACTGACACGTTCAAGGTGCAGAAAGGTAGTAAGGACTAGGGGTGCTCCGATTGATCGGTTACTGATCACTATCAGCCGATAATCGCTTGGGGATGTTTGGGGATCGGCGGTCTCTAAAAAGGCCGATCTCAAGCTGATGACGCGCCTGCACAGTTGCCAAGTCCGCTTATTATACGTGACTTTGGGCTTCTTTTTTTGTAAAGTTGCGGGAAAAAAAATCCCTGGTTGTGGGTTGTGGTCTTTTGGGCTTATTTAAAAAATATGGTTGCTTGTTAGAGAAATCTGACAAGCAACTTTGTTTCTTTATTTATGTTCGCCGTATTCTCCAATTTATTGATTGACTCTGTCTGATTGCAGTCAATAGCCAACCAGTACAATAATATATGTGCAGTAGAGTAATTTGCCAAATGTTCCGCCCCCTCATTAGAGAAAAATCACAATCAGAAAGAAGGCGCATGACGCTGTAATCCAAGCGATGATAGATGTAGAGGAGTGGGATGACTTTCTTTTAGCCTCATTTTTACAATGTTTTTGTGATGTATTAATGATCACGGGCTGTCAAAAAAACAAGTAGTCATATCCTAATACCGAGTAAATGTATTTGGTTCGAATAGCCTGGTATGGCAAGATGTATTTCTTTTTTTAACATTTAAACTTAGACCACATTATTAGATTACCTTTTGACTTTATGAATACACATAAATTATAATACACATAATATTATTTTTTATATAATATATATTATAATTTAATATAATATTTTGTATATATATTTTTATATAATATTTATTTGGCATTTTATTTTTTATGTCATTTATTTGATAGTAATGTATGCATGATTTATTTTAAATGGTAGAAAAAAAACTGTTTTTGACCTCAAAATAAAGCACTGTTCTGGCTGTGGAGACGAGCAGTTTTGTGGTGCTTGGAATTCTTTATAATTAATTAAAAACAAATACTGCCACATTGATGGCTCAAAAAGGTGCAATTGTTCAAATAACACATTGTTTCATTTTTTTAATATATATATATAAAAAATGTAACCAAGTGTTTTTCAAGTGTAATATTTCTGTTAAGGCTAGGGACAGAAAAATGTACATTTCCATAGAATGACCCCTATATATTTTAGGCTATAAATGTGGCTATGTTACAGCTCCCCTTTGAAGCTCTTGTGCTTTTCTTCTTTTCCATCTCTTGGAGATTAGTTTTGTTCCCACTTTTGTTGCAGGTTGCTAATTTTTGTAAAATACCTTCTGTTTTTGCTTTTCAGATACAATAGTGGTTTCAGTTTAATATGTTGCAGGCTAATTTATTGGTAACAAATAATTGATAATAAATAATATTGATGATAATAAATCATCAAAAAAATATTGGGCTTGTTTTGGAAGCTGCTGTTGCTTATTTTGTCTCGCGAGAGTTGGCAACAGTGCGCGCCTGCCGTGAGAGGATTGACAAGACATGCAGCGGCACCGTCTCAGGCTCTGTCCGGCGCTGGTGAAATAATTATAATGCTGTACAAATTCATATTTCTTCATTAACTTATAAAGTTTTAAAATAAAATTTGAAAAGTTTCTGTGAGACATAATTTCACAAACAGCGTGAGTGAATCACCGCACGCACGCACACTATCTCTCTCTCTCAAAATGCGCAAATTGCTTTAAATCACCATCGCGTCTGCACTATAAGCAAGCTGCACGCTGCAATTGACACAGGAATTGTGACTTGCACAATCGAAGCAGTGTCGCATCGTCACTAAAGTTTATAAATTGCATTTATTTTTAATTCTTGCCAGTGTTTAAACCATTCATCGCTCGCGCGCTCTCCTGGAGACTGCACTCATGCACACTCGCAGCAGCACACACTCATAATGCCATGCAGGTTCACTCATGCATACTCGCAGCAGCGGCAGCACACACTCATAAATAATGCCATGCAGGTTCACTCATGCACACTCGCAGCACACACTCATAATCAGTAGCGTGTTTAGTCACCACGCAACCCACGCAATTGAGCGTGGCCCCGCGGTCCAGGGCCCCCTGCGGAACGTGATTTTTACCGATGGGAATTGAGAACGGCATTACAAACAATACTGTTATCGATACGTGCGTTGTTTTATCTCCGTACTTCTGTGTTAATGGCAAATTAGAAGCTGTTCTCATAAATCGATCTCAAGCTGTCTTCCGTCAGAGGTTTGGCACGACATGCAGCGGCACAGTCTCAAACTCTGTCCGGCGCGTTTAAAATAATTATAATGCTGAAGGTGAGGTACCATTCATATTTCTTTATTAAATAACTTATAAAATAATTAGAAAAAACTTTCTGTGAGGTGTAATTTTACAAACAGCATGAGTTCTCCGCGAGCTCTCTGTCTTTCCCTCTCAAAATGAGCAAAAGCCTTCATATCACCACATCGCGTCTGCACTATAAACGAGCTGCACACTGCCCGACTGACACAGGAATTGTCACCGTTTACATGCATCATCACTAAAGTTTATAATTTGCATTTATTTTTTAAGTTTGCCAGTATTTAAACTATTTAGCACTCGTGCGCTCGCAAGTGTGCACTCTCAACAATTGCCCCATTGTAAAGACAAAAATACACAGCATTATCAAACATTTAATTACATATTTTTTTGGGGAAAAAAGGCAAAATATTCCCCCCTCCACCACTCAAATAAAAAAAGAAATCCTCCCTCCCAAGAGTCACCTAAGAGGGGAATTCACCCCATTTTCAAAAATGAAACTCAGGACCTGAATGAATGTCTGTAAAAATCCTGATTGGAGAATCACGATAAATAAGTCTACATGTTAAAAAGAAGCCTTTTTTATCATGTAGATAAAAACAGAGATAAAAAGTCACTCTAAAACATAGAGGGACAATCTATGTTAGGAGAAATCATGCCCGCTCCCTGAGAAAGTCAATATTTACATTTTATTTCATAAAAATATCTAGAGACGCCAGAATTCTCTATTACATTCTGTTGTGCTCCTATGCACACGATGTTCAAATATGTTGTGCTATGGTATGCTGAGGAAATCTCTCTCTCTCTCTCTTTGAAAGGCCTTTTTATTTCATAAATGTGCTTTATGAGCCTTTTTCTGTTTTCTTGGAGGCATTTGTAAACTGCAGTAATAAAATAACTTTACATTTTCAACATCTTTTTACATCATTTATTTTTGCACCAAATTATAGAAAGTAGTATGGATAACTGTATTGATAAGTATCATATCAGTATCGATAAAATGTAAACGATACCCATCCCTACTCCAGAATCGATCGCAAAATCTACCGAGGGGGGCCCCTCCGGGAACACTTGCTGAGGGCCCCCAAAACACTAAACACGCCCCTGCTCATAATGTCATGCAGGTTCACTCACTCACACACACACAAACTGTTTGCATTGTGTATGCGGTGCGTATTTTTTTCGCGCTCATGTCAACGGATAGTGTTCTTACTGCACATGGTTGCGGTCCGGCACGCTGAATTAAAGTGACAGCGCATTGTTCTTTGAACCACAGGATTGCTTGTAAAAGATTTAAATGCCAAAGAAAAGGCATGTAGAGCTGACTTTCCGTCAATGGTAGGTTTTCATTTTGAATGTTTGTATTACTGTGCTGTGTAAAAAAGAATCACAATGCTGAAAAAGCATTTGAAGTAACAACGTTTGGATTTGAAATCAAAATAATGGATAAATGTTGTGTTTGTAGTAAACAGCCATGGATCAGGAGCAGACTCCCAAGTGAAAGCACATGCTGTAAACAAAATAATAAAGAAAGTTGACCTACCTCAAAAATAAATAAATAAGGCAACTTATCACAATCACCTTATATTAACTCAACTAGCAACCGACAACTTTAGTTCATCTAATGAATAAAAGTCAGTACTGAGTGTTAAAACATCTGTCAGAGCAACTAAAGATTTTGCATTTAGCAATACTAATCTTATTTTAATAATTCTCTTTCTTTTGGATTTGTTTATTTTCAAAGCCTTCTACATAATAGGGGTAGTATTTGCCTCTTAAATCTAAAGGCAAATATTTAAGCTAATAAGACAAATATATAAAACAGTTTTAAACATACGCATATACTGTACCTCAGCACATGAATCTCGAACACGGTGAGGATCATCAAATTTTAAATCAGTAAAAATATGAACCCTGATCCACATGACAGCTAACTGAGAGTGACAACAGCAGCAGCAGTAAATTAAACCAGTAAAATATAAAACAGTAAAATATAAAACATTATAGAAGCAATCAAAATATATAATATTTTAATAATAAATAACATAAATGTTTTCAAGCTGCAGTGCATGCTGGGAACTTGTGCAATATTGTTCAATGTACAATTGTTTGGTCAGATGACTCAATTTGAAAAGTTGGGAGAACATTTGGATATATTGTGAACAAATACTTGAGTATCTACTTAAGTAAGGTAAACAAAACAACTTTTGCTAGCGACATGTTTAGAGTATTTTTGTTCAGTTCACACAACATTTTTTACTGACTTATACGAAAAAATCTTTGTTCAGGCTACTTTTTACATTGGTTAGTAGAACTTTGCGATAGTAGGATTTTTTTACAGTGCAGTCCATGTGCAGTACGTAAGCGGTGCAGCAGCAGCATGCATACGCACTGCAGACGGAGTATGTGTGTGAACCAGGTGTAAAAGGCCGCCTCATACAGCTCACGAAATCTGGCTTGTGCTGTGAGTAAGCTATTGTGCAACAATTGAACGATTGTCAAAACAAAAATGCAGTGCATGATCAAACGTTTAGATGAGATAAATATATTTTTAGAAAAATGTCTAAAAAATACCCCCCTCCACCCTTCAAATAAAAAAAGTCCTCTCTCACAAGAGTCACCTAAGATTGAAATTCATTTAAAAAATGCAATTCAGGCCCTGATTAAATGTCTACAAATCTTGATTGGATCATCACTATAAATAATTCTGCATGATAAAAAGAAGGCTTTAAAAAAATCGGTATCAGTGATCGGATCGGCAGATACTGCTTTCTGTGACCGGCGATCAGCCTCAAAAATCCTGATCGGAGCACCCCTAGTAAGGACATTGTTAAAATAGTCCATGTGACATCAGTGGTTGGACCGTAATGTTATGAAGCCACGAGAATACTTTTTGTGCGCAAAGAAAGCAAAAATAAAGCTTAAACAAAAATAACAATCTACTCTTGTGAACGTGTCAAAGACTGACACAGAAGAGAGGAAATTTGTAGAATAAAGTCTTTATTTTTGTTTTCTTTGCACACATAAAGCATCCTCGTAGCTTCAGAAAATTAGGATTGAACCATTGATGTCGCATGGACTATTTTAACGATGTCCTTACTACCTTTCTGGGCCTTGAATGTTTCAGTTGCATTGCTGTCTATGCAGGGTCAGGAAGCTCTCGGTTTTCATCAAAAACCTCTTGATTTGTTTGAAGATGAACGAAGGTCTTATGGGTTTGGAACGACATTAGGGAATTTTCATTGTGGGGTGAACTACCCCTTTAAGAGTTTTTATTGATACTTTTCAACAATGAATGATGAATAAGGGGATTTATAATCAATATTTCTCCTGTCTCGTGCATCATTTTGAAATTATTTTTTCACTAAGCTTGTGGCAGTGCATTCTAAAATGTTCTTTCTTATAAAGGTACATGTGATGGTGCCTTGAACAACTTGAACCAGCTGAGAAATCTGCATGGGTGAATTTTTCAACCTCACACAAAATTCCTGATCACGTAGACCCCTATTCAAATAATTAGATATATCTAAAAAAACAAAAAAAAACAACAACAATAAAAAACAGCACAGTTGACAGCTTGATGCTTTAAAACCCTGCCTCTTAGTCAGCTCAATTGGTTTTGGAACACAACACAGTCTTTCTTTCTCTATTTCTCTCTCCTGCACACCACTTCTGTCATTCCCAAGACTGAATCTTTGATACATGCCCATCTCTTTTATGCATCAGTAGGTTGCTATCATCTCCTTTTAATAAGTAAGCAGCCTGCTAGCACAAAGAAAAATATCACCTGCTAGACAACAAAGATACATATTGCATCATGTCAAGGAAACTGGATTACACCAAGATGGCTGGGGAGATGGCTTGAAGCTAGCAGTACAGGCTAATGAATGAAGTCTAGTTAAATATGCATAAAAAAGACTTTAATCTCCCAAAGGCTTTTATCTTCTCCAGCCCAACAGCATAAATGCACTAATATACATTCCACTAATTTTAGCACTTTGATACTGCATAACCTTCAGACTCTCACCGTCGCCCACCAGCTGCAGTAAGGCCAGGTCCAATGGCCGTTTCCAGCGGGAGTTCTTGATCAGGGCGATGCCATAACCAGTCGTGGCGAATACTTTCCCTGAGCCGATGGTCATTACTTTACAGCCTTCATCTTTACGAGCCATGTAGTTTAATACAGCCGCATCATAGATTAAGGCATCCAGTTTACTGCAAACACAGACAGGAAGAGTAGGAGTCAGAAGAGACAGAGCGTGAGATGGAGTAGGCTGACAGACAGAAAGAGAGCAGAGAGGAAATCTGTAGTGTGCCGGTGTTATATTATCACTTTTGCTAAAAATGGATAAGGAAATGACAGGCCCAGGAAAACAGCAGTGTGGATTAACAGCTCATGATAAATAGAGGAAGAGTGTGTGAGGTGTAAAGGGTTGAGAGAGGAAGTGTGGGAGGAGGGAAAATAGTGCAAACACATTGTAAAGGAACTCCTGTTTGTCAGAGCAACATGGGGTTGGGAGGTGTGAAGAGCGAGAGATGTTAGAAAACAAGGTTATTATTGTTGTTATGAAAACTATTACAGAGACAGAAACTAAATAAACAAGTGTTTCCATAAACTGAAAAAACTGTATAAATGAGCTGGCAAAGGAATGAATGCTAAACTGAAAATATAGATGCAAGCAGCAATTATCAGGGTTTAAGCACTGCTGGAACTTGTTTAAGTACCTTTTTTTACAAGATATAAAGCGTTTTTCAGATGGTCAGTTTGTTTCAGGACAATTAGAGAGATTAGACATCTTCATATTTTCATTTTAATACCTTATAGCCTCACCTATTGTCCTGTCATTTTATGAAAATCTGACATTAGATTTTTGAGCAAACTGGGCCAAAAGAAATTAAATGTGGGATAGACATTTTGTTTGTCTTGACTCAAGGATTATATACTACATATATTATACATAGCTTTAGTTGCAAAAAAAAAAAAAATAAGAAACCTTACAAAACACTATCCCTTGATGCCTTGAACTATACTGTACAACTATGCTTTACAACCATGCAAATCAAATCTACACAAAATGATTCACAAATGTAACTTTATTTTTCCTATTGTTGCTTAGCTGATAAAAGCCAAGAAAGTTAGTGATTTTAAATGCTGAAAATTGAATTTTGTTTCAAAATTACAAACAAGAACTCTCTATGTACCATTAAAACTGAAGAGCATAATACAAAACAAAATACAATTCAAAACTGCATGAGAAACAATACAGGAAGTCAGTGAGAGTAAGAAAGCCAGCACAGACCCAGTCTTGAGGTGGGAGATGGCATCCTCCACACTTCTCTGGTTGTATTTGATCATGTACTGGTGCATGTCTGGATAGTTACTGCGGATGTTTTTCTCTGTGCTTCCGTTAGGGACCGTTCCAAATTTCAGAGGGGGGTACTGCTCTGTGGGGTGCTGAAACTGAGAGAGGGGAACACAGTATGAAACAGTGATTGAAATTGATGTTGCATTTGTTTTTTCAAAGTAATTAGAGGACTAACAATAGAGCACGATGAAAAATGACTGTAAGCTTCAACATGAATGACATGTGACAGTGAATGCATGTTAGAAACGAGTCCAGAGCTGCTGCAGCTGTCAAACCCAAGTATAATACATCATAAACACAGAACAATATAGAAAGCAGCAGTGCTGACATGCACATTGTGTTCATTCTGCTTTTAACAAAAGAGAACATTAGTGAAGCAGATGGGGGAAACTATTTTCATTTAAAAAGGGATTACAAAATGAACACGAGGCACTTGGAAAAAAGAATCAACAAAAGTTAAATGGCTTTAAGTATCCAGATTTGATGTAGCTTATTTTCGGAAAATGACACAAACACAATGGAACACAAATACATTTCATTTGGTGTACATAAGTACATTCATATGGCATGAGAGCAAAACAGTGTTTTTTTTTCTTCAAGAATCCCTCCAGATTCCTCAAGGTCAACACTGAGAGCGAAGGTCAAAGGAACATTTCCATGCTAGAACGCCAAATTACTGCACATCTCACAGATACATACTTAATTACATTTTAAATGCAACATAATAGCATCCAGCACTTCAAAAGACAAATAGTGAGAAAACACTTCTTCATGCTGTTCATCACTTAGTGGCCAATTTCAACTACTGTCAATCTCAAATTTTTCCAGTCCCAATCTAGTCTCTATAGTCTTATATATTGAAGAAGTCAAGAATATTGATCCCCAAATCCATGTCAACAAAACATCACAAATTATGAAAACATTATACCGTTTGATTGTACACGCACTGATAAACAAGTTTTCTCTACATCTACAGAAGCCCTGAAAGCCCTATTCTCTTACCTTTCTATCGCTGAGGCCAGACACAGTGTCAATGTATTCCTCTTGGATCATGAAGGCAGCCAGGTTGGCAGTGTAGCTAGCCAGGAAGATGACAGCAAAGAAAGCCCAGACAAGAACCATGATCTTGCTAGTGGTTCCTTTGGGGTTCTCCACTGGAACGGAGTTATTAAAGACCAGAGCCCAAAGAAGCCAGATTGACTTCCCTATTGTGAAGGTAGAACCTCCGTCCTCTGACAGAGGACAGGAAGTAAAACAGAGAAAGATAGAATTTTAACACTGACTTGAATTTTAAAGGCACTTTAATTATTCATCAGCTCCAAACAAACTAAAAAAATGATCAAAACTGCTAAACTGATAGAAAAAGCTTCCTAAACTTCTATGCAGATAAAGAGGTGAGAACGGGGTGCCGGTGCAAGAGGATGAAGAAGAGAACAGAGGAAGGAGAGGAATACAGAGCACAAGTCTGCAGTCCTTTATTATACATGAGTGTCTGCGAAACTGCCTGCACCACAAATATCAAACCCACATCCAGGCCAATAAAGAACAGAGGTGAACTAAGCCATTAGGACTCCTGAATAAACTCAGTGACAAGCAACTGTGCACATTCATGTCCGTTAAAATAACGCTTGAGACTACTAAAGTTTGACCTTATTAAAAGGTTAAATGAAGGACTAAGAGCAAATTGGACTCACTCTTGCCACTCTGAAGGTTACGGTTGTATCCCATTGGACTTAAGTACTCAAAGATGAAAACCGTCACTGCCACCACGGACAGGCACATTACAAACATCATCACCCACACAGCAGGGCTATACGGCTCTGAGAGAGGGCACAGAGAAAGAGGAGAGGACAGAGAGAAAATCAAAACCATTAGTAGTATTTATTTATTTTGTTTACTTGGTTTGTACACAACAGAGCAGAAATTAATACCAAGAGGGTATTCCAGAAAGCAGGTTATGTGACATACAGGGGCGGACTTAGTGATTTGGGGGCCTAAGCAAATTTCAGGTACAGGGCTCCAACACAATAACTATATGCTCTTTTACGCCTAACCCTTATTTTGCTCACTAGTTCTCTCTCATTATAGCTATAACTAATATTTATTATAACTATTACCCCTTCACAACTTAAGTAGCCTAAATAATTGGTCAAACTGATGATATTCTAAAGCCATATTAGCGGCCTTTGAACAGAAGAAGAAGAAATAAAGTAGTATGGCACGCTTTTTCTTAGTGTCCGTTTCCATAGTGACTCGTCGATTCATCGCTCTGTTGAGAATGTCTTGCGTGTTAAACCAGGAACTTACTCTGGGTTGAATGAACTTTCTCCCGGATGCGTTTTTGGAACCAACATACCCCAAGTAAGAATGGTTTGGGTTAATCAACCGAGAGTTCAGGGTTTAGCAGATAATAAGTTAACCTTGCTTTGTGGAATACACCCCAGGGGTATAGCAACCATTAGAACTGGAGATGGAAATAACTAAAATATGTTAAATTAAATTAACTTTATAACTTAACTAGGAATTTAAAACAGCGTTATATTTGCGAAAATAATACATTTGTTCATGCATTTTCTGGGAACTGAACTCATGATCTTGCTAGTGACATGCAAAACAAAAAACTAAACAAAAAACACATTTACATTTGGCAGACATCTGTATTAAAACAACTTTAATTTCTTTTTAAGGTATATGTTTAATGGATCCTTGATATTGCTAGTGCTATGATCTTTAAAATAGAATCAAATAAAATAAAAATTTGGCAAAAACTTGTATTCAGAGCGACTTAAAAGTGCTGTATATATTTTTTATCTGTAAATTGGTCCCATGTCCTTGACTTTGCTAGTGCTATGCTCAAAACAAAAAACAAAACAAAAACAAAACAATAGGCAGAAGCATGTATTAAAAAAGCAACTTTAATTGCATTTGAAAGTAAAACTAAACAAAACTTGACATTTGGCACATTTGACAGTTCAAGCGACTTTTACTAGCGATTATTCAAAGAGACTTAAATTTCACTTTAATGTACAGTTTATATTTATATCTGTTCATGCAGTCTCTAGGAATCGAACTCATGAATTTGACGTAGCTAGTGCCATGCTCTGAAGTAAAATAAATTATAAATTAAAATAAAATAAATGTACAGCATTGAGTCTGTTTGAAAAATGTTGATTTAGTGCTTCTCACTGAAGTGTGATAAATAGTTTGTTTCGAAAGGGAACTGTAAGCCTGATTGATGAGCTCTGAAATGATACGCACCAGTACCTGGAAAGTCATACATCATAATCACATGCAGCAGAGACTGATTAAAGTCAAATATGATGAAGCATTATGGCTCGCACGAGACTCAACCTCACCAAGAAAAGCAGAGGGAGAGACTGTTCCGTTACTGCGAGAGACCATGACGCTGATGCCCGTCTCCACAAAGGGCACAGAAAAGTCCACGACCTCTGACCTCTCCTCGTTGATAGTGAGAGAGCCGATCGCCATGTCTGCCCGCTTGTACACAACCTAGTGAACAGGAGGAAGTGGAAGATTGTATTTTTGCCCTTTTGCCACTTTTATTAGTAGCAGGAAAGTTTTATTTACAGGATTTATAGGGACTCAATTTAGAGAGCATTAGACCTAGTAAAATTCTGCTGTGCCCTAGTAAACTTTTACTGATTAATCCTTGTTTGACAAGGGAAATTACTGTATACTGACCTAAGAAACACACTAGACTACTCAATGGATTTGATCACATCCAAAACATCACAGTCTAGTCTAGGTGTACATTTTCCTTACTTTAGATCTTCTAGGGAACCTTAGATTTGCCCTGAGATCATGTGGCCACTGTGACTTGCAGAGGAATGAGAGACTGAAAGGTAGCTAGCTACCAAGCTAATATATGCTAATGTCTGAATGAGTAGCTATTGCAATCCCTGTATTTAATAGGATAGTGAAAAGCAACAAGGAAGTACAGGAGAGAGAGAGAGAGAGGCACCAGCACTGGGACATGACTCGAACACAGGTCCCCATGAGCGCAACAGGACTGCATATGTCTGGAGCAACTACCCTCTGTGCCACAGCTCTTACATGAAAAATGCATTATGGATCAAGTAGGCTACAAAGAAAGCTGCTACATTAAAATTGCACAACCTACGTTGTCGAAAGCATGGAGCACTTTATATTAAACACTTAAAAAATGGTTGAGCTGAGCATATAGTTTCCTGTGGTCAAAGTGATGTCAGCAGCCAGATCACCCTGCAGCCCAAGACCGGTTGCCCACTGAAGCTAAGCAGGGTTGAGCTGGTCAGTACCTGGATGGGAGACCTCCTGGGAAAACTAGGTTGCTGCTGGAAGAGGTGTTAATGAGGCCAGCAGGGGGAACACTGCAGGTGTTCACCCTGCAGTCTGTGTGGGTCCTAATGCCCCAGTATAGTGACAGGGACACTATACTGTAAAAAGGACCGTCCTTCGGATGAGACGTTAAACCGAGAACCTGACTCTCTGTGGTCATTAAAAATGGCCAAATTTTCCCATTGGCATCTGACCATCATGGCCTCCTAATCATCCCCATACACTGATTGGCTTCATCACTCTGTCTCCTCTCCACCAGTAAGCTGGTGTGTGGTGGGCGTTCTGGCACAATATGGCTGCCGTCGCATCATCCAGGTGGATGCTGCACATTGGTGGTGGTTGAGGAGATTCCCCCCTTCGCTTTGAGAAGCGCTATATAAATATTTTGAAAAGCGCTATATAAATGTAACGAATTATAAGTGTTTGTGCCATTTAAAGTGCTTTTGAAGGTTTTGTTCTTATCTTATAATTAACAATTATAATTATCTTATATAAACTAAAAATGAATGCAAGTGAGTATTAGTTGTTGGAAATTCAATTTAGATGTAAATGAATGTAAAATTCAATAAATGTAATAAAAATGTACAGTAAAACCAGTAATGATATTTCTACAAGAACTGTAACAGTTTTATTACAGATAAAAACAAAACCCTTAAAAGCACATTCAATGGCATATGCACTTTGAGCACATGAAACTATATGCTCAACCATCTTTGAAGTTTTTAATATAAAGTGCAGCATAATTTTGACAACTTAGTGCTTTGTGGCCTTTCTTTAGGGATGCACGATATTGGATTTTTGCCAATATTCGATATGCCGATATTTTTCAACTCATTTTGGCCGATAGTCGATATATTTCTTTTGTTTCTCTCTCCTGTGCAGAAATTATAAGCAAAGCATTTTAAATTTGGTTCATTTTTAACAAGAACTTATTTAAAATAATTTAATTTAAGTGACTTGTTTGTGTTTTTTTTGTTCATGTAAGCTATAGCTTCTGAACTTTAAATCAAAACATACTCATGATTTTATGGCATCAGTTACTGCTCTATTTAATCAGAAACAGTCTAAATATTATTTGTGTATTTTAAGTCCCCCTACGGACTTAAGCGGCTAATAGTACTAATTGGACTTATAGTTTCGCCTAGCTCTGCAGCGCGAGCCTCCACTGACAGCACGCACACCTTCACAAACGGACAGGGCTTTTATACTTGTCGCGTTCGCCATTGTACTATTCTTTGAAGTGACAGGGGGCGACGAGGAGTAATTGTCCTATTAATTAATCGGGAATCACCAGTGAGAAGAAGTAATTTGCCGGCACAAGACTTCTCGTGTAATGAATGAATTGATGAATTAAAAATTTCTTTATGTACAAACTTATTAAAATAATATTAAGGTTTTGAGGTTATTTCACATCAAACAAGAAAACTTTAAGCAAATAGTGTATAAACAGTATCTAAATTAATACTATTTCTATTTTTATACAATAAAGATAAAACATACTTCAATTAAAAAGCCTTGGACAAATAGTGCAAACAAAAAAACAACAAGTATTGTTTTCTGTCAAAGCATCAAAAAGCACCTGATGGAGTTTAAACTTCACATCAAACGAACGATTCTACCTATTACCAGTTACCACTTGTTTTGTGCATGTTTATTATATATAATTTAGTTATTTAAACAGCAGTCATGCTATTCAAACTGCTTTTTATATATGTGTGTATTGTACACTGCCATTTAACAGTTTGGGTCAGTAAGTTTTTTTTTATTTTAAAATAATTATTTATTTTATTAAGCAAGGTTGCATTAAACTGATCAAAAAGGAACATTAGATACTTTTACACATTTCCAAAAAAAATGCGGTTCTTCTGAATTTTATAATAATCATAGAACCTTAGAAAAAAAATAGGTTCCAGAAAAATATCAAGCAGCTCAGCTGTTTTTAACATAGACAATACATTTATTAATTTGGCAGATAATTTTTTTCATTGAACGTAATAAATGTTTCTTGAGAACCAAATCAGCATATTGCAACGATTTCGGAAGGTTCATGTGACACTGAAGACAAAACAGTTCTTTAAATTGTATTAATAAAAAATAAATAATATTTCACAATACTGTGATTAGTGAAAACATAAAAAAAACTTTCTGAACTCAAACTTTTGAAGGCTAGCGTATATTTATATTTGTTTTTATACAACATTACATTTTTGGAATAACGTGTTTTTGCATTTTTCATTAGTTTAGGAAGCCAAAGGTCACTCAACATGCTATGAATAAATGTAGAAGGATTGATCGGTTCTATCTGCTAATATTTAAAAAGTAAACTACAGTATTTATTTAGTTTCCGTTTTCTGGGTCACAGATAGGGTACAAATATTTGTAGGTTAGAATTATGCAAATAAGAAACTGAACTAGTGATTATCTGTAACCCGTAGTTACATTAATGCCACACAATAGTACAACTGGATGAAGGCCATGAAACGTTAGGGAGAAAAGAGTGGAACGAGCTCGGGAATTGACATGGAGATGAATCAAACTTGTGACGCCCGCATGAGCACCACAGCTTAACTGCTAGACTACGATCCTAACAGAATTTCCTCTGCACGGATCAAAGCATTCACTGGTGAGTAACAGGTGGTCTATCTGCAAATTCAGAGAACCCCATGCCTAATTAATATTCAATCCACATACTGGCTGCTTTCCAGTATCCATAAATTGGTCGGGCAGATAGTGTAGTAAGAAGCCTGCACACATAGACGCTACAGGAGGCAGGTTATCTATCTCGAGACAGTATACCCCATACAGAGAGAAAGCATGCCTGGCAATACCAAAAAGGAAGGACAACATTAACATCTTTACTTTCCAGAGCGGCTCTTTTCTCACTTTGCATTCTGTTTTATATTCCTGAATGGTGTGAAAAGCTTGTGATGCAGAGGAATGGGATCTATGGCGACGGTGCAGATTTGAGTCACTGCCTAAAGTCATGCAGGTTACAAGCTCTCCCAAATATCCTCTGACAGCTTGAACACTGCATTGATTCTGAAAAGACGCGCACCTGCCTGTGTGTGAGTGGGAGAAGGGATTGTTTAGGTAGTATAATTTCCAGTGTGCTGCGAGAGCTTTTGCATCCTTTTTGAAAGTGAGCATGCGCGTTTCTTGGTCTGCATAGACTGTGGAAAGAACATCGATGAAGTTGTTTCCTCGTGAGCGCGCCGCAGCCCCGGTCCTGCTGCAGGCCGGCATGCCACACAGGGGAAATGTGGACCTGTCGTAGATAGAAGATCAAAGCCGTTCACACGCACACACACACACACAGCCTGAGAAAATAACCCTTAGCACTGCGCCTACAGGGGCCGTGCTGACAGCTGATTGGCTGAGCATCAAAATATGCAGTGAAGAGACCAAAAGCGAGCGAGAGAGAGAGAGAGAGAGAGAGAGAGAGAGAGAGAGGGAAAGGAAAAGATTGAGAAAAAGAAAATGACGTGGTCACAGAAAACCGAGGAGCAGAGAGAAGTGGAAAAGGATCATAAGAGACCGTGAGAAATATTAAGAGCAGAAGAATGGAAATAAGACAGTGAAAAGAGCTGTTTCCATTCCCTAGCAACTGTCTCGAACAGGCGTCACTCCAGGGTGTGAGCGCCACAGCAGGGTCTCGCTCTCAAAACAACAACCCTCTTGTCTGTCATTCGCACTCACATGCATTCGCAACTCGTTTTTGGCTGGCTTCAGGCCTCTGTCTTGGATACCTCTGTGTTTGTGTGTGTGACCCATTAGCCGAATCCCCTGGCGCTGTGTTAAAAGGGTTCAGAGTGTTTCAGTAGTCCTGGAGGCTGGCAGATACGGTGGGAATTCAGTCTTCAAACAGGGCAACATGTGACTTCTCTGTTACATCCGTGCTGAAATTACACGTTCAAACTCTTTACAAAGAGCAGAGGGGTTTCCACCTTCATGCACTTAGACCCTCAAGGACCCCCAGTAAAAAAAAAAAAAAAAAAACACTGGAGATCTTCAGCAAGCTCTTAACTTTCATTAAGAACATTAACATTACTACATTACAAAATGCTTTAATTAATACACTTAAATAAGAGATAGAAATGTCATGAATTTCTATATAATCCATTCCACACTACCACTCAAAAGTTTTGAGTCAGTAAGATTTTTTTTTGAAGAAGAAATTAACACTTCCATTCTGCAAGTATTTCATTAAGTTGATCAAAAATGACAGTAAAGATTTTTACATTGTTACTAAATAATTAGTTTCAAATAAATGCTGTTCTTTTGACCTTTCTATTCATCCTGAAAACAATGTGTCATGTATTAAGCAGCACAACTGTTTTAAACACTAATAATAAATCAGGAAGGAAGAAAGGATCATGTAACACCGAAGACTGGTTGCTAAAAAAAATACCTTCGCCATTGCAGGCATAAATCGCATTTTAAATTAGAAAAGCTATTTTAAATTGTAATAATATTTCACAATTTTACAGCTTTTACTGTATTTTTGATCAAACAAATAGATGACTTTCAAAAACAAATCGTACAGATCTTTGAACAGTAGTGTAATTTTTCGAGTTGTCAAATTTAAAATGGTAACTTACATTAGTATTAGTTAAACATTGTTAATGTAATCATTTTTAACACACTTACATTTTTATATTACTGTTTTATTTATTTATTAAATAATCACAATTATTTAACTATATTGAGAGCTATAATTTTTACCAGCTAGAAATGAAAAGCAAACCTGCATATATGTTTGTGGTAAACAAATATTTATTATTGTAACTTTCTAAGGAATATTTTCTGCCTATTGTGACCTTTACCTTGCTCACTGATGGTTTTATGGCAGTATGGTGTCTAAAGTTGCTTTGGAACAATATTTATGGTTCTTGAAAATCTAATTGTACTGGTAGAAAAAAATATACACAATTGTATTTTTAATTAATTTAATTTTAAACATAATTAAAATAAATGTAATTATTGCTTAAATGTAAATGTAATCATTGCTTATAAATGTTTTTCAGATATTTTAATATTTTTTATCTAGTTATATCTTATTTTAATCTTTGAAAATATTACACTTACTATCTTCCTCCAAATGGGTTTTATGCATGAAAATACAGTATAGCTTCTTTTACATTTTAGGAAAGGGGTCCCTCTCAAGGGAATTATCATTTTTGAAGCTCCTTGGCATGAAAAGATTTGCAAACCCCTGCCTTAGTGTTGAAACCCCTGAATATGACACACTGGCACAGTATCACACATCCACATTCATCCAAAGATCATGGACATATGTTATAAGCTCACATTGATTCCTTACTGGATGACCTTAACTATCCCATAATCTCAGTGTTTGATCATCATGACTACTGATACTAAAGGGAAAAGCAGCCTTGCCTTTAATCTGTAGTCCTCTCTCCACCTAATGCCTGTATTTACATGCAAGTGAAGTCTTCTCAGTGATATCGCTGACAGTGCATCCAGGGCACTTGCTCATCAGCGCAGTGAATAAGGAGAGGCGCTGATGGGAAAACAACAAGCTCGGCCAGTGTAAAGTAGGTGAAAGACACAAAAAGCTTCCCTCACCTCCCCCACCATCCCGTTCCAAACTCCATCAATCTTTTTCCCATGTTTCCCATTGGTCACCAAGTAGAGGTCGTAGGTGAAGCCGACAATTCTGGCCAATCGCTTAAGGATGTCGATGCAGAATCCTTTGCAGCACTGTTTCATGGGTACCACCCCTTCCTGAAGTGCACTGAAATCAGAGAGAAAGTACTCCGTTATGTGTATTGCATTTATCAATAAAATCAATCATATAATAATAATCAAACATCATATAATATAATATAATTAGGGCTGGCCATTTAACGCTTTAATTAGATTAATTACGGTGTAAAATAACGCATTAAAATTATTAAAGGGGTCATATGATGTGATTTCTTGTTTTCCTTTTCTTTAGTGTGTTATGTAGCTGTTTGTGCATGCATTCGATCTGCAGTGTTACAAAGCTCAAAGTCTCCCACAAAAGGATTTATTCTGTCTAAAAGAGAAAGCTGAACCAGACCGGGCTAAAATGCCTCATTCAAACACGCCCCCACATGTCTACGTCAGGATGTGGAAATATTTGCGTAATGCCGCCCAAATGTTCACGCAAAGAAAGAAGGCTGGCTGAGCACAAAGGCTATTTCTAAAAATAAAAAAGGGTCAATTCAAAGTATGTTTTGTTATTAGTTGAAGTATTTGCTTTTGACTGTTCAAATGCAGAGTTTTTTGCGTAACGCGTCGCGCATGTGTGTGTGTGTGTGTGAGGGGAACAGGGTCACATCACAGTGGAGTGTACATCCCATCAGAAACTAACTTGAAAAGCTGAAGCTCACGGTTACGGTAAGTAAGGGGGGTTACATTTCTGACGCGTTCTTGTGGTGTTCGGCCAATCACAATGCACTGGGTCAGTTGACCAATCAGAGCAGACTGTGCTTGTCAGAAGGAGGGGCTTTGTAGAAAACGACCCGTTTGAGAGAGGCGGGGCATAGAGGACCTACAATAATGTACAGTATTTAAAAAAAAATATATATATATATTTTTACATGAAAGCATGTCAACATATTCTGTTACACCAAAAATAATGATCTTTAAAATAGCATCATATGACCACTTTAACGCATTTAATGCACTTGCCGGGTCATCTGACATTTCAGTTGATTGATGAGAAATATGATGGAGGGCAACAACTCTGGAATGTAGTTAGAATGTCCCTAAAACTCAAGAAATTGAGAAAAAAATTACCTGTTTTTGTCTCATATTTACATCATGTGTTATAGTTAAGCAATATCACATGAGCAATAAGTGCAATATCACACGAGTGCTGCACGAGTGCAAATATGATACTGATTTTTTACAACAGTTCAATAAATTAGCATTTAATACTGTTATTTTAGACACAATGCTGTCAGCTTTGCTCAATTTTGCCACGAAAACATAAAGACTGCAGAACTCTTCGTCTCTGAGCAATACTCAGCTGCATTTCATTTTTGAATCCACGTTTTGAATGAATTGGGTGAACCATTAGGCGCGTTGGATTTGAAGCGGCGCTGCACAGATCGATCGGTGTGTGACATCAAAGTACTGCGAGAGCGACTCAAACTCATGCAGTTGTCTGCTCTCTATAGCTCTCGCGGTACTTTGATGTCACACACCGATCGGTCAGACAGTGATGATCTGCTTCAAGTCGAACAAGCCTAATGATTTAATGCCCCATTCATAAAGTGCACCATTTACTTCACTCCTGAATTAATCATCCTTTTGAACAAATCAAATGAATGACTCAATGACTTAATCATTAAGACCACCACCTACTTTAGTTTCGCATTTAGAGTATCATTTCATTAAAGAAATAATTTGATATTTCCATAGTAATAATAATATAAAAAATTAAAGGTATATTTCACCTACCCAAAAATGAAAATTTAGTCATCATTTACTACAAAAGAGTATGTGTAATACATTTTATGTTGAATCAATTATGTTAATGCTTTACACAACAATGACTTTAAATGATCTTTTGGGAGTAATTTCTCCAAATTTGATGTGTGAATAATTAATGAATTACCACATCATGCATTTAATTAGATACAAAAATGTAATCGCTTCACACCCCTAAATCTAATATAATTAGTGGTGTCAAAATTAGCGCATTAACACAGGTGATACATTTTTTCAGTTTAACGTGTTAAAAATATTTAACGCAATTAACACAGGGGCAGAGCTCGGTTTGGCCGCCCCACTCACAACTGCTTAAGAGTTGTGTTCATTGTGCACGCACTCCACGTCACCTCATCACCAGGCGCAAGTCAAACGAGCACGGGAACGCTACCGGTGACGAGGAGCTTCAGTAGTACAACAATGAACTGCGCTCAGATGAGATGTTGTCAGGAAATATGAATCTTATATAAATACGAATCTTCATGTCCTGTAAGTTGTTATACTGTGGTCGTATTCAATTGCACGCACAAATACGGCAGTGCACGCTGTTGTCTGTATCATTTCAAAGCACAAAAGAAACTATGAGCATGCAATATCTGTTAATCAAAGAACAAAATAAAAAATAGGAAATCAGTAACTTCTGTAGTTTTAAGCTTTATCTCCAGTGCTTTTAATTTAGAACTTTATTAAATAATATGTTCTACTTGCTGAAGGGCACGGCTTTACATTTATTATAATGGGTTTATGTGAAGATTGTTTTAAGTTCACTTTTTTAAAGTCTCATTAAATGCTAAATTGATAGAATTATACTGTAATGTTAAATGCAAATGCTTCAGTCTTAAAAAAGGTGGCATTAAACTAAAGCAATAAGCCCCAAGAAGCCGTGGTTTACAGTGAATTTATAACAGCTAAGGGGCTTTGTTAGGCACGACGCGAAGCTGTTATAAATTCACTGTAAACCACGGCTTCACTGGGCTTATTGCTTGTATAAAACGTTTTTTCTATATACGTAGTAAGGTTTCACAAAATAAAACAGAGCAAATAAAGTGTAATGATATTAATAAAAACAGTATTCTTCCACCAAACAATGTAGTTCCACAGAAACAGTTGTGGTTGCAAGAAAGTGGTTGCCAAGCAACACACAAAGTGAACAAAGGTAGGCTTGTAGTGTAATTTACAACAGCTTCGAACGCGGCTCAATCAATCAGAATCAAGGACCGGAAATATCCGTTTTATAAAAAATATTTAAAATAGACTTTCTTTATGATGTTTCTACATTCATTTGAATATTGAATGTGAAATTATTGCAATATAAAAGTATATTTAAAAACTAATGATAGGTGGGATTAATCGCTATTAATTTCAGAAAAAAGTGTAATTAATATATTTTTTTAAATCGATTGACATCACTAAATATAATATAGTATAATATAATAGAATATAATTATGTAGAATAGAATAAAAAAAAAATTACATTTGTAATAATATTGTACAATATTTATTTGACAAAATGAGTGTGGTGCGCATGCACACACACAGACAGTTACAGTATACCCCAGAAGAGAGAAAACAAGAGAAGCAGTGCAAGAAGGACGGAGAGTTACAGAGAGAATGTGAAATAAGGAAAGACAGAAGAATGGGAAGGGCAAGGGTTTCAGTAGTATACGGTCTTGGTACATTTACTGTGATATAACTTAAAACGATATAATGAGACGAAACACAGGCATCCATATGACTGGTGTATAAGCAGTGAAGCAGCATCCGCAGAGACACGTGTACACGGCAAGAGCTCAAGCAGATTGACAAGCAACATGATGGCTAAGTATGAATAGAGATCGCCACAAGGCAAAGTTAAAATGAGAGGGGAAGCGAGAGAAAGAGAGAGAGGAAACGAGTGATCGATTGCTAAGCTAAGGCAGGTGAGTATAGCCCCTGGAACTTCATAGTGATATGTTAGGGGGGGAAAAAAGTGAGAGACACAGAGATCAAGACTAAATTGAAAGAATGTGACCAATGACCGGAGAAAGATGACCAAAGCTTCCGAACAGAATTCTTTGGAGCAAATAAAAACAGGCCATGCTTACAACCTCAAATTACAATTTCTAAGTACTTCATTGGCATGCCATATAGTGGTTTTCAATTAACAAATAAAATGTAAAATGCACAACTAAATATTGAAGTGCAAGTTATGACGATATTAAACCAATGTTTTGCCATCAGCCTTCTCAAGAGATAATAGGTTTTAATATCTTAAAAAGGTTGATGGTCAAAATGTTGGTTTAATAATTATAGAATTTAATTTGTTAGTAAATAAAATAAAATAGTAAATAATAATAATAAATAAAATAAGCTGCCAGTAATAATAAAAATAAATACAATGCACTCTGCAGAATACAATATCAAACTAAATTGGTAAGTCATAATATATTTTAATATATTTCAAAATGTTGGTTTAATAATTATAATATTTAAGTTGTGAGAAAATAAGCTGCCAGTAATACAAATAAAATAATACAAATTATTCTAGGAATACACTCTGTGCAGTACAATATCAAAATTAATTAATAAGTCATAATATAATTTAATATCTTAAAAAAGGTTGATAGTCAAAATGTTGGTTTAATAACAAATATCAAAATAATTTTGAAATTATACAAATTTGGCACCAAATGTAAAATATTTATGACATAAAAACTACTCTTTTGTCTGAACAATTAACAAGCTAATGTAGAGAATATAAAGATTATAGTATTGGCATCTGAGGGTGTGCATTACTAATATACATTTCTTCATCTCTCCTCTAACACCTGCATTAGATCTCTGACAGAGGATTTGTCAAAATGTGGAATGACTCACTGAATGGTCATAGACCGTGAAAGGGAAGAAAATCTAGTTTGGAACACTGGAACAATTTTACATCAATGTTCCTTTTTCCCCATACAGAAAAGCCATGATAAATGGCAGACGAGGCGGTCAGATCAGTACTAACCTGGCATTGAGAGGCCGTCTGCATGGCACAGAGTCTCTAATGCAGGTTCCAGAGGCAGGGTCTGCAAGCTCCACGATAACGAAGGGCCGCTCCTCCAGGGTCACGACCCTCAGGTGCTGAGCATCATCAGGCGGCTGCAGGAAGGGACCATATCGAGACCAAGCAGGGTACCTCAGACGTAACACCCCGTTCTCCCACCATCCTACCTAAGACCACACAGACAGCACATCGTTGAGGGTCAGAGGTCATTCGTGTCTTTGCAGTTGCAGAAATGTGGCCAATAAATTGAGATATCAATTTAATAGGCCGTGCTTATAATGACCGTGACAAAAGCTGTTTAAACATTACTACTTCTCATTATGAATCCAATTCATGAATCAATAATACATGGAAGTCAAAGGTCTTTTCAGCGGTTTTAGCTGTTCAAAGCGGTCTATTCTAATAGAGTCATTGAGGCTGGATTACAGACAGGAATGGCTTCCCTTTTCTCAGGTTAAGCCTGTAAAGTGAGGAAGGATAGTGAAAAATGAAAGACTATCTCCTCTATGTTCCTCTGTGAGCTTATAGCTGAGGGCTCTCTAAAAACAGTCCTGTGCCCTTTTTATTCACTGGGGAATGAGTGGATTTTTCTTTTCAGAGAAAAAAAGACTGATTTTTAGCTAAGTGACGGGCCACAGAGGAAAAGGTTACGAGCCTGAGAAAAAACAGAGAAGGGGTAAAATGTGTCAATATAGGCTAGAACAGTATAAATGAGCTCATAATCCATATACAGAAGACAAAGACCTGCAGAACTGTATGAATCAGATTAGTTAACAGAAAATAAACTAAAACAAAAAAACATGCTTTTATATACAAGTATTATTTACAATTAAGTATTATTTCCATTTATTATTGACATGACAAAAAAGCTTACTATTAGTTGTATTAATGCTTCGACTAATAATCATAATATTAATATGAACATCATTAAAACAACATTATACTTTGTATAGGTCCTTGCACAAAGTATAATCTACATGTATTAATATTTGTGATGTCAAAATTAGCGCATTAATGCAGTTTAAAGACGTTAAAAATATTGAATGCCGTTAATGCAGGGGCATAGCTAGGGTTGGCCACTCCACTCACATTGTGTTTATTTAAACGCAGAAAGTCTTTATGACCACATCAACAGGAGACTTTTCAGACGCACACTGGAACTTCACCTCAGCACCAGGCGTGAGTTAAACGAGTGCGGAAAGGGTACATGTAACGAGGGAGCTTCAGGAGAACAACAGTGAACTGCGGTCAGATGAGATGTTATCAGGCCATATGTCAGTAAAAACTAATTTTCCTGTCCTGTCAGCCATTATACTGTGCTCGTAGCTTGTGCTTTTCAATTGCATGCCAAATAAGGCGGTGCGTGCTGTGACCTGTAACATTTCATATTAAATTGAGAATGAAACTACAAACATGCGTGTCAGATCCGCATCACGTTCAGCAGCGGCAGCTCTTCAAGTCAAAGCAGCCAAATAACCTAATAACCCAGCTGCTGTGGTGTTTGTTAATCAAAGAACAAAAGAAAAAAGAGAAAACCAATAACTTTTGTAGCTTTAAGGATTTATCTATATTTAATTTAGAATTGAGTGTTTGATAACTTTATTCAATTTCTGTATATTTCCTATGTGATGAAGTGCACAGGTAAATATGACATTTATTATAATGGGTTTATGTGAAGATTGTTTTAAGTTCACTTAAATTAGAAGATGTTATTTTTTAAAGTCTAATAAAAGTTAAAATGGACAGTAATTATAATGTAATTATACTGTAATGCTGTAATGCTGAATGGCTATGGTTGAAGCCGCAGTCCGTAAGTTTTGCCTCTTTGTCGCCATCTCTGTTTGAAAACCTGCAATTGCAGTTATTTGCACAATTATCTTCATTGCATGGGTTGTGCATCGGCACTGCTCCAGCACGGATGAATCTAATGTTCTGAGGAATGTGTGGTTGTCAGTCACCGCACCGGTGTGGATACTGTACTCAGGAATCACAGATTCTAGCCTACATATTGGAATATATGACCCAAATAAGAATTTTCACCAGATATTGTCATCAGAACAAGTAACACGTCTGCCATGTTTGTTCTGACCAACTGAGTAAAAAAGTATTACAATAAATCACGCTACCAATGGTGATTAAATCTAACGATCCGTTAGCTCATATCACATCAAACCGTGCAAATTATTATTATTGTTATACTTTGTTCTCAAATTGTTAAATGTTAACTGTGAATATAGTGTGTGTATTAACGTGTAGATTTCAATTTCTGTACAGTCTAATCTCTAATTGTCATACCATTCGATTTACTTATTAAAAAATTATTTTAACCCAAAAAGCAAATTGTTCTTCATTTGAACTGGTTCTCTTTAAAATACAAAACCTGTGTAATCGCAGGCTATCTGTAATCAGAAGCGCATTTGAAACTGGAATATAATTTAATTTCAGTCACATGTGTTTCATAAACACAATCCTTTCTGGATTACAATCCGCCATCAAAATGATAAGTTTAATTAGCTGTGATATAAACGATTCGCCACCTGCAGCATCCTCACATGCGATATAGCCTATTAGCCGGGACTCCTTCTTTATGTTTACAGACATGACGTAATGACGCAGCAGCGTGCTCGAATTTCCCGCAAATTCCTACCAGTACCATTCAAATTAGAAAACATTATTATTATAAACTAACCGTTGTGAATCGGGCTAAAGTAAAGCGATAGTTTTGAAAACTGGTTGGTTATGTACTTGCTCAAATACTTATTTCCGGATAATTTTTAAAAAAAAAAGTTACGGACTGCAGCTTTAAATATTAGAAGAAAATTAATTCCTAGAGACATAAATAGTATTGGATATCAGTGATACCTTCAGTCATAAAAAACATACTGTCTTTATATTGTTTCTACATTAATTTGAAGATTGAATGTGAAATTATTGCAATATAAAAGTATACTTAAAAATGGTAATGTTAGGTGGGATTACTCGTGATTAATTGTGATTCATTTCAGAAAAATATGCGATTAATTAGTATTTTTTTAATTGATTGACAGCACTAATTCATGTTAATTAATAATAGAAGAAGAAAGAGAAGAAGCAGAAGGAGAAAGAGAAGGAGAAGAATTACAATAATACATTTTCTTATTCCTCTTATAGTTCAGAGTGCTTCACGGGTCAGAGAAAATTGTGATGTAAAACTAATTTGGACTTTTATCCAAAGCAAACGAGAAATGCTATAACACAAGCAATTCATCATAAGGAGACAGCAATAAAAGAAGAGCTGTGATACAAAGCACCAGTTCAGTTTCATATTTCACCCAAAAATGAACAATTCTGTCATTATTCACTCACCCTCACATCATTCCGTTTCTGAATGCTGTTATTATTTCCATAAACCACAAAAGAAGAATGATCTCAATCTTCAGAGAAATCTATTCATATGACCAGGGTTTGTCACGCTCCAAAATGGCTAAAAAGCGATACAAAAACACCATAAAAGTAGACTGAAATTGAAGTCTCATAAACAAATGGCACAAGGTCATGACATCAGATATCTAAGCCAAAATGTCAAACCTGCAGAAAGGTCATATGTGCATCTACTTAAAAATGCTTTTAACGATGCTTTTATTTCATTTTGAAACCTTGACAGTCAGTGAACTGTCATTGCATGGACAAATATGAAGATTCATTCATCAAAAAATAACATACAGTTTTGGAATGACATAAGGGTAAGTAAATAAATGACAGAATTTTCCATTCTCAGAACTATTCCTATAGGACACAACAACCTCTCAGCAGTTTGTAAGCAGCACACACTTCACATATTACTGTCTTATCCCAGTCCCAACACTCAAAGTTTGCTAGCAGCACTGAGCCGTAGGACTCTCCCCTACACACCAGCAGAGAGTGGCAGCTATCAGCACCAAAGCAGCCCTTGAGAGCCATCCAGATACAGCAAAAGATGTTCAGCTCTTAAAAAAATGTTACAAGTCTCAGTGGTACATGGAGAATAAATATACCTCTCATATGCTGTGTATGTGCATGCATATGACACTGAGATATCAGTCAGCGGCTGGCAGGCTAAAAGACTTTGCATATTAGCACAGGATCAGGGCAGAGGCATCTAATTGAAAGGAATCGAGCAGGAAATGGCAACAGTCAGCATGTGGATTCCTGCAAGTGCTGTCTCATTGGGCTAGTTATCCTACTTCGAACTGCTCAGTAACTGAGGCTGTGGCATTACAAAGGCTCGGAATCAAACGCAGCCGGGGCAGATCACTGGAAATTACAAAAAGCCGATTCTGTGACATCGGCTCACCTGGTCCCCGTCTCGTTTTCTGTTCATCAATCTGTCTGCTTGGGTCAGTCTGACTGTCCATTTTTCAGCTTTCTTTCTTTCTTTTTCCCTTCTTAAATGTCTGTTCACGCCAAGGGTGAAAACACAGGGATGATAACAATATTGTTGGAAACATAGAAAGATTGACAGCCAATCATAATCTATCCTGCTAAAAGGCACCAGAAGGTCCACATGTAAACAGAACAACACTAAACTTGAGTTTAACAACAGATGAAAAACAATATTGAGTTAACAGAAGAATACACTAAATTATGAAAATTGTCATTTTTTGAACCATCCCTTTTTCCAAGTTGAGCTTTATTGTCATTCCGCTACAAATAATAAACATATTGACAGCCAATCATAATCTATCCTGCTATAAGCACAAACATTTAAAGCACCAGAAGGCAAAACTTAACCACATGCTTATAACACAAAAGTGCTACTATACAAAGGAATTGAAAATGTGGTAATGTTTCAGGAGGTAATTTTGATTTGAGTTCAGGGCTCTCTTGTTTTCTGATGCTTAATGGTGCACTGGGGTCCTTCATTACTAAGCATGTGTGTATGATGAAAAACTACAGTTGTTTGCAAAAAAGAAGGTGGTGAGGATGATGTGTAATTTGTTGGTTTGATTTTTATTTTCTTTGTCATATAGTCCAGTGTACGATTCAACTGTTGGGTTACCAACACTCTTCTTTTGAGTTTAACAGAAGATATACACTCATACAGGTTTGGAACAACTTGAGGGTGAGTAAATGAGGACAATTTTCATCTTTGGCTGAACCGTCCCTTTAAAGCATACATATTTAGTTTTACATATTTTTGCAACTTTGGAGCCCCTATACTCTACCTAAAAAAGGTACAAACTAGGGTGGTACCTTTTCAAAAGGTACAATTTTGTACCTTATTCATCCCTAAAGGGTGTATAGATCTACCTTAAAGTTATGTATTATTACCTAAAGTGTATATATTAGTATTTAAATGGTCCATGGCATAAAAGAATCTGCCATTTTTGCTAAATTTTATACTGCTCAACAATCTTACATAATCCCAAAACAAAGTAAGGGAATGTACCATCAGAAGGATTTTGAAACTTGTATTACAAAAAAAAAATACCTTACAACTTACAAGGGATAGTTCACCAAAAAAGGTAATTCTGTCATTAATTAATCAATTACTCAACACATTTAAGGCCAAGAAAGGTAGTAAGGACATCGTTAAAATAGTCCATGTGACATCAGTGGTTCAACCGTAATGTTATGAAGCTACGAGAATACTTTTTGTATGCAATAAAATAAATAAAAATATATTTATTCAACAATTTCTTCTCTTCCGTGTCAGAATTCGATTCGTGTTCACGACAGTACCTCAGCGCATGCATGTGCAACCCTCTGCTTAATGTGCAGCGGATCCGGGTTCTAAGTTAGACCGCCAGCTCCTGTGTCAGCAGGATAACGCGCATGTATCCTGGTGCTCTCATGAATGCACCGCGGAGACTGACATGGAGGAGAAATTTGTTTAAATTTGAAAAGTTGTTATTTTTGTTCTCTTTGCGCACAATAAGTATTTTCGTAGCTTAAAATAATTATGGTTGAACCATTGTTGTCACATGGACTATTTTAATGATGTCCTTACTATCTTTCTGGGCCTTGAACGTGTCAGTTGCATTACTGTCTGTGCAGTGTCAGAGAGTTCTCAGATTTCATCAAAAATATCTTAATTTGTGTTCCGAAGATGAAAAGGTCTTACAGGTTTGGAACAATATTAAGGTGAGTAATTAATGACAGACTTTTCATTTTTGGGTGAACTGTACTTTTAAGGTTCAGTCACATTATCCATTGCCTCTCCTCTCATGTAGTGATGCGCTGTATGAAGCACATCTGACAAAGAAGTAACTTTCTAACCAAGCAGCCTTCTGTTGATTTATGCAGCAAATCCGCTTGACCAACAAGAACCAGTGGGGAAATCTTTCGCCCTTATGCAAAATCCCCAATCGCATGGATTCCTACTGAAATGCCCGCAAACATTTTCAGAATCTAACTGCACCTTTATTATGCATTGGTGTGAACACTAATATACAGACACCCGTTATTATCGTTATAATTATCTTTATAGTAATCGTTCTTGGTGTGAACATGACTTCACAGTCTGTTAACCCAAGATCCATTTTCTCTAAGCGGCACTGACGGGAGGGAATGAAACAGGAAGGGAATGTTGAGTTTGCTGGCTCGTGTCTGCATCTGACAGACAGCGTCATCCCAGAATTCGCCACGGAAAGAGATCCAGCCACACATCTCAACAGGTGACACCGTCTTGTATTAAGGATGTCTGAACAGCTTCATAAAATATGCATGGCATGTCACAAAGTAGCACAGCCAGGCAAGGTAGGACTGTGTAGGATCCGAGTGGCTTTTTGCAGCTGCTTGAGGGATAGAAATGCTAATGATGCACAGTGTTTAGTGTCATGTCCTTATAATACTCTTTAATGTGTTTGAACGTGCTGTTGGGTTTCTCTTCTCCCTCTCTCTCCTCTGATCTTTCTCCTTCCCCCCTGAATCTTTCCTTCTCTCTTCCACCTCCAAAAAGCACCGAGGTCTCAGGGCCGATCCATGTCAGCAGCAGCCAGACATCTTAACTCTTTTCGACGTTGGAATGTGGGCCGACAAAACGACCGAAATAGGAGTGTCGGAGCATGTGTGGAGAACTAGAGATCCTGCGGTGCATAACAAAGAGCCGGAGTAGCAGAGATCTGGGCCCAAGCTGAGGGGGCAGAGCAGGGGCCTGATCAAACACCGTCTCCCCCGGGAACAGATAATACTTTCACAGAGTGAAACACAAACATTCTGCCATGACACCCCCGTCCCTGTGAACGTCCCTGTGAGAGGAGGATAAAACGAGCCGCTTTTACCCCAGCGCGATCCTTACAAATCCACTAACAGATTTACACGGCATAAACACACATGGACACATCCTGACAGGTACAAAGAGGGTTTGGAGAAATGTGCTTGGCATTTCATTTTTTAAACGTCTCTCCCCTGGTATGTATCGATTTATGAGAACAGTGCGGACAAATGGGATCAAAAGCACTGTAGCAGTTAGTTTGTTAAAATGCTATAAATGCCGCATGTGGAAGCCGTCACATGAAGTGCCTTGTGCACAACTCGCTTCTGGAAGTTGAGTCATCCATGTCCATTGTCTACTCCGTGTTAGACAGAACGCATTTACAAGAACCAGAGACAAAAAGGAGTGAAGACAAAGACAGCGAGCATCGTGTTTTAATAGAGCGCCCTCCTAAAACAAATGGAAATTGAATACCTCCTATAGTCAGCATGGAAGCCTTTTAAATGTACATTATGGCGCCCCATTAAATATTTTATGTGAATGACAAAGACTCTGAAGTACAAAAGCTTCCAGATGTCTCTAACAGCACTTTTCTCCAGAACATATCTGCAAATGAGACGCAGGCGCCAAAGCCAGCACCATGCAACCCTTAACAGACTGTTGCACCGTTTGATGGGTTTTTAGGAGTTATTCCATGCACAGATTTAAAAAACAACAAAATGCCACTGTCGTTTATAGAGTGTGCCATTACATTACCAAAATTGTTTTTTTTAAAGGAATAGAAAAATAAAACTTCTCTCAAGATTTACTCATGTCATTTCAAACCTGTTGTTTTCAAACTTTTTTATTTACAGAAACTAGTAGTAATATTTTTTAAATAATTAAATGAATAAAATTATTTTAAATAATAATAACAAAATTTTGTAATTTTAGTATGATATTACATTATTTGTATTTATTATATACAAATAACAATTTAACCAAGAGTTTTTTAATCATTTCCATGACACTTCATTCCCTAATATATCCATTTAACAAATTCTAATAAGAAATTTGTCAGTCTACATTTTTTTACCTTTCTTCAAACCATATTTTGTCTTATTTTAAATTATTTTTGGCCATTTTACAACCCCCTTGGAATTGTGCTGAGGGCCCCAGTGGGTCCCGGCTCCATGGTTGAGAACCACAGCCATATATACCTTTGTGCCTGGAACAGAATAAGATTTAGCAGTTTTTTTTTCAATAATATTCCCATTTGCCACAAGTCTCATATATGTTTATTCAAATGTGGCGCAAGAACACTTGTCATTCCAGATTTTAAACTGATCAATAGAGAGAGGTGCTCTTACAGTATGTCTAATAACCAAATGTAATGGCAAATTATAATATGAAATAAAGGAAAAAGAATCTGAGAGATATGGCAGAGTGGGAAGATTTTCAGTACACTTATATTTCGGTCTGTCCCACACACAAAGCTATCCAACACAATCTCATAAGAAATTGTAATGATTTTATATTTTGGTGAATCTGTGGCTAAGTAGTATGATTTTATTATCTCATTAATCCCTTTTTGTACAATTATGAATCTTACAATCTTTAAAAAAAATTATCAATTTTCATACAAATCACACCACAAATCAAGAATGCATACAAAATTGTAATCGCATAGTTACATTTTCTCATGAAAACATGTTGAGCTAACATAAGACTTATGCAGACTTTGAATATAGCACGAGTTATATGGACCTCTATTATGACACTTCTATGGTGTTTTTATTTTTACAGCTTGACAGCCCCAGTAGTCACCGTTCACTTTCATTCTGTAGAAAAGAGCATCATTAACGTCCTGTCTAGCATCTCTTTTCATGATCGACTAAAGAAAGAAAATTATTTGGGTTTGGAGCGACATGAGAGTAAATTACAGAATTCTATTTTTGGTTGAACGATCCCTTTCATACAGGAAAAAGAAAGAGTTTAAGGAAATTAAAGACTGGCCTGATTCAGAATGGACTAAATGTAGAACAGACAGCGAGGAGGAACTCATTCACTGGCACTTAAACAAAGCCTACACAAGAACATCGACAGAACAATCGATCAACACTCGACCTTTCAAGATGCCCAGGGCAACACAATCCCATGCATCCTCTCACTCTCCTACCGGAGCCAGTTAACGTGAGCCTGCCGCTCGACAGAGCTGCAATCATTGGTCCAATGCATGAAAAAGCATTGATTTTAAGCTATGTTGTGTACAGTATATAATGCACATAAATATAGAGTGTGAAAAGCTATGGGGATCAGCAGAAAATATCCCTCACTCTATTTTGAAACTTTTTTGCTCTCATGGCTCAATGTCAGTGAATTTTGCCCCGAAGGAATTATAATTTCTCACAAGTACATAATCCGCTGTCATTTTCTCTGTTAACAGATTGTAGAGGTGGAGAACAAAAGCACTGCCAGGGATTACAATTTTCAGTCTCTACGCTTGTCTTTGTGGCATCTAAATATGAATAATTCTGTTTTAAGGCACTAGTTTGAGTGGCACCTTCATGTATATGACATTCTCCCCGGCTATATTTACTCAGCTGGGTTTGGGATCAGTTATTTTGTCTCACGACAGCAGTACGCTGCGGGAGAAATGAAGAGCCACAACGTCCCATGTGGCATCTACGATACGCTGATATACGAGAAGCCACTAAATTGAAGGGACTTTTTATTAATTTATTTATTTATTCCTTCTCCGCTCAGACATACTTAACACAAACATAACTAGCGAACGAAGGGGGAGAGGGAAAAGAGGAAATTAAATCGGCTCGCTAAAAACATTTCACAATTAATTATTTTCTGGTTATTGTTCTTCACATATAACCTGATCCTTCACATTTTCTACATAATTGTACATTATGTACGTCCTCTTGAAACCCTAATTATATGTTTATATCATTGAGGTTTTAACGGTTCTCTGCTGTACGGCAGAAGTGCACCGTCAACACCGAAACGCTCTCTCTGCTACACAATGTGATGCATTGTTCAGAGTTAATTGTAATGGGTTTTTCTGCTGTGGACTGTCATGGGAAATGGTTTTCGAAATTAGTGTAGTGTCAAGTTGTTTATCATTTTAAAACTGCTTTCAATCTATATGTCTTACCGCTACAAACTGGAACATTAGACTTACAGCTCTTAGACAGCAAGTACATCATTACGATAGTCATGATGAAGTAAATCGCACATTTTATTAAAACAATGGGCTGTCGTTACCTTTAAATCCTAATACGTACTGCGATCATTCATATGCGTAATTTACAGTGCACAAAATGCCGCCCGTGTCATAAACAGACACCTCGAATGATATGTGATCTTCTTTCAAAATTCATTCCAGCGCATTGCTGCTGCAGTGCTCAGCATGGCTACTGCAATGCTGCTTTTCATCTTGGACATTACCAATCCATAACAGCGGTTACACAAGAACGAACAGAAATAGAATTCTGATTAGTGCTTACGTCTTCCCAGCCACTGCCAGGCATGTAGGAGATGACATCCAGAAAGGGATTGGCCAGGTAGCCCTCGTTACTGAACGAATAGTCCCGCCCACCGAGAGTGATGTTACTGAAATACCTGCAGAGCGGAGAGAACAGAGCAGAAACAGTCTGTTGAGATGGAAGAGACTCGGAAAAAATTAGTATAAAATACTTCGAGGACACGTCAAAGAGGAACTCTCGCACGGAGCACTTCACAAACATCCTAATTAGGTCAGATTGCGAGACTGTGGTGAAGGTAACCATTTTATTTCCTCCAGCAATGGAATCAAAGGAGGCAGTCACTCTATTTCGAGCACTTAATCTAAACCAGTAAAATACCCAGAACGGTGCTAAATGTGACATTCTTTGTGAGTGCTTCAAATTAATCTTTTGATCTTAAATCCAATATGCTTTTGGCAAAATGAAGAGTGCACATTTACAAATTTGACTGGGTGAACAAGTTGGAAGGAGCAAAGTTTCCTCCGCTCTGTTCTTATGAGGCCTTTGTGAATATTCCTCACAAAGTTCCTATAAAGATCTCTTTGATAAATACACGCAAAACCATTATGTAGAAGCCTATTTAGGAAACCGTAATTACATCAGCAGCACTAAACAGGTGAATCTCTTTTCCCCATCAATCCTCTTCTGATGTTTAATGAGTGTGAGTCACACTGATGGTGTTACGTTGAGAGCTGCTCAGTGAGTCCATGTAATTTCTCCCTACAATGTGTAAAATATGCTGTTAAATGTGGTTAATATTTTTTTTAAGTTCAAGTTGTTGTCCAGAAATTCTAGTTTCATCATTGCAGCCAGTGCTTTTATCATCAAAATGATTGATGAAACTGTTCATCAATTACGCTTTTTAATTTTTAATGATAATGAAGATGAGACAAAAATGCGCTGATTTGAATTAAAACATACTGCTGATGAAAATATGAGAAACAAATAATGCTGATTGTTCATAGAATATCCTCATAGTTGGGGTGTGCGATATGACGATTTTTGATCGTGGATGATAAAAATGTCTCCATGATCTGCTTTTGGAAAAATATCGTAGTATCGTGCTACAGCACACATTCTTTCAGTTATAGTTCTGGCGTCGCCGTGTCAATATACTGTACAACACGACATACATTGACATTAAATGTTAACTCTGCAGTAGAGATACACTCACGGGACACTGCACTTATGCGCAATCACAAAAGTAGTCTACATTATAGGCTTGTGCTTTAAACCTTACTGGTTAAAAGTTTTATTCACGTGCTGTTCTGACGTGCGCTTTTTCTGAGCATGTACACCTGAAGCGCGCGTGCAAAAAAACCCTGTTAAACAGCGCCTGATCACTGAACTAAGTTATCTTTAGCGCTAATACGGTCAAAACACACAAGGTTTATGTATAGGCTCAGTTGGTTGTCTAAAGTGAAAGTAAACTGCTGAGAGAAAAACGGATGCGTGCCTGTATATTAGATCTTAAAGGGACAGTACTGAACATGCTGCCGACTGTTATTAAAGGGATAGTTCACCCTAAAGTTTCATTTCTGCCATTATTTCCTCACTCACATGTTGCCCCAAACCTGTATTAATTTATTTCTTGTGTTGAACACAAAAGATGATATTTTGAATAATGTGGATAACCAAACATTTGCTGGTGCTCATGAATTTGATTGTATGAAAAAAAAAATCTATGGAAGTCACTGTGGACCACTGTTTGGTTTTCCACATTCTTCAAAATAGCCTTTATTTCCAGTAGAAGAACGAACCTCAGTCAGGTTTAAAATAACTTTTGAGTGAGTAAATGATGGTTTAAAAATAAAACACTATTGTTATTTTTGGGTGAATATTTCCACTAATTTTAATAAAACACCAAAACACAACGAGAAAAATCACTCTCTAGCCTATTCTTGACTGAAAATGTTTAATAAAGTTGCTTTAATAGGAATCAATATATAAAGTGTTTTACTTTTATATTTGTTAATTCAATTTCTTGAATGCTCCTAAATACACCTATTGTACCGGAAAATAAAGCACTGTTTGTTTGTTTTATTTGTATATCATATGTATTTGTAATGTGTATCTTTGTTCTCATTTTTTAATAACAGATAAAATAATGACAAGGATTTTATCTTCACCCACTTTGCCTTAAATATCCACCATTCTTTTTATATTTTGTTACTTTGAAAGGCTTTGTCTGTATAATAGGGAAATTAGTTTGGCTGCACTGCTCAAACAACTTGCAAAATAGAAAAACCAACATGACAAAGAAAAAAAATCGTGATATTAAAAAAAAAAACGTCATATGCTATTTTTGCCATATCGACCACCCCTAAATCATAATCAATAATGGCAGGGATATAAAATTTGAAAATGTCATAATAAATCCCATGTTTTGCTATCCAGGATCAGGTAACCTATCTTACTTTTGTGCTGGTTTTTCAAAGCAAAATTGGATTGGATCACCCTGATCCAGATACACAATTTTTCAGATTTCCAAATATGGATTACCAGTGCTCTATGGAGCCCCTAAAGGGACATGGTGATGGAAAAAAATGAGATGGGGGGCACTGTTGTGCATTCTAGTTTTGCATTGCATTTACACAAACAACTACTTATGACTGGTCCATCTCTGATGATTGTGCCAATGTAGTTTACAATCAGTGATTAAAAAAAAATAATACTTTAAATGAAATATAATGTTTTTGTTTGATATTGACAGCTGTTTGGGGATACATGCTTATTACATGTTACAAATGTTGTATTTTCTGGACCAGTTTTAAAGTTTTATGTCATTTTTGTTCTAGAAATCCACCCTTCTGCTGGGATCAGAATAATTCTGTTTTTTTTATAAAAAATATTCCAATCTTCCAAAAACTTTTGAACAACACAAACCGAGGATTTAATCCAGATCAAACCCAAGATTGGATTTTGTGATCTAATCCAAATTCAGAATCCATTTTTTCATCTTTTGAACAGCCCATTTTCAAGATTTGATCCAATCCGATGGCCAAAATCTGATCAGATTATTTTGAACAATTGGCCCCAGATGCCATTTCTATGAAATTCAACTAAAATTAACTAACATTTCATGACAAAATACTAACCCAATTGAAAGGATTTTGCCAAAAAGCTGTGAGTTTTCCAATTGACCAATGATAAAGTGGAATAAATCAAAAAACTATTTTGCAATATAAGCATTGTTTATGGTTACACTAAACCAATATGATAACAAAACCAGTTTACAACTCAGAGCACCATAATGGACTAAATCACTGAACATAACTAGGAGCAGTTGATAACAGTTAAAAATGGCTTGGCCTGCTCTTATGTTAAAAATAAGATGGAAATCTTCCAATTATAATAAATGAAACTGGCACATGCTTATTGATTATAATGGGCCTTTTCTAGTTTTGCTGCATTGCATGCTTTCAGGGCAGACACAGCGTCAAACATGCTGCTATTGTTTATCCCCTCCCACCCATGTTGTCTTCTTAAATACAGGGGCATGTTGAACGCCTCCCCCTGCAGTCCCTATGGTGGGGGAGTAAAGGACATTCAAGCCCCAAAGGTGCAGCACTTTCACTCTCATTAGAGTGTATCATTACGGATAAATAGACTTACTATAAATGCAACAAAGCAGAAAAGTTGAAGGTTAAAGCCACATGAGATGAGCTTTAAACACAGTTCTCAGGGTGAACATAAATAGAGGGCTTTTTAAAGATATTCAAGATCAGTATAATAACACTTTTAAATTACGCTGAAAGCAGCATTTATTTGCATGTGCTGGTTTAGCACTTGACTCACTAAATGAATTAGGCAGGCAATTTCACAAAAGCACATTCATAAAACCTGTACAGCATAGTCCCACCATAGACATCCAGACACCTAAATAATCTCTTAAAAATGCCCTTTACTACATGTGAATCTGGATAAGTGCCCGGTTATAACACTCTTCTCTATCATTTGATAATAATCAGCTGATTTACTGCTGTCATGATCGCAAGAAAGTGCACACAAACATCCTTTTCAGATTAATTTGTCACCTGCTTTCATTTCATTGTGAATAAGGAAACATTTTTTGTGGAAACTGATAAATTTTTTCAGGATTCTTTGGTGAACAGAATTTTTTTTAAAGATCAGTAGTATTTATTTTATATCATATTTTTTTGTTTTTAATGTCACGTTTGATAAATCTAATGCAAAATGTAAATTTCTTTAAAAAATAACTAGTGCTGTCAAACGATTAATCGCGATTAATCGCATCCAAATGTAAAGTTTTTGTTTACATAATATAAGTGTGTGTGCTGTGTATATTTATTATGTATATATAAATACACACTAATACAGCATATATTTTGAAAATATTTACATGTATATATTTACATTCATATCATTTATATCATATATAAATATATTTAATATATAAACGTAACATTTTTCTTAAATATATACATGCATGTGTGTGTATTTATATATACATAATACACAGTACACACAAATATATTATGTAAACAAAAACTTTTATTTTGGATGCAATTAATCGCGATTAATCGTTTGACAGCACTAAAATAACTTTTACAGTACTCAAACTTTTTAAGCATTTTTATTTATTGAAAAAAGTTTTTTAATCAACTATGTTACAGCCTTCTTTCTCTGCCCATTGAAATCTCATTTGATAAAATCAAATCCCACCCTACATCATGTCCCACTAAATATACAATTTCACTTAATACAGCACATTACACTAGTTAAATGCATTTGCGAATGTTCATGGTCACTATAATATAGGCGAAAGAGTTGTGCTGCTCAGTGTGAGACATGTTGTATCTCTCTCTGTGCAAAACATACAAGTCACATCTTGTATCTGCAGAAAGAAGTGTTTCTTACTTCATTCTACCGCGGATCCTCTGTGTTCTGTTGCCATCCATCTGACAGTTAGTGACAAAGTGCGGCCCTCCAGTTGCTCCGTAGTCCTTACGTAATGCGACAGCTCCATGGGTCAGAATGGACACCCCACGGGCGATACGTCTTCGGGGCTCGTCCCTCCAGCCCTGTGGTCTGACTGCAAACAGCCGATTGGGTAGTCCGGTCAGGCCCAGCTCGGACAAAGCCGGACCCACAACGAACCACATGTGAGAGGCGCTGGCCTGACCAGCTGCCCAAGCAGCTTGGAACACCTGTTCTGCTTCCTCCTGAGAGCAGTACAACAACCGCACCTAGAGTGAGAGTGGAGGCAAAGAGGACAGAGGGGACCAAGATGAAAACCAGAGAGCAGGAGCAAGAGAGGAAACAAAAGAGAAGTGCAAAATAGAACACAGAGGTCAAAAGGGAGGAAGAGACCATGAGCGGAATGAGAAGAGACAATGGAAGAGAGGACAGGAGAGGTATTGGCTTTATATAATTCATTTATAAAATCACTAATAACCGATCGTGAAAATAAGTCCTTCAGTAACTGAAAAACTGTAATGTAATGACATTTTACTGTTGAATTCTTATAATGAGAGTATTTCCATTTTACAAAACAGAGCCTAAGAGTCCCAATATCAAAGGAGCAATTAAAATGTCACTCTGTAATTACATTTTAGATATTTCATAAAGCATTCATGTCAATTAAATGGAGCACAACAGAAAGGGAGTGCAATCTCTTGGATCAGCGAATTTGGATTGAAACTTGAAATCCTATATGCATTGTAATTAATGATATATGAAAACTAACATTAAAGGGATTACTGAAAAATGAAGGCTTCATTACAGGACCTAATAAACTGATTACTGTAGATTGATGTGCTACAGTATGTACCATGTTCAGAGGGCAGAACATGCGTGTTCCTGCAGAGTCACTCTTTCTACTGTATGTCGATGCTATATATTCTGCTGCATTTAGATTGTAAGACGTGTTCACTTTACATTATTTAACAACTTTTTCCATGGAATATGAATAGCATAGAATATGGCATACTTCCAAGTGCATATTGTTAGAAGAAAAATATTGGTTAAGATATCTGATTAATCAATCAAAGAGCTAACCAAATTGGAATTGATTATAAAAACAGTTATTAGTTACAGCCCTATTGTATCAGGATTTATTCCAGGCAAACAGCAACAGACAGGTTTTAAAGAGAGGAACAGCTTTGAAGTAATGGTGCTGGGACGTGCCTTAATGAAGAACGACGGATACTTGATGGATGGAAAGAGAAGGAGAGAAAGAAAAAGGAAAGAAAGGAAACTAGCACATCTGGGAGGGAGAGAGAGAAAGGAAGGAAGGAAAGGAAAGAACAGTAAAAAAACAGAAACAGAGAGGGACTAAAGATTTCACCTTTACAATGCATGAGAGAGAAAAACCCAAGAGATAGACTGTAAAAGAGAGAGAACAGGAGAAGAGGGCTAGAGATTTGGGAAAAGAACAAAAGAATGATGGAATACATAGATCAAAAATCCAACTAGTCTCCAAACTCACCAGCCCTGAACAAGACAGATTAATTGATGAAATTATGCTCTTGTTCTGTTTGTGTGTGTGTGTTTATGTAGAGTATACAGTATATGCTGTCTGTGTTTACAGTAGGGGTGGGCTGTACATTGAAAATCATGGTATGATTAATACTGGTCCTGGCTTTTTGATTGGTCAACACTGCATCCCAGTCGTGCTAAAATGCACAAAATACAGCTCCCATAGCAGATATTTTTGCTACATATCAATACTGTTAGGGACTATATCATTCAGTAGAAGAATGCCACTTGATAATGTTTAGCAATAAGGCCATAATGCATTTTGAATATATACACAGCTGAAGCACTTGTGGGTACTACACTGTGCATTACTTACCGCTTGTACCAAATGCAGTAATTTTTAGCAATGCACCAATATTAATATTCTGAATGATAATGTATCATGCCAATATTCCAATAAGTATTTTATGTTATAGCTGATAAACAATAAATTCAGTAGCTGATAATACAATTCCTACATTATTTTTCGTAATATATAATAATAAATAAAACATTAAAAACTACATTTTTTAAAAATATTTATTTTTATTTAAAAAAAAAACTAACATTTATTTAAAACTAAATGAAGGCTTCATAACATTACATTTATTATTTAAATAAATAAAAATCATTACAATTTAATAAAATGATTAAGATTAATTACTATTGTGTTTTTAAATATTAACTTCAAGTGCGCATTAGAAAAGTGTGAAAACAGGAGACTGACAACCATTTTAAATTAAAATAATAAAAAAAACATTATTTTAATAAAAATTGTGTAAAGGTTAATTCTTCCAATAATAGAGATAATCTAAATATAAAATTTGAAATGAGCAAACACAAATATCCAAAATAGGTCCATTTATATCCAATATCGACAATACTGATAACATTACCACAATATGATAATACATTTTAAATATTTAAAAAGTAAATTTTAACCAGTAACGCAAATGATAACCCAATATTGTGCATTCATATCATTTTTACTGTAAATTTCTATCGAGATCTTCAGAAGACCACAAACGGTACCAAAAGGTAAGATCATTCTTAAGAAATAAATGATAAGTCTGGCATCAGTACAACACACAATCAGCAATATTCGCTGAAATAAAAGTTAAAAAAACTTGCTCCCATTACAATCAACAAAGCTGTCTACACTGAAAACAATTCTGTGTGAACAATGTGTGAAGAGTAGACTGTAACTTTTTGCTTAGTGTTGTTGTTTTTTTACATCGCACAGCAGATACACTGCAGTAGTACAGTATAAACAGTATAGCAATCTCTACCGACTGATATATTTCTACCACTGTCATACCGCCCAGTGTAATCTAAGCATGTATTTGCACTCTATACTGTATGTTCTACTATGCAACTTTCTGTGTGTAAACAAATGCATACTTTATGTATGTGTGCAATTTTTATTTGGGTTTGTGAGTGTGTGTAATCGAGCAGAAGCACTGCAGACTGAATCTAATGCATACGGCATTGGGCTGTACCGCCACAGGCTCTGTGTTATATTAACACTGACATCAGTGTACTGGGACCCACAAGACACAATAACACCCACTAACACACACATACATAGAACAATAACAGCCTGGAGCCAGGGGGAGACAGAGGACAACCTGTGACACACACACACACACACACACACACACACACACACACACACACGCATTACACAAATATAGGTAGAAATGGGAAAGGTAATGAGAATGAGAGGAGAACGGAGAAAGGACAGCGAGAGGTCAGAGAAAGATGGTGGAGACGACAGCCGAAAGAAAAAGTCAAACAAATGGTTAAGGACAGGTAGTGATGTCAGAATAAATGAATGTTTAAATGAGCGAATAAGCGAGACAGAAACGCAATGACCTTCCCTCTCTACCTGTGCTTCGTTCTCTTTCAGCAGCCGCCGTGCACGCGCTCCTCCCGGATCATCGGTTAAATTCAACATCACTATGCTCTTCTTCTCCCAGCCGATGAATGACCCGTCGGTCAAACCTTCTACTATTGACAGGAAGTCCTGGTAGCCATGGTGACGTGTGGACACCACCGAGAAGGCCGTCCAATCATACTCCTCCAGCACCTCAAAGATCACCTCCAATTGGAGTGCGGTGGAAGAGCTGAACTGCAGGAAGATTGAGCCGGTCTCCTGCAGAGGAATTAAGAAGGTAAACGACTACATTTCCCAAGACTAAAGAGAGCTGATTCATTCCTTGCATAAGGCATCATGGGAACTACATTTCTTCTGAACGGTTTCTAATGTGACATAACAGCAGACAGAGCTTGTCTTCTGCAGTGCAATTAAGGGGGGAAAATAACTACGTTTCCTGTGATTGAAGACTCTTTATTGCCTCCATAAAGCAGCATAGGAATTCAATTTCTTATAAAGAGTTTCTGAGATATGCAGCCGCTGTAGGAACATGAGGGAGGTACTTCAGTGACTCTAATTCTTCACCGGAGTACGTCGCACAGCTTTAAATTTAATTTGCGATGATGTCGGTCCAAGAGAGTGTAGGATTCAATGTGACAACATGAAAAATATTCAATATCGTGTCTCCAGAGTAAATAATAACAATAAAAAACAAAACATTTGTGAATGAAAATTTATTTTTACCTTTGTAGTTTTCATATTGCGCTAGTGAGAACATATTAGAAATGTCGAGAATAGCAACTGAAATTGCAAAACCCAGACCGAAGCACTTCAGTGAACACAAGAGGGAAAAAAGAGCAGACTATATGGCCTGCAGCGGTAATGCATGACCCTTGCCCTTGCTATTTATCCAAATGGATGTTAGTAATGCCATCCCTTCCAACAGTTATCGGTGCGCCCCGATCAGGCCCCGACAGAGACAACATCAGCCCTATCTCTGTCTGTTTAACGGTCCTCCTCAGATGGTAACATTAACAAACAATGCCCTTGCAGCACACCAGCAAGCCAAACACTATCTAGCAAGTGTTAGAGCTCATTAACACCAAGAGCTTGCAGAGAGAGATGTTTGTGAGGAATTTCCAAAGTCCAAAGAAACAACATTGTTTTTTTTTCCTTTTAAGAAACAACAACACTGTCAAATAATTCAGTGACGCTATAGTGCGTCTGAGACTTTTCAGACAGGACTAAGAAATCCTCAGTGGCCTAGTTTTATTGTCCTATTAAATTGCATAGACAGTACAGTTAATCAGGAAAACAATTTATTCATTTCAAGACCGCTATACTTCAGAACAGTGGCGATGCGAGGGGGGGGGGGGGGGGGTGCTTTGGGGGCTTAAGCCCCTGATGTTTTTGAAGATGGACTATTCACTTCACAAATATGTTTTATTAATTTTAATTTGTTCTCCAAGTACTATAAATCCATCTGTCTGTGGTGAAAAGCAGTCTGCACTTCTGGCTGTGGTAGATTATTACGTGTTAATTCCACTAAACAAGGCTTTAAAGCCCTCGTTTTATGTTTTGGATATTGAAATAGCCAGATCGCGAACAGATTCAATCACCCACGATCCTAAATGACAACGATTCAGCTATGTCTACTAAATCCTTAAATGAGACCGTAACATTCAAATTTGTGTTTGCGCTGCCGCAGACCCTTAGAGGGCAGTTAATGTATATGAAACATCTTTACAAGTCTTTTGTATCATTATTTCTGCATTACAAACATTCAAATAATCACAGAATTACTGGGATTAAAAGTTTATAGTTCGTTTATAGTTAAGTTTAAAGTTTATAGTTTGGGTTTAAAAACTTAAAAAAAGAGATTCGTTCAAAAAAACGTTGATTCATTCAGTGAAGTCTTTATAAGCGATTCACTGAATCATTCGTTAAACTTTTTAACAATACGTTGAATATAGAATACATTTTATAAACAGATTGTAGCAATTTGCATTTTGTCAGAACCTTTAGTAAATTGCATGTTAATTTGTTTAGTTGTCTATTTTTTCAGAATCATGGTGGGAGAATCATGATATCTATTTAAACAAAAAATCAAGATCCTCCCTTCTCCATTTATCTAGAATCGTGCAGCTCTAGTTGGTCATTTATCCACACGTAATGTAAACAAATAAATTACTTTAATGTCAGATAAAGCACCAAAGATGTGGTTAGTGAGGCTCAGTCTCCAACATATGGGGGCTGGGGCGGCCCTTGTGGGGAAAAAAATACTAAAATGTATTTTAAATACATTTATTTTGTGCTAAGTATTCTACAGATACATTTACATATTTATGTGCATAATAAAAAATACCCTGCAATTGTACTTTTGGTATACTAAACTGGTATAATTAAGGTCTGCTAAACTGGAACAACTAATTTTGTACTTAAGGCACTTTAATTGTGCAGAAGTGGTGCTGAAGTCCAACTAAAGATATACTCAAAGTATATTTGATTGTGCTAAAGTGTACAATTAAAGTATACTTCAGGACACTTTAAATATCTTGCATTTAAACTGACTGATATTATACAGAGATCATACAATCCTTATCAACAGTGATAGTAAAACACATTTTAGGCATAATATTATGAACTGTGCATTGTGCAATAAAGACATACTCTAAATAAAGTTTAATTATAATTTTATATCAGTAATTGATATGTCAATAAATATGACATATACTTACTATGAAATAAATGTATTTTATATAAATTATGGTGGTGGTGGGGGGGGGGGGGGGTAATAACAATCACTATTAAGAGGAATTTGACTTAAAGGAGTCAAACTGCTGACACTAGCTTAAACCTCACAGGGTAAAAAAAAATTATTCAAACAGGACAAGTTTCTGTCTTTAGACTTTGGCTCTGTATTTAAAATCATTCTGTTAGTTGGCACCAGTCTGTATTGGGAGATATCCACGGTATAAAGGTAGATCAATTAAAAGTGCTCAGAGGTTAATCCTAATTCATTTAACTTAGACTATGGAATCATTGTGAATAATTACTAGTTGATTTCCAATTTGAATGCAGTTACAGTAAGTGAGTGACATCAAACTCCAAAGGTATGGTAATAGCCTCGTGGGCAGCATGCCAACATATAGCGCCATTGCGCTTTGGGTGTCCTAAGTTCGAGTCCCGGCTTATGGACCTTTCCCGATCTCATCCCACCTCACTTCCGGTCTATAATCAGGCCCTTTCTGACAAAGCATGCTGCACAACTTCTTGTCCCGGCCCTTGTCATTTCTAGGCTGGACTACTGCAATGCTCTTCTGGCTGGACTTCCATCAAACACAAAAAAAGAGCCCATGTTACACCTCTCTTTGTCTCCTTGCACTGGCTACCAGTTGCAGCTCGCATCCAGTTCAAGACACTGATGCTTGCATATAGAACAACCACAGGCTCAGCACCCGCCTACTTCCACTCACTATTACGAATCTACATCCCCTCCAGAAGGCTAGATCTGCTAGTGAGCGACGCCTCGTGGTACCATCACAGAGAGGCTCAAAATCACTCTCCAGAACGTTTTCGTTCACCGTTCCTGGCTGGTGGAATGATCTTCCCACCCCCATCCGGAATGCTGGATCCCTGTCAATCTTCAAGCAACAACTGAAAACTCATCTCTTTCAACACTACTTGACTTCATCCTAAACTTAAAAAAAGAACTACATTTTCTCTTTACTTTTCTCTCCTTCCCTTGCAAGCTTGTACTTATTTGAACAATGCCTGAGACTTGGTGTTACGAGAACTTTCTCTGTCTGATTGCCTCTTCAAGATGAATCGCTTTATGTATTCCCCAATTGTAAGTCGCTTTGGATAAAAGCATCTGCAAAATGACTAAATGTAAATGTAAAATATTCTCCTATCCTAATAAAGGCAAAATGCTAAAAATAAATCTTAAAAAAAAAAACAGCAAATTTTCATTGAAATTTTGCAGTCCATTGTCAATAGTGTAGCATTGTATGAAGCTGGTTTCAGTTGGTCAATGCGGCAAATTTGCATGACCAACTCATAAGTGAGTTCATAAGTGAGATCTTAATGGGAAACTACTCAAAGCTCACAATCGCATGAAATTATGAGATTTAATTTGTGAAATTGTGAGTAACTGTAAATGTGACCGCACATAAATTCTCTAACAGTCATACCTGTGGTACCCTGCCCAGACCAGCTCCCCCTCCCACAGCAACGATGGGGAGGCCGGTCTGGGCCGAAACGAACTCCAGCATGGGGGCCAGGGGGCCAGAGGTCAGCGGGAGGGGTCTCTCATCTTCATACACGAGTCCCTGAAGGGGTCTGGCTGCCAGTAAGTCACACAGCTGAGAGAGCAGCGTCCTGGGGCTGCTGTCATTCACCTGTAGGTAATTCACATTCCCTTCACATTAGTGTTCACATTCACACCACATTAACTTCTGTAGTTATGAATGAATACTCATGCTTAAGTGCCCGTATATTCAATCTACTTTTGTATTCGCACTTCAGTTCACATTCAAACAAAGCGTTCAGGTATTGAGGCTCCTCTAAATTTAAAATCAAAATTGTTTTGATCCTGTAAGCAATCAATTCAATTTAATTTTCATGACCTCTATCGGACTGACCTGGAGCCAGATTACGTTTGCGGATCCCCACTGAGTGACGACGCTCTCACCGAAGCTGCTGTGCACACGTCCGAAGCCCGGGTATGGCACCCTACCCGCAGCTGCTGCAGTCCCTGCTTCCCCTTGTTGAACCATTGAGCCCACGTGGATCACTGCGATGTTGAAGTGCATTGATGCCACCGGGTCCCGTTCACGCTCTCGGGGCCGGAGCAAGAGATGAGGGGAGGAGCTAGTCTGACCCGCCCATTCTACCAGGGCCAATAGCAGAGAGAGTGTGGGTACTGTGACCATGGCAAAAAACGAAGGAGGCCAAACGAGAGGGTACGAAGAAAGCCTGAGTGAAACCAGGAAGAAAAAGCAAGAGGGTAAACTCTGATTAAAACTAAATCAAAAGAGCAATATATTACATACACTTAAAAAAACACTTGAGAGATATATAAAGAGAGAGTAGGCGCTAGAATGAGAAAAAGAAAGCAAAGTAGAACAAGAGAGATGGCAAGAAAGTAAGAGAACTGACAAAAGAGGCAAGGAAATGAAATGGGCTTTATTCAGGCCACAGGGGGAAATGGAGCAACACAGGAGGATAATTGACAGAGGGATAGAAAGAGACTACATGTGTGCTTGTGTGTACAGATTTATCTGTTCTTCTGAGGGTCTGAAACCATCTTGTGAGGACATCGAAAGTGGTCTTCACTATTTGAAAGGCTCACAAATTGATGTTTTACTTCAAATGTAATAATGGCAACAGGTTTTTTTTGGGGGGGGGGGGTATATTAAATGAGTAATAAAAAAAAGAGTGCCCTTGATAAAGAAAAGGAAAAATATTCTGCATTATGAATCTACTTTAAACACAAGTTCTTAGAAATGCACTCTTTGGATTCATGTTTGTTTCATATGGTTTGTGAAAAACTCAAGTGGTGCAATCGTTATCACACAAAAAAAACAGTGTACACATCTTAGTCATTATTTTTAATAATTAAAAAAATGTAAACAATTTTTTACGTTTAAAATGTCCAATTATGCAGGTGTCCTACATGGCACTCTGCAATTGTATTGTACTGTAAATGTATTCCTATAAGATACTATTAGAATATACTCAAATTTTGTTTCAAGAAGTCTTAAAAATATAATCGTACACATTCATATGAAATCAGCAACTCAAAAAATGGTTTAAAAGGGTTCTTTCTTGTGTTTGTCATACTGCAAATGTTTTTAAATTTAGTAAGCAGCTTCTTTGTGAGAAATAATAATAAAAGATTATGCCCAAATACTTTTTTCAGTATTTGATATATTCTTCATTATGATATCACGACTGTTGTATCCCCCTGACATTTTTATATTTTAAAAAGCTATCAAAATTATCTTTAGAAAATAAAAGTTCATCACAGAAGAATTCATTGCATGTATGAATTACTGTATTTTAACGTATTTCTAACGAACACATTTTAAGATCTACATAAGTCATGTCAATGACCCAAATATCATTGTTTTAGCACGAAACCACAGTGTATACAAAAGGCTCTCACTAATATAGCTTCTAAGATGTGTGTATGCGCACTAATAAAAACAGAGTCAAGAAATGGATGGTGCTTATTGTAAGGTGAATGAATAATAACAAAGATTACAATATAAACACCCACACAAATTCTTCATAACCACACTCACATACCAACACGACTGAACACACGCACCAATAAAATGATTTGGAGAGTTAGAGGTTAGCGCAGCTGATGTAAGAAAATACCTCCATGCTATCTTACGCTCCTTTCTATCTCAGTTACACACACACACACACACACACACACACACACACACACACACACACACACACACACACACACACACACACACACACACACACACACACACACACACACACACACACACACACACACACACACACACACACACACACACAAGCAAATCATTTTCAATTTACTTTTGTGGCAGACTCCTCCTGCCTGCTCCTCTCTGTTTCATGACTTCAGGTGCTAATGCAATTGCTTGGAATCACAGTATTCTCTCTCTCCCAATTCTGTCACCGCTTTCTGGGTTTGTTCTCTTTTTGTTGCATTCTCTTTCTCCCTCTGTTCTATTTATCCGTCTCTAAGCCTGTTGGTCTGTTGACCCTGACGAGTCCTTCAGATGAATGAGAGAACGAATTAAGAGGCCAAAGACGACAAAGCAATGAGCAGAATATGGGAGGGATGGAGACAGAGAGAGAGAAAGAGAGAGACGGGCAGACATTGGAATTCAGTTTGGCTGGAAGAGGTAAATATAGTCCTAATGACTAAGATGAGGACAGAGATGGGGAGGAGGGAAATGGAGGGAGTGGAGGATAAGAAAGAGGGATGAAATATGGAGGAATAGAGGGAAAGAGAGAAATATTGATTACTGGGGTGTGTGTACGTGTTTGGCCTGAACAAACATGCTGGCAATCCTCCAGTTTTGACAGACAAGGGACAGTATGAGAGAGTGTGTGTGTGTGTGTGTGTGTGTGTGTGTGTGTGTGTGTGTGTGTGTGTGTGTGTGTGTGTGTGTGTGTGTGTGTGTGTGTGTGTGTGTGTGTGTGTGTGTGTGTGTGTGTGTGTGTGTGTGTGTGTGTGTGTGGTGTGTGTGTGTGTTGTGTGAAAAGTTGGTGGGAGAAGAGGAGTTGGGGAGTTGGAACGCACGAATGAGCATCCGAGCACATTCCACAACAGTATATTACTGTTTTTGAGTCACTTCAAATTAACCTGTCCTGGAGTAATCATAGCATGGCTTGTCATTTGGGAACCCACTGTGCTAATGTTGTGCAAAAGCAGCAATTTACTGCCGCTTCCACAGGTTGCATTGTACAGTAGGAGACGTGGGAAGTGCACACGCAGCCCTGAATTCATCAAAGAGAGCCAAAAACACTCAACGATATATCATCCGCAAAGGAAGGGACTCGTGCGTCGCTGTTGCTTACAGACCCCCGGGCGATTCTAAAATACTACACAGTGCATTACTATAATGGCTCTCTTTATAAATGTACATAAATCTCTAGTGTCCCTGACTGTTTTTTTAAATATGCTGCGAACACTTTATTCTCAGAGACATTCAGAGATGTTCAGTTCAGTTCAGAGATGTTTAAGGATGTTCAGTTCAGTTTATTTACAATGAAATGATTACAAGCTCGTGGTGTACAGCATAACACTTATACTTACACAATTACCAGATTCATACAGCACAAGGTCATTTAATTTTTTTTATATTTTTCTTATATCCTAAGATACATGTATGTGTAACAGAAAAAATATTATGTTTTATATGATTAGTTATGTTAGACAAACGCTGGTATAATTTCCAAGTATAAATTAGGGCATATTTACAATCTGAATTCAAGCACTATTTGAGACTAAAAATGTTGATATTGGCGACGTACAATTCATGAATGAATCAGTATTATAAGGCAGATGCTGCCTGATCCATTTCACAAAAACGGTCTGAATGATTTGTTCATTAATCATAATCATACTAGTTCGGTTCTCTAGTTCAGTTCACTGAAACTATGATCCCCCTATGACTATGAGCATGGTCCTAACCCGATTATGATTAATATTGATGAGCTGACAATGTAGTCATGTAAATGATTGTGTGTGGAAGTAGTAGCTATAAACTGTGTATTTTTTCATTTTATAAAAATGGGGGGGGGGGAATCATAATTTACTCACTCATGTCATTACAAATCCATAAGACCTTTGTTTTCATCAAAACATAAATTAAAATATTTCTAACGAAACCTGAGAGGTTTCTGTATATCTACTGATAATCCAGGTAACCAAAACGTAGAAGTTCCTAAAAGGCCATAAAGGTGGCGTAAATAAAAGCCCATTCAAATCAAGCAGTTTAACCTGTGAAGAGATACAATCACTTTAGCCTATATGATTAACAGGTTTAATATATGGAGTTATTCACATTAGGGCTGCACAATTAATCAAATTTCTAATCGCAATTACAATTACGGATGCTACAATTACGTAATCGTTCAAAGCATCAATTAGTCTTTCAAAATCCACTTATGTTATTCTGTGTGCTTAAGATGTGTTCTTTTCTTTCTGCAAGTTATCTTAAGGGGTTTTCCATTTTTTATTTTAGTTTTAGTATAGCATTATAAAACCATGCATATTTTTACTTTTTTATTTAAAGAAGAAACTAATCCACTGTATAGTTCACATTTGAGGCTAATAGGCTACTATAGAAAAGCAGTAAAAGTTTTTCAGTTAGTTTTTTCAGCTTTTTTAAATCTAAAAATATGGCATGCGGTTGCTTCAAACAACGGTATAAACATCATTCAATGTAAATTGTGATAATCGTAATAAATAATCACAATTACAATTTCAAGGGAATAATCGACAATTATGATTTTTGTGATTATCGTGCAGCCCTAATTCACATATAAACAATGATCGGTCCCACATACTTAGAGCATGTCTCTTTAAAAGACTTGAATTAAACCACTCAAATCATTTGGATTCTTTTTATGATGCCTTTTTGGATCTTCTAATTTTTGGTTACCTGGACTTTCAATGGAGGGACAGAAACCTCTCAGGTTTCATTAAAAATATCTTAATTTGTGTTTCAAAGATGAATGAAAGTCTGGAACGACATGAGCATGAAGAAATGATGACATCATTTTCATTTGTGGGTGAACTATCGCTCTGCTCGCCTGCTCCTCATTTCCCGAAAGACCAAACAAATGAATGGACAACAGAATGCACCAGACATGAGATGGACTGCATTCACAAACACTAGCTGGATCTGGGGCCATATGCATTGACAGCTCGTGATCATTATGGCTGAGCTCATGGCTGCATTCCCTGCACCGCACTGGCTGTGAGAGTGTGCTCCCCTTTACTGCACGGCTGTAAACACAGCTCGTAAAATGCTTTGCATGCACCATGATGACCTACGCTATCGAAAGCACTTTAGCTGACAAACGACCACGTCATCCATCAACCTTCCACACAGGCGCAGTTCCTCGTCACAACAACAAAGCCCACGCTGCACTGCACAAAAAACATTACGACTCTATTTGGATACCATGAGTGTGTTAATAGTGCTTAACAGAGACGCTGTATCATCATAAAGCAGTGAGTTTAATCTAGTTCACCTCTGAGATCTCTACTTCAAGAGTGCAGTTCAAAGTAATCTTATCCACAAGACAATAGCTGCCTTATCTTCCTCCTTTAGCTGATTTTCACCTTCAATCTCAGCGGACTAAGAGAAAACAAGCTGTATCCCCTAATTCTCTCATCAGCATTAAACAACATGCAGGCTATTATGCCTTGACAAAATTAAGAAAAGCAAATGTTTCCATTCTGTAGGGTTTGTACAACACATCTAGTGCCCTTTGATTTCTGTAATGCGGAAAAAATGGACGGAATCCCATAAACAATTACTGTATAATAGGAATGTCCATACACTTCAATCAAAATGTGATATGGACTTTTGTCCATAAATATTAAAAAAAAAGAGTTTTAATATGAAGTCTGCATGTTTTGTGTGTCTCTGTGTGAATCAATGGTGACAATTGGTTTAACTTGAAGAAATTGTTACAGAAATACATATCATGTAATGTAATGTAATATTACTCAATGTAATACCAATGCTAAAACTATAATAATTAACTTTATTTTTCACAATAATATATTATTAAGCTGTTTTTAAATTAATTTAGTGATTAAACAAGACTTTTAATTACTAACATTTAATTAAAACATTAAAATGGAATCCAGAAAAAAATAAAAAACACAATTTTGAAAATAAATTTTAAAGTGGAATTTAAGAAAAATTAAACATTTCATAGGGCCCTAAAAAATTAATTTTTGTTCAACTTTTAATAAATTGTTGTTAAACTGTTTCATGATTTACGTTCATAAACACGTCATGATTTCAATTAATTAGAATTATTTTTTTATTGCTAACATTTTATATAACTATTGAAAAGGATTAAAAAAATAATAATAATAGAATTTGGGGAAAAAAATGAATTTCGGGAATAAAATATAAAATTTCATAGGACTCTACACATACATGGCATGTCACAAAAAGTAATAAAACATTGTACAAAGCTCTCCATCCATTGGTAAACTGTTCAAACCAGAAACTTAGTAGGAAACTAAGTAGCCAGAATGTTGCAGATCTATTGTAGGCTGATAAATAGAAGGTTGTAGGTTTGAATCCCACAAGGAGCACTTCATGAATTATCATAATTGCACTTTTGGGCAAGACACTTAACCCCAGGCTTCTCCAGGGGGGTGGTCCCTGTAATAAGTGTACTCTTTGGATAAAAGTGTCAGCTAAATGATAAAATAGCAAAAGTGCTCCCAGCATATTTTTTTCCAAATACAGCACTGTTAGGCCCAGACAGAGGTCTTTGAGAACACTCCTGGGGCTTAATCTCAAAGACTTCACATTTCTGCAATACACAAAACGCAGTTCTCATTTGGATTGATTCCCACCTTTTTACAATTATTTATTTCTAACACAGCATAATGCATATGTTTAAGAGAAGTCGATTTGCTCTGTTCCAAAACCTAGTGAGTTGACTTGCTGCCTATGTAGGCACCTCTGGGCCCCGTACAAAGCATTCCTCACATGTATTGCGTGGGAGACTTAACTCTGGATTTTAATACAGGCGGCATGAGAGGAGTGATGCAATACTCTGATAGAGCTGTTGACCTACAGTATGACATGCTGTACTCCATATAAAACGATTTTAAACAGAACTTGCTAATTATTTCATAGTTGTTATACATGCAGCTTTAATTACTTTTATTATTTAAAAGACTACATTAAATATTCCTACAGTACATTTTAAAATTAATGTCACATCAGAGGACCATTTGAAATGAACTAATACAGCCAAAAAGGTTATTAAAAACATAATAAAGCTAAATGAATACATTATTGAGTAAAAATTACTTTCTAGTAAGAATAAATACTCTAAATAAGTTTTACTCTAAAATCCTAATATTGAAATAATTGGACACATTATGCATCAACTACCTAACAAGGATAAATATAGATGGCACACATACATTAATCAAATAAATGAAAGACTGAATATTGTAATTTATTCTTTTATTTTCAGTATTGAATTACAGTTATAATATTTGAATATAAAATATCAATTGTTTAATATTCCTCTTGCCTCTCTGCCATCTTGAATTTATTTAATTGAGCTCAGTAGATTATGGGATTGCCTTCTATATGAAGTATACATGCAATACAACATTAGAATTTGGTTAAAAGTACTAACCTATGTTCTAAAAAGAACAAAAAAGTATAATAAAAACAGTATAATAAAAGAGTAGTATGTCTGGGAAAAAAAATATTTTAAAGAAAAGTTCATGTATTATTTCTTCCAAGTATGTACTTGATGGACATTTTACAATCCCATGAAGCCACAGGATGGGAGTCGTGAATGCTCAGCAACCGTATGTCACACGTTGATAAAGCAAAAGTGTCGGCTGTAATATGTCTGGATTTCATACATATACTACTACACACACTATTATATAGAACATACTTTTTAATGTTTGTGCAGTAAGTTCTTCATCAATGTAGTACTTGCTTTGCATGTGTTTTCGGATACATTAACAAACAGCCAGTTGGCACACGGACATTTCTTGTAGAGCCCTAAAAATCTGAAATCTTCCGTATGTTGATATTGGTCTTAAATAATAACCAATCCACTTGCCTTCATTGTGGCTCAAAACCACCACAACATTCACTTTCAGAAATAGCAGGTCCTCGATGGCAGCCTCTTTCTCATTATCTCGTAATTTATTTCACTGATGAAGGCAGGAAGCAGAGAAACAGCAGCCACATCGGAACAAATAAACAAGAACAACATTACAGAAAAAAAACTCAGTGTGAATCATTTTTCTCAATTCATTCTGGATAACCTGAGAGCTGAAATGAGAAATCTGTGAGCTGGCCTTTCCACACAGTGCTCTATGCAGCATTTTTCTCTCTCTCTCACATTTTCCCACTCTCCTTCTGCCTTCTGTTTGGAGGCCCTGAACTGCTTTAGAGGTTGAAGAACACTATGTTCTTGTGTAACGTGCCAGCCGATCACACCGTGCCTCTGCCTCAAACGTGCACATTTCCGCGGTTATGCTGAGTCGATTCAATCCAGCGGGCTCTTCGGTCCCCATTCACAAAACAAAAAACACCTATAAATCCTTCTATTCATAAATCCGCACCCTAATAACTTCCATTCACTAAAAACAACCCCCATGGCCTCAATTAACATAACAAGCTTAGCCTAAAACATTAATTCGCCCAATTTATCCATGCTGAGAAAACAAGTTTCCCATCCATAAGGAAAGAACAATTTCACAAGCCATTCCAATAAAATAGATCCCCTGCAATTCATTCACTGCATTTACAAAATAACTGTTGTCCTTAATTCACCCCATTTTCTTTTCCTTCTGAAATCATAGGACTCCCATAAAATAGTTTTTTTTTTAAACAGTCCTTTAAACAACACCATGCCATGTATCCACCTATTGTCACCAACTACTGTATCAAGCATTTTTCTTCTTTTTTTATATTTCCAACCCATTCTCATTGTAAAAAAATGTGCCTGTAGAGAAATGTCTTCATTATTAGACCATTTTCCAAGGCTGCATGATCCATCAAACCCCTTTTAAAATCATAATAAAGCATAATGCTATCGTGAATTCACAAACGCTAATGATTCAATTAAATAAATATACGCGATGCAGGTTAATATATACGCTTTAATTATGTACATGCATGTAGGATTCATGCATCTCAGAGTGGCTCCGTTCACAGTAAATGCTGCTCCAAATGAACTGTTATCATTTACATGCATGCATGCATCTATGCATATTGCTGTGAGTTTGGGTTTATTATAACGTTCAACTGGGAACGCAATGTGCGCTATTTCATCAGATTTGAAAGGTAAATTGTTTATAAACCTACACAAACACTGAGGAATACATCAACATCTTTCTCAATATGCTAACTGTTCATCGCGATTTCAAAATAAAAGCTCAAACCGTCTCTTTGAGTTTACGCATTTGATGTCCACATATTCAAAAAATTACAGTGGCTGTAACATTTGTAAAAAAAAAAAATGGCCAAATATTAAAGATTAAGTGGACTCTTTTCTCATGACATGATGTTTTATTAACAGAGTTCAGGAGGAGCATGTTCAAGATAATTAACCTAATTAACACGAGGGGAGCACAATCAGTAATCAACCCAGTTAACAAGGTAAGAGGTGTATATATACACAGCAGACTCACCTCTGTTTCTTGACAGTTTTCCAGCATCCCTCAGCCACCCCTTCTCCGCACTTACAACTATTTATGTCCTAACCTACGGGTACTCTGGGTTCGGGCCAAAGAACCGAGCTCGGAGCCCTCCCCTCGGACAGCACGCCAAATACGCATAATATCTATTCTATTTATTATATGTAAGTGTGAACTCGTGGATTGTGTACTTTTACTGCCACTAGCTGTCATTTCATCTGGAAACTGCAGTTAACTTAATGTAAAGGCACATTTTGCACAAATATAGGTAGAGTCAGGTTTTTCCAAAGAGCCATGTTGAATATCTGGCTGCAATTCAGAGGCTCTGCATTGATGAATGGGCTCCTGGAAACTGCTACCAGCCGGCAGCTGGCTCCGAGGACCCTCGAGTAGGAGTTCAGCACCATGAATCTCTGTGGCGGTCTCTACATGATGCCCTGCCTGGGGTTGGCTCAACAAGCACATCCCTTAAGCTTCCAGTCCCCACTGAGATCCTGCCTTTCTGTCAAGCACAATGGAGTGTTTTAAGGATTAGAGCCATTCTAAGGACACACCGGGGGAAATGCCGTGAGTCAACTTGGATCATAAACCATCCAAAATCTATGAGCCCCTGGGCAGCGTCTGCCCTAAGATCCGCCGTCACCTTCTATAACACCACCAGGCCTCAGAAGATCTGAGCTTCTGTATAACGCACAAAGTATCAGAGCACCTCAAGGCTGGATATGGATTTCTTTAACCGGAATGGGCCTCAACATTTCCTTTTTTCATTGTACAGGTGGATTTAACAAGAGCAGCTAATTTATTGCAGCTTTAAAAGATTGTTAGCACTGAACAACGGCGGTAAATGATGCGTGCAAGTCAAGCTTCAGCTGTTGAATCAAAGCTCCTTCAAAGATACGGAGTGCTCAAACGGACTCTTAACTAAAATTGAATTATAAATGACCAGGAATGGCCTCCTCCTGCCTCTATCCACAGATAATTGACTGCCCACCTTGAGCATTAGCTATTCATTGGTTTCCTAGATTAATCGCAGTTTCATTAAAAAAAAAAAACTGAAAAACCTCATCAACTTGGTTGGGGGTTTAACAAAAAATAGAAAAATAGTTGCCTTGTGTTGTGGCACTCTACCATTTGAATATGATTGAGATTTAGAGTGGAAATTGCCCTGGAGAAAGAGACCCGACTTCCTGAGAAGGGGAGAAATAAACAAGCCAGGAGATGCAATTCATCAGGGAGAGCGTCACTGAGCGCTACAGAGCAAAAATACTATTATCCAGCAAAAACACACAGATTTAGATGCTATGATAACAGTCGGATCAACATAGCGACACTCCTTTTTTTGTCTGGATCTATAAATTGACTCAAATAGTATACATTAAAAATGCAATCCATTTGTGAAAATACCTAAATACACATCATCGAGCATTTTGATCATTTCTGTATTCAAAATTATTGTATGTTTTTTCCTTTGATACATTAAGTGAAACATGTCAGGGTGGTATGTCCTGATGCCATTACGAATAAAAAAAGTGAAAAAATGAAGACCTTAAGTATTTTTGCATGTTTTCTATAATTATTTCTTTAAAAAAATATTGAACACAACCTGCTTCAGTGCTTTATTTGAAAAAAATTAAAATGTCCCACAAATCAGTGTGATCAAGCAATATGTGATGCAAAAAACATGCAGAATTTTGAATGGGACAAAAATAATAATAACAGGAAATGATACCGTATGGATCCCTGAAAAGTTTCATGATTGTACGTAAAGGTCAATAAGCATCTTAAATGATTTGATCTTTTTATGACAGGGGAAGAAAAGTTCAAATTGTAACATGTCATGTTGTGTGGACTCACTAAAAACTTAATATTTATGAATGAATGATTCATATTTGAAAAAAAAAACTACCTTAATGTTTTTACAGTCAAAAAAAAAAAAGTAAAAATCAATAACTAAATTATTACATGTGACCCTGGACCACAAAACCAGTCATAAGGTTCAATTTTTTTTAATAAAAAATTTCATTAAATTAAATTAATCATCTGAAAGCTGAATAAATAAGGTTTGGTATGATAGGACAATATTTGTTCGAGATACCTGTACAACTACTTGAAAAATTGGAATCTGAGGGTGCAAAAAAATATAAATATTGAGAAAATCACCTTTAAAATTGTCCAAATGAAGTCCTTACCAATGCATTATTACTAATCAAAAATTACGTTTTGATATATTCACAGTAGGAAATTTACAAAGTATTGTCATGAAACATGATCTTTACTTAAAATCCTAATGATTTTTGGCATAAAAGAAAAATCAATCATTTTGACCCACACAATGTATCGTTGGCTATCGCTACAAATATACCCGTTATGACTGTTTTTTTGGTCCAGGGTCACAAATGTCATTAGCCGAGTCATCTTATCTACAGTATGACGCAGCTAAAGTGTTTTTTGTCTCGGATGAAGGAATGATTGTCACGTCACGCTATGTGGTTTTCTTCAGAGGGCAGCCCAAACAAGCGTATTGTTTTACATTTTTGGCAAATCGAGAATGAAGCCTTTCAAAAAAACTAATGAAGCATCTGATGAGCATCCAAAAATGAAAAGCAGTTACTGTTCTACATGAGCAAAAGTGAATGTAGTGCTCCTATCTGTTCAGTGCGCTGGGCAGTGAATGGATCGGGAGCCAGTGGAGTGACACAGGATGAGTGGGAAATGCTGATGAGAGGAGATGAAGGAGGAGGAGAGGTAGAGCTGAAACGCAGCACGCTTACAGCATCCCTCCTCACACCTCTCAGACACACACCGCTGTGAGGAGTGAGCTTCACTGACAAGAGCTGCATAATAACACTCAACACACACATATAACACAATGTGTGCACTGAAAACCATGACTTTGGACCAACTTAAAAATATATATAATTTGTTAAATCTAAATGTATTAGTTTTTCCTAAACTATATTTATGGTTTGGTTTGAACTTTAAATTTTTACTTAATATTAATCAAATATTTTTGCAAAGACAAAAACATACAATGCAAATGTTTTTTAATTCATTATAAAGACCATACATAAAGGAATAGTTCATGCAAAAATTTATTTTTCTGAAAATCCAGCTAAAATATGGGTCCTTTATGCACAATAGTACTTTCTCCTGTGAAAAAGTCTGAATCATGAGAGAAATATGCACTGATTAATCACCGTTTGCACGTGAAAACAGCCAAACAGTTTGAAACAAATTTGTTGGTGGCTTTTGATGTGAGAGGAAAACAGAGGATGGACTTTTTCACTGGAGGATGCATTATTATGGATTATGATATTTGGCCAGAAGCAGCATTAACTGATGGACTGGAGTCGATTTTTTTATCAGCTGTTTGGACTCTCATTCTGACGGCACCCATTCACTGCAGATAAATCCATGGGTGAGCATTTGATCTAATGCTAAATTTCTCCAACTTTGTTCAGATGAAGAAACAAACTCATCTACAGTACATATTGGATTGCTTGAGGGTAAATAAATATTCTGAAAATTTCCATTTGGGGTGAACTATTCCATTAATCAATATATTTCTTTTGACATAAGCCAAAATGTTACTTAACACAAGTCAATACAGCATTTATTTATTTGTATTTTATTTATTTTGTACAACTTAATTTTAACATTTAAAAAGGCTAAAGAAGCTATGATATGGACTTACTATAAAGACCACTTCTAAAGAGATTGTTTTTCTAATGTCTTTTTAAAACAAGCAACTTTTTTTTTCTGTTACAAAAAAAAAAAATGAAACCCACAATAATGTTTGCCATCAGTAAACGTAGCCAGTATGTGTTCTGCACATCAACACTCAGGTGTCAAGCGAAAATATGATTTTAACAAAATTTCTGTTTGTAGTGTTTTTAGACAAACTGAACTAAACGGGTTTAAACCAGAAACCACAATTTTTTGATTAGGCCAATATGAAAATACACTTTAAATGACATGGTCGTTTCACTTTTTTCAATGTAAACTGATCCACAAACAGTGACGCTCAGGAACTAACCTGCACTATTAAAACAGAGCAAATCCTTTGTTAAGTTTCGTCTACATATCCGCATTGACAACTTGGACTGATAATAAGGACACACATCAAATTACGCTCTCTCAGTCACACACACATGCTTTCACACCACATCTGGCCTGTCCTCACACACACCGGGTGCCAGAAAAGAAGCCGGATACACACTGTGCACATCAACACAATCTTCATGGACACTGATACACTCTCCCAGCTGTCAGCTTCCTCCCGTGCCCGCCTCAAGACACACACACACACACACACACACACACACAGACAGACATACACTTGCAAGTGGACACATGGCTTTACCCACTAACGTGTAATTTCAGGCACAGATGCGCAGGGCGACCACACATACACACACACGTACGCTCGCACACTGACACAGACCATAAAATCAGTGATAGGGAGCACATGTGCTCACATGGCATATGTTTAATGACACTTACACTCCTGTGCACCCCAGCACTGCCTTTTTGCGCCGATGCCTCTTGCAAATCGCTTTGGTAGGAAAGCTTCTGCCAAGAAAATAAATGTAAATGTAATCGGAAATGGTGGCGTTATTGGCCTCATCTGCCCTCCGCTGTACAAGCGCCGTGACTCTTTGTTTGACATGGTCATTATTAAAGGTCAATGGGAATGTTGTTAACATGACAAAAAGCCTGTCGTAGATGTTCAATCTTTGACATGACCGCCTTGAAACGCATGCACAGTTTGAATTGTTTTACAGGTGACACCGACTCCCGCCGTGTGGCTTTATGTCATTTGTGCTGTCGTGGTAATGTCTGTTTGCTTGTGAATCATCATTAATGAAGAAAGAGGGAGACATGGGAACTGGTATGAATTAAAATCATCATAACTTCATCAAATAAAAGAGGAAAATGGCAAAAGAATATTGAAAGAGGCCGTTCACCCAAAAAATGGAAATTCTTTCATCAATCGCTCACCCTCATGTCAACTTTCGTTCCTCTTTGAAACACAAATGGAGATATCTTTATTAAAACCTGAGAGATTTCTGTTTCTCCATTGAAAGTCCATTATGCCTAAAAGTTAAATCAGAAGATTAAAAGTAATGCATATGAATCTTCTAAAGAGATGTGATCAATTTATATGATGATGATAATTTTATTTAGTTTTTATTGACATATAAAGCAACAGACCTGGGGCCTGTACCATGATGTTAGATGAACAAATTCAGAGTCACAGGATTAGTTTCGAGTTGACAAATCCAAACCTCTCCAATCCGGCTTTGTTGGTACCAAGATCCTGTCATCGACTTTATTTGTCAACTCAGGCTTTGATCCTGAGTTTGTGGAGCATGTGCACATGAATGTGTGACATCACTGGCAAACAGCCAATCACGAGCCTTGGTTAAAGTTTTACTTAAATTTATGGAAAAGCGCCAATAAATACTAGCGCTAATAAGTGAGGGGTGTTGTGAGGCTTTGGCGATCAGTGCTACCAATGACCTGTCAATCTACTCCACAGCCAATCACGGGCCCCCTCCTTGCTCGGGCCCCGGGGCTACAGCCCCACCTAGCCCAATGGTTAATGCGGCCCTGGTTGTGATGTTGGGTGCCAGAATCGATGTAATACAGCCTCAAATTAGAAATTTGATTGCATACCTGCTGCCACTGCCAGACAAAAAAAAAAATTACGACAGATGTGGTTTTAAATGAGATAAAACGAGCCAACTGGACAGAAACGATCGTTAAACATGATTGCGTTTGAAACACATGCTTCTTATCTGAAAAGGTTCAATAAAGTATAGTCTTTTGTTGTTATGGGCGCGTCTGAAGATTTCTTGCATCTCACAACTAACTTATGCTGTGTAAGAAATAATGTCTGTGTGCATGTGTGTAAAACAACAAGCTGACGATTTATATATAATCATTTGTAATTGTATATACATTGTTGTGATTAATTGTGGCTGGAATAATCATTGTTGTGATTAATTGTGGCTGGAATAATAATGTAGCTGTAAAAAAAGTTGCCTTCATCATGACAAGATGGACACGGCGAGTTTGTCTTTACTATACATGCTAGACGTGATCCACCTCATAGTAACAGTCCTGTCAGATCGTCCATCCTTCAAGTGAGAGTGTAACGTTACAGGTCAGCCGATCTGGTTTCGTCCGTTAAAGTTAACCTTTCCAACATGTTTCCGTGTTGTTGCTCATCAATGTATTTTCAAGGTAGATGCTATTGTGCTGTCTAGGGGTTTGGTAAAAGGACGGTGGACGGTGCTCGGGATGGTGACTGAAGGCGGTGACTGAGTAGTTCGGACGGCACATTTTTACGGAGGTCACAAGCGCTCGTGAAAAAGCACAGCTACTTTATGCAGGCTGTGTGCACTTTACTGTGGACTGACTGTTTTGAGTCTGACTTATATGGTAGTTACATAGCCCCTAGACCTCTGTTATCATGAAAAAAATCAGTTTTGACAATATGGGACATTTTAAGTTATTTTAAGTTATTAAGTTTTATAGTTCTTTTTAGTTATCTTTGGCAATTAAGCAATATACAGTTAAATCTCCAATAAGAAACCTGTTTCAAACGCAGGGCAGTTATAGACATGTAAGGTCAAATAGTTATTTTTAAAGCGTTATCTATTGATTCGAAATGATTTACAGCGTTATAATTTTATTTATATTATTTATATACGATCTGTATATATTAATATTCATTTAAAAAAATGATTTAAAATTTATATGCTTTGTAATGATTAATAATAATAAATCTAATATTAATAATAATTATCATATCTTATATATATTATAATTATCATTAAAGTAATTATTATATATCATCACAATTATTTTTTTTTTTTTAAGTACTAGTGACCTTTAATTTGGAGCAAGAGAAACTGGGGGAGTGACTCTTTTTATGTCAGACATGTGTCACTTTGATCACATATGATTGGTCCAATATCAGTTTGAGATCTCGAACTCTGAACATAACCTGCCCCGGAGCAAGTTAGCCGTGGAGTGTAAATTACTACGGCAATGAACGCAGCTAAAAGCCAAGCCACTTTCTTAGTTTTAGGTTGTACTATGTTTACCTTTTTTAAAGTAATTTGAAATAGATGTTTATATATTTGTATTTGCATTTTGAATGTAATATGGCAATTAAATGCACTAAATGGGTTTCGTTTTCAGTTATTAATATGCAATTTCAGAAATATTTTTTTTTTCTAAAAAGGAAACAAATTACTTGTTCATTTTAAGAGACCTGTCTTATTTTCTCTTGTATATTTAGTATTGGTCTTTCAAAAAAGAAAAAGAATATCTCGATTACTAAAATATTCGATAGCTACAGCCCTACTGCAGATTCAACTTCATGCCTTCCCTTCCATTCTGCTCTTTCGTTTCTTCCGTGCATATCTGGCTTCAATATCCTGACCACACACTCTTATTTCTGTTTTCTAAAAAGTCAGCAATGGGCCAGCAATATTTAATCAGCTTACAATTAAAGATGTATTCTTTGCATTTTAATGAACAATTAATACAAGTACTGTCACAATAACATTTGTTTACATTTTGTGAGCAACCTTATAATAAAGAAATGAAAATCTGAATTTCAAAGCAGGTCTTATTCTATCTTTAATGATGAGGAAGGTGTAACCTCAAACACCAGGGTCATATTGCATTAGCCAAAACTATTTTATCATTTTAGTGAGTCTCTTTAATTAAAGACCATTGTTGTGCTCTGAAAGTGTAAACTCGCTGAGCACAGCACAATCAATCTTAAACAGCCCACTTTACCCGAATTCACCCTACTTCATTTTCAAAAGGCTTTGCATGTGTTGTGCGTTGATCAATGATTATATGAAGAAATTAAATCTGTTCATCATATCAAGTGATAGTGCCTCTTCAGATACTTGGATAAAACTGCTCAATTCATATTGATTTATTTTACACATTCAATAACTTTTTGAAGCTTGACAGTTTACAGTTGCATGGGCTTTCAACAAAGCAATAGGAATTCCTCGGTTTCATTCAAAAAGCCTTCACTAGGGTTTCAGTCTTATGGGTTTAGAACAATATGAGGGTGAGTAAATGATGACAAGACTTCTAATTTTTGGGTGCGCTTTCGATTTAAATACAGCATCTGAAAGCATATTTATGATAAATTCGGTTCGCTGTTTAATCCTGACTGGTCAGAATCCTGAGCGAGGCCACAAGCATTGCCCTACAGTTGTTTGAAGATTGCGTATTGAGCCCTTCAGATGGGCTTATTAATGATGTAAAGTACTATGCTATTAGTATGTATATGAGACTCAAGGTAATCTCTCTAGGTACCTTTTGTGCAGTTGCCCCTAATTACCACGTGCGGTAGGAAGAAAGAGCTGATGAAAAGAGAGAGAGAGAGAGAGAGAGAGAGAGAGAGAGAGAGGTGTCTGACAAAGCAAAGGAGGGAGTTCATAATTCCTGCACTTTTAATGAAAGTTGTTGGGAAAACTTCACTGAGGCAACTAAGCAAATAAAATGCTCTGTGTCAGAGTAGCACAGAGTTTAAATTAATGCATCATTCATTTCATAAATGCAGCCTTGCGTTGTCCTATTTCTTTGAAACAGATGACAGTTGTTGCCCAATGAGACAGTTTCTCTCGTGCTCAGCACACCATGCTGTGAGTTAACCAGCAAATTATGGCTGTAATAACGCAAGAACACCCTCCTCTCTTCAATCATTGAGACAGTGTATCTATAGATAGTTAAAAACTAAATGAAGTAAGCATTCCTAAACACACATATACAAAGGATAACCAGGATAGGTAAACATAACTCATAGAAATGCCAGACTCTAAAGCACATACCATATTTCAGATATTAATAATTCATGAGATGTAAACTACATGACAGTTATTACAATCAGATGGCGATGCACACACACGGATGTAACAGCACTGCTCATATATGCCTACAGCAACATTAGATTACTGACGCACCAGCATGCACACCTGTGCATCACATGCTTGATTACACTTACAATGTCTCTTTCCCCATCTCTCTCTCCTCACTCACTCACTCTCACTCACTCACTCATCACTCACTCACTCACTCACTCACTCACTCACTCACTCACTCACTCACTCACTCACTCACTCTCACACACACACACACACACACACACACACACACACACACACACACACACACACACACACACACACACACACACACACACACACACCACACACACACACACACACACACACACACACACACCACACACACACACACACACACACACACACACACACACACACACACACACACACACACACACACACACACACACACACACACACACACACACACACACACACACACACACACACACACACACACACACACACACACACACACACACACACACACACACACAGCTAGACTGAACTTTGAACAAAAGTACTTTGAACAAACAATAACATATATGGAATTTGTGCTTCAATATACCATTTGAAAAAAAAAGTATCAAATATGGATATTTGTGCTTCATAACATTACATCAAATACATTTTTATTTGATAAAAAAAAGAATATATCATATAATCGCCTCATGTCGTTCCAAACCTGCTTGACTTTCTGTCTTCTGTAGAACATACACGTTTTTTGTTCATATAATAGTCAGGATTGGATCGACATAAGGATGTGTAAAAGATGACAGAAATTTATTTATTCCTTTTTGGTGAACTATCCTTTTAATGCATGTTCTCAACCTAACATGGTTTATGCGGATTTTTCAGTTTTATTCATTTATACATTTTAAACAATTTAGCTATAATGTTTTTGTTATGTAAAATAATTGTGTTTTTCATATATTATTTTCAGACATGAGCAGACCTATATACTCACGTTGACTAATTAACATCACGTATTTAACGAACACTTACAAGCGTGCACTTTGGCAGGATTCAATTCAAATAATCATCAGCAGCAGCCATTAGTTCTGTAAAGTTAGGCTAAGCATCAGAATAGACACATTTTTTTATAAGTATTTTATATTAAACAAACATCCTGACGCTGCATGTAATCACGGGGGACTTTAACAAAGCCAACCTGCAGGCCATGCCTACTTTTCAGCATATATCCTGTCCAACCAGAGGACTGAATACTCTCGATCATTGCTACAACCCAGTTCAAAAATGCCTACAAAGCCCACTCACTGCCGGCTTTAGGAAAATCAGACCATGTCGCCATTTTCCTCACACCGGTACAAACAACGGATAGTTCAGGCTCCCCCGGTGGAGAAGGAAGTGACGCGCTGGTCCTCGCACTTGAAGACGCTACAAGCGTCTCTGTCTCGATGGGACATGTTCCGGGCGAGTTCATCTGACGTCACGAATCACACGTTTTTTGTTCATCAAATAACCGTGGGTGGACAGAACAATCGTGATGCGGTTAACCATCGATGCCGCATACAACGCCGGATTTTGTCGAAACATGAGTGAGTAAGCATCATGCTACTCTCTCGTCGGGTAGTAGAGCGCAAAACGCCGGTATGTCAGTGAGAAAATTGAGTCACATTTCCAGCTCAATGACTTCGACGCATTTTGAAGACCATCTGTTCCTCTGGAAACAACTCTCTGCAGAGGTGAGAGCGGATCGTTGCTGGCCGAAGAGCTAACACTTTCTACGCCGCTTTGAAGGAAAATTCTGCGATCAGCGCGTCAGAGCAGAGACAGAACGATGATAATGTATTCACTCTGTCGGAGGACGAGGTTCGAAGGGAACTAAAGAGAGTAACGTCAGAAAGCAGCAGGACCCGATGGGGGGTTGGCCGCGTTCTGAGGTCCTGTGCTGATCAGCTTGCTGGTTTGTTTACATCCATATTTAATGAGTCCCTCGCTACCTCTGTTGTTCCCACCCATTTAAAAAATCTGTCATAATCCCTGTGCCTAAGAACAGTAAACCCTCTTGCCTGAATGACTATCGTCCAGTTGCCCTCACATCGACAGTCATGAAGGTTTTTGAGAGACTTTTAAAGAAACACATTTGCTCCTCCATCCCCGCTACTTTGGACCCTCTTCAGTTTGCCTATCGGCCAAAAGGTCTACTGATGATGCCATCTCACAGGTCTGCATTCGTCCTCACACACATTGACAGTAAAAATGGCAACTATGTAAGGCTGCTATTCATTGACTTAGCTCCGCTTTTAATATATAGTCCCCACCAAGCTGGCAGTTAAACTCTCAGACCTCGGCATACCTCTTCACTTTGTGACTGGATTCAAGATTTCCTCACCGCCAGACCACAAGTGGTGAAAGTCGGCCAGTTCACCTCCAACTCCATCACCCTGAAACATAGGAGCCCCACAGGGCTGTGTCCTGAGTCCCTTGCTATACTCTCTTACACCCACGACTGCGTGTCCTCTCACAGTTCCACTTCCATCATTAAATTTGCTGATGATACTGTGGTTCTGGGCCTCATTAACAACAATGATGAGCCGCATCTTGGATGAGGTAGAGAGATCACATATGGTGCCAGGACAACTGTCTCTCTCTGAACGTGAGCAAAACTAAGGAGCTGATCGTGGACTTCAGGAAGAGAGCAGCGGACTTATGATCTATATACTCACCCCTGTTGACTACAAATTCAAAACATCTCACTTGGTACCATTTGAAAAACGAACTGAAAACTTACAATCCTGCAGGTGCACTTGGCAGGCAAAGCTCTCAGAATACCTCAATCTCAGGGTCTGCTCTCCCCTCTCTGCAGGAATCTACCTCAAACGCTGCAAAAGCAGAGCCTAAAATAATCAAGGACTCAAACCAGTTCTGTAAAGTTGAGGCTAAGCATCAGAATAGTTCATAAACATTTACAAGACTCATTTACATTCACCATTTCTGTATGCTGCTATGTGTACATACCTGTACAACCCGTTTGCACATACTCTCATCCCTCTTGTTCATATTACTATTTATTAAGTCCCAATATACTGTTTTTGCACATCTTATTTGTTTTGCACTTTTTATTCCATTGCACATTTTACTCTTTATTTCTCCTTTTACCTATATTATATAATATATGCTCTTGTGTGTGTTACTTTTGCAGCGACTGAGACCTGATTTGACTTCTGATTATACAAATAATAAAGAAACCTTAAGTGAGAAAAGCAAAATGTGGAAAATGCCAGCGAAGGAACACATAAAGACAAGTAGAAGCATCATCAGTGAAGGTAGGAGAGTGCTGGACTTTCGGCATCAACTTTCGGTTTGCCCCGCCACTCATTTGAAGATGTTAAGGCAAAAGGAAACACCCAAACTATGCAGCAATCATCCTTAGTTGCAAAAATGTGGCAAAACATCTCTGGAGAGAATCTCAGATTATTATATTCGAAAATGCTTTCCATATTTGGATCAACATATAGAATACATTTGTGAACGCACATTTTCTGCAATGTCGCGCATCAAGTCACGCTTCCGTGCGCGTCTTACAGACTGCAACTTACAATCACAACTTCATTGCGCTGTTACTCCTTTCGAGAAGAATTTCACAAAATTGGTCAGCTCCAACAGCATCGGGTGTTTTATTAATGGTGAGTAGAATTATTTATTTCAATAAATGCAATCGTTTAGATATCATCAAATTTAGGCTATAATATTATAAATCTGGTTGGTTTGTATTGGTGACGTATTATGTAAATGATACGTGGCCCATGATACTTGCACTTGGACCACAGTGCAGCCCAGTGGGGGAAAAAAGTTGTTTTTTTTCTCTAAAATCAAATAATTTTGTTTTTTAATTTGGAATAATATAAGGAAATTATACAGGTAATGTATAACTCCAGAGAGCTATAAACACATAAAGGATTGTATATTGTGATTTGTTTATATTAAACATGTCCTACACTGTAAAAAAAATTATAAAAAATTTTACTGGCAGCTCATTAGAAATGACATTTTCCATTAATTTTACGGACATTTCTGTTAACTCTAAAACACAATGCAATGAAGTGTAAAATTCAAAATACTGGTAAAACACCTGTGAAAAATAAATACGGAAAAATTACTTCAAATGATACAGTATATTGTGCCCTATTTTTACCGATTTGTTTTAGAGTGTAACTGATGCTTCTAAGATCAACACAAGCTTTCTGAAGATTTTAGCACGGTAAAAGATATGACAATGTCTTAGCAGAATAGATCCTCTACGCTACTGCTGCTGTTGGTTATTGCTGCTGCTGCAATGCATGTACAGGAACTTGCAACTACCAATACATACACAGATACTCTGCTGTGAGTATTTAAGACATACTTCTGCTGCACAAATAGCATATATAATAACCCATAGCAGATGGAGCTGGGGAGGTGGAGGGTGGAACTCTAAGAGCACGCTGCAAACTGCTTTAGTGAATGCTAACCAGCCATGTAAATGCACAGCAGCAAGCTCATTGGATGCAGATGCAACATAAACCAATCAGCTTGTGCCTAGTAGTTATGCTGTGAATATCCTCGGGACCCATCATCCTGTGCCATATAGAGTTTAATTTATGTCAGCAGCTAGATAACATTAACTTGATGTCATATTGAAATCAGCAGCATTTGTAACAATATTTAATGTCACAGATTTAAAGCAAAGAAACGCATCTGTATTTCACTGTAACAATATATGCAAATGTAATTTGTTACCATTCTTACCATTGTTACCATACTTATTCTAGCATTACTATGTGAGTAACAATTACAATTTACGATAAAATGATCACTCTCTCTAAAACAAATCTCACAAAAAACAGTACAAACACAAAAACATCAAGATAACTGACAACTTGTAGGCTCATAAATGACAATGGACAATGAGTGGTAATTTAATTTACAACTGTTTATACTGTACACAGAACAACACATTGAATCGCGATCTCATCAACCATTGCTAGAGTGCCTTTGCAAGTACAAAGACACACAGCCACTTAGAACAGAGTGCAACAGCCAGGTTTCAGAAGTTAAAATCCCATTCATTTTATCCATAAGGGAACTGAATTGTAACAACTTACACATGTTACAGACAGACCTGTGAGCTACGAGATTGTTTATCAATGGCGTATGCTTCTGTTGAAACTGTCAGTGCGCATTATTTCAACTTTAAATAATCATGTTTAACAGTGGAATTCCTGGTGAAACACGACATTATCCATAATTTTGTAAACACAGAATCATGACAAGCAAACCATGCCACAAGACCACTTAAGAGCCACCAACTCCCACGAAGCACTGGGAATGCTGAAACAGAGTCAGTCTCCCTATGCTCTCAAACTACTTCAATATCTCTAAGCTTGTTATGCAATAAACCAAAATGTATAATATCTTTAAATAAATAGCTTTTAATTTGATTATGTAATTCACTAATGCCGTTAGGTACACTGTCTGGAAGCTTTGTCTTACATCAAATTATTATTTTTTTGCTTCAAATCAAAGTTGTAATGCTGCGATTCACCTGGTTGGTTTAGTTCATGGCTTGTAACTCTTTAACCCTTTAAGAATCCAGCCGGCGGGACGCCTAGTGGTGACAGGGTAAAGTCATCAGACACAAAAACTCAACAACAAAAAAAGTTGAACATGTCATATATCCATGGAAAGCTGAGATTCTTGTGATTTCAACTATGTAAACCATTTAAAGATACAATAAACACAGCATGTACAATCAGTGTCTTTATCAGACCACTTTTTGTTGACATAAAGCAGACATGCATGATAGTACAGACATACATAGGAATAACACAGTAGGGATGCAATATAACACCAATATAAGAAAAAACCCACAAATTAAATAATGTACTATGTACAGAAATAGAAATATAGGAAACAAATCTATTTAGATTATAAAATTATAAATAGATATGTAATTTAAAAGTGTACACATTTTGAAGTCTATAAAGAAATGTCACTATAATGTGTTTATGCTTCAGTTACTATGTGTCAGCAAATTATTGACAGTGAATCTGGATGGAGAGAATTGATTTAGCTCTAAGTGTAACCTTTCATGAGAGCCCAAAATGATGACTGTACATTAAAGCAATCAAGAATTACAGTATTGTATGTGTCGTTGGTTACAAAGGGTCGTTTGGAGTCTCCAAGTGTAATTTTTTTGGAAGCGTCTAGACATAAAATAGATAAACGTGTACTAATTTTCTTGGTAATGGTAAATTTCAAATGGTAAATTTGGTTGGTAAGGCTTCATTCTGTGATCCCAATGTATTTTCCAGTTCTTCCCAGCTATGTCATCTGCAGGCTTCTATTTACAAAGAAAATGCAGGCTGAATTCTTTTTTTCTTTTTTTAGTGTATTCAAAGTGCTATTACTCAATATCAGTAAGACTTACAGTGATTCTGACTGTTGAGAAACAAACCTCAGAGTGTCACCTTTCAAAGGAGACCAACACCATGCATATCATCCAAATGGCCCAAGAACAGCATGCAATTTACTTTGGGTATGCCTTTTTTAGGCGTTTTAGGCAAATTTTACAGGAATCGTAAAGGGTTAAAGACTTTTTCTCAAAACCCCAATGGGAAAAATAATTCTGGAACAAAGGCTGCTGAAAAAGTGCACTCTATTATGCACATAAAGAAAACTACTTCACCGTATATACTCCATTTCATACTTATCTGTGAAACTAAAAGTTATCAAAGAACCATTTCTGTTCTTGCTTTGATCTAAACCAAAGTAATCCAGCTATATCTGCACTAGATCTGTGTCAGGGTAAAAGCACACATCGTTCTTTTCCTCCTTTTTTCCCCATTATCATACTGGACAGAAATCTGTCAGTGTGATCAATCAGCACCTTGAATACATACAGCCCAAAATGTCTCCTCAGTCTGGCCCACCATTATCCGTGTCGTTTCACTGCCCCCGAATCTCATCTCGTTTCATCCAACAGCTGCTGTACACATCTCTGCACCTCTCTACTTCACAGAATCAGCATCACAATACCTGTCTTATCACCAGAGACCTCCCCAGGGGGCAAACACGGCCTCACTGGGTTGATCTTAACCCATTGTTAGTTTGCATCTGTCAATAGCATTTTCTGGACATGTCTTTGATTGGATATCAGAGATGAATGAATGCAGAGATGCTGTGAGCCTGCAGAGCGTCGGCGAGCTCATATTAAGCTGTCAGGTGAATTGTGTATGGAAACGAGGGAAGTCTTGCAGGGATTTCCGTGGTAACTGTACTGGACCGCAGTTGTAGTTAGATGGAAATATCCGTGGTTACGGTAACCGTGGAGATGGGTGAAAGGGAGGACTCGGCTTCCTGTGGAAACTCATGGCTGATTAGAACAGGATGCCAGTGAGTGCTACACTTTCTGTGTTAACATTTCCTCTTAATATGCTAACATTTCCGGCTCGTTGTTAAAAAACACTTACGTTTCTGTTTTTAGAGCTTCTTCATCGCCACAATCGATCATAGAAACACTCTCTTCATTTTTTCCTCCTTCTCCTCCTTTATCCATTGCTCCTTCACTACCACTCAACCTCAGCTGCGTAACTATAAGGTGGCGTTCACACAGAATGCATTTTGCGTTTCTCTGCATTGTTTTTTATTGTTTTTCTACATAAATGTGCTAGACGGACACGTTTGACCATTGCGCTCAAGTTTTCTCTTCTTCTGCAGCATCACACGCAAAAAAGACTTCTCTGAAAACATGGTGCTCAAGTTAAAGGATTAGTTCACTCCAGAATTAAATTTCCCCTGAAAAGAAATGAAGGTTTTTGAGGAAAACGTTTCAGGATTTTTCTCTATATAGAGCACTTCAACAGGGACCAATCGGGTTGAAGGTCCAAATTGCAGTTTCAATGCAGCTTCAAAGAAGCAGAAGTACCGAACCAGTGTTTAGAAAGTGAACATGCAAAGATTAAGTCAACTGCCCTTTACAAAAAAAGGTAAAACAACTGTCAGACGATTTTGAAGTTGGAGGAGAAAATAAAAAGGAGTTTTTCGCCCTACACTTCTACCTATAAACTATCAGGATATTTTAATTCTGGAGTGGACTAATCTTTTAATGTGGGAGCCCATTTCAGCCACATAAAAAAAAAAAAAAAAAACTTTGGTAAATCATAATTACGACATAAGAAATCATAATTATGAGATAGTAAGAGTCTAAATTATGACATCAAAATCAAAATGATGAGATAAAATTACTCGTTATTTTTTTTCATATAATTTTGACCGTCAATTTTGACAAATTTTATCTCATACTTGCGACTTGGAAAAGTCCTTTTGACTTTTCATCTCATATTCATACTTTGCAATAATTTTAATTTATGTCAATTTAGACTTTTTGTGTCACAATTAGGACTTTTTATCTAACAATTATGACTTTTTAATAATTTTCAATGAATTTCGACTGTCAAAATTTCAGCATTTTATCTCATAATTATGGCAGAATGTTATAATTTTTTATCTTTTTAATTATGATTTACAAAAGCATGATTTTTTTGTGTTGCAGAACATAAGCATCCTATTTATAAACACAAAAACGCATTCTCTGTGAACAGCCCCTAAAATATCAATAGCTCTGAGCGAGACGGGTGGGCTGCTGCAGTATATGGGTCGGAATGTCTGAGTGTCTGTGGGGTCCCATGTGCTTCCCGTTTCTCCATCTGACCCCCAGCACCCAAACTGCGGTCTAATGTAAATTAGTGTGGCCTTTATCAATAGCGAGCCAGTCTAACCGCTGGGGATCCGAGGGAGAAGGGAGCAATGTAATCTCTTTCAAACACCAGCCTATGATCTCGTTAAAGACTAATTGATGTTCTGTGTTAACGAGCTTTACCTTAATTAGTCACATTTAAGTGAACGGGGATACAGAGAGGAGAGTTGGATGCAGTTTTGGGCATGCTGGACTCATTAACACAGCTATGCAAACAAAAAATAAGAGAGGGAAGTAATCAGATGAAGAGACTGATACAGAAACGCTGAAGAGAGGGATCCAGCAGGAAAAAAAGAGATGTTAAGAAAGCAGCAACACTCTAGAGTCTGAAAGCCCAAGGGAGGGAACGATACAGAGGATAGAGAGCAAAGGTAAAGGAGAAGATAAAGAATCAATGTGCTGAAACCGAAGAGGAAAAGAGAAATGCAAACGTTGATTCAAGCTGCTCTCATCTCTCTGTCTGAGCCCTCCAACCATGTTCAGTCTCAGATATTCAATTCCTCTTTTCGCTTTCTTCCTCTCCTCATCTCACTCCCTCATTCTGTTTGCACTGTATTTCTCTTTTCCTCATCCTTCACTGTATTTCTGTCTATGAGACTTCTCCTCCCATCGAGCTTCATCTGTATCGACACCTCTGCTTTATCCTCCTCTTCAGTGCATTATAGTCTCTCACCTTCTTTCATTCTGTACTCTTTCATTCTTTCACTCTCCTTCCTTCTTTATAAGTGCACTCTCCCTCCCTCTACAGTAAAGCCTGGAAAGCAGCTGTAAGACAGACCGCTGATTGAAGCTATATTGACACTGAAGGCAACACATTAACATTACTGTGCGCATTACAGTACTGCGGTGTTTGAGTGTGTGTGTGTGTGTGTGTGTGTGTGTGTGTGTGTGTGTGTGTGTGTGTGTGTGTGTGTGTGTGTGTGTGTGTGTGTGTGTGTGTGTGTGTGTGTGCAGGCCTTGGTGATTTGCGTGCCCAGTATCCACAACATGCCTTGTTCAATAAATGTGCTTTTTATGGTCATGATCTTTCCTCACCTCTCTATTTTCACCTGCGAGACCGCATATGTATCCATCTCAGAAGATGTGAAAATCATACAGCGCGAAGCTTACGAAAGGTCACGTTTCACAACATGCCGTTAGTGCACTAACACATTTAATTGAACAAAAATATATGATGTATGCCAGCACTGATCTAAGGCCTGTCTTGGTGGACATTAAGACCTCACATTCCCTCGGCAGGACTCCAGGCTCCATCATAACAGCTTTAATAAGTTTGGCCCAAGCAGGGAGTAAAACTTATTACGGAATATGAAGCAGAAGCCCCACATAAATGATTTTACTTCATCTAAACGCCAACGGTTTGATTCATATCGCAGGAGGAAAACTGTGGGCCTATGATGGGCTCATATGAAATTAACATAATGAGCCCTGCTCATAAATCTCACTGATTTCTTACTCAACTATTAAAAAGCAAATGGCCAGACTTTGAGAAATGACAGCAATTGGTGTCTCGAGATATTTAAAGTCTCCTTCTCATTTAAATGTTTATAAATATAAATACAAAAAAATGACTGGAAAGTGAACAAGCTATGCTATTTAAATAAGCTCGCATGGCACTGAAACACCAGGAGTATAAAACACACATGCACTACGAGACACTGATAACTGTGCTCAGGAAAATTGATAAATCCGCAGTTTACATACACAACTGGAGACGAGCCGCCTGACAGCGCGGCACAGCGACGCGATCATTAGCCGCACCGAAGCAGCATTTTAAACACGTTTTAATATTCAGCCGCTTCACAGTTGTTGTTTTTATGAAAATCACTAATTGTGCCTGCAGACTGCGCGTCTCAGTTCTGTTTCCAGGCGCGTGCGTGCGTCTTCGCGTGTAACCTCTGCGCGTGTATATCTGTGCAGTGAGAGTGCAAGAAAAGTCGAAGTAACGTTATGTGCCGTTTCGTTGAGGAACAAGTGGGCTTATAAGCACTGGCATATGTGCGCGCGTGCAGCAATGACAGAAGGGTCAAACCCCCGCGCGCGCCGGCCGTATCCATCTCTCTATCGCGTGCCATCCATCTTATCCACATATAACGTTAGCGCATCATAGTCCCCTCACCCGGAGCCGGCGGTGCACTGTCAGTGCCATGTCTCCTCGCTCCACGCAGTCAAGTCCGTGCAGAAACACAGCAGCATTCATTAAACTGTTACTTACTGTGTTTTTCACGCGCCTGTCCCCCCTCTCTCCTTTCGGTCCCCCATTCTCTTCACATTATTGCCCTCGATGTATCCTTTTTGCGGCTTCTCCGGGGAAAATACACCTAGAAATATATATATTCTACATGTATTCAATTTTCGCGAGCTCTCTCTCTCTCTCTCTCCCCACCTATCTCCCGCTCCGTCCTCTCTCTCTCTCCGCTCTTTTGTTAAAATTCAGTATATGCGCCTCCTCGTCACCTAGCAACCGTCAACCTCCCTCTTTCGCGCGCGCGCGGCGGCCGCCTCTCTCTCCCGCGCTCTCTCTCCATCACTAGCGACACGTGTTGAATGCTAAACTTAGCGGCGTGGAATAATATTAATAACTGGGTGGCTCGAGGTCTCTTCCTTCTCTCTCTCTCTCTCTCTCTCTCAGCCCTCTTCCTTCCCATACACACACATACTCGCGCGCACACACCTCCTCCTTTTGCTCGCGCATATCATCATGCAATATAAATATTTACTAGAGCCACTCAGTCCTCTGTTGCATGCCCCCCGCAGCCCCCTTCCGCGTCTCTCTCCCCTCCCATCATCCCGTGCTGCGAATCAATGGTGCCTTATCGCCACTTCTGCTTCTCCTAGCGACACGCCGTCCGCCCGTGTTGAATGCTAAACTTAGCGGCGTGGAATGCCGGGAAAAATAATGGAGTAATAACTGGGTGGCTCGAGGTTTTTTTTTTCTTCTTCTCTCTCTCTCTCTCTCGATTAATAAACCTAACTCTAGCACGTGATAAATCTCAGTTCCATTTAGTGAGCTCAGATGAATAAATGGTCAATGTTTTTTTTTGCAGAAGGTCACAAATCCCATGGAACATCTCTCCATCTGCCGCCCACATCTGCCCCGGGAATTTTACAATTGTCGTTACGCGTCTACACACACAGATACTAGCTTGGCTGTGTCCTCCATTGAGCTCAGCGGATATATAAACAAACATCCTCGCTGCATATCATCGGGGACTTTAACAAAGCAAACCTACAGAAAGTCATGCCGAACTTTAAATATTTCCAACCAGAGGACGGAATATACTCGATCAGCCACTCAAAAAGTACAAAGCCCTCTGCCGGCTTTCGGAAAATGCATGTGCCCCCCGCAGCCCCCGGTGGAGAGAGAAGTTCCGCTGAAGTTATGTCTCTCTTGATCCGACTGGGACATGTTTCGGGCGAGTTCATCATCAGCGAATTCCGGATGTAGCATTGCTTTAATCAACACTCTAAGAACAGGCCACCGAAACGGTAACAATAAAGACTTTCTCAAATCAGAAACCGTGGTGGACAGATCAATCCGTGATGCGGTTAACCATCGCATCGCATACCACGGTATTTTGTCAGGGAACATCAGGAATACAAAGCATCTTCTCCTCCGAGCAGTTAGACTAAACGCCGGTACGGAGAGGTGTGCATGCGTCCGTTCCTCTGAAAACAACTCCTCTGCAGAGGCGAGAGCAATAGCTAAACACTTTCACGGCCGCTTTGTGCAATGGCGGCGCGACTCGGTCTGTCCATCAGGAACACGGGCAAAGTTATCACCGTGTCGGAGGATGAGGTTCGGAGGAACTAAGGAAGTGAATCAGGAAACGCAGGACCTGATGGGATTACTGGCCGCGTTCTGAGGTCCTGCGCCGATCAGCTTGCTGGTTTGTTTACTTCAATATTCAATGAGTGCTACCTCGTGTTCCCACCTCCTTTAAAAAATCGTCATAATCCCTGTGCTAAGAACAGTAAACCCTCGCTGAATGACTATCGCCCAGTTGCCCTCTGACAGAGAGTTTTTGAGACTCTTAAAGAAACACATTTGCTCCTCCATCCCTCATGACCCTCCGGGCCAAATAGGTCTACTGAATGATCGGTCCTGCATTCGTCCCTCACACACATGACAGTAAAAAGCAACTATGTCAGGCTGCTATTCATAGATTGCTCAGCTTTCAACACTGTCCCCACCAAGCTGGCTGTCAAACTCTAGACCTCGGCCTAAACACTTCACTCTGTCTGGATTCAAGATTTCCTCACCGCCAGACCACGTTGATGGCCAGTTCACCTCCAACTCCATCACTCTGAACGTAGGAGCCCCGCAGGGCTGTGTCCTGCCCCCTGCTTACTCTCTCTACACCCAATGCGTGTCACACAGCTAATTTCAAATTTGCTGAGTACTGTGGTTCTGGGCCTTTTCCAACAATGATGAAGCCGCATACTTGCAGGAGGTGGAGAGACTCACATCATGGTGCCAGACAACTGTTTCTCTCTGAATGAGCAAAACCAAAATATCGTAACTTCAGGAAGAGACAGCAGCAGCCCTACTCCTCTATTCAGTGGGACCCCTTGGAGAGGGTGAGCAGCTCAAGTACCTGTGTAAACATCTGAGCTCTGGACTGCACACATCCAATCACAGATCAAGAAAGCCAGGCAAAGACTTACATCTGCGTCAGCTGTGGTCCAGTAGATGTGGTGACTCAGTGTGGTAAATAAAGCCACAAACCAGGACGCAAATTACAGAAGTCGTGCGCTTAGCTGAGCGCATCTCAGGGTCTGCTCTCCCCTCTCTGCATATCTACTCAACGCTGCAAAAGCACGCTAAAATAATCAAGGATCAACCCACCCCGGTAACCAATTTCTGTTTACTGATCTGGCAGCGCTGTCAGGAGCACAATGGCAAAAACTGAAAGACTGAGGAGGAGTTTCTTTAGCCATCAGGCTCCTAAACTCAGTCTCATAACATCATTACTCCACAGACTCAATTTAATAAATGTAAACACACCCATTATTCTCCATCATACTGCTGCTGTGTGTAATACCCGGTCACCTATGCACATTTTTTTTGTTTTTTTTATTAATATTATTAATCCACAGTATACTGTAGCACATTTTATCTCATTGCACATCACAATTTGCTCCCTTTTTCATTCTCACCTATATTTATATATATATTATCTTGTGTTATGTTTCATTGTTTTAGCTTATGTTATTTTTATTTTATTTTCTATCTTATTATTATTATTTTTTTTATTTTTTTTTGACTTTCCATTGAGCACCTGTTTGACCTACATTTCACTACGATTAATACCCCGTATATTGATGACAAAAATAAAGAACCTTGAACCTTGAACCTTGAAATCCCAGCGTGACGCAGCGCTATTGATGAAATACCATTCATCCATTTCGTTTTCCTTGAGGCCCCCCAACGCTACACATTTTGGATGTTTTCCTCATCTAACATACCCATTTAAAGTCATGTAGTACTCTACTAATGCTGACGAGTTTAATCAGGTGTGTTTGATTTGGGAGACATCCAAAGAGAGTACTGTTGGGGGCCCTCCAGGAACAGGGATGGGATCCTGTGTTTTAAAGCATAAACTACTGATCCGTTTCCTCATCTCCTCCCAGCATCATGTCTGTGCAGGAGTATGTATTGGATATAACAGTCAAAACACTTAGTCATTCAATGCAAGTTCATTCATATCCATTTCATACTTATTCGTTTGTATTATTGGGTCCTTAATAGAACAGAGGCCAGTGTTTAGTTATAGGATAAATTAGCACTAGGCTACAACTTAATACACTACATAGTATTTTAGCGTTGCAACATGTTTATTGTCTAAACATAGTTGCAACCTAACCCTATATAATCTAAATAATTAGAGAAGCACATATATATAAGCAATATTGTCCTCAGCCAAAACTATTTGCACTGGAACAAAAAATAGATTAATGAGACCTGTTAGATTCAGAGGCGGACAGTAACTAATTTACTTGAGTATCTGCACTTTACTTAAGTATTATTTTTTCTGGAAACTTATTATTTTAACTTCACTACATTCGAAAGACAAATATTGTACTTTTCACTCCACTACATTTCTATCAAGGTCCTTGAAGTAGAAAGTCGTTACTATGTAGCAGATTTGAAAGTCAGTGGGTGATTTTATTTCTTCAAAACGTGAATTTCTTTATTTCAGACAGTTTATCAGTAATCAGTAATCATTTTTTGAACACTGACCAGTAGAAAATGTGACATGTATTTACAACAATTCAATAATAAGAAGTTAATATTGTGGTATATATTAGACACAATATTGTCTGATTTTACTAAATTATGTACGTGAAAATATTACCTATAAAGCCACAGAAGAACTGTTGTGCGTATCCTAATGAAACACAATAGGTGTAGGACTTGAAGCAGCACTGCACAGGCCGTTCTGTGTGTAACATCAAAGTGCTGCGAGAGCGATTAGACAGCATTTTTGTTTATTTTAGTTTTGATGTCAAATAAGTCTTGCTGTTTTGCTTTTTGTTAAAACAGTGTTGCTGTTGTAAAGTTATACAGCAATAGTTGTGTTGCTGCATGGGTTTTAAAGCAGGTTTGATTTGTTTTTTCCTTTTCACTCTGTATTTACAGGGTTTCACTGTCCACTCAGTTCAAATATGGATGAATGGCCACACATAGATGTGTGCACAGACTGTCAGAACTGTCTGAGATCATACCATCCTGCTTTTGTGGGGGTGGGTAGGGGTGTTAAATTAGTGGGGTTTTTTGTTTGTTTTTTTCATAGGTTTTTAACATTCTAAAAGCTCTCTATTCCAAAGATACTACAAGCTAGTCAGTCTATTCAGTAGGTGTAGCCTAATGTATTGTAAGCTGCTTCAGAGGTATTGCAAGTATCACGTAAAACAATAATAAAACAGTGTATTGACATAAAAAAGGAAATTTACTTTTGGTACTTAAGTACTTTTAAAAGCAAGTACTTCTGTACTTTTAGTTAAGTAATCTGTCTTTACAACTTTTACTTGTAATGGAGTAATATTTGACTAGCAGTATCTGTACTTTCACTCAAGTAATGGAGTTGTGTACTTTGTCCTCCTCTGGTTAGATTTACCCAAAACGAATTATATCTCATGTTTAACCTCTAAAGGGACACAAGAGCCAGCAGCGGCAAATTCCAGAAGATCTGGCTGAGGTGAGGCTGCTCTTGGTGGGTTCATGAGCGCTGAATGGCCGCTGACACGTATTTTGAAGTCCCGTTCCGAATCAAATCATTCGCAAAACATGCTTTTAAGTCCCGTTCCGAATCAAATCATTTGCAAAACACGCTTTGAAGTCCCGTTCCGAATCAAATCATTCGCAAAACGTACTTTGAAGTCCCGTTCCGAATCAAATCATTCGCAAAACGTACGCTTTGAAGTCCCGTTCTGAATCAAATCATTCGCAAAACATGCTTTTAAGTCCCGTTCCGAATCAAATCATTCGCAAAGCATGCTTTTAAGTCCCGTTCTGAATCAAATCATTTGCAAAACACACTTTTAAGTCCCGTTCCGAATCAAATCATTCGCAAAACGTACTTTGAAGTCCCGTTCTGAATCAAATGATTCGCAAAACACACTTTTAAGTCCCGTTCCGAATCAAATCATTCGCAAAACATGCTTTTAAGTCCCGTTCCGAATCAAATCATTTGCAAAACACACTTTTAAGTCCCGTTCCGAATCAAATCATTCGCAAAACATGCTTTTAAGTCCCGTTCCGAATCAATAATTTGCAAAACACACTTTTGGCAGAGGGGAAGAGGAAGTCCCATGGTTTATGTTCCGATGTGTGATCAAATCATTCGCAAAACACGCTTTTAAGTCCTGTTCCGAATCAAATCATTAGCAAAACGTACTTTGAAGTCCCGTTCTGAATCAAATGATTCGCAAAACGTTATTCGATTGGAGTGCTTCGAAACAGTGAATCATTTTGCGACGTCTTGTTCTTTCCTCGCTTTCTCTATATAATCTATTCATTGTTTGAATCACCAGGGAAATGAAATCATTACAATTAATAGTCCTAACTTACAATGTTTTTTTATCAAATAGTGAGAGTGATGTATTAAAAACATTTCATGATGTGACACCCATTTACTTGCCTATAAATACGGCTTTATGATTATGATGTGCGTTGTTAACAGATTAAACTAACATTAGGTTAGGCTATAACCTTACCCTGGAGAGACATTTTTTTCAAAAGCATCCCCCCTTCTGCTTTTTTAACAAATCGCACCCTGGTTATCATTAGAATATCACTTCTCTCAGCCAATCAGATATGAGGATCAGAAAGAACTGTAGTATGAGTAAATATATCAAATCCTGATTGCTGTAATAGTATTTACCATTTTAAATACTGTTTGTAAACATGCATTTAAACATTTAATTTACAAATTATTTTATGATTATGTACCTTATTTTAAAGACATTTTTATTTATTACAGTTTACATGTGGCGAAAGTATTTTGAAACATCAACCATTACCAAATTAACTCAAATGCAAAGCTTTTCAAAATTCAGAATTGTAATGTTGGTTATAAACAAAGGTAATTGTCATATGATGCAGTATAATACAGTTATATAACTGTATGCACAGTAGCCAAGTATTCACTTAAAGGTATAGTACCCAAAAATGGAAGTACTGTCATAATTAAAAAAGAATGTGGGTTTGCAAGAATATGAAGATATGAAGGTGGAAAAACCCTATTTGACTTAGCTTCTTCAGTGGAATAGAAGATATCCTGAAAAATGTTGGAAGCTGAACAGATTTGGACTTCCACTGAACAGACAAAAAACATTTCTAAAAAGATATTTTTATGTTCCACAGAACATGTACAAATGATGATAGTATTTTCTGGTTGTTTTGCGATGAAACAGAAATAGTGACAAATCTTTACATCCCAAATTAGAAAGAAGATATTTCGGAAGCTGTCTCTAAAATGAAAGTCAGTGGGTCCAACATTGTTTTGGACCCCATTGAATATAGTTGAAAAAACAATAACATGAAATAAATTGTGTGAATACCCACTTAGGCCATTTATATGGGCCGGTGCAACAACCTACCCAATCACCACAATGATTTTTGCGAGAGAGCAAGGGGACCAGTGTTCTAGTTGTCAGGTTGCACATACCCACATATCATTCATCAGTCTGATTCCCATTGGGCAGCGACAGATGTCAGTTGAATGGTTTGCTACATAAACTATCAAAGCGAATGAGTGGGATTTTGAAGTGAGGGCATGTTAACAAGTTTCATTCAGTGGAATTTATGTTCACACCCTTTGCAGCCTCTCTCTCACTCGCTCTCTTTGTATGTGTGTCCTGTTGTTTGACTTATAGCTCAGAGCACAACAGATGAGTAAACATTGATAGTCACAAGTAAATCCCATCAAATCAGATTGGGGAACGCAAAGGCTACGCTCCCTCCTGCCCTCGCTCTCGATTCCTCTTTTTCGCTCTCTGTTGGCATTTCTTTCATTCTCCTTTTGTCTACTCACCAAGATTGATTAGAGTTGATAAAGAAAAATCCCATTTAATCAAGTAAATAGTAGATGGAGGAATCGAGCAGTAGTCCCTTAGGCATGCGCAGGACCTTATAGGAATCATATTGAAGGTTCATACAGGCCTTGGGATAATAATACGGACTACGACATGGCATCTGGCATTAGTGTCGGATAAAACAAGCAGACGCGAGGGAGAAGTGCAAAAGAAGCTAGGAGAACTAAAGAGAGAGACTGCCTGAGGGAAGATGGAGAGAGTGAGAGCCCTATTCAGTAGTGCCACACAGACTTTCTTTTGGCACTGGGAGACCTCGACGACAATATAATTTTTTCACAGTCCGAGCTGTAATAGAAAATAACCAAGTACTTTTGTGCAATAGCTGTCAGCGACCTTCTGAGAAGAATAGGGCTAATCCTTTACGGTGCCCTCGCAGAACGACTCCGTTCAAATCCGCTACATTTAATTTCTTGAATACATTTTCTTCCTCTTAAAGATTGTTTTTCCTTGCAGTGAGACTGAACCCTGTCCCTGACTGGGCTTGTGTTAAATGTAGACACGAAATTAAGCTTTCAGTAAAGAAAAAAGCTACAGTACGTCACGTTCGTTTTCACAGACGATAAAATGATAGGCATTGTAATCCCGAGCTAATTATTGTAATAAGCACAAATGCACATTTGTGAATATTTGTGAATATCTAAAGACTTTGTGTGAATAATTCTTTTTAAGGCTCCTCGCTTGTGTTTGTACGTTATAGTTAGAGGGTTCCGACAGAGCTGATGGAAGCCATGAGAGCCTTCAGTCCCTGAGGTCATTTCTCTGATTACTTATAATTCCATTTAAACAGTATTACTCTCACTGAACAGCTTCATCCACAGCTAATGATGGCATGATGCCGCATGTTTCAAGACCTCTCTTTCTCCTTCTCGAGAGGTATTCGACAGGGTCGGATAGAGATTAGATGAATAGATGGAAAAGCCCTTCATCATCCAGAACACCAGGGGTTTGGGCTTTATGCCAGTGTGTGCCAAGTTCACAGATATATCAGTTAAAAGGCCCAACAATCAGTGCTCTCAGCTGGCTAAAGATGCAGCTCTCCCGCCATTACAAAGTGTACATTGTTCGGTCTGCTCTACTTTATCAAATTTAAGGAATATTCAGGTTTCGGCACTAGTTAAGCTCAATCCACAGCATTTGTGGCATAATGCTGCCACAAAAATGTATTTTCACTTTTTCTTGAAAACACAAATCTGGTTTACAGAAATAACATTTTCAATGGAAGTGAATGATGCATGTAAACACTAAAATACCCAATTTCAAAAATATAGCAACAGAACAATATGCGTGTTAACAATTTTAGTGCGTGTAGGGGGGTCCTTTTCTGTGTGAAGTTGTCCAACAATGTAAAGCCATAAACCCTAAAACTACTGTAAAGTTATGAACTGTTTTAACATCTTCATAGTTTTAACAGAAGAATTACTGTATATGCATTTATACAATTATAAGCTTAACATTTCCTTCAGTGACTCAACCTAACCTTGATTTTGCTTATTTTTAGGAAAACAAGGAATGAGTTGATTGGGCTTGAATTTATTAATAATCCTTTAAGACTTGACAATTGACAAACTATATCAATAAGTCTGCATGAAATTAAAATTCACCTGTTTTCCTAATACATGTTATAAACCTTAAAGCGAATTATTTACCATGCATATATTTCATTTAAATATGGTAACACTTTATTTGAATGTGTCCTTGTTAAGCACGTTAAATGTACTTACTATTACAATAACAAAAAATATGCATAATTACTTGCAAGTAACACTAAGCCAAACCTTAAACCTAACCTTAACTATATATTAAGTGTAGTTAGTTAATTTTACTCTGTACTTAAATGTGTAATTACACCAGGGCCGGCCCTGGCCAATTTGCTGCCCTAGGCAAGATTTTACCCGGTAACCCTTGCCTCACATTAGTGAATATTAACTTACTTGAACTAACAATGAACAATACATTTGTAACAGTATTTATTATTTTTGTTAGTATTAGTCATTGACAATTAACCTTATTTTAAATTGTTTCCAGATAAACTATAAAAATATAGGTGTTGCCTAAGTCACTTTATAAATTAAACACAATTAAAAATCAAGAATAATTACATTTGGTATTCTTGTAAAACTGTATTAGCATACAGTAGGCTACTGTTTAATCTTCAAAACACATTTTAAAAGTGTTCTATTTCCAGTAGATGCAGCAATGTTCTACAATGTGTTCACTATGAATTCATGCCTACTGAGAAACGTACATCTTTAAAGTGAATTTTACATTAATTTTACTTGTTTCATAAGTCCAGTTATAGTACTATACAAACATTACTAAATTTGCCAATTCAAATTAAAAATACAATAAATCCTCAAAAACTACACAACTGTATAGCGTAAAAATATGATTAAAATGTGTTGTCATGTTACACAAAAAATTACACTTATGTTAAAAAATCTCGGATCTCTGGAACACCCAGATATTGTTATTATAGTATTTTAAACTTTTAGACTACAGGCTTTCTAGACTAGGCTAACATAGCTTGTTCACAAACTTTTACCTCATCTAGAGCCCTTAAATGCATAGGCTACCTCATGTCTTTAGCCAACCGGGAGATCATTCACTACCTTCTCCCTCCTTCATTTTTTTATAATAATAATGTGTTACATTTATATAGTAGTTTTCTAGGCACTCAAAGCGCTATACTGTAACACCAATGTGCACTCAGCCATATTTCAGTGAGTGATCCAATATATGGGGTCCCAAAGTTGAACTTTTAAAGTTAGACATCAACTTTCTTAGTAGGCTATTCCTCAATATATGCATTATAAACAATATAACGAAAACAATAATAAAACATAAAAGAATGCATGTTTTCTGATTACTTTTTTTATGTGTAAATATATTTTTCCTGCGCGACTATATTCCTAAATATCTGATGACTCGATGTGCACTGATTCTTTCTTCCTAGAGGTGGCACTGTTTAATACACAATGACGACGGGATGTTTCACTCAAAATTTCCCCAGGAATAAAACAAAAGAATATCATCAGAACTGATTTGAATGGCTTACTGCAGAGCAATTACTGTACGCAGTGAAATATAAATGTCACTGTCATTTGATGGTGGATGTGGTGAATAAGCAGCCAGTGATCAAAATATTGATTTTGAAGTTATTGAAAACGATCGTTTTGAGAATATGGTAGAGATCGCGAATATGAGCCAGTGGAAGTGCGCTCTGACGATGACAGCGATGGTAAAACCATCTGCTCAAAATGAGCCCCTCCAAGTTTCAAAAGGTAACGAAATATGCTTTATTTTACTCTTCTGTAAGTGTCCTTAAAATAGCAAGAGAGTGTTTTTTTTTTGTTCCTATTGCAGCAGTTAGAGATTCGCCCGTGCTGGATATATACGGGTCTCTAAAGACACGAATATCATGATTGGCGAAACCTTGATGCCTTTAAGGGCTAGTTTATTTGATCATCAATTCATTCATCAAACACGGTTTTATTTAACTTATTTAAAAGTGTTCTGAACATTTCAGGTAACTGATGTATGTGGAAGTGCGGCTGTGCGGGGGAAGATCATGCGTCGAACTGAGGAGAGCAATAAAATAGTTGTTTTTGTGGGACGATCGCTTTTTGTGTAACATTTTAAATGTATAGTATTGAAGTAGAATTGGTAATAAAAAAAATTTTCTTTACTCATTTTGGCACCCCTATGGATCGGCGGCGCCCCTAGCATTTGCCTATTCCGCCTATGCCACGGGCCGGCCCTGAATTACACTGTAACAAGGACACGTTAAAATAAAGTGTAACCCAATTTTTTTGACCTCATAATTTTTTAACAAAATGTTATAGATGGATGTTCCAGTGAAAACTTTTCAGTGACTTCTTTCTGGTGACAAATGTTGGACCTTTCCATCAAACCCAGCCCCTGCAATCTCATGCTCATCTGCCTCAATTTCTGAGCGCAATGCCCACAACTCAAAATCCAATCAACAACGAGGCATAAAACAATGTCACGACTGTCACTGCCCTGCATTTTCTTCTTTAAGGCAAGCCTTTATACTCCGATCTTCATCAAAATACAGATGAAAAGATCAGTAGCTACTAAAAAAACACGCCTGGCCAGTCTAGATGCCATCCCACAGTTTTAATCTATGATTGGCCATTTTTGAGTTAGTCCTAAAAAAAAACCTGCTTGGTCACAATATACTGGAAAGGAAAGCATTGTCAAGAAATGACAGTTCTGGATATTCATTTGCATTCGCAGATGTGTAAGTACAACAAAGAAATAGTTTACAATTGTCAAACAGGTTTGTGTAACAATGGATCCAGTGCTAGAATGCAGACAAACATGGTTCTCCTAATACATTTACTACAATTTTGGTTCTTTACAGTAAAACAAAACAAAAAACAGAAAGTGAAAATAGACCAATATGCTCAGACTGACTGTCTCTCGCTGATCTTGGTATCTACTATTAATCAATCCTTTTCCTTACAAAATCCCAGGATCAGCAGCAGATGTAGAGATGTTGTAGTGTCATCACAGGTGTGAAAAACACATTATAAATAGAAATAAAAAATGTCTGCACTCTACTGACAGTTGTTTCAACCGGCTCTCACAGATTCATTCAGAACACTGCAGGCTAGTTTGTGTTCCCCCTCTGACTCTGCCGCTGCCTATAAGATGACAGGGTTTAGTTTAGCCTGATCCAGTTAAACTGATAAAACAATTGAACAGAACAGAAACCAAAACCATTACCATTCGCTCAGAAGTTGAGCCGGTTCCTTTTGTTAGAGGATTGAAGGTGTAAAACTATTGTGCTTTGAGAAGACAACATAGTTATGCTAAGAAAAGAAAACAGGGCCGTTTACAGTGAAACCAAAATCACCAGAGCAGAAAACTATTATGCTTTGCTGGGGGCGTTTAAATTGCAAATGGGGGCTGGATGTGCTGAGTGTGTATGGTGGGGGAGATGAGGAATTTATCCTCCTGTAAATGCTTAATTACCTCTCTCCTGTACTTGAGGTAATCTTTAATCAGATGAGCACCATGGACTCCAAGCGGGTGCATGAGTGCCCTGCAACCACCTCTGATCAAATTCACACACAGGTTTGTTTTTCCATCATAGTGGAGAATTTCTATAGACTTTGATTATTTTTGTACTGGACTAATGGCATTTATGATTCCCTATGCAATACCTCTAACCCCAACTTTTATACCATTTTGAAGTAAAAATGTCAATTTCATGAGTCTAAATGTCATGTGGAATAAGAATAAACTAAAGTAATACAACTTTTTCCCTTACATCATAAATATATGGGAATGTAAACAGTTTTTATATTTATTTTTCAATACAAAGTATTGTATTTAAAGTATCTTAAAATATGATTTTAAGAAGTCACACCACATGACACTTTACAAATGAAAAGTATTTCATTTTCTTGTCATTTAGAAGATCAAATTATCTGATACTTTAACAGACTTGTTGACCTTGACACAACCACATCCTCTATTATTTCCAATAGTTTTGTTTTTTTCATGCATGTTTGTCCATGTCAGTTGCACCACATGACTTTTATTTTGCAGACAAATCTATTTCAAATAATAAGCAGCAAAGCAGTTTTTTGAGAAAATACAATAATAAATGATTATGCCAAATTACTTTTTCCAAGAAGGCTTTTCTCTTCGTTACAACATCATGAAAGTTGTACCACACTGACAATTATGAATTGATGTCATTTCATTCAAACTTTTGCATTGTTAGACAACATTTACTGTAGTTTCAATTGTTTGGGGTCGGTAAGATTTTTTTTATGTTTTTGAAAGAAGTATCTTGTGCACACATTTGATAAAAAATACAGTAAAAACACTAATATTGTGAAATATTATTACAATTCAAAATAACCGCTTTTTACTTTAAAGGGGTCATCGAATGTGACAAGCTCTTTTACAAGTAGTTTGAACTGAAATGTGTTTGGCAGTGTGTGTACACATCCACCCTATAATGATTAAGATCCACCCAGTATTTTTTTTTTTATCTCGTTAAATCATTTCCTCTTTCTCAATTGGAGCCGATCTCAGATGTCTGTCTGTGTGACATCACACAGACCAAGCCCCTCCCACGATTGTTGATTGACACTAGCGTTTTACCTCAGACCTGTCTTGAGTGAGCTGTCATCAGTCCGCCATTGTTTCAATGCTGGAGCAGATGTAGACAAGAATGGCTCCTATAAGCGATTGAGGAGTTCTGTTGTTGGATGTAATAATGAACAACAGTCGTCATTTACTCTCGACATCTGAGCTACTGAAGACGCAGTGGATTACATTTGTTTTTGAAGGGAATGCGCCCCCCAATCTACCTAAATGTGTTTATCTTTGTGCGAATCATTGCTAATCAAGTGAGTATAAGATTATTTTATGAATCTTTGCCAATCGCCTTTCCTAATAATGTGCTAGTTAGCAAGTTCCGTGGCTAAAGTAAACAGTCTCATGAGAACGGCTCATCACTCCACAGAAGAGAGGGGCGGGGTCAGCAGAGCTCATTAGCATTTAAAGCAACATGGACTAAAATGGCTTGCTGAAAACAGAGCTGATTTTGACAGAGTAAAAAGGGTGTTGTTTTACACTACCATTGAATTTTTTTTGCCAAAGTATGTTATGGACGTTTGATTAAGACCCTAAAGGATCATATCAACTTGTGCAAAATGGGCATCCGATGACCCCTTTAAAATATTTTACGATGTAATTTATTCCTGTGATTTTAAAGCTGAATTTTCAACAGCCATTAATCCAGTCCTTAGTGTCACACGATCCATCAGAAACGTAAAAAGAAACATTTCTAATTAATATTAATGATTAAAAGAGTTGGGCTGCTTAACATTTTTTTTTCAAGATTCTTTGAAGAAAAGAACGTTCAAAAGAACAGCATTATTTGAAATATAAATATTTTCCAACAATATAGAAGTCTTCACTGTCTATTTTGATCAATTTAATGCATTCTTGTGGATTAAAAGTATTAATTTCATCTAAAAAAAGGTACTATTGACTTTGAAACAGTAGTGTAAACCTCTCGCACGCACACAGACTTTCTGTCTGGCAGAAAGGACACTACAGACTACAGGTCAGTGCATTTTGCATTGTAAACAGAGTTTGTTTAATCTGGGACAAAGTGAAGTTATATGATATTGTATATAAAGAGAACAGGACAAAAAGCAGAGAGAGAAAGTGAAACTAGGACTGGGAGTACAAGAGATGAAGAAGATGGGGAGCTGGTATTGTGCGGGAAATCAGCAATGGAAAGTTAAGTCAGGTGGAGGAAGGAAGGGGTGGACTGAGTGAGGGAGGAGAGAAAGAATAAAGATAAGCACACAAGAAAAGACTGCACACAGAACGGAGACGAGGGGAGGGAAGAGGGAGGGGCAAAGAACATGGCAAGGTTACACATGAAAACTGCAGTCTGTTTTCTTCTTTCACACTCACAGAAAGAGAGAAGTAGAGAGAGGAAGCTTCAGTTTTGCTCTTACCTCGGTTCACTTTAAACCATAAATTAAAAACAGAACGGAAGAACTGCATGCCAAGGAAGGGAGTACTTTCATGATACAGACAGCCAGGAAAGAAGGAAAGACAGAGAGAGACTATGAGAACAACAAAATAAACACGGCAGCTTCACATTGGCAGAGTTTACAGGACCAGCTCTGACATCAGTGAAGTGAGAGAGGAAGAGGGGTGCAACATTGCTTTACGGAAACCGCTTGACAGTTTCATGCTGACACTGTTTGAAAATAGGAAACAGACGCTTAAGAGAAACAGAAAGGGAAAGAAAGACAAAAGGATAAAACAAAGCCCATTTAAGCCAAACCATGTTGACGAAAGAATACCGGACATGCATGCCGCTCACTGTCGATGAGGTAAGTTTTTAACTTTTTACATGTGTTTGGGTTTGCGTCCATATGTTTGGGTGTACAGCAGCTGTCCTCATGATTAAAGGTCAAAAGGATTTCTATTCCACTCTATTTACGCAGATGAAACCTCGTTGTGTTTTACTACATAATCTCTCCATTTCAGCCGTTATCTTTACCTAAACGGGTCTGACCAGTTACGTCCTTTTATTCTGAAGGCCGGAGTGAGTTATCCACCCCAAGGCTAGGAACAAAACACAAAGGCCTTTTGCCACAAAAGGCTTGGGATTTCTACAGGAGGGTCAGGGATGGTTTAGTCTGTCTCTGTTTCACCTTCATGTAGCCAACTTGTGCTCGTTCAGATCAGACAAGTCCACACAAGCTCACCTGACCTAAAAGTCTGCCTCAGAATTCGTCTGTGGTCTACATCAGCGCTAGACCGCATAGTTTCCAGACAGGAGCACTGCCCCCTTTTTCTGGAGAAGCTCTGTTGTGCATACGGGCAGCATTTTTCTCCAAGCCTCACAAGGTCTCTGTCGTCATCATCAGTGACAATGATTGTTGGAGTGAGTTTTCAAATTAACGGATTTCAAAAGAATTAGTCCTCAGAAAAACAGCGGGAACCCTGTCAGTGCTGCCAACGCAGCTTTTCAGAAGAATATGCAGAAATATTTTGTGTCCAGAACACTTTAGTCTTTAGAGAACAAAACAAAACAAAACAAAACATATGGCAGATGAGAGATCAAACACTCTATGACCTACAATGATGTTTAAGTGGAAGGGTTCAGAATTTATGAGAGCTTTAAACTCATGACGTTGATTTTGTTAATAATCCTTTTTAAATATGTCAATATTTCATTTAAATATGCAAATTAAATCTATTTTAAAATACATACCATGTAAAATATATTCATATTTATATTACATTACATATAATACTACCATATTCAACACACATGTATTTATTAAAATATTTATTATATTAAATTAATTAAATAATATACATATATTAAATGAAAACAATTTTTTTTTTAAATAAATTACAATTTAATTTAAATATTTTAATTAAATATAATTAAATTATTAATATAATTAAATTAAATACAATTTAATTTCATGGATCATGGAAGAAGACATTCTCAAAAGCTTTAAAATCATGACATTTTTATATTGCTGATATTACTTTTTATTTTTCAAAAACAATTGCCCATATTTTCCTATTTCCACACAATTTCCTATAAAGCTCCAATTTACTTAATGCATTAAATTATAATAATAAATAATAATATAATTCATAAATAAATATGACATTTCCAAAGTTGTTTCCATAAAGTTTTTGTTTGCATAATATACGTGTGTGTACTGTGTATATTTATTATGTGTGTGTGTGTGTGTGTATATGTATATATATATACACACACGCACATATATACAGTATTTAAGAAATATATGTTGTTTATATATTAAATATATTTATATATATAAGATAAATGATATGAATATAAATATATACATGTAAATATTTTCTAAATATATACGGTGTGTATTTATATATACATAATAAATATACACAGTACACACATTTAAACAAAAAATGTTTTACTCGATTAGTCGCGATTCATTATTTGACAACACTAATATATGTATGTATGTATGTGTATATATATATATATATATATATATATGTATAATTTATTTTTATATTTTTACTTTATTAATATTTTTATTATTATTACTTATTTATATATACACACAAACATATACATATATATAATCTATTTTGATTACTGTGTGAATTTGACAGCACTGAACCTGGAAAAATATGTCTTATATTAGATATATTTTATAACATACAGATCTGTGAATACATTGTCATAATTAGTTAAAAACAATGCAAATATTTATGTTTTGTCTCAAAACTTGTATTGGACTAATTTCTCTGACTGCATTCTGTGAATTCAACTTCCTGTCATTCCAATATAAATTCCAATTCAACATTCACGCGGCCAATTGCCCAATTCAATTCTCCCTCCACCTTATGAGCAACAAACGAGCCATTTCTTAAATCTAGAGCTCTCTTCAACCCAACAAAACAAGTCCAAAAAAAGGAGAAATGAAACATATGAGGTCACAAACGGAGTTCTCTCTTCCTCAGTACAAGATTGGCCAGTTATACATGATCAGCAAGCACAGCAGTGAGCAGAGCGGAGGAGGCGAAGGGGTGGAGGTCGTCCGTAATGAACCCAGCACAGACCCCAAACACGGAGCCGGACAGATCACAGAGAAACGCATCTACCTCAACAGGTGAGGCCGCGCACACACACACACACACACACACACACACACACACACACACACACACACACACACACACACACACACACACACACACACACACACACACACACACACAGCATGCATAAGCGATCCTGTTTCTTTCACGGTTTACATCACCCACCTGCCAACGTGCCAGCGATCAGCTATTATTGATGACTGCAGCTAACACCTTTATGCATGCAGCAGCTCCACCCATCGCTCACTTTCCTCCAAAAACACCTTCTCTCTTCCTGTCGGTCTTCAAGCAGAATCACACATCAGCATAAGCGTCCGACAGAAGATCACATACACATTCAGCCTGCTATCATCCCACGCCGTCAACATGCACACACACACACTTATTGTAATTGCCTGTTTTCGTGTGTTCCTTACACTCTTGCCCTACAAGGACAAAACACACACTCAGTCATTAGATGATGTTGTGAATAAGAATTACTGCACCTCTAGCAGTAAAACACATTTTTCAAGCCATTAATGTGTAAGCAAAGACCAAAAGGGCAGAGCATTAAGTTCCTAATGGTCAAATAAATCTTATCGTGGAGCATGTGAGTCTAATTCAAACACTGATATTACCGCAGACGAGATCATTATATGCTGTTTACAAGTACATCACGCTGAAGCGCTGCATTGTAATATTGAATAATTTTACTTGTATGGGTAAGATACGCGCGGCAGAGGATCGTAACGTAATGGCAGTTTTTGGGTGGGAATGTACTGTTCCTCAGGAACACGCTGTGGAAATGTCTGTCACTTCAGGAATGGGAAAGAGAGAGTGTGAGAACGAACTGACCGTGAATGATCTACATCTTCTCATCCTCTGTCCATCCATCCATCCATCCATCACTCAAGTCCTCAGGCTGTAAATCTCAAGCGCTGTTCTGTGCTGCCTTATCTTACAGTGCTGAGTTCATTATCTCTCTCTCTCTCTCTCTCTCTCTCTCTCTCTCTCTCTCTCTCTCTCTCTCTCTCTCTCTCTCTCTCTCTCTCTCTCTCTCTCTCTATGGGGTTTCTTGGACTCTGACTGTGTTTTTGTAAGGGACAGATGGCACCAGACACTTCTGGAAGTAAGACTTTTAGCTATTGTGATGGTCGTTTGACCTCTTAACCCAAAACACAAGCACACATGCACCACTGAAGTGGCTTAAAAAGTATCTGGACACTTAACTTTACATGACTGGCATTGCACAAGATAGAAAATATCAAAACAAACAGCTACTGCACACAAATTATGCAAGACGTTTTATCAGAACTAACTTTTTTCAGCTAGTTGATCATTAAACAATACTTTTCATTTTCTTTAAGTCTTTTACACTCAGCAAGGCATTTATATTATATATTAGAATATTACAAATTTAAAATAACTGTTCGCATTTTAATACATTTTAAAATGTAATTTATTTCTGTGATTGCAAAGCTGAATATTTTTTCCGGTCTTTCATGATCCTTCAGAAATTATTATAATATGCTGATTTGCTGCTCAAGAAACATTTGTGCTATTTATCAGTTGTGCAACTTAATTTTTTTGTGGAAATATTATATATTTTTCAATATTCTGTGATAAAATGCCTTTTGATTGATTTAACGAGTCATTGCTAAATAAAAGTTAATTTATTTATTTTCTTTACAAAGAAATCTTACCAACCTCAAATTTTGGAATGATATTCTATACATATTTTATCATTTAAAACCTGAAAGTTGATCCTGTCATAAAGTATTACATCTTTTTTATTATATAATATTATTATGGTTAATATGTTAACACTTTGGATCAAGGCCTAATTTGTTTAACTTATTTAATACATAAGGTATCAAAATTTTACAGCTTAATCAAGGTTTATACAATCCTATTTTTTTTCATTACGCACTGTCAATTCATAAAAGTTACAATTTAAAAAATTGACATTGGAAACTAACTTTAATCTAGATTAATAAAGTATTATTAATTGTTAGTTTATGATACCAATTATACAGCAAAACATTAAAGGTAACAAAAAATATGAACATTACATTTTGAAAGACATCCTAAAATGTAACAAAAGTGTCTGTGAAGGGAAATATAAAACACTCCACAAGGCTTTTGTACTACTAAGATATTTTGTCAAGCAGCTTCACCAGAAAGATTGAGCTAGATGATCAATTTGAACAGTTTCACTTGTGATCACAAGTTCAACTGTTGAACTGCATGCTGCATTTCTGCATTATGCTAGCCGAATCAGTACCTAACTTTCATACACCCACATGGAAATTCATGCTGGATTAAGCTGAGGGCTGTTTTGTATTTTGTTTAATACGTCTGTTGTGTCATAACATCTTCTCATGTTTCCCTTTATGTCTCTTTTCAGCAAACTGCCAACCTGGATAAGAAAGTTTGTCCCCATGGTTTTTTATATCACAGAAACTGCCTGGAACTTCTACCCTTACACCGTAACCGGTCAGTTTAAGCATTTAGTTACAATAAATACACCAGTGTTTGAATATTAACGTATCGTCCCATGGCACGTACATCCATGTTGTCTTTTCAATGCAACCAGCTGTGACCTAACACCCAATTTCTCTTCTGCATACCTCTCTTTTTCTCCATCCACTGGTGTTTTACTATAGAGTACACGGTAAGTATTCTCATATGTCAGCTCAAACTCATGCAGTTTGCTCTGGGCTCAACATAATCACCTCACTCTCTCTCCTTCTCGTGTTTCTCTCTCTCTCTCTTCTTTGCTCTTTCCAAAAGTGTTCCTTCTTACCGAGGTTCCAAGTCAAGATTGAGACGCACTTTCAGAATGACAACGGTTGCAATGAAAATGTGAGTGAGAGATGGCAACACACACACACACACACACACACACACTCTCACACACAGTGTGTGTTCTTACAGGAGATAATCCTCTTAAAGGAGGACGATTCATCCGCGGAACACGTAGCTTCCGCGTCCTCGTAAAGGCCATTGAGCTTGTGTCTATCTCTGAAGCACTCAGTAACAGTCAAGCAAGATCTAAACACTTCACCTTCCTCTTGTGACATACGACACCAATGCCTTTAAAGCAGGGCCTCAAACTACTGGTGTGGGTCAAAAAGATTTTGTTCAGACATGTGTAGAAAATCTAGGTCTCTTGTATTTAAAACAACAGAGCAGTCTAAACCAGAACTCAGTGTGACGTGCCTTCAGTTAATGAATACCACATTTTTATATTTGGTGCTCTGCACAGCTACAATGCCATTTGAAAACTCAGGGTCACAACTTAGTAAAATATAATATATAATAAAATAAAAAAACAGTAATTTTTAAGTGTAATAATTGTAATAATACTGTGATCAATTAAATGCAGCCTTGGTGAGCATAAGAAACTTCTTTCAAAAACAGACGCTTTACTTCATCTCAAACTAAATTATTTCATTAACAAGTGTATAGTCAAATTGGTTTATTTGTTTTTATGCTGTTAATCAGTAGTACTAATATCAGCCACTGGACAATATTAGACATAGTTAGATATTATAGTAGAACAGGTGCGATAGCAGTAGCAAGAATCCTCAATATTTATAATATTTTTGTCATAAAAATACAAAAATAAATTTAACGAAATAAATTAAAAAAAACATAAAAAAAAATAAGCATTTTTCAATAAAAAATAAAATACTGATGTTATTAATTATACAATTTTCATTAAATTATTTTAGCTTTTAGCCTTTTTTATTTATTTAGACAAAAAAATTCAGCATTTTAATAACGGCCATAAGACAAAAACCATTAAAATAACCTTCATCTCATCAGTATTGGCTAGACTTTTAAAACTGTGCATCTGTTTTTAAATAACTTCTCACCATGACATCAAATGTTTTTAGTTTCTTAATAGGGCTTCATGGGAAAATTGCAGTGCTCAGGAAATACAATCTCATGAGTCGCTCCAAGGTCTTTCCATACATCAATAACCATAAACTGCACTAATAACTGCATAAGTTTTAGATTTTAAAAACTTCTTTTTTTTTAACTGGCCTGCAGGTAATGAGTCTCCTGCTTTAAAGTGAACAAACAGACAATTTATTTAGCCATTTTGTCATTCAGAGTTTTAACTTAGTACTTATAGTGATGAGTTGAGTTATTACTGGTTTGCAGTGTGTTTATTGCATACAGTGAATGAAAGAGAGAGAGGCGGTTGTGCCCCGCAGTGCTCTCTGTTATTAAGAAACAAGATCCAACCTGCCAAAGCGACTCAGAAATTTATGAGTGAGTCTGCCTGTGAGAAACAAAGTGAAAGAACACACACACACACACACACACACACACACACACACACACACACACACACACACACACACACACACACACACACACACACACACACACACACACACACACACACACACACACACACACACACACACACACACACACACACACACACACACACACACACACACACACCTAAATTTAAACTACATTCTAAGTAAAAAATAAACCACTGGGGCGGAACTCTTTCAATAGGTACTAACATGTACCTTGATGGTACTAATATGCACTTTCTAGAGGTAAATAAGTTACAGTACAAGTGTGTATCTTCTGAAACAGTTTCAGCTTTTGTACCTTTTTTTCTGAGTGTATTACTATACACATTAAATGAACGACAAGATATCTGTTTTGCATACAGGCAAATTCACACAGCAAGTTTCACAACTCCAGCACAATCAAACAAATGAAAATAATACTGCCAACACATCAGACGAGAGGAAGAGTAAACATGACAACAGCTTTTCGATGAGGATACAGAGATAAAAAGGCAGAAGAAAGAATGGAGGGGAAAAAGAGCAGGAATTTGTAAAACACTTGCATTGATTTTAGCCATAAACAACATAAAAAGACTAAAGAGTGTCTGAAACAGAGACAAAATAGAGAACACCACTTATTTTCTTAATTGCTTATGTTTCATTTGTTCTCTTAAATTCCAGCGGGTGCAAAAAGCACCTGCAATGCTGCACAGTCAAAGCAGCCTTCCTTTAAGTTAAGACTTGTTATCTGCTTTATTTTTCCACTGGCCTGCAGTAGTTTGCATAATTCAGTACTTCTGCCTATAGTAGGCTTGAGTTTGCACTCTTTGTTTCCATGTTTTTTGCATTAATTCAGAGTCTCTGCCTACGCCCTAGAGTCTTGTGTTATGTAGTGTGTCAAGGTTCTGTAATGGGCTACAGAAATGTTTAACCGGTTGCATTGTGCGGTATTTCATATGAAGATCGCTCTGAGCACTGAAACACATTCCCACTGTCTTCAATCAGATGCAGAAGCTGGTGCATTTGGCCTCTATGCAGAGCCGATCCTAGACTTCTGGGGGCCCTACGCAAAACTGGCGGAGGGGGTTCGAGTGGTTATGAACGAATGAATGAAACGCATTTGTCGGTCTAAAATCGTATCGTAGAAACAGTATCTCTTCTACGGCTCGTTATGGTTTCAACTCATTTTTTTTATCTCGAGCAAGAGATTTTACGACATTCACGTTACATGATTTGATTGATTTTTACGTAGAAAGGGCAACAGCACCGCATTACAATAAATTATCATTCATGTTTTCATAGCCGCTGGCCAAATTCAGAAACGAAGCTAAAATGAAATCATCTTTGAGAGCAAGGTGGCCCCCTGGTGTTTCGGCGGCCCTACGCAGCTTGCGTATTCTGCATATAGAGAAGATCGGCTCTGCCTCTATGTTTACAGAACTTGAAGTTGCGGTGTCATTTTTCACTCGGGCATTAGGGACTTGCAGCATGTTCTTTGATATATTGTTGGATTTGTCTGACCATGCTGTCTGATGTTTCCTGTGCAGGTGTTTGGTGATGACCCCACTCCAAAGGACAGTATCTGCTTTTTGGATATTTGAGCGATCCAATCCCTGACAAGCATTATAAGAAGTCGGAGGTACAGATACACTTTCATATATGCATAAATACATGGCAAAACAAAATCAGGGCTGGGTAAAATGCAGAATTTAAGAGCGGGCTCATTTTCAATTCATGAGTTGAAATGTGATTTAAATTGGCCACACGCCACAGGATGCTAAATTGGGATTTGAATCAGAATGGCAGGAAGAGGAATGTATGGAACTGCAATCTACATAAGAGGAATTTCATTAGTCCAACACAAGTTTCGTCAAAACATAAATAAATAATTAATTGTGCCTAATTATGCCTATTTATCTCCCTGTATGTCAGCTACAATTTTTTCTCAGCTCATTAGATTAAACTGAGTGCTGTCACATTAAAACGAGCATCAAAACATGTTTTATTTGACATACAGCAGGGGGTTTCAGACTTTTTGATACAAAAGACCCCTAAATATAATGAGAGAGACACTTTTTTTAAAGCTATTAAATATAAAGCATTATTATATCAAACGGCTTTTTTGTCTAAATAAAGAAATATCAAAATTTAAAAAACATTTTTTTCACATTATTTCAAACACTGATTGTTGATATAATTTAATGTTTCTGGAAATATGTTGGGTGTGTGATAACATTTCTAGCTAGTTCATATTTAAAGTAAACACTTACTTTACTTGCTTAAATTCAAATTGTAAATTTGTACAACATTCATAAATCAAGATTTGAATTGGAGTTGAGTTCGCAATGGTGAACAACTTTGACTCACAAATAAGCATCTGTGTTCTTAAGGTCTTTGTGGCCTCACAGCAGTGCAAATGTCTTCAGAGCTAGCATTTAAACGATACAACAGAGACATAAGTGCTGTGTGTGCTGTGCACACAAGCAAAAACCACAAGACAAGCATTACATAAAACCACATGCTCAGTGTGCTCTACTTAGAGATACAGTTCAGTGGAATCTGCTGCCTTTTCAGTAGACAAGTAATGCATCAGTGGAAAGTATGTTTCCATGTTACACTCTCAGATTCAGTCGTGCACAACCTCAAATCCATAGCTGTCATATGCCGAGTTAGGAATAGGACAAATCCAAAAGGATTACAGTTTTCAATAAGAAAAAACAGCTGAGATATGCTGAAGACAATCTCAGACTTGTTGACAAAAGGCAGTTAAACAAACTATTATATCACTTCTACAGACAAAAAGGACAAAAAACTAAACTTTAAAGGTGCCAAAGAATGCATTGATTTTAAATTGTTCTCTGATATCTACATAGAAGGTGTATGGCTTAGGTAAGGGCAACAAATCTCCAGAAACAGTTTTACATGTCCATTTACAACCCTAGGATTTCTCCCTAGAACGACGTGGTTTGTTATTACCTTATTTGGAAGGGTCATGTTGAGCTCTGCTCTGATTGGCTGTTTCACAGTGCGGCTCATTTCAGTAGCTCACACAGCAAACAGATCTCTACTGTCCGGCGTGAACGACGGAGAGATTAGGCATCCAAACGTATATGTGTGAGCCTGTATCAGACGGAAATTCAGATTTTGAGAGCTTTTGCAAGAAAGTTTAGCATCCGTGGTATGAACATGATCGCTGTGAGACGCTGGTGGAGCGAATGAGGCTTGAGAGAGAGTTGTGAGCAGTGTTGTCAGATAGGATGGACGATTTCCAGCCCAAAAGCTCACATAAACCCGCCCAAAATTTTAACTGTCAAAATAATGTGATAGAATGTAAATCAAGGTTGATAAGAGACATTTTTAAATTCATTAAAACAAAATAAAGATGACAAAATAATATAAATATAATGCTAGATAAATTTACCATGGATCAAATCGGGGCAAATACATTACAAATGTTACCAAATATGATTAAAATATGAGAGCAGACACGGTCAAAACGGCAATCAAGAAATTAACCGATACCCTCGAAAAAACACATGCATCATTTCAATGAAATTATAATTTCCATCATTTCCAATGTCAACAGTCAGAATTTAAATGCAAAAAAAGTTCCAAATATAAGTGATCAGAATAAGCAACGTAATTATAGGTAGGCCTATTTCACACTCGTTCATGCACACCATGACAGTCAAAACTGTGTCATTCATTGATGCACACTGTATGATAATCCAACAATAAAGAAATAACAATAATTCTCTTATATTCGTGTTGCTCTATAATTTCACAGAACTAGAGGAATATTGAACATAATACAGGACTTTGCACAGTCAAAACTAACAAGTCAAGGATCTGGACCGTTTAAAAGATAAAAGACAGGAAAACATATAAATAGATTTTGATTAAATAATTGAACTGTGCTCTGATTTCCGTGTTGTAGTGATATAGCCTTCCTGGAATCAATCCCTCAACAGGTGTTAAAACACTCCACTCTTTACCATGTAACTTATTTAGGCATTATGATCATCATTTATACAGTTAATCAGATCCGTTATCGTCACTCGTGAATCATCACGTCTGTCTGGTGATCGTGATTGGCTAAAAGTGCGGCCGCGACCTCAACATCAGCACCAGTCGTCTTTACAGTGTGCGTGTGTGTTTAGTAAGGTCGTGATGACTGATTGGATGCAGTATCTGCACTCTTGGGCTTGTATGTTAACCAATTAGCCTATATAATTTACATGTTTGAAAACTGCCAAACTGACCCCAAACCAGCCCAAATTTTGTCCACCCACCAAAGCCAATATTTACCCGCCCAATCAAATTCAAAACCGCCCAATTGGGCGATCCAGCAGTTATAAGCATTTTTGGACTTGTCTTTTCCACTTTATTGGCACTTTAGAAAGTTAATAAGGTCAGCAATATCGTTATATCTTAATTGCAAAAGATTTGAAATAACTTCGGTTTATTTGTATTTATTTATCAATTTTTGTATGTTTTAATAGCAATATCTGGCAACACTGCATCAATGATTTGCATGTCCGGCTGGCCTAGAACATGGGCTGGTATACGTTATGCAAATTTTGGGGGCATAAACATTAATGATCCCAACTGTAACATCACAATCGGTGTTATGTTGGGATTCGCCTCTTTTTCAGTGGTCTTTTGCACGCACAAGATTTGCATAAGAAGGAGGAAACAACGGTGTTTGAGGCTCACGGTAGGTCATTTCCATGCACAGAACTCCTATTATTCAACTATGCCAAGGTAAATAGTTTTCCATTCAATTCAAGATTATTTGTATTGCGCTTTTCACGAAACAATCGTTGCAAAGCAGCTTTACAGTAAATTAAGTTTCAACAATAGATTTATATATTGCAGAAACTTTAATATATTTAACTTATGGCAAAATTTGGTTAATTCTGTATATTCTCTGAGGGGTTGGCATCATCTCTTCTCAGGTGTTTGTCATCTCAGACCATTTAAGGGTTGGATCCAGACTGAAGCTTGTGTAATTCCTAGTCACCATGGGATGTTAATGTCTTTAATCTAGATTTAAATAGAGAGAGTGTGTCTGAACCCCGAACGTTATCAGGAAGGCTATTCCAGAGTTTGGGAGCCAAATATGAAAAAGTTTTACCTCCTTTAGTGGACTTTGCTATCCTAGGTACTACCAAGAGTCCAGAGTTTTGCGACCTTAGGGAGCGGGTTGGATTGTAGCGTGATAGAAGATTAGTTAGGTACGCAGGAGCTAAATCATTTAGGGCCTTATAGGCAAGTAATAATATTTTGTAAATGATACGAACTTAATAGGTAGCCAGTGCAGAGACTGTAAAATTGGAGTAATATGATCATATTTTCTTGACCTGGTAAGGACTCTAGCCGCAGCATTTTGTACTATCTGTAGCTTGTTTATTGAAGATGCAGGACAACCACCTAGCAGTGCATTACAATAGTCCAGTCTAGAGGTCATGAATGCATGAACTAGCTTTTCTGCATCAGAAACACTTAACATGTTCCGTAGCTTGGCAATGTTTCTAAGATGGAAGAATGCTGTTTTTGTAACATGGAAATATGATTTTCAAAAGATAGGTTGCTGTCTAGTACAACACCCAGATTTTTGACTGTAGAGGAAGGAACAGGACATCCGTCTAGTTCAATGGCACCTTTAAAGTAGGCATGGCTGAATCAATGGTCCAATATTATATTATATTATAATAATAAGTTGTTTAAAAACAGATTATGTTCTATAATTGATAATTAATGTAATTCATGAATAAAATCAATCCTTATAATCCACAGTTTAGGCCTTACCATTGCTAATAATGGCTTTCAAATAAAAATTTTAGATAGATTTAATTTCCATTTTATCATCAAAAAACAAATACTTCCCGTTTAATGGAGACAAAAAAGACTATTTATAAATTTATAAACTAATACAATTAATAAATAAAAATTATTGAAAAATCTATAAATAGGCCAGTCTGGCCAGATAATCTTAAGATTTTTTTATTTTATTAATAAATCATTTGCATTAAATAAAAATCAATGCTAATAATTAGGAACTAGCTAGTTTATGACAGCTAGTTAATATTTCAATTTGCATAAATACTGAAAAAAGGAATACGGTTATTCACTTGTTGTTCTTTAAAAGGGTCCAAATTATGTTATTTCTTATGTCACTATTTAAAAAATATATTTTTTTATAATAGGAATCATGCAGGCACCAACAGGAGTGAAGCTAAATATTTTATTTCTGCTCATTCAAATGAGTTAATTATTCATAATAGTTTGTATGGCAATTTCCTTAATATCAACTCCACAGATCATGTACTAAATCATTTTAATTGATAAAAACAGACACTTTTTTAAAACAGTGCTGATACCTAAATAATTTTTCATGCTAGGTTTATTTAGGTTCATGTTAGATAATAGGTAATCAAACATATCTAATAGGTCTTGCAACCAAAAGCATGAGATTTATGCCTCTAACGCTTTAGAAATAGGACACCACATGATCAACTGTGAAATGTATTGTCACCCCTAGACAGTAATTCAGGCACAGCATGCAACACACACACACACACACACACACACACACACACACACACACACACACACACACACACACACACACACACACACACACACACACACACACACACACACACACACACACACACACACACACAAGAGCAAGAGCAAGCAATGATCTGCTCACTCAGCAGGTAATGTGTATCTACTTAAAACAAACAGGATCTGAGCAACTGGGCGTCTCAGAAAACAGGCCGGGGACCCCTTGTGGACGGCTGGAGGAACACCACTAAACCCATCATGTGCTCCTACAAGAGAGTCACCTGTAGCTTTGAGGTCTACGGCTTCCAGGGGCGAACAGAGGACTTCATTCACAGGGTACTGACCATAACATCCCATGCATAACATCATGCTGTTTAGTCGTGTAATCCCATCATGTGTCATATTACGGCATGTTGTGATTCATCATAGAACATTCGTGACATTCTGTTGGTGGGACACAGACAGGCAGTGGCATGGATTGACGAGTGGCATGGTAAATGAGATGTATTGCAATGCTTCATTACCATAATTAACCACATGCTCTGTTAAGTACACACAAGAATCCTGATCCCTCGCTTGGCACTCAATTGCTGTACGTCATCTATCTTAATTCTTTGCAAATACACACTAAATGCATAACAAATATTTGTGCATGCAGGAATGACACTGGAGCAGGTGAGAGAGTATGAGAGAAAACAGCAGGAGGAAACCAACAGCAAACTCAACAGTGACATTGCCTGCACAGGTATGCTGAGATTAAAAATGATTTGGAATTGACTTATGATTTAGCACCATATCAGCAGCAATGGCTATATTCATGGAAAAATCAACTGTATTATGCTTATGATGTTTAGAATAATTAAAAAATGTTATATCAAAAACAGCCAAAATACACAAATACACATATCTAGTTAAATTAACAACAATAAAACAATCGTAATAATAGGCCTAATAATTATATGGAATTGTTCAATTTAATGTATGATAAAATTCTAAAATGATTTCTAGGATAATCTTTTTTTTTAAAAGTCCAAATTTGTTTATTTTCTGAATAAAAGTTTTAAAAATGGACATTGTATTCAAATATGTTTAAAACTCAAGAAATAATTACATACATCACAAATCAGACTCTCTTCCTCTTTTAGTAAATAAGTATGAGTGAGTCTTGAGTGAAAACTTTTGAATCAATATCAAAATGTAGCTTATTTGAATAGTGACCACGACAGAGATAGTGCAGGAAAATAAGTATTTTAATTGATTTTCATAATGTTTCCACATTCAGGTTAGAGTTTAAATAGATTTGAGCCTTCCTGTGGCTCAAACAATAGAGCATGGCGCTAGCAACGCCAAGGATTCCCAAGGAAAGCAAACGACTGATCAAATTTACCCTGAATACTTTTGAATATAGACTTTGGATTTCTGAATAAATGTTAAAAGTTTTTACTCCTTGTTATCTGAATACTAAGTATCCACACTGCCCTCTATTGGTGTAGACTTTGGATAGAAGCCTTACTGAATAAATCACAACTGTTACAGTTTAGTCAGCACTGAAACCCTGTTATCTCTCATATCACACTGCAAATTCATTATTAATATTGGTGGAAGTTTTATCATGAATCACTAACTGTTAAAAGCAGTTTAGTCAGCGCTGTGATGCAACTTCATTATTAATATGGAAGGCATCAGAAGTAGAGATCAAAAAGAAAAACAATCGGAATGTTACGATATTTTCAGAAGTCCCGAATCGACGCATTTTTACCATATCGGTTATCGGTTTTGAAAAAAAACAACAACAAAAAAATTTTTCCTGATACAAATTTTATTTTTTTTTTGTCACATACACAATTATCGGTTACAGAGTATGAAAAAAAACAACAGTGAAATGTGTTCAACAAAATTTGATACATATTATTATTTTTTTTTTGACCCATACGCAATTATGCACACACACCTAACCAGCATGAAATGTGTTCTCTGTGGACACTGTTGACAACACAGGAGAACTCCAGGCAGTGGACATGTAACTTTATCACTCAGAGAACTTGTTCCAGCCGGACCGCATGTAACTTTATACAAGCTAAACTATATTAACATTTACTATGAAACAAAGAACATTAACATTTCGCCAATAAACATCTCATTATTTCGCCAATAACATCTTTATTTTCTCGAAATTAATTATTTACAGCGATCGCAGTTTCGCAGTAAATATTGTTCTGTGTGTAAATAGATAGATAAACCGCGCTGTCAGCAGTTTTTCATAATTTAGAATGACAAAAAACATTTTAATAATTCTGATAAAACATGCCAGTTAAGAAATGCAATAAAATACGATGTTTTGTTTGTTATAGCTCTTATTTCAATATTAATCCAGAGTCAGAGAATTAATTCCATGAATTATTCTCCACTCTTTAGAATTATTCTTCACTCTTTAGCTTATAAACCTAAAACTGTATAAACGTAAAACTGTATTTAAAATGAAGTTGATAGACTTCTGTCCTTTATTTTCTCCTGAAAACATTTGAAAACGTTAATTCTTTTGCTTATTCTTTTGCTTAAATTCAGTGTTGCTGATGAGATGCTTTTTATAAATAAAATATTTTTATTGTTGTAATTTTTAAGATTATAATTTTAACATGAAATGTGAAAAATTTTCAACAGTTGTTTGTTGTGAAGAATGGACTTCACTCTGTTATTTATTTACTTTAATAACAGTAAATAAATATCGGTTCTGCATATCGGTTATCGGGTACATAAACGTACAAATAATTGGTATCGGTTATAAAAAAATCAATATCGGTCGATCACTAATCAGAAGCACTTGTGACAAAAATTATTTTATTTTCTGCTTCGCAGACTCTGCTCCTCCAATGCGACCCAACTTCAGTCGCTCCATCTCTGTTACGGATGAATCGTCGCTGAAAAAGATGGGGATAAAGACTGAAGACATGTCCTGCCCTTCCTCCCTCAAAAATCCCTTGAGATTGAACTCTACACCAGAATAACACCACATCGTCCACTGCCAGTACCTACATTTAACGAAATTCTGGACTTGGACATGCTCTTCTAACCATAACTAGAAAGACATTCCACGTTGTCACTTTCTGCTCTCCGTTCCAACTGGACTTGCATGCAGAGGCTGGCATTTGACAAAAACATCTTACTGAAGAATTGTAGATATTATGTAAACTTCTCCTGAAGTGAAACCATAGTGCCTTAATTCACGTTTCTCACAGACCTCACCAAAATGGATTGAACAAATGGTCTATTCCACTGCCTACGATACATGAAGGAGACCACAGAATGCAGATGAAAAGCCTCTATTGACATAATCAGTAGACTGTCACTGTTTCAGTGAAACCCGATTTTATGGATTATGGCAATCGTGAGTGACTAGCTGAAATTTCTAGTGGGTTATGTGGGACTAACTAACCCTGTATCAATACATTGACGTAACGCAATTGATTGTTTAGTCGTGCAGCACATAGAAAGAACATTATCAATAGTACTCTGGGTGATCAGGTGAAATACTATAATGAATGATGCATTATGTGTGATTTGACATTGATATAACACCTGTCTTTGTAAGATGCCACTGGTGATAGAGCAGAACCATACATTCATCATTGATTAATAAGCCGTTCAAACAAACCGAGCAATGTTGAAAGTGCCATATCTTCACATATTTTTTTTATAATAAACTTAAGGAATGCATGATACTCTGGTTATCGGACAATTTTTTCAAGCACTTTTTATTTATCAGTATCAGTAGATATTTGATATTAAATACTCATTTGCTCTATTTTTACATTAAGATCTTTGCCTTCATCCAACACTCACTTAAAGTTCATCTTTAAAAACACAAGTAATTTAATAAGACTGTTAAATGTAATTTAATATCTTTAGCAATTCTGAAAAATATAATATTTGTAATAATGAACATAATATTGTGATCCCTAAAATCACTTGTCGCATTTATAAAACAATTAGGCTAATTTTAGTTGTTAGTGTCTTATTTTATCTACGTGTGTGTGTGTGTGTGTGTGTGTGTGTGTGTGTGTGTGTGTGTGCGTGTGTGTGTGTGTGTGTGTGTGTGTGTGTGTGTGTGTGTGTGTGTGTGTGTGTGTGTGTGTGTGTGTGTGTGTGTGTGTGTGTGTGTGTACAGAGTAAAAAACAGTAATATTTGAAATATTAAAATGTTATATTTTTATATTTAAAAAAGGCATTTATTCCTGTGATGGCGAAGCTGAATTCTCAACAGCCATTACTCCAGTCTTCAGTGTCACGTGATTCTTCAGAGTGTCCTCGACAATCATTTCTTGTTATAGTCTACTTTGAAAACTGCGGTGCCATTAATTTTTTATGGAAACATTTACATTTTATGCACTAACACTTTACAAAGATACATTTTCTTTCAGGATTCTTTGATAGATTTAGTTTTTAAAAGTTCAAATGAACAGTAATTCTTTGAAATGTGCTTTCTTCATTAATTATAGTATCAGTTTATTTCCCCAAAAAAACTAAACAAAGCTTACTGACCCCAAACTTTTGAACAGTATATATTAATTTTTAATAACACTGCATCCCTATAGGTTAAAGTATACTTACAGCAAGTATACTTGTTAATAACTCACTTCTTGGGGTAAAAGACCCAAAAAAGCGTCAATAAAAAAGTGACTTTGTAAACAAAAGTCAGAGCGTAGGCATCTTGTAAGCTTTAAGCGTTCTAGGAACTGCATTTTTGCTGTCATATTCACCTTTTCTCCTCACATATAATTGCAAAGATCCTTGCTGCTTCCTCCTGTGGCTATTACTGTATTCATTCCTTCCTAGCGTTTTATTTCCTTCTTTTATCTTTCTGACGAAGGGATGTGGAAGGCAAAGATTGAATCCATGTTTCCTGAAGTCTTCTAGTAGCGCTCAGAGGACTCCAGGCTGTTCTGTTACAGCTTGGCTCTCTCTTTCTTTCCCTTGCTGCCCCTCCTTCACATCCCAGTTTCTATCTCTCTCAGGAGAGCATTTCTGATGTATACATTTCATTAGAAGAAAGCGAAGGCAGTTCCACTAGTTCAGACAGTGTAAAAGATCAGCTCTCTCTACCAGAATAGAATAAACAGCTCAATTGAATAAAATGTCTTAAATTGTGACCTACACAATAATAATTTCATTTAAACACTAGTAATATTGAGCATGATTTGATTTGTATGGACCGCTTTATTATATTTTTATGGGGGGTTTTGTGTCGTTTTAAAGCCTAAAAGCCCCCAGTCCTAATCCACTTTCATTACATTGAAAAGAGCAGCTATTCTTTAAAAATTCACCTTTTATATTCCACGGAAAAGGTGGAAGACAGAATGGTGTTTTCAAGCCTACAATAGAGTAATACAGCTTTACATTTTGGTTTTCCATACATTAGAATTTGTCCTGGGTTTTTATTTTGCAAAAAAAATGCATGCATAATCATAATCATAATCATGCATATTTACTATGGTTTACAGAAGACATCCACTAAAATGCCATTCAGTGAAACAATTTGATACGTAACAAAATATTGTCAGGTATATTTAGAACTGACTCATTTGATGACATATTCTATTTAAGGATCACTGCAGCACAAAAATACTAATTAAATGATCTTTAAAATCTTTGTACTATGCCACAATCCTTCAGGTTTTAACCATTGTTCTTGTCAGCAAAGCTTTTGTAGTAAGTGGAAAGGAACGAATGAAGTATATATACTAAAAATAGTATGACCACATATTCTTTTATAATATATATTTGAATAATATAAAAAATATATATATGTTACACTGAATGACGATGGTTTGTTACACTCAATGCCGTTTGGCCAAAAAGGGAGAGAATATAGGTGTTGAAATGTTTTTAGTTTTATTCTTTATCAATGAATTAGTTTTAATAATATTCCTAAATAAATGACAGCAGGAGCAGATGTTGAAAAATAATAAGCACTCTTACAGTAGCTTGTTACTATGGACTCTCTTTTCAGAAACAGTGGTAAGCTATTATTCTGACAACTGCAAACCTTTCCCGTCTCCTTTCTAGCTACTGGCTTTGCATTTACTTTTCGCCAGAAACTCTCTCTGTTTGTAGGCTTCTAAAATAAATCAGTAACACACACACACACACACACACACACACACACACACACACACACACACACACACACACACACACACACACACACACACACACACACACACACACACACACACACACACACACACACACACACACACACACACACACCACACACACACACACACACACACTCACACACACACACACACACACACACACACACACACACACACACACACACACACACACAAACACTTTAAAATATTAATTATACATTCCTCAATTACAGTGATACTGTTATATAATGGATGACACTGAGAGTTTGCATTACACCGAAAGACAAAAACTTTACTCTGAATGACAAAACTTATACTTCAGCATATATTGCAGGCTATCAACCTATCAAAAGTGAGCTTGACTAGTAGTTAATCACAGTTATTCACAATCACAACATCTATATATTTTTCAAAATACATCTAACAATAAGTATTTTGGGGCATTTTACCAAATGACATGTGGTTTTGCAATTTACCACAACACGAAAAGGCTGAATTATATATTTAAGAGCAATAAATTAACTGCAGCGTGACTATGTATATGTAAGTACATGTACTTCCTATGTATACAAAATAATTTTAGTAAAATTTATTTTTATGTGGACACCAAAATGGTACATCTCGTCTTTGACCCATCTACAGCATATCTAGCTTCATGAATGTCATTAACATCTGACCGCCCCTATTATCTCAAAGAGATAAACTGCATTGAGATAAAAAACATTCATCTGCATTGTTTTCACAACCGTTAAATGTCAACAGAAAATTAACATTAGACATTCCTGACAACAATAAAATTGCATAGAAGTCACTGTAAACTGGATTTCACAGCAGAACAGATGTGCTGGTTTAAAGACAGAAGACTGACCCAAGCCCTGCGAACTAACCCAGATACCAATGCCGTTTTGTCTGTCTCTAATCATTATCATCATAATAAAGTATAGGTGGGTTAAAAAGATCTCAAGGGTAATTTACGAGCAGTAATTATATTGCTGAAGCCACCTCCAGCCGACACTCGGGCACACGCACAAGCATCCCCTCATGCAAGCAAATGAGTTACGCATGCACGCACATACTCCCCTAAGAGGGTGGGAATGTTTGGGAGGCATTCATTGAAATTCAGGCCCTAAACATAGCAATCAGCACAACCATAAAGGACCCACATTTAATTGGCCCACCCAGCCCATTAATTACATAGCCAGAACTGCACTGCAACACAGCATATGTTCCCTAATAAAGCCCAATGGATCTTAATAGAGATGTATTATTGATTCACAAAGGTGGAATTAAACTTTTCCATCGAACAGAGAACCTATGAAGCACACATTGCGATAACTATACACTCTCTCACACACGTATTAACATAAGCTTACACATATATACTCTTGTGTGTTGCCATGGACACAAATATAGGTATAAAGGAGTTAGTATGGTCATTATATGGGAATTATGTGGATGCATACACACAAACACACAGGGCATGACATACAAGGGTCAAAATATGTAATCGATTACATAATAAGACATCACCAACAAGAGGCAGACAAGCCTCTCCACCCTAAACATGACTGTAATAGTAATGAGATCATATCCAGAAAACCAGGAAATCACCATTTTCTGCATTGTTACAAACAACTAAATAAATAAACAGATGATAGATAGATAGATAGATAGATAGATAGATAGATAGATAGATAGATAGATAGATAGATAGATAGATAGATAGATAGATAGATAGATAGATAGATATATAGATAGATAGATAGATAGATAGATAGATAGATAGATAGATAGATAGATAGATAGATAGATAGATAGATAGATAGATAGATAGATAGATAGATAGATAGATAGATAGATAGATAGATAGATAGATAGATAGATAGATAGATAGATAGATAGATAGATATACCACTGTTACAATCGAGGACATCGCCAAAAGGAGATGTTGTGAGGTTCTGATGGATGGATTTAGCTCACTTCTGGATACAAATTTGTCCCCAAAATATGATTAAGTAGGTACACACACACAGAGAGACACAAGCCTGTCATTTATTCTAAATATTAAATATTTAACAAAGGGTCATTGTACACTTGAGGACTAGGCTATAAATAAACAAATGATGCTATCATTACATCATCAAAGCTGATGATGATGATCAACCCCCCCCCCCCCCCCCATTAATCTTTAGAAGAAAGAGCTGCAGTTAAATTACTGCATCAGTTTGCATGATGTAGCCTACCTGCTGCCTTAGGAATGCTGTCGAATCCTTTGTCCTACTCCATCAACAGGACATCTCTGCGTGATTTGTTTAAGGCCTTGAGAGCTTTGACATCACTACAATCAATATCAGTTATTCATGAATTAATAATGAAAAGTGCTGTAAGCCATTCGAAGTTTTGGAACTTCCGCCAAAACATAGACGCTAATTTAGACACGCCCATTGCTTCATAAACCCCGCCCTTAAAATATATTTGATTAAAAACGCTGGAGGACGCGGGGAACGCCAGCTGCCATCAAACATGAATAATGTCCGGTTGCAATGTCGCTGCAAGTAGCTGTCAGCGTGAACATAAAACTTACAGTATTATGCTTACTGTGAATGTGCAAAATGATAACGCCAATTAGCTGGATCGCAGTCACTTTTTTATTATATACTTTTGTTTATTTATTTTATTTTTTATAAATGAATTTCTTCGCAGGGTTTTTCAGAGCCTACTTCAGGTGTGATATTGTATGACACCTAATTCTGTAAGATCTCTTAGATAATAGGCTATTGATTCGAAGTGCCATTCCAAAAAAAAAATGCTTACAGCAGCTTGTAAGTAATTATAGAATTAATTATTCAATAATTAGTCCATAGTTCATTAACTCACTTAAAAAAAATCACATTTTACAAAAATGCAAAATATGGAACACACTTTATGGAATGTACTGAGTAAACCCGATTGTACATTTAAACTGGCAATGCATTGCTGTTCATATAATCTTGAAACACCTCCCATAGGATACAAAGGGCCCTGAAGCGCTTTTCCAATGTACAGATTCTCCGATAAGTCAGGGCCCTCATGGACAAAACAGAAAGGCTGACCTTCAGTAGATGGGGAGATGGTTGACTGTGCGCTCCTGAATATTTATTTAATATAGAGAGGGAGAGAGGGGTGATCTCCCCGCGGGCTTAATACTGCAGCTCATATCAAAAGTTTCATTTCTATGAAACGGAAAACTACTAGCAACAAAAACCAGAGATGGCAAAAGTGGAGAACATGGGCGAGGGGGAAACAGAGAAACTGTTTGAAATCTAGACAGAAAAGACAAAGGGAGAGATGAAGTGGCAGAGTTGTATCAGTTATGTAGTGTGATAGGGCTCTTGACCCTAATCTCAGATTCTCTTGTTTAATTGAGGTTGTAATTAATCTCTTTCTCTCACTCACTCCCGCCATGCTGTTCAGATTGTTATCTACATACTGAAAGAGCTTATAATCACTAACTCAAGAGGCACAGCTCCTGAGACTTTCTCTCCTCCCCTCTCTACTCTAAAGAGTCTTTAATACCTCTTCTCTCGACTCCATTCCTCCTTTCCTCTCCGTCTGACCCACAAATTCATACCCCGTCTCTGCTGCACTTTGTTGCATTCAAACACCATCCATTACATCATTTCAGAGCTTAAAAAAGCCTAATCATATTAAGCATGACTGCGCTTAACTGAGCGTTAAGTCCTTGACTGTGGATCAGAACATTTCAATTGAAACCGAATACAACAACCCGTGCTGAATGGAACTGATCGGCTGGACAGAAGGAGAGATTCAAAGCTGTATTGACCTTGTATGCTTGGCGGCGTTGACATATGTAAGGTAATGATGTGTCGGTCATTATGTAATAATTTTCTCTGGGTTCATTTGGCCCCCACGGTTCCACCTGTTCAAACAGGCATCCAGCAGGGACAACAGATCCACCGCAATGTGTTTCTACTCAGCTAACGCTCAAACACTGATGCACGGCTCTTATGCGTGTGTCTGCTTCATATGTTGACCTCTACTCTGTGATTCACCGTGCTTAAAACAAGACAAGGATAAAGTGAAAGTGGGAAGGTTGGTCAGGTGCGTCCTGCTGTCCCACAGCTGTAACCACTTGTAAGTAATTCTACTCTCACTTCTCAATTCTCAATGTCACTCCAGTATATCACAGTCTTGTTTTTTGGGAAAGGACAAAAGAGCTCTTATGGATATAGTGTGGGTTCCACGGCATCGTTCACTTACACCTCAGCATAAATGGTGTGGAATATAAACAGCAAACTATATTTGATTCATCTGAATGTTTATTGCTACTGTAGGAGTTCCAATTTACTTGACAAATGCTATATAACAACAAGAAATGTCTCAATCAACTCATTTAAATGAGTTACGTTTGATTCCTATAAGCTCATTCTAAAATGCATTTTAGAATGTGTGATATAAATCTCATATAATTTATCACTAACTGACTATAATACATTTGTTTGAACCTGGAGACGTGGGTGATGAAAGTGAAAAGTGAGAGGCTGGGGTAAACAGCTGGGCTTGATACTGCTTGCTGGCCAATGATGACATATATAGCCTATGTGTTTTTATTTTTTCAAAGGAACAGGTACAAGGTGCTCAATTTCCTGTTATTTTGACAGCATGTGGGTTTCTATCATTTGAATCAAAAGTCATCCAGCCACTGTGTTAATAACAGTATACTAGTGACTTTGTAAAATGTAATCCTATTAAGATTATTTTATTTATATAGCTTGTTCATGTACATCTCTACTGTTGTACCAATTACAAATAAGCTACAGGGGTGAAATAATTTCACATTATTGCATCCTCCTGAAGCGACAGCAGAGTCTGTATGACACTGTACAAATATAAAGGATTTACAAGTTAAAAACTCATTTTTAGGTAAGGAGGCTAAACATTATGAATCATTTGAACATCATTTGAGATGATATAAATGGATGTTGATGACAAAATCTGAATCAAAAGGGTCTCTTGTTTATTTGATATATAACATCCACACAAAAAAGGGACAATTTTTAAAGAACAATGAATACTTTTATTCTGCAAGGGCAGAAATGTTGTAAATGTAAAAAAATTGTTATTTCAAATAAATGCAGTTCTTTCAAACATTGTAATCATCAAAAAAATAATTTGTTGTAATGAATCATCAAATGTTATGGACAAAAATATGAAAACATTGATAACAAGAAGGAAACATTTCTTGAGTGCCAAATCAGCATATTAGAAGTAATTTCGGAAATATCATGTGACACTGAAGACTGGAGTAATGGCTGCTTAACATTTTGAAAGGAATTTGATTGGGAATTTGGAATAAAAAATATTTCCTGTACTTTTACCATATACATAAATCAACGTAACAAAGTATTAGATTTACATTTAACATTTATATTAAATGCATTTGACAAATAATTGTATTGAAACCAACATATTCCAACCCAAAGTACAGTTCATTTCTAAGCTATTTTATAGCAGACAAATATAAGCCACACGATGGGGGAAACTTGTTACAGACGACTGAGTTGCAGACGCAGAAACTAAATGTTTTGAACCAGTCTCCAGTCTGCCGTGTGTGTTTATCAGTGTCAGAGGAGGTCAGGGCAGCTCATCCCCCATGGGCCACTTCTTTACAACGGTGCTGATGACTCATCAACCTGAGAGGAACTGAGGATCAGCGAGAGCAGCTGATTAAGAGTGTAATTGCTTTGGGTTTTCCAGCACTGTTCGAATTGGTTATTTTAACTAACCCATCAATTCTTTTATCTTTAGTGGCTGATTTATAAATGAACAGTCTGAGACTATTGACCATTAGAGAAAGATGGAGACACAGCAAAACCAAACATAGCCCGTGGACAGTTGAAAACAATTGCTGTTTAACACAATGATTAACCATTATTGCACTTTCTCTGAATATGGCAGTAATGCGAGGTGGTTGCGAGGTGCTGGCAGATCAGATGGCAACTTTAATTTACATAATACATGCATGATGAGCTCTTGAATATATAAATGTGTCTATTTACCTCCTGGAACACAGCCTGGGTATTCATAATTTGATAACCCTTTCCAAAAACAGAACCATTTTACCGTAGTTTCATATAGGATGAGGAGGTTGGCCTCAATATGGACACATGCTCAATGCGAAATTTGAGAAAATCATATTATAGTGTTTTTTTTAATGCACACGGACATTCTTTGATTTTACATTTTAATTAACTGCTCAGTAATAAATATGGTTACATAGACTGTCCTGCTTTTAGGAGGCATTTAAGTAACCCCCCCCCCTGTATTTCCTCTTCATTTAAAAAAAATATCTTTACTTATTTTAGATCTAATAATGCCAAAGATGTAACAAAAATATCATCAAAATCACACTAGACCGCTGAGCAATATATAAACATCTCCAGTTCCCAGCAGGGCTCTCACATGGTACTGATGTGTGGTCTGTCTTCAGTGTGTAATGGAGTGAATACGACTCAAGTTGTAAAAATTATGATTTGTCAAGGTAAGAGAATCTAAAGGGATCGATAAAAGCTCAGGCAGTCTCCTCTTGGTTTCTCTCTCTCTCTCTCTCTCTCTCTCTCTCTCTCTCTCTCTCTCTCACACACACACACACACACACATACTCAGAGATTTTTTTGGGGGGGCGTTTTTCTTTTAAGTTTAACGTACAGACAAAAATTTTGTCAAAATGATCCCCGTTCACATGGATCGGTGAAAACGGTTACAAACACTGTATTTTGTATGCCATGCCAATCACACACACACACACACACACACACACACACACACACAAATTGGTTTGTCAGTGGTTCTTTGGGATGGTTAAGGTGCTATATAGTACCACTGCTGTATAAAGAACATGTTAAGCCCCTGTATAACTATTTTAGTTTAGTTGGGGATAGAATAAAATAAACATTAAAACACAGTATATTTCCCTTATAAGGAAGTATTCCACACAATACTTTAACTTCAGCAAAACAAGTGATTCAAAACAGCTTTTGCCATTGTAGTAAATTCCTATGTATAGCTGAATCTGAGAGTGAAGTAACATATCTAAAATCTAAGGAGGAGACTGGGGTTCCTCTTAAGGTTTTACATAGCACTATTTGACAAAGGTGCTACATGCTTTAAAGATAGGTGCTATATAGCACTTAAAGTGGTTCTTTAAGTGCCATTTAGCACCATTTTTTTCCAATTTCACTTAAACTACGTGCCTGGACACAATTACTAACACTATTCACCTGTGCAGATACGTATAGACTGAACATGTCATATGTTTTAAAACACCATTAAAACACCACAAATTTATGTTTTCATAGTTTGCACAGATTTGATAACAGTATCTTTAAAAAACTTGCTCTTTGAAACCCATTTTTAAAAGCTTGCAGTTTCAGGTCCCCAAAACACAATTGTTTTGTAAATTATTGCCCAAAACACATAAAAGGTTTTCCCTTATTGGTTGAAAATGTTGATTATATATATATATATATATATATATATACACACACTGAATATATTCATTATTCAGTACTTACAGGACTCTTTGTCATGTAGAACTTGTTAGTACCAGGTTGAACCCTCTTTTGCCTTCATGGATTCGGAATGGTGCTGAAAATATCCCTCAGAAAAATTAGGTCCATTTTATGATTGTGTGTTATCCTGCCATCACAAGATGGTACACTGTGGTTATAAAGGGATGGAGATGTTTAGCAACAAAGCTGAGGAAGGATGTGACATTTAAATGATTTTCAGTTGGTACTAAAGAACCAAAGAACAAAAGTTTAGTAAAAAAAATCCCCCACACCATTACATCACCATCAACCTGAACCATTGATTAAAAAAAGGATGGATACATGGTTTCATGCTGTTTACACTAAATTCTTAGCCTACCATCCGAATGTCTCAGTAGAAATCAAGAATCATCAGACAAGCCAACCTTTTCCCAATCTTCTGTGGTGAGCCCATGCGAATTGTAGCCTCAGTTTCTGTTCTTATTCTTACCGAGTTGCACCCGGTGTGGTGTTCTGCTGCAAGGTGGTACTTTCAGAGATGCTCTTCTACTTCATTTGTAGGAGTGGTTATTTGAGTCACTGTTGCCTTTCTCTTAGCTCAAACTAGTCTGGCCATTCTCCTTTGACCTCTGGCGTCAACAAGGCATTTTCGCCCACAGAACTGCTGCTCACTGGATATTTTCGAACCAGTCTCTGTAATCCGTAGAGATGGCTGCGCATAAAAATCCCTGTAGATCTGCGGATTCGGAAATACTCAGACCAGCCGTCTCGCACCAAAAACCATGCCACATTTAACGTAACTTAAGTCCTCGTCACTTAAACCCCCATTCTGATGCTCGGTTTGAACTTCAGCAGATCATCTTGACCATGTCTACATGCCTAAATGCAACGAATTCATCTCATGTGATTGATTGATTGTTTGGATAGATATACTTCATATAATGTGCTGAGTTTTCCACAGCCATTACTCCAGTCTTCAGTGTCACATGATCCTTCAGAAGTCATTTAATATGCTGATATGCTGTACTGGTGGGTTTTTGTTAAATGTGAGCCAAAATCATCACAATTAAAAGAACCAAAGACTTAAACTACTTCAGTCTGTGTGCATTACATTTATTTAATACACAAGTTTCACAATTCGAGTGGAATTACTGAAATAAATTAACTTTTCCACGACATTCTAATTTATTGAGATGCACCTGTATATATTATTACATTTCTATTTGTTTTAAATAACATTCCATGGATCCCTGTTGTACTTTACTAGACCCCTGGAAACCATGCTACAAGTGTCTGATCAAGCTCTGTTGCTCCAAATCTAAGCAATTAAAAGCTCCTTCTGACTACTTGGCTGCTTTACACATGAAATGTCCGTTTTAGCGGTTAATTTCCATGAAGCGTGTGTAAAACTCAGCACCAAGGAAGAAAGCTGGTTATCCGTGACAGCAGAAGTCATTATTGGGAAACTCATTACATACTGTGCACGTGAGCAACGCGTTAAATTGCTGGATTGGCTCGAGCGAGACCCCTTCAGTATGGAGACAGATGAATGCATGCTTGATTTATGTTGGATTAGGTTGCTTGTTTGATGGTTATCTTCGTTTCGCACCGTTCACGTTTAAGAACCTTTCATCTCTCTGAAGCTCCTACTTTTCAAATGCAGCTCAAACTAAAAATCCCTGTACTACGTTTTTCATCTTAATTTGCATGAGTATGTCAGACTGAATTTGTTGGTAATTGCAAGAAGTTTCAATGCTGTGAAATTTGAAGAAAAGCCTTCTCTTTCAACACTCGTTTGTAAAGTCACTATTACAGACACACATATCAGAAATGAGTATCAGTGCTTTTTAAGGTTTAATGCCAATTATTGCTACAATGAATATGAAATCATGACTAGACCTAAAGATTCTGCTAAAGAAAATAGTCTGTCACAAAAGAAAAATAAATCTACCAAGAGGTCAAACACTAAAGCTATTTACTCTATTTTCACCACTGAACCGTTAAACAGCTAGATGGTTATCACTTGTGAAACCCTGTTTATCCCCTAATTAAAATGAATTTTTACTTCAGTTGGTAGCTGTAGAAACCATTTTGAAAATGATTTTTTTGAGTGGCACTGGTATGAAGAGAGTGATATCTAGTTATCAGTAGTATACAGAAAAATCTGACAACTCAATGCTACAAATGTCCAAACAAATTCAAGTACTCCAGAAAGCTATGTAATAAAATATAAAACTATAATTTAAAAAAATAATAATATACTGCAAAGTAATGCATATTGAATCCTACCAGAAGAGGACACATATTCATAATATTATCAGTCAATGCTTCTTATATACTGCCAACAATTTGACATGTTTTCTTTGATCAAGATGTATATTGAACTTGTCACATCGTGTTAGTGAGCTCACACCCCGTGTCAAACATTCTGAGCAATCTAATTAACAAATTCAAGTAATTAAAGCACGGAGAAGCTGAAATTCTGCTTTGCGAAAGGTAACACCATGAATAATGCATGGTTGTGAAAAACATTAGGATCACTGAATAGTTCATCAGTTGATGTGAATTAATATGTTTGGTGTGAATTGTGTTTCAAATCTATGAGAAGGGTTTTTCAAAAGGGTTACCTGATTTCATTTTTACCAACCAGCATCTTCAAAAGCCGTCGCTGCTCAGATGATTTACAGTGTAGTTTAACACTAACCATGATCTAGACAGAAAAGCAATCAAGCTCCTGCTAAGTTCTAACTATCTACAAATGTAGACTTGAAATGTTGGAAATTAAATGAACTTCACAGAGGCTCGGCCCATTTCTAGCATGAGCAAAGGCGGCTAGACTGAAACTGTGTAATCGGACTTTATTGCTGACACCACACTACAGGAACATTATGGACAGTGAAATGATTCACTGAGGCAGCCTAAGGGACGTTTAAAATAAAATGAAAGCTCAGTGATCACCATGACTGCTTAGAGTAATTTCATAAAAGATATACTAAATTTACCAAAGATATTTAATAATAAGACTTACAGAATTTCTGTTAGAACTGAGATCATCAGATATCTTAAAGGGATAGTTCACCCAAAAATGAAAATTCTGTCATTAATTACTCACCCTCGTGTCGTTTCAAATGCATAAGGCCTTTGTTCATCTTCGGAACACAAGTTAAGATATTTTTTATGAAATCCGAGAGCTTTTTGAACCTCCATACAGCAACGCAACTGACATGTTCAAGGCCCAGAAAGGACATCGTTAAAATAGTTCATGTGACATCAGTGGATCAACTGTAATAGCTATGAGAATACTTTTTGTGCACAAAGAAAAAAAAAACGACTTTATTGAACAATTTCTTCTCTTCTGTGTCAGTCTTTGCCTCGTGTTCAGGAGAATACCACAAAGCATGCGTGTGTTGCTGCTTATGCAGTGAGCCATTCTTTGCACACAAAAAGTAATCTCGTAGCTTCATAAAATTACAGTTGAACCACTGATGTCACATGGACTATTTTAATGATGTCCTTACAACCTTTCTGGGCCTTGGAAGGCGTCAGTTGCATTGCTGTCTATGCAGGGTCAGAAAGCGCTCACATTCATCACAAGTATCTTAATTTGTGTTCCAAAGAATTAAAGTTTTATGAGTTTAGAATGACATAAGGGTGAGTAATTAATGACACAATTTTCATTTTAGGGTGAACTATCCATTTTAAACGCTTTTACTGTTTAAAAAACAAACAAACAATGAAACAGACACAGGCAGGAAATCAATTAAGACTTTAATTACACTATTTTAAGTTTACTATATGACTTGTACATGGATAGTTGACAGAGTTTTAATAAAATTACTCAATAAATATATCAGATCAAATACTTAATATGTTTGTTTTTTGGTTGGTCAGGTGGCTTAGAAACAATAGTTATGATTTGTAGGGTTACATAAAATAACTCATTTGAGAACAAAGTCCAGCTGCAAAAAAATGCTGTGATTCACCAGCACCTGTCTGCATACTGAACTCAGGGCAATATATTTGATTATCAAACACATTGTCCTTTTTACACAAACACTTTTACATATAAGACTGGGACACAATGAAGAGTTCATGTTTCACTTTCTTTGGACATTTAAATGTGTTGTTTTCCTGTGCCCTTTCTTGGAAGCATATTACACTGAGTAATGTACTGCGTTGCCTAGAGAAATGCATAAAAGCAATGGCCAGTCAAAGGGTCAAATGTCTGTAAACAACAATGGTAGACGATGTTATATGGGTCCCATTAAGAAAATGTAAAGGGTAGCGGTTGAAAGAAGACTTCTTTAACTTTACACCGTGTTTTCTGGGAAGGCTGATCAATCAGCTCAAAAGCCTTTAGATTTTCTGGTTTAATTAGCTTAGGCTTTTTTTAAACACATTTTCTCCTAATGTCCCAACCTAATTTGTGGTTTCAATCACGCTGAAGGTGCATACTGGCCTCAGACCAGCATTATTTTGCACTATATTGTGCTTAAAGGTAGCATGAGTTGTTCTGCCCCAAAATCTTCAGATGATCTGTTGTTAGGCCAATGCTTTTAGGTGAACATCAGTCCCATGATGCACTAGTCCAGACAAAGCATAACATAACTCGATACTAAATGGAAAAATGCACACCAGTATAAACAGAACCAAGTGCATTTGAATGCTTTAGGCACCTCATTTATGGTGCATTGAAATTGTAGATACAGAACATGCTGGCAAGCGTGTATGCGCCAACACAAACACACACACGCAGATAAAGCAGCCAAGAGAAGCGTGCTCACACATACAGGGAGCGCATACACTTCCCTGCAAATACACACAGATTGTTTGAAGCTCCCGCTGCTCCACACACTTGCCACATGCCGACAGTTTGTCTGGCACTGAAGCAAGAGGCAAATCAATGGGGAAGCCCACTTTTTTTGTATAATATATTATTTTTTCACTTTTTAAGATTTTATAAATATACAAGTCATCGTGAAAGTGTGGCGTATATGCACATGCTCTTTGTGGATCTTTCTGTATGAGTTACCAAAGCATATCTCTTTTTTAATTTCCCTCTTCCTCTCGACATTGTGTGGAGTAGAGGTTAGCAGTCAACACCAGTCAGATCTGTTTGGTCACATCAGTTGACAGAGATGAATGGATGCAAAAACAGAGGAAAAGTGAAAGGATGAAGGGGTCTTCTCTCGAGGTTACACGATTTGAAAGGTGGTTCATTTCCAATCATGCATCCAATTAGCCATACGCACATACAGACACACACTACGCCCCCTTCCTCACCATTGCTCCACCATCAGGTCGAGGACTCTGTTGACGTTCAGGTCTGAGTCAAGGCCAAAATTGCTCTCTAGAAATGGGGCAGCGGGGGGCGTGAGAGGTTGCAGGCCAGAGGTCAAGGACTCCAGCCAATCAGCAGGGTCAAAAGCAGGAACCTCTGACCTTCTTTTCCTGGACAGTGAGCTGGAAGGTGGAGTGGTGCAGATGGGGGGAGGAGGAAGGGGAGCTGGGGTTGAACTGAGGTGTAGAGCGTTGTTAGGTGAAGGAGGAAGCTCTAAAAGAAGCGAAGAGCACAGTGGAGAGGACAGGAAGTTGTCGTCTTTTTGGCGCTTGGTGGACTGTGACTGGTCAGGCTGTGGGGCAGGAGAAGAGCCTGAAAGGACGGTAGTGGCTGACTGGATGTCTGTGATCAGTGAAGAGTTATCTGAAAAATAAAGACATGATTTTATGGTGAATTCACTGTGTTTGAAATGTTAATCGTATATAACTTATTTGCAAACTATGAGCAGCAGTAGTCTGGCCAACCTAAAATGTCATTTTTTGCCATTGGTAAGTTAATATATTTGCTTCTTCTGTCCTAAAAAGCTTCAGCCACCACTATTCAAATTTCACTCACCTGAACAACCAATAGTCTCGTCCAAAATGTCATCTATGGATTGACTAGGGTCCATCTTACATGGTGAAAGAAAAAATGGACAGGAAGTCGAACTCTCAGTGCTCGTTGTTGATGAACAGCAATCAATACATCAATAAATGCATAACATAGGTAATTGTCAGACAGCAGACACCACACAAACTCAAAAACACTCACCTGCACTCTTTGAATGGCCTCCTGTAGTTCCTCTTCCAAACTCCGGACAGTGGGTGATGCTTGTGCTGGACTAGCAGTGATTTGCATGGGCAAATCGAAGTCTTGACCAATCACATCACAAAGCTGGCAGCAGTTCACCTAATATTAGGGATAAATACAAAGAATTACTTTCTTGTATGATGTGAAATATATACAGTATATATATTTATAAGTTGTTGTATTGGCCCTGTTGAAAAAAATGGCATATGCTGGTTAAATAGGTTTTGAAGCATGGCTGCTGGTTTGAGCTGGTTTAAGCTGCTCCTTAGTTGGTCATGAGCTGGTTTAAACTGGTCCTGAGCTGATTATACAGTCCCATGGGCAAACATATCGGCACACTTGCAATTTTGTCAGAAAATGCAACCCTTCTCTCAGAAAATTGTTGCAATTGCAAATGTTTTGGTACTCATGTTATTTTTTAATTTTTATATATTTTTTTGCACTGGAACAACACAAAAAAACATAGAAGAAAAGTCAAATGTGACCCAATTCCACATAGAACCCAAAAAATGCACTGGACAAAATTATTGGCACCCTTAAATTAATTTAATTAAGGTAGCACCCCCTTTGGAAAAAAAATACTGAAATCAATTGCTTCCTGTAAGCATGAATGAGTTTCTTACACCTCTCTACTGGAATTTTGGACCACTCTTCTTTTGCAAACTGCTCCAGGTCATTCAGATTTGAAGGATGCCTTCTCCCAACTGCTGTTTTGAGATCTCTCCACAGGTGTTCTATGGGATTCAGATCTGGACTCATAGCTGGCCAATTCAGAACTCTCCAGCGCTTTGTTTGTAGCCATTTCTGATTGTTTTTTGAAGTGTGTTTTGAGTCATTGTCCTGCTGGAAGACCCATGACCTCTGGTGGAGACGCAGCTTTCTGACACTGGCCACTACGGTGCACCCCAAAATTATTTGGTAATCATCAGATTTCATGATACTGTTCACATAGTCAAGGCATCCAGTGCCAGAAGCAGCAAAGCAACCCCAACACATCTTTGAACCTCCACCATGTTTGACTGTAGAGACTGTGTTCTTTTCTTTCAAGGCCTCATTTCTTTTTCTGTAAAAAGTGCCATGATGTCCTTTACCAAAAAAATCTACTTTTGTCTCATCTGTCCACAGTACGTTCTCCCAGAAGGATTGTGGTTTCGTCACATAAATTTTGACAAACTCCAGTCTTGCTTTTTTATGCCTTTGTGTCAGCAGTGGTGCCCTCCTGGGTCTTTTACCATAGCGTCCCTTTTCATTCAGGCTACGGATAGTGCGAGCTGACACTGTTGTACCCTGTGTCTGCAGATCAGCTTGAATTTTTTGGAAGTTAATCTGGGTTCTTTATCCACCATTCGAAAAATCATTCGTTGTAATTTTTCATTACTTTTGCTCTTCCGTCCACGTCCAGGGAGGTTAGCTACAGTGCCATGGGCTGTAAACCTCTTGATGATATTGCGCACAGTGGACACAGAAACATTAAAATCTCTGGAGATGGACTTGTAGCCTTGAGATTGTCCATATTTTTCCACAATTTCTTCTCTCAAATCTACAGACAACTCTTTACACTTCTTTTTTTTTCCATGCTCAGTGTGACACACAACACAAAGGTTGAGTCAACTTTTCTCTACTTTAACTGGTTGCAAGTGTGATTACTATATTGCCCACACCTGTTACTTGCCACAGATGTGTCCAAATACAAATTACAGGAGCATCACATGCTTGAAAAGCAATTATTTCTCCATTTTGAAAGGGTGCCAATAATTTTGTCCAGTCCATTTTTGAGTTCAGTGTGAAATTTTATCAAGTTTGGCTTTTCTTCTCTGTTTTTTTGTGTCGTTGCAGTGCAAACAAAAACAATAAGCACATGAATACCAAAACATTTGGAATTGGAACAATTTTCTGAGAGAAATGTTGCATTTTCTGACAGAATTGCAAGGGTGTCGATATTTTTGGCCATGACTGTAAGCTGGTTATGAGCTGGTCCTATGCAGGAGCTAGTTGCTTAGGGCCAGCCTAGGACCAGCACATGACCAGCTTAAACCAGCTTATAACCAGCTCAGGACCAGCTGAAACCAGCTCATGACCAACTAAGTACCAGCTTAAACCAGCTCAAACCAGCTGCCATGCTTCAAAACATACCCAACCAGCATATGCTGTTTTTTTTTCAACAGGTTAATCTAATATCACCCGTAGTTTTTTTAACAATAAGATACCTTGATACAGCATGATGCAATTTAATAATGCAGTACTATGTCCCCACTCTGTCTTACTAAATACTCAAAGTACATACTTTTCCATCACCAGCGCAGTACGTAAAGAGCAGTTCCTGTCCACCTGTGTCTGGTTTCCCTCTGGTGCATCCTGTGTCCTGTTGCAGGAACGGATGAAGGGAACTTTCACACATCTGGAGAAAACAGAAGGAATTAAATAGTACGCTAAATGCTAAAAGTAATTGTACCTAAATATATCCACCACAAATAAAGAGAATAAAATGCCAATATTAGGAAATCTTACAAATTCCAAAAAATTCAACCTCTTAGTCAAGTATTCAAACACACCTGAGTGTCCTTTGCTCTTTCTTTTGGTCTGCTCCTCATCCTCTCTCTCATTTCCAGCTCCACACTAAGTTCATCTACTGCCTGGCCTGGCCTCCACGTAGTACCCGAGGGCATTGGAGGGGAGGATCTATGTAAGGTGGGGCTGGAGCCAGCAGAAGAAGGAGAATTGAGGTAACTATCACTACCTAGGCTTTGCTCTGCTAAATCCGAAGGGTTGCTGTACATTGGTGCAGGGTTGGCGGAGGTATCTAAGCTGGTAGGGATTCGGTTGAGGCTGGCAGGGTGGGAGGGCTCTAGCGTGGCCCCTAGCTGGCAAAGCGGAGCAGGTGTTAATGGGGGACGAGGCATCTGGAAAGGACGGAGTCTTTCTAATAGTGCAGGCTTAGTGCCAGAAACTGGGAGTCCACGTTTCCGCAACTGCTGCCGAAGAACTGACACCTGAGAAGGAGAAGAAATTAATTCAATATTCTGTACAAATCTTGTTCCAACAAATAGTTTATGAAAAACCAGATAATCTTAAGCAGGGGTGTCCAAACCTACTCCTGGAATGCCACTGTCCTGCAGAGTTAAGCTCCAACACTAATCATAATCAAACACACTTGAACTAGGTAATCAAGGTGTTCGGGATTACGGTTGTGTCTGAGAGCTGAAAAGTAAGCAGGCAGGAAGGCAAAAAGGCACATCTGAATATAATTTATTGTGACATTCTGTCTACTGCAATGCTTTCAGTTTTAGGAGGTATCTTCACATGCAAAAGCTACCTGCAAAGTCACTGCCTGATAGGGCAGCTAAGGCAACAAGGAAGTTGCCTAAGCTTTCGGATATAGCCTATTTAAAAATAACAGGAAGGTGTGTTGGAATTGAAGTCTGCAGGAAAGTAAACCTCCAATAGTAGAATTGGACACCCTTGATCTAGAGTGAGTCATCTTAATGAGATTCTTACCGTTAAGTCATCAAGGTTTAAGGGCAGTAACTCTGCCTGGTGGATGGGACTTGTATCAGGAGTAGAGGAGTTTGTTGATGGTGTTCCAGATTGAGGGGAACTTTGAGGCGTAGTTCCAGAATTCTTCAGATGGTTCTCACTGTTGTTTGGATGTATAATATGAGTATAAAATGTGTCTTTTGGGATAACACTATCTTTAAGTAGATTTTTACCATTTAGAACACAGAGGAGGATCTCTAAAGCCAGGTTTGCACTGTACGATTTTAGCTATGATTTTGCTGTCTGGGATAAATTTCATGATCGCAAAAGATTTATGATCATAATGTAAAACCATCAGTCTTTCATCACACAGGACTGGATTACACTACATAACTTTAGCCCTGACTTTTGCCCTGATTTGCAGTTGAGGTAAGTCTGTGCTAGTTGCCTCGCATTAGAGCCAGGAGATTTTGGGAGTTCAAGTGTTGGGAGTTAATTTCACATTATGTATGGTGGTTACAGACTCTAATCTTTTACCATCAGACTATGATGCCATCTAGTCTGGGGATATTAAACATGTTGGAGTGTTATTAAGAAAAGGCTCCTGAGAAAGACTTTTAATAGCACTGACCTCCAACTCCTTTTGCAGTCTATTGAGGCCATACTGACCACATCTCCCCACCCAAGACCACATCCTAATGAGCCTGGCTTGTATTTTTTTTAACACAGAGTACAGAGTTGCACCATCAACTATGGCAGGCAGCTTGTCTACATCCATGTTTGTTTACATATCATCTCTTATGCATCTACTAGCAATGGGAATGCATGTGTTTCAATGAGAGGTTGTTGTGGTTAGAACAACCCGTGTAATCTTTAGATTTTAGTGTGTGATGCCTAGATTTATTTTCTGTAGCCATTTACAAAGTTGGCAAGTGATATTTTAAAATCTGGTCTGATCATAAAAGTTGTGTAGTGCAGTGGTTCTCAATGACGTTCCTGGAGGCCCCCCAACACTGTATGCTTTCCATGTCACCTTAATCAAGCACACCTGATTCAGATCATCAGCTCATTGGTAGAGACTCCAAGACCTGAAATGGGTGTGTCAGACACCCATGTCTTGTGTGTCTTGGCTGCAATATTTATTGTACACAGTCCCATGTGCACCAACTATCAAGTGGGCACTGGGCACTCATCTGGGGGTACCAAGCGGGATCAACGGAAAAGGATACCCCTTCCTTCCCATCATACAATGTGACATAAAAGAAAGATGTTGCACAATGTGCCATAGCTTTTACTTAAGATGTCAATGTGATAATATCTGAAAACCTTAACAATTGTACACGTGAACCCAGACTTAGTTGTACAAATCATGGTTACTTCGTTAGTGCATTGTTTGAAGGTTTACCTGTTTGTCACAGGGAGCTGTTGTTGCTGGTTAAGAATTTGTAGTTGTAAGAACACCTGCTGTTGTTGCAAGAGATGGGAGTGAGAGGAATCAGTGGGCTGAGCCTGACCACTATTATTCTTTTGTGAAGCACTTCCGGCTCCACTTCCAGTCCCAGTCCTTTGATCTGGGGGAATGTACTGATGATATTTCAACTTCCTCATTTTAGGTTTTGAATCGCGAAGCTTTCGTGGCCGCGGAGGGCGGGATGAAGTTAAGGACCCACCCAGAATGGAATGAGAAGGTGGAGCTGAAGGCTGTGCTGTCTTGAGGCATACAAAAAGAGAATGTGAGCAGTATAGTTTGGAAAAATGACATGAGCAAGTGGATGAGAAAAATAATGAGGAACGAAATGGGGCGAGGAGTTAATCAAATCATTTATTTACATCTCTGTGTGAGTGCGTACCTTTGGCAGCAGTGGTGGTGTCTGGGAGGGAATGTACATCCCTTTGGGTCTCCCAGTTGTTGATATGGAGTTTGACCCCATTACTGTCATGGTCATTGGTTGGCTGATGCCCTCAGTTGCTGGGAGCAATGCCAAACTACACTGCTTTGAAAAGATGAGTTGATAGTGGTGAAAATTCGAAACAACCATTTTCCAGCTTTTTAACTCGAATGTAAAGGTGTAATGTGTAATTTCTGCACCACTAGAAGCACGAAACAGATGGTACTCAATCTCATATCATTGACTGACCCAGTGCTGCTATGTTTGGCTTGTAGCAATGCTTATGTTAAACAAAGAAATATTTTGATAGTACCACATTTTTACAAAATTACTGACTACTCTTTTAAACCGAAGAAAATGATACAAGGCAAAAAGTACATGGTCAACTGATTTAGTCTAATATTGTGTCGATGTTTTATGCCTATTATACCTGTGCACTGTTTGGGCTGATGGGCGTAGCAACAGATGACGCATCACTCAGCGATTGGTCACCTCCTTGCCCAGGTGATGATGATAAGCCAGGAGATTGGTGCATCCCGAGTTGCTCGGGAGATGCAGAGGAAGAAGAGGTGTTGTCATCTTCAAAGACATCTGATGGCAATGAAGCAGCTGAGGCAAAGGAATGTAGAATCGTGAGCTTTTCTGAACAGTTTTCTGTATAAGTTAAATGCTATATGTGGAAATGTGCAACTGTAATATAAGGTTTGTTTACACATCGATACCTTGTAAGAATTGTTAATTTATAAGTTCCTAAGCAAAGTGAGAGGAAGAGAGGAGACGGGATTGTAAATGTCCACAAGGCACGATTCGAACGTGGGCACCCAAAACACAACCACACTGCATGCCAGAACACTGCTGACAAGGCTATCAGCTCTAACGAATATTTACTGTTAAAGGGATAGTTCACCTAAAAAAATTTAATATACATATATTTGGAGTCTTCTGAGTTGACTGGTTCTGATCAAGGACAATATCATTAATAAAATGAAGAGTCTGCCCATTTAATCAAGCCTGCCTATAGGAATGAAAAAAACTTTTAATGGCTCTTTTATTTATTGCATGATTAGAAGTCCGTATAAAATCGCTTTATGATGTGTGCCACCTGAACTGTGTCATTATGACCATTGATGTCTTTTAAATTATGTTTCATATAACCCAAATCTATAAATTGTGAAATATTTATTTTATTTTAATTAGCTTATGTTTACAATCTAACCTAGCATACAAGCATAGCATATCGCTAACTAATTAACCTTCTATCTTAGCCTTTACTCTGAAGTATTCAACTTTTTGTTTTTGTATGTTTTATATACTGTGACTGTTTGTTACTGTTCATTTACCTCTGTCTGCTGTCTTTACTGCATATGCACATATTCACAATGTCACTGTCACATAAATTGCTGAACCCAATTACTGTGTAAATTCTACGAACATTTAGCTTTCTGTCTTTAAAAAGCAACTGTATTAACATATTCAACATGTTACAATTACAAGAATGTGTATAACCCTATATATAAATAAATAAAATAAAAAAATTGTATAACACTATAAGAGAGTGTTTGTCTGTGCATGTGTGTCTGTTCGTTTATGTATATTAAATATTTAGCTTGAGTTAATGCTGAGTTTGTGAGGTATCGTTTTCAGTTATTTTCAAGGACTCACTGTTCTCTAGAGGCAAAATATGCCTCTGCAAGAGTTCAGGTGGTCCAGGCTGACTCTGGATTTTCTCACTCCGATCCTCAGCCAGACGGGCCTTCTTTTGCCTGTGAGCTCCGCTATAACTCCTGTCTGTGAGCGAGAGACATACAGAAAGAGAAAGTGAGAACAAGAAATAAGAATCAGAGAGAGAACGAAATGAATTGTGAAAGATGGGGAATATGAATGGCAGATCAATTGCTCCCCTTTATAATAAGAGAAGACAGATATGAACGATTTTTCACAAAATAATTTGTTGTTGGGGTAATCCAATTCAGACATTCAGAAAGCTACTGATAATAGGTGCATAAGTGCTGAAGGACCTCCAGTTGAAAGAATTGCAAACACAAAGAGCTGTTTGATGAATGGGGACTGATGGATGTGTGAATGGCTAATGGACAAACCGCTCATTCCAGCTTTAAGGTTACAGCTCTGTTCAGTATTGGTATTGGGATATTCCTTTATGACTGAAGTTTAGGAGCTATCGGCAAACTCTCAATGGCCATGGATGATGCATCACCTGGTGCAGTTTGAGCAGTCAGACCACTAGGAGGCGACTTCTGAGTGGCACCATCTTCAGTCTGACGCTGCATTAAGAAACAGCCCAGTCAAATCAACATCAGCAAATATCAACAAATACAACAAACCTTTATTTCTCCAATAGTTACTGAAAGATAGCGCAAAGGTGAAGCTGCTAAAAAACAATTGGATGGTAATATTCTCCTCTAAGACTACTTTTTTTCCCTCCTGACAGTAATTATATTGAACCAGCTGCTGTTTACTGTCTTACTAAACATAATCAACTCTGCTAACAGTTTTTCAGGCTAATACTAATAGTTCGCGACAGTAACTAGACATGTAATTACAAACATTAAATTCTGCTAAAGAGGTTGAAGACCAACTCATGTCAGTTATCAGACTGTTTTGGCATCAGTGAGTACTTTGCTTATCTACACTGGCACCCTGTTTCACGTCAGTCTGTTTTCATATAAACCAAAGGCACACACATACTGTTACTGGAGTGTGTCAAGCGAGGAAGCTATTAGATCCAACCGTAGTACGTTTTAGTTAGGAACTTCTCCCTCAAATTAATTAACTGTTTCAAGGAGACGTTTATTTAGTTTTGGTTGCTGCTAGCTCTGTATTTGACTATTTCTCCACACAGATAAATAATGGCTCACCAAACCACTGCTGGCTTCTTTCTCCTCAACTTTATCAGGGACGGATGCCTTTGTACCTATAAGGAATCCAGAGAACGGGAGAATAAACAAAAAGGAGGAGACAGGCTGTTATAAAGGTAATATGTAGTGTTGAAATGCATAAAGAGAGCAATCCAGCTGGTTTGAAAAGTGTGAATCAAATATAATATGATTTTCCTGCCCCATAAAGGGAAATTTCATCGACTTCCTGTGGTTAAACACAGTCAAAATAAACACACACACAGACTCACCAGACTCTGCAATCAGTTCATTCTGCTGTCTGCGGTTCTGTATTCTCAACTGCAGAACTGAAAAAATTGTATATGTATTATTATGCAACGAAAACAATATGTTCAATACTTTATTAAAAATACACGGTCTTTGTATTGCAGAAAACTCTCATGTCTGAGTTTCCCACCTTAAGGAAAGTGCAGGTTTTCTCTGTGAATCATATAGCTTAATTTATGACTGTAAGCCCAGTATATTACAAGGAAATGCACCCCTCGGATGATCATAAATGAGTTAGATATGAATAAGGCACTGCAAACTTACACTGTTCACCAACACTGTTTGTGGCACTTAGAAAAGAAGTTCTACTCTTCTTCACAAACAAACACATGCTTGAACCAGCAGGTGAATTACAGCTACGTCAGAGGTGGGAAGATTCATGAGGTATGGTGACTTGTCCCATGATGCACCTCTGTGCTGAGTTTTGAGATCTGAGAGTGGACGTGAGAGGAAGGAGGGTAACTATTTATCCCTCTGAATGTCTATTTCTGTCACCTTCCCATCCCCCATCCAGCTGTCCTGCTCTCTTGCTCGCGCTCGCTCTCTTTCTCTGTCTTTCATTCCCTGTCTCGCTGTCAGTCATGCTAAGTAAATTCTTCCTGATTTGACTTTACTCTGGAAGAGAATGACATGCTGAGTGGCATCAAGCCAAATCAGGTTAGAATACTGGGATTCAAAATTCACTGAGTGTCAAGGCAACTTATAGTAAGGACAATGACTGGTGTGCTCTGATAACATAATGGCATAGATTCATAATGATAGTTTTATGATATTCTACTTAATGTACCACCTGTTATATCACTATTAAAAATGGCTAAAAATCTTTCATGTATATTTAAACCTTTCAATTAAATTAGTTTTTTTATTTCTTATATCCCTTGCTGTTGTGTACTATTCTGGACAACGTTTGAAACTTTTTATTGCTACCACGTCTCATGTTACTTCCCTCATGATGAATCATGCATATTCCCAGAAATATCCTAATATTTTAATGTTTTCTAAATTCACTGTATGATCTGGAAAAATGTCCAACATATGCAACATATAACCCAAACATGAAAAGTACAAACATACAACTATGAAAAGTTATTGTGTCAAATTACTAAGAAATATTGTTCATATATGACGCTGATTATGTGAACTGCTTTGCGCACACTGTGCAGATGGTCAGATGTTCTTCCGAAGCTCATGCTCTTGGATCAATCTCAAATTATGCTGTAGTTCATTTTAGAGTTGCTTTCTAAAAGCAAGAAGAACAAACCAAATACTAAAACATTCTGAAGTTCAACTTTTCACTCAAAACATTAACTGCATATTTGATCCCAGCATTTTGATATTGAGTAAAGCTATTGTGGGCAAAAACTGAGAGCATTAATATGTAATTTGGGGTAAGTATGTACTACCCTAGCATCCTATTTTAAGTCCTGGCATCTTTCAGCAGTTCAGTTTGCAGTATTTCTCTGCATTAAGCAGCCCCCCTGTTGAGGTTGGCTGGTGCAATTTTACGCCGTTCTCAGCTACTGAACTCTTTCAAAGCGATTGTTGGCTTCTCTAAGTATCCTTCTTGTTTGTGCAGTGGGTTTAAAGGTTGACCTTTTCTAGACAGAGTCTGGGTGGTGTGTTGAAGCCGCCACTTCCTGATAATTGAGCCAAAAGAGTCCCCTGAGACATCCAGACACTTGGATATGGTTGTGTACCCTTTTTCTAATTTATGCATTTGTTTTACATTATCACTGACGTCTTTGAAATGTTATTGACTATTCATTTTTACAGCTTGCCTTTTGGATTCACAACCTGAATAATATCTGCTGGGTTTTTAAAAAGGTAGTTATTTTATTGTGCTACAATTAGATTTTTCATTTAATCCTGAAAGATCGAAAAAACTAAAATCTGCAATAAGGCTGGCACAGAGACCAGGGCTATTTCTCAGGACAGCTATTTCACTGATATCTTTCAGATTTGAGGAACATTTTAAGTGTGATATTAAAAAATGAACAAACAATATCAAATCAACAGAGGGTAAGATTTCGGTATATATCTTTTTGTATATTGTCTATTGATTTTCAAAAAATTCTGTATTCTTGTAAAATGCTGGTCATTATAACATAGTACATGTTAATCTCTTCAGAATAATACAAGACCCCTCCACAGCCGATACATTATATCTTGCAAAAAATTCAACACACGATGAAAAACTACAATCAATCGCCTGGATAGACAGTAAAGAAATAATGAAAAAAAGCATTGTTCTTAGATATGTAATAATTTACAGATGTCATTTTCATAAACATAGATTTATAAATATAAATGTTGGCAAATGACCCTATGTTCATCCTCACACTATACATAAAACATTTCAGATTACTTCAGTTTTGTTTATGCTCATGAATTGTTAAGGCATAGAGACTAATTTAATGCCCAATTGAAATAAATGACCTTTAAATTTAGTTTGAAATCTTGAAAGTTACATTGTTTTCCAAATTCTGTTTTATTCATTTACTCTTTATTAACACCATGGATTTGTCAGACAGGCAGCCATCTCTCTCACAACACAACCTATCCAAGGTCACAGCTGATTTAAGGGTCAGTAGCAGAGCAGAACCAGGTTTTGATTGCATTACAATTTCCTTGCTGTCCATGGATGTGATCTTCCTTTTAAAAATGACAGTCCCTTTTTTTAAAACTAGCTAAACTGTTTAAAAAGTGTCAATTCAATGCATTTTTGACGGCAGAGTCTTGTTATTACCAAAGAGTGTTGCTGGACATTTGTCTGAGAATCTTGCCAGCAGGATGTTTATAGGGAACCCAAGAAGAGAGGGCAGCGCTTTTGAAGGGGTTCCAACCACAGATGGGAACCAACAAAGACAATCTGTCCACTGTCCACATGTCCTTCATGGAGGACCGTACTGCTGGCCACATTTGTACAATATGGGGAAGTACGAGAGATCGTGGAACCTCATGAAGATGGGTTAGTTGGTCAAATTTGGAGGTCCATATCAGCCATTCAGAATTCATGTGAGAATACTTTAAAATTCCAATGATAATTAACTGAAATTCATATAACTGCAGTGAGTATATTGTTATACAGAATATGAAGGTTTGTCAAGATAAACTGAATGAGTGCTTGAAAGTTCAAAGTCTTTGAAGGTGTGTTGGGTAAAGTTACTTTTAAAATAATGCATTACAATATTGCGGTACTCCATAAAAAGTAACTAACTGCATTACTTAATAACTTTTATGGAGAGTAATGCATTCAAGTTACTTTTTCTCACCTGAGCAGGGCTTGCTTATTTTTGAACAACAACAAACTAAAAGTTATATTTTTGCCAACTGTACAGGCCCTTTCACACCAAAAGTGAAATTAATAAGCCTGTACCTGTATCTGTACCTCTCAAATTCTCTCAACACAGGGACAGGAGAGGTGTCAGTGACTAATTGGGAATATAAAAGCAATTTGCATTACCAGCCCGATCTCACGGCAATTCGTACATATTTTACATGGCGGCAAATTCGTATAAATTCGTACGACCTCACTCGTACAAATTCATACGATTTTTGCCAAATCGTACGTATTTTACAAGTTGACAATTCGTATGAATTTGTCCGCCCTAAACCTACCCGTCACTGGGGTTTAGACAAATCATACAAAATCGTATGAGTGAGGTTGTACGAATTCGGATGAATTAGCCACCTCATAAAATACGTACAAATTGGTCGTGAGATAGCATTGGCATTACTAATTGAAAAAGTAACTCTTTTCTTGTAAATTTAAAAGTAATGCGTTACTTTACTGGTTACATTAAAAAAGTAATCTGATTATGTAAGTCACCTTACTTGTAATGCATTACACACAACACTGGTTGTGACCGTTTATAGTTACATAAAACTGCACTTCATCTATAGATCAGTTTTATTCTTAATAATCAAACAAGCCTACACTCATCTTATGCCAGTAAGACCAGCTACATTCACCTAGGTTTCCAGCGCTGCAAAGATTTTCAGACTCCATCATCAAAACAGCCACTAGGAGCATCATCAGAACTCACATCACCAACCAGAGCGGACAGACAGCTACACACGTGGGCTTTCAAAACCAGCTTGAATACAGCCTTGTGATCCTTCCTTTGTTCTTACCTGAGCGAAACTTATTGCGGATGAGCAGTGACCTCTCAGACGCCAGCAAGGTCATAATGGAGAGACAGCAGGGGAAGAAGGGGTGGGGGCTTTAACGATACGTCTTCCTCCTGCAGGGCAGATATCCTCTCCCTGAAGAGAAAGAAAGCAAAGGGGAGTCACAGCAGGCCTGAATGTATCCTAGCTGCCATCAAGACAGCGAGGGAAAAACACAGGAACACAAGAAACTGGTGTAGTCTGTGTATAACTGACAGAAACAGGAGGAATCAGAAGCTAACACTATTCTGCTATTCTAAGAGGCAGTAAACAGCATCGCTTAATAAAACACAACAGATTTCCTTCTTCCTATATGCAATGAATAGTGACTAGAGCTTTCAAGCTTCAAACAGGAAGCAGAAGCACCGTTCAAGTGGCGCTTGCACACTGTATTCCAAGCCTTCTGAAGCCATATGATTTTTAAGGTTTGTGTAAGAAAAATAAACATTTTTGAAGTCGTAAATCAAGAAAATAATGTCCACCCTAGTAGTCCGTGGCACGTTTATGAGAGAAGTACAGATTTGTAAACAAAGCATTCTTTTGACCCAGATTGATTCACAATGAGTTGTCCATGAATCAAAGTTCAACATCTCAATGGATTGAATAATGGTCCATTTTGGTCTGTTCAACAAACAAAGCTTTCACACGGCTTTAGAAGACACATGCAACACTTCTATCGTGCTTTCAAACCCTTTTTTAAGCTTTAAAGGGTTAGTTCACACAAAAATGAAAATTCTCCCTCATGTCATCCCATATGCTCACAATTTTGGTTAATCTGATTCATAAGGATTACTTTGACAGTGTCTTTATGAGCTTCTTGAAGTGGAATGGACTTGAAAAATCGACAATAGAGGGACATAAATCCCTCAGGTTTCATTAGAAATATTTATTCGCATTGCAAACATCAACAAAAGAATGACATGATGGTGAGTAAATGATGACTATTTTAATTTGGGGGTTTACTTTCCCTTTAAATCTTGAAACACCATTTAATAAAATAAATAGTGACTAGTACATAAAAAAAATATGTTTGTGTTCCACAGAAGAAAGTATGTCATACAGGTTTGAAACAACAATAGGGTGAGTAAATAATGATAAAGTTTTCATTTTTGAATAAACTATCTTTTTAAGCTATTCCAGTGGGAGGGATTTTTCTCAACTAGCCAAGGATAAAGTGGCCTGTTGGAGCAAATGAGAGTGGGTGCATGTACAGAGGCTTGAGTTACAGAAATAATTGGTTTTAGTTATGTGCCCTAGAGCTGGATTTTAAGTACTTCAAAAAAATGTCACTGTACATCTCTCTTCAGTGATAATCAGAACTGCACTCACTGACTACAAGTATAAGCAACAAATTGGCCTTAGATGAAGATCACAAAAACTTCTAGTGTCAGAGTCTTTACAGACATAAGCACCCAGATGCCTTCACAAAAGAACATATATATTCGCAGATAAATGTATAAACACAATAGGATGAATGGAAGTTAATACTCACAGTCAGACTGAACTCGCCTGAGTTTTGTCAGAGTGGCGGTGAACAGAGATTAAAGTGGAGAGAGAGATTCTTGTGATTGAGGTGGAGAACGAGGGCAGAACTTGATGCACGTTAAACCGAAGCAATGACAGGGTTGTTCCTTATCTTCTTTTTCGCCTGTTAGTTCATTCCCTTCCACATGTGAATCTAGGGAGAAAAGGGCCCTCTGTTTCTTCCTCTTTTCTTCCACGCAGGATTCACACTGTACACCTCGTCTCTCTCTCTCTCTCTCTCTCTCTCTACATCCACACCGAAGAGTTGAGCCAACTGTGTTGGGCTATCAAAAGAGCACCCTGCCCCCACACACACACACACACACACACACACACACACACACACACACACACATTTACTGATAGATTCATTAGGGGGTGACACTACTGGGTGGGTAACTTGCGGTGTCCCCTATCTCTTCCTTCTCTCTCAGGGGTGACAAGGCCAGATCTTCCCCCACAGGTACCTGAAGAAGATTGTAAAAGCTGGTGACCTTCAACGGCACATTATAAACTGTATAAAAGCTACAAAAATGCTGCTGGATCAGAAATGAATGGGCAGAAAGTAACTGTATTTCACTGCCTTCAATTTTAAAATTGTACTTTATTTTTTATGTTTTTTTTTTTGCGAAGTTGTTTTGAATTATGGTTGAGATGCATGTATTTTATTAAGGTGAGGAATGCATTAGCATTGAAAAAAACATATCCTATGTGTTCATGAGAAAATAAATATATATTGTTGGCAGGGATGCAGACATGAGTTCATAAAGAGACCGTTAACCCAGCATTAAAATTACATAATTTACTGACTCTCGTGTCATTCCAAACTTTTATGATTTTCTGCATATTTTATAAAAATGTGCTTTTTGTTCATATAATAAAAATCAATGGGATCCAGTGTTGTTTGGACCCCAGTCGAAATATGTTCCACCAACAGGGTTGGAACAACATGACGATGAGTAAGGGGGAGAGGAGGGGGTTGGGAAAGGGAGATCAGTACTGCACCACCTGTTTGGTGGCTTTGACAGACAGGTTGGTGTGCGCTGCTGTATCAGCAGGTCAGAGAGAGAGAGAGAGAGAGAGAGAGAGAGAGAGAGAGAGAGAGAGAGAGAGAGAGAGAGAGAGAGAGAGAGAGAGAGAGAGAGAGAGAGAGAGAGAGAGAGAGAGAGAGATACAAGAGAGAGGGGAAAAGGCGAAACAATCCAGAACAAAAGATACAAGTTGAGTGCACAACAACATGGCTGAGACACACAGGAAGAAGTTAGAGAGACATAGGAAGTTGAATTCTGATCATGGCAGCACTGAGCAGCTCGTAAAGCCAGTATTAGCCATTTTAATTGTCTCAACCTTGCAACTGAACATAACTATAGGAACCATTATGAGCATGAAGGTTGTGAATGACAGCATTGAAAAAATGTATCCCCTTATCGTGTGTGACGCACATGCAATTTATGCCATGAGGTACTATTGGGGGAAAAGTGATGTAATCACCCTTGCTTCTATTGAGCCCCCCTTTCGGGAATCCCTCTGTGATTAGCACCTGTTACTGTCCATCTTTGTCTCTCTCTCGTCATCCCTTCCAACTCACCTCAATTAACTTGTGTCATTTTGTGTCACAGCTTGAGAAGCTCAACTGAAACAACACATTCGATACATTCTAATGATGCCATGTGTGTCATTGGCTTTGATAGATGCTAGAAAGAATGTCAAAATGACTAATATCTGTGCACACAAGGTGGGAACCTCTATTTCACCTCATGCCATTCTTCAGGCAATATACATTCATGTGCAGAAAATAGGTTAAAATGGCTAATCTTGTCAAAATCATAATCACAAAATGATTCCATTAATCTACATTGAATGAATATTAAACTTTACAAAAGCAGTGCAGTCGGTGCCAATAGTCACGTGAGCAGTGCACAGACATATAGCGCAATCCCGAGTTCGAGGTCCGGCTCGCAGACCTTTCTGGATTCATTTTACTTCTGGTCTATATTACTGTGCTGTCCTAATAAAGGCAATAAACGCCTCAGTTTAGTGAAACCAGTTCTCAGCTGGTTTCACCTCAGGACTCTTTTTTAAACAATGGATAACAAATACTGCTTAAAAATCAAACATTAACATGTATTAACAATCTGCAATACTATTTACATGATTTAGGCTGAATTGGATTTTAGAAAATGGGTCAAATATTGTATTAGCATTAGCAATGTCACCGAGCTAACTGTATACCTTATCATATAGTTGTATTTTATAAATTGCATTCATCAGGCCAACCTATTGTGTGATCCATTTATGAGCTGTGGCCCATCAGTTGAGGACCACTGCACTGAAAATGGACAACTCTAAATGTTGGAAGGCTATTACTGTAAACGTTTCAATTTATTGACTTGATGAGACCATGCGTAGCTTGGAGTGAGTGTTCCCTCTGGTGGCATAAATTAGTAACAACATCCTATGCTAGGTTCTGTCCTACATTGTGCTATCATTCATGTAAAAATGCTCACATTCCTAGGGATGTGCCGAACGAGAACGAAGCTTCTGAAGCAGCGAGGCTTTTACAACAAACTGCGTTGATGCTTCGAAGCTTTTGACACAGGGTTTTACTGCGCAATCTGATGATCAATACAAAGTCCTACACAAACTGTTATTCCAATGATTTGTTCGTTGGTTGGGATGGCATTGTAAGGTTTATTTGTATATTTATAAACATATATGTCATTAGAAAGATGGTGGCGTGCCTGTGTGCAGTGATAGAGTTTCCTAATATCATTATTTTTTGCACTATACAATGACAATAAAGACTTTCTGTTCTTTATATGAACTCACATCAAACTTGTGAATTTTTATTAACTTTTATTAACAATAATACACCTTGTAAAAATGAAATTAAAAAAAAACTACATATATATAGAAATGACATGATTGATATAATTATTATATTGATATAAATGGATAGCCGGTACAGGAGCCCGGCGTTAGCGTGTCAGTGAGGTAAAAAAAACTTAATTTCCTCAGGTCACGTGACAGCCTCAGTCAAAGCCTGAAAGGAGCTGCGCTTTACGCTTTCAGTTAAAAGTTATAGTCGCTTCTCTAATTTTACATGCAAGTATAGCCGAAATCACAGCTCAGCTATTGTCTTTATCTTATGTGTAGCCTATTTGATTTTATCAGACGACGGCTCGATTATCAGGATTTTTGTGCAGATTAACATCTTGGAAGTGAGAGCTGGTTATGTCTTAATGGGTCGCGTTTCAGTCACTTTTTCATATTCATTCCATTGTCTGACAATAGAAACAGAAAAATATACCAATGAAAACAGTTTTATTGAGAATTTAGCCGCATCAAAATACAGTATGTGGCACAGAGAGGCAAACAAATGTAATAATAAATAATAACTATACATTTTTCCTGTTCAGAAGAAGAGCTGCCCTGTCCTGCGAAAATGTAAACAGGTTTGTGTCAGTAAATTGCTCAGTGCAGAGAAAGAGAAGTGATGGGAACCGGGTGTTTCTTGTTTCATTTCTACTAGACATGAACAAGTTCTTTGAAAAACATCTATGATCTTTGAAACATGTCTAGTCTTCATGCTCTATGTTGAGTATGGTTTCACTAATAAAAAACATATATTGCATAAAGTATCCATATTTGTCCATGCCCATGTTGATTAGAGTATTAAAACTTGAAAAAATATGAATTTAAAGTACATTTCGAACAGATAAAAATGTGTGATTAAATTGTGATTATTCACGAGTTAACTCATGACAATCATGCGATTTAATCACGATTAAATATTTTAATCAATTGACAGCCCTAAGTTAAAATGACTAGTAGAAAATTAAATGTAGGCTTACGCTGGTAACTCATCAGTGAACTTTCCTCGTCAATATAGGTTATATTTTTCACACTTTTCTCGTTCTCAATACAATTAACCACTGAAGGGAACCGCTTGTCTTCAGAAAGGTTTCGATGGCATTTTCATTTTACCTGATAAACTATAATTTATGAGCTGAGCACTGCTTTGTTTACAGCCGTTACCGGGGAACCGCTATATTTCTGACGTTCCAAAAGCACCTCCTACTGGCAGAGAATGAATGTGCATTTTCAATAATCCAGTCTGTAGTTTTTGTTCAGACCAATGCGAAAATCCACCCACATAAACCCGTTTTAAATAATATCATAATTTATACTTCTGACTCATCCCTTTTTTTTCTAAATGGTTCGATTGTGAGGTTTATCATTTTATAATTTATTTTGTTTTTTGTTAAAACTTGTATCTCAACGGTAAATTAATTGCTATTTCGTGGTCTACAACATGAAATAATAAAAGTGTCTTCTAAATGAATAAATGTAAATGTAAATAAAAGAATCCCATTATAATATGTACATGAAAAATTTAGAAACATTGGACACAACTATGGGGCACCATTGTGCAGCAGCAAGCATCACGACAAAAAGGAACCTCAAGATTGATCTCGGTAAATGTGTGCAAAATGTATAGGGCCCCATTCCTATATTTGCCTGGGGCCCCCAATTCACTAAATCCGCCCCTGCACTCAACTGCCATACACTATATATATTAGTGAATGAGTGAACGAGAGAGTAGTTTTGGACACAGCTCTAGTGTCGATCTACCCATCCCTAGTTCCCACATCACTTCAGTTCCAGAAGTCATCTCCATCTACGGCAGGTCATTCAGGCCGCTCATCCAATCACGCAGCTTCTCTTGCCACTGCTATGCTACAACACTCAACTGCAGCAGAACTCATTATGCCTCAGAAACCCATCTACATCTCAGAATACATCCATAAAACGCCCTTTCCCGACCATTTGATAGACACACTAAAGCAAGCCTCTCCTTGCCAACAAACCATCTGCCTTATGTCCAAAATGTTATTATCTGGAAATTCTTTCACATTATACTGGCTGAGAATTCATTTCAAGAGACTGTTGCAGGTTTACACTGAGACTGATTATTTTGCACGTAATGGCAAGAACCAACCATAAATGTGACAAGCAAATAGTCTCACAGAAAATACCAAGTCTCCTACATTTCTTACTGCTTTTCTTTCTCGCTCACACACACACACACACACACACACACACACACACACACACACACACACACACACACACACACACACACACACACACACACACACAACACACACACACACACACACTCACACACAACACACACACACACACACACACACACACACACACACACACACACACACACACATTCGCACTCAACACTTATAAACACCTGCTGTCAGCTTGATTGTGGGAGCCACTCTCCTTGATGCTGCCAAATGGAACAGCGACCCTCTGAGCACATCTAAGCTGTCACTCAGACGTACACAGACACCCACGTCTAGCACAGCTTGTACGGTTAAAGCAGGCAAAGCTTTACAACACTTTAAAGCTGTATTCACATTAATATATGAACCTATACAAGTAATATTGAGCATTTCATTCATTGTAAAACAGCATAATATTGAATGAATGTATGACTTACGCACTTACACTTCCATACATATATTTTAGAACTATATGTGACCCTGGACCACAAAACCAGTCATAAGGGTCAATTGAGATTTATACTTCGTCTGAGAACTGAATAAATAAGCTTTCTATTGATGTATGGTTTGTTAGGATAGGACGATATTTGGCCGAGATACAGCTATTGGAATATCCGAGGGTGCAAAAAATCTAAATACTGAGAAAATCGCCTTTAAAGTTGTCCAAATGAAGTTCTTCACAATGGATATTACTAATCAAAAATTAAGTTTTGATATATTTACGGCATGGAAATTTCAAAATATCTTCATGGAACATGATCTTACTTTATGTCCTAATGATTTTTGGCATAAAATAATTTTGACCCATACAATGTATTTTTGGCTATTGCTACAAATATACCCGAGCGACTTAAGACTGGTTTTGTGCTCCAGGGTCACATATATATATATATATAATGAAATTCATTCATTCACACACTTTTCCTAATAGTTTTAACATAAAGAAAATAAAGAAAAATGAAAAAGATGGCTTGGAAGCATTTGATTTTTAATTCACTTTATTCAAAATCCTGTGACACAGGTTACATGAATTCGGCTGTTTAAATATCTTGTTTTTAAATTGTGTATTAAATATATAAGTGTTCTGTGACAGAGCGCCATTTCAAATATATACATTTCCGCCATAAATAAATAATTATCATTGGTGCAAGATTATTCTTAATAGCTAAAACACACTCTGAGCATTCACCATTAATATGTGAAGGAACTGAACATTTTTAAATGTGTTTTAAATCTGCTGTGAAATGAGCTTAATAAAACCACAAAATCAATCTGTATATGAATGAAGTAATATGTAAACAAGTGTGCAAACCGAATTTAGTGATCGTTCAGCAGCTGGACACACTTCCACTGCATGCAGAATATGAGCTGCAGTGAGCCTAAAGCAAAGTTATTTAAGCATGAGAACTACTGAGCAGGCTTGACAAGCTTTAATCAGTGTGTGCAAATATTCAGATTCTTAATCAAATCTGAAATTTAACCAACAGAACTTTAGATTAGCCCAAGGTGTCCAGTCCATGTATGATGTTTGGTTATTTACATAGCAAATTACATAAACAGAATTAACCAGCAGTGTCTAAACCTTTTTTCAAGCAAGTTTTTTTTTCAAGCTGCATAACTTAAGGAGAACTGCATTTTAAGAAACTAATAAATTAAACATTCACACCTTGAAATGTTAGATCATCAAGATTAATTTGAATTGTGCAAGAGCACCAGAATTTGTATCACCGTACCCAAGACAGTGAAAACTTATTTTAAATAATTTATTTAACAAAGTACATACAGTATGTGCAAATTTACTTCAAATTCTAATTCAAACGTTCTGCAATGATTTGTAACAGCTGTCTGATAAGCGAACAAGAGAAGTAAACCCTTCTTTGTCCAGATAAAAGCATATTTTCAAGCTAGTAATTGAAGTAGGCCCTTGAAGAAGGCAAAGGGTTTATAATAAACCAAATAGTTCAAGTTCAATATTAAAGAACAAAGCAGAGCATGTTAAAAGAAAAATATGAAGGTGACTATACTACTCCCTTTTGTATATATAGCCATGACGGAGAAACCGAAATGAACACAGAGCAAGATGTTTTACGATGCATAATATCTGAATATGTTCTGAAATAAAAAAGCTGAGTCATGAATAAAACAGATGCAATCTACAGTTTTTTTCTTCTGCATTTTGGAGGGAATCTGGAGAATTCTACAGAACAGATGCAAACAAGACAATGTGTCAACCTGTAAACTCTACAACCAGATGATGAAGAATGCCAATAAAAACAACAGAAAACAAAGGTGTAAATGTAACATTGGATATGCCAGGTCAGAAGATCTGTACAATGCACGCTTGAAAGTTTAAAAAGGACACAACTCCATACTGTCCTCTGCAGGTCAGGTGGAGTATCATAATGAAAGGAGTGGAAGATGTGTAGAAGAACTTTGAGAATGATGTTTGTTCCAATTCTATGGAGATTTGTGGCTGCAAAAGTTGTGTGGGCCTAGTCATTAATGGGCCTAGAAATACTGATGCACTAATATAGGCAATTCCTTGACTTCAAGAGATCATAATACAAAATTATAAATAACAACAATGAGCCTCTTAGTCTTTAACAGTCACTACATCACACACTCCAAGAAAGAGGGTGCATATGCGAAAAATTGAAATGAGAACAATAAATAAGAAGCATATAAGGGTATTTCAAAGTTATTCAAGGTAAAGAATCAAAACAAATGTATTTCATCAAGCGGTTTAAACTCAATAACTGAAGCTTATTAGAATAAATCCGAAGTTGAATATTGCCAAGTTCAGTCATCACCAGTGAAGGTCTCGAGAGTTAATGGAATGAAATATAGACAATAATATGGAACTAGTGAGAAGAAAGGAATTATTATGTCTATACAAAATAAATTAAATGTATTTACAACCTTGCTTATTTTTTTTAAACTTAAAAAAGAAAGAAAATCTATTTGTTCATGCCCTCCGTGTAGTTCTCATTCCCCCCCTGTGTCACTGTCAGACTCCATTTCAGGAACTGTTGAACTGTACCACTCTGCATTCTCTTCTGGCTCTCCTTGTATACCAGCAAGGGAAATCCCTCCACTTTCTGGCTTTGCCTTCATGTCCATCGCCTCCAGCTGCTGGCCTTGGTGCTTGCGCTTCGTGTGACGTCGCAGCGTGTTGCGCTCTGCAAAACGCATGTGGCATATTAAGCACTGAAAGGGTTTCTCACCGGTGTGTACTCTCTGGTGCCTCATTAGTTCCCCTGATTCACGAAAACGCCTTGGACAAAGCTGGCATACAAAGTTTCTCTGACCTGTATGAATGTGTTTGTGTCGCTCAAGATGGCTTGATCTTTTGAACGCTTTGCCACAAAGGTGACATTCATGGGGTTTGCTTTGGGAGTGTGTGATGGAATGGCGCTCAAGGTCCGAAAGATAGTAGAAGACCCGTGGACAGTACTGACAGTAAAGAATGCGATGAGGGCCTAATGCTTGGTTCTTTGGGTCATTGATTGGAATTCCGGGTGATACAGGACGAATGGGTGACATAGAAGAGGTGGTATCTAATGAGTCTGTTTGGTCTACCGAGGTAGACTCAGTCTCACTTTCACAGTTTACCTCTGTCTCATTATTTTTACTTTCATGGACTGTGGCAGAGGAATCCGGCTTGGTGGCTTCAGAACATGAAGGAGTAGTGACCGAATGCGTCTCAGGCTGGTTTTCTTGTTTCTTCTCCACAGACACAGCCAATCTGAGAAGGGCTTCCCGAAAGGAGGTGGGCACTGGTGTGTCAGAGTAGGCATCAGTGCTCAATTGCTTGGTTGGACTTGTAGAGGTCACTGTGGAAGTGCTAGAGGAAGCAGTTGATGAGGTAGGGCTAGCAGGAAGATTAGAAGGGTTATTCGGTCCCGAGATGTCTGTAGCTGTGGCAGAGGAAACCGTGCTGAGGCTGAGAAGTGACGGGCGTGAACTTAATGTAGATCCCAAATCAAGTGGACAAGTTGCTAAGGTAAGTGCAACAGTGGAAGAAGAGGACATTTTAGATAACTGCCCAGGCGAGGACAAACTCTGAGTTGAGGACACCTGAGGAGATGACAAAACTAGGAACATGGGGGAGGACTGAGTGTTCTGACTAAGAGGAACCGCTAAGGAAAGGGTAATCAGCCCGGGGTTCGCTTTAGAGGCCGGTGTGGAAAGAGACTGAAGCTGAGATGGAGGAAGAAGAAGAATGGGAGTGTTTGACCCTGTAGTATTAGCCACAATCTGAATGGGAACTGATGCCAAGTCAGACATGGCAGGTATGATGGAGGGGTTATCAAGAGCTACAGAACTGTAAGAAGATGCTGGCTCCTGGTTTGGGGCAACTTGTGAGGTTTCCACTGAGACATGACCTATAGACATATTTGGACACAGTGATTTGGGTAGTGTCTGTTGTCTGGAGCCTGCAATATCCTGTACATCAGCAATGAATGAGAGCTTATCTTCAGCTTGTCCTGGGCTTAGATCTGTTCGTTCAGAAAGCCCCTCAGCGGGTTGTATATTATCAATTTGTGGAACTTTCTGTCCATCTGCGGTAAGTGTGTAAGGAATACCCTGGTCATCTATAAGTAGTGTATCTATCGGATCTGGGGTTATGATGTTGGGATACGATGTAGTTGGCATGGCTTCAAGCGAAGAGGAGGACAGATGTCCATCCCAATGCTGAGGTAGATATGTATGAGCATCACTTACTGATGGAATCCAGCCAATTTCATTGTCATCGTCCTCCTGCTCCACTTCTACATGTTGAGGCTCTTCCTCAATTTCATCAACTTCCATATGAAGTGAACCTTCATATTCAGGGTCTACAACCCATTCACACTTCCTCTCCTTATTTCGGTCTTTCTTTTTTGGTAGGCTTAAATCTAATACCATGTCTTCTTCATATTGTCCCAAAGAACTTGCCACTGCCATGTTCCTTCTGATATCAAGTCTCTCCTCTCTTACATTACATAAAATTTGTGTTTTATAATCTTCAATGCAGTCTTTACTATATTCTAATTTTTCTTTGTTTGCATTTAGGTCCATCCTAAGTTTACTCCCTCTTGCATGTGCCACATCAACAACCTGTGTTTTATTCTCAATGCACAACTCCTTGCTTGTGTGGTTGCCTCCACCAGGTGACGGTAGTTTGTCATTAAGAAAACCTTTATTTAAAATAGATTGTCGTTGAACCTTAATCTCTAGTAAATCATTGGATGCGATGTTGGCAATGTTTGTAGCTTTGGTTATCACTTCACAAGCTTCCGTCATTGCATTATCAGAGTCTACCTTGGGTATCAGCTGCATGTTTGTTGATAGACTCCTTGTGTTCTCATGAAAAGGGACTAATTTATCTTCAACTGTCTGGTTTTCAAGAAGACTCACCTGGTCTGAGTCTGATTCATTTTTTGGCGAGTTCTGCTTGCTGTAATCCTTTATAACTTCTGTCTCATCTTGTGGTGGAACAAGAAACACATCTGGGGTCACTTTGTCCTTAGACTCAGTCCTCAATGAGAGTCCCTCATCTGATAACTCACCCTCCTGACCCACAGACATTTGGCTATCTTTGGTGGCAGTAAGATCAGTCCACTTAATATGTGGTATGGTCTCACCTATCCTGCCCAATGTTTGTTGTTTGCGCATAGTAACTTCTGTACATTCAGCAGTAGAGAAGAAATCATATTATTGAGTAAGTCTGTTCATTATAACCTGAGAGAACATTGAAATGTTGCCTGGCAGTGCCACACAATCTTGCATATTCCATGTAATGGCACCATTGCCAGTTCCTTTCCCATCTGATGCAACTGCTGATTTTCACCCATGTCTCTGCTACTGCCATCAGTCAGGACCTTCTACTCGTCTAAGGCATCAATCTAAAACAAACAAAAAAACAAGAGTCTATATTCTGTAAAGAAATAACAGAACTCAAGTTACAAGACAAATCTCAAATAATGTATTGTTTAAGGTAACAATAAAATATTAGTGCTGTCAGAATGTACAAATTAATTGCAACATTAACTAAAAAATCACCTTTTTGAAGTTACAGTCACTTTGTATACTCTTAATACATTTGTACTAACATTTAATATACATATTCAATATTTAACACTGCCACATTATTTCAGTTATATTATTATAGGTGTGTATTTACATTAAAAAGACAGTATCATATAGTACATAAAAATGGATGCTGAGGAAGTTTTTATGTGGCTTGGAAAAAATGTTACAATAATTTGTTAATTTTCTGAACTAACGGGTTTGTTTACAAGTATTTATGAAGTACTTATTTTCACAAGCATAACAAAATCATAAGAGATATTGCAGTTAAACAGAACAAACAGAGGCAATATAGGGTTGATAAAAAGTGTAATTATATTTCATCTAGGGATCAGTAATATAAAAAATAAACCCATTTGCCCCTTTCTTAACAACATGATTACATTTCAGATGAGTTTCATTTAATATTGATGCCTACTAAATACATTCATTCAACAGCAGAAGCTGATGACATCCATGAGCAACTCTTGACAGAAAAAAATAAATACAATACAAAAACACAACCTTTCTGACCACTTATTTTATAAGCCTTTACATTTTTTCTATTACTGACATACATACTGTCAGAGCAGAAGTATTATAATATATTTTAATTCTTGATACACTATTAGAGAAATTAACTTTTTACTTATTGCTTCAATACATAACTTTCTCAGGCTCCTTCTGAATACAAATACTCAGTATACTCATTATCAACTTTCTCTAGATGCATTATTTTGGTCCGAGAGGTCAACAGAACTACATATATTTTGAAACCTTAGAACACACTTCAGAGGAGTCTGGTGGATACTGCTGGCAAATCATGTTTTAGCAGTTGTTTCATTTGTATCAGATTAAGCATAACCTCTATATCAGTGATTCCCAACCCTGGTCCTGGAGGCGTCACAACACCGCACACGTCTCTTTTCTCTGGAGACATGCAAAATGTGCAGTGTAGGGGTGTCTCCAGGACCAGGGTTATTGTGAACCACTGCTCTATATGATAGCAATCTAAAATGTACAGCATAATCACATTTTCGACAATAAATCTAAACAATAAAGCATTTTATATTTTATAAACAGCATTATTATATGTTATTATGGCAGTAGTATATTTAAACCAAGAAACCCATCAGTACATTATTATTTTTTTAAACGAATGGAACAATATAATTTGCAATTTGTTATTAAAGATATTACATTTTGTTGCATAAACAAAATAATTGTGTTTAGAAGTGAAGAAGTTCTCACATTTAACTATATAAAAACAGACCAGTTCTTTGGGAGTGAAAAGCTCGATAGGATGCCAACACAAATCAAAATTTAATCACGTTACTAAGGAATATTTTTACAATTCTGGCTTATAATTTAACCAACATTCGATGACTGTGTAATATTTGCAAAAGTACACTAATGCCATGCAGTTAGCAGGAATGCAACGCAATGAGCTTTAACGGCGCTGTCATGGTAGCAGGTCCACTCCTCCTTCCCGTGGTTTTCATCACAAATTAACTGTCAACGCGCATGGCTCAAGGTTTGACACCAATGCCTTTGTCCGTACACTCAGCCGTGCAGTACTGTGGGAGAGGTAGAGATCAACACGGGGACATTCGACGCCATTACGCGCCGGAGGTCCGTTTAAAGAAGACAAATATCAAACCAAACATCGCGTTTGATGTCTGTGGGATCCAGACAGCGAGTCGAACCCGTGTCATTACATGCCCGAAAGTATCTGTCTGAAGGATATACCCTCACCAAAACCTGTGTGATGCAAATACACTTGAATTATTCACATATGTTGGTCAAAACACTGACTGCGCTCGAACCTGCGACCAGCCATTTTATGCGTACCGAGGGTTCGAGCCGGTGACAGCGTTCAAACACACTGCTGCCTTGGAAACCCTATTTCAAACTTTCTAAGACAACCAACGCTCTTCAACTGCTACTCACAAGAACTCCCATTTCTTCCCAAAAGCTTACAAGCATTCGCGCACATCGCTTCTTTATAACTGAAATATTGAATATGAAACTGTTCTCACCCCACGAGTCAGCTCGCGCAGGCACTGACTGGCCCGACCCTGAGATACTTCCGGAAGACCAAATATGAATGAATGGCTGGGCGGAGGGGTTGAGCGCGAGCGAAAGGGGAGGGGGGTGTCGTGGTGTTGCAGTATTCTGCGTCCGACCTGGACATGCTTTAGGATTGAAATTTGATACAGCTTCAGTCGTGCTTTAGCCAATATGTACGCATTATTTTCATGATAATAACACATTTAGTAAAACTGTGTCACACTATTCAATATAAAAATGCATTTAGAATCTAACAATTATATCATTATTAACTTTAAAATATTTTAATTATAAGTTTTAGAATTGTAAACAAGAGCCGGCATTCAAGTTTCTTAATTTTCTTTAAGTAGAATATCTTAGGCCTATTTTATATTGTATTTTTAGGTTTGGAGATGGAATACAGCACTCAAACAGTTCTTTATACACTACAGAAATCATGACAACACTTTATAGGCTATATTATGGTAACACTTAAAGCATTATACATAAAGCTTTAAGTGTTACCAAAATCATTTATATAGTCTAACCAGCTAAAATAAAATCATTGTTTAAAATGACAACAAACAATCCAGTTTCTTTATTGAAGAATCATGATATTACAAGAAGAAAAAACATTTAAAGATGATTCACTGTGAAGTTTACACAATGCAAAACTGAATCCGTGTAACAGCAATAATTAAGAAATGCTTTATGCTATAATATTCCCAAATCGTATCCAATCAAGCATTCCAGTCAAAGATCAGTTAACTCTTAACATCATAAAACTGCTTTTGGAATACAGAGAGCATCAGTGCATGGCATGATTTCTGAGTTCACCTTTAGCCTGTGCATTCTTGGTTGTGGGTTTGACAAACATATCAGGTAGCAGAAAATCACTTTTTAACAAAGAAATAAAATATTATAACACAATAAACACAGACGCTACCTCAAAAATCAGTTTTACACTTTGTATGATAATAAAATACATGAAAAGAGAGCAGCTTATAGCAACCAAGATCTCAAGCAAGTATGAGGGGGTTTGCAGATATCAAATATGACACAAATTCTGTTTAAGGTAACTTTGTCAATGCAACATACAACACAAAAAAGAGAAGATTTTAATGAGGCATAACTGTGAGATCCTACTGAGATCCGTTCCAAAACTAATTTAGTTGGCACGTTAATAATACAATTTACATTGATCTAGACTCCAGGTCATGGTGTCAGAGTGAAGAGAGAGCCGTGTGTGCCAACATGCAAAATGTGTTGTCAACATTTGATGAGTTCACTGAAGGCCAGCAGGATCACATGGATCAATCTCTGAAACCAGCCGATGAGGAAAGAGCTTGAACTGCAACCAGGTAGGGTCTAAAGAGCAAAGAGTGAGATGAAGGTGATGCAGGGTTATTTTTAAGTGTAATGTACACTTATTATATTATGTGCATTAATGTGGTGTGAATTATGTACCAAGAAAGCAGCTAGGTTGCTTGAGCTGTCCATCCACGCAGACCTCTGTGGCAGTGAAGCTGCACAGTTTTTCTGGATGTTTACAGAAAAACGTCACATTCTCTCCGTGAGCAACCACGCCATCCGTCAGATCATATGGCCAACGCTTTACTCCTCCCACGATCACCCTGCTGCGTTGAGCTGGGACTGGACAGCGGGCTGATCGGAAGGACAAGGGGAGAAATGGTGAAGAGAATGATGCTATTTGTCATGACAAAAAGGAAAGGAGGTTTATGATTCACGTCTGGGAACCAAAACCATTCCAAACCTTATATTAATATTTATACACATTACATTTTTAATGTGAATATTCAACACAGTCATGATGACTTGATGCATTGTTTTGTTAAGAGCTTTATTTACCCTGGCAGGCAGGCTCTGCACTCCATGTCCCATTAGGTAAACAAGTCACTTGATTTGGTCCATCCAGCAAGAAGTTCTTTTTGCAGAGGTAATAGATTGTGTCACCAACTTCATATTCAGTTCTCTGGACGGCCACCAGATGTCCACGTTCAACCTCCTTAGGAGGAGGACAAACCACACCTGATAACACACATAAGCATACATTTTTACATCTTTTCCAAATACTTTTGAAACAATGAGTAGTTTAATGTTTACAAATCAGCCTTCACTTCAAAAGCCTCAAGGTAACGCACACTTTAGCTCTTTTTGTAAAGAAAAAAGAAGGACCAGTCAAAATAAATAATGTGTATGGTAATCAACATTATGCCATTGTGATTTCGATTGAGCTTAAAGGGATAGTTCACCCAAAAATAAAATTCTGTCATAATTTACTCAACCTCAAGCTCTTCCCAAAACTAAATAAATTTATTTCAGCCGTTGAACACAAATGAAGATATTCTGAAGAATATTCATAGCCAAACAGTCGACGGTAGCCATTGACTTCTATAGGCTGTGGGAAAAGAAATACCATGGAACTCAATGACTACCATCACCAGTTACAGACATAATATATAGTATTGTGTTTAGAAGAAGAAATTCATACAGTTTTGGAATAACCTGGGGGTTAATAAATGACATAATTAAAAAAATTTTTTTAGCGTGTATTGAACCCCGGAATATGCATTTTACAACAACCCTAGGTTGATCCAACAGGGGGCAGCATTGCACCAGCATATATATAAGTCAAACCCGCATCGGCTGCAATAGTGATGCATAGTGCACCAACTTCGTTCCAAGAGCATGCAAACCGAGATCTCTTTAGCAGTTTGGATCAACATTTTCCACTCAAGCACACCACCTGCTATAGCAAGATCTATGTCTCAGTCCCCAGAACAGTTCACACTATCCTTCACATGTGCCCACACACACATCTTACTTCATACTCACACACACATAGCTCCTCTCTCAACACACAGTTCTCTCACTCTCATGCACCGAGATCTCTTACCAGTCATTTTCTCATCATCCAATACACAGCACAGCTCTCCCTATTACCCCACCACACCACATCCCACACACACACACACACACACACACACACACACACACACACACACACACACACACACACACACACACACACACACACACACACACACACACACACACACACACACACACACACTTACGGCGACAGATGGGGTGAGGGTATTGCCACGTCTGGTCCTCATGACAGATATTCTCACTATTTCCAATCAGCACAGATCTGTATGAGAATGAAGACGAGGTGTGTAGATTAAATATGCATGATAAACTAGATATTCTGTTTATATCAGATACAGTTCTCTCTCTTTCTCATGAGTCTCACCCAGCTGCACATTGGTACTGGACGGTGGATCCCACGATGGCACTGCCCTGCACTGAGAGCAGATCATCTTCATCAGGCAAAGAACAGGACACCCCAGGCACCAGAACCGGCTCTGCTGCAAGACCTTCTCCTGGGGAGGCTGGTGGAAAAATCAAAATATCATATTTATCTCTTGACATGAAAAATATGCATTAAAATACTTGGTTGCAACACATGTGCAAAGTTTTTACAATTGTACTCTTATTCATGTTTCTTATTGTTTTAGAAAAACCTTTTCAATTGAAAGTTTCAGTTAAAGTTTTATCTAAAAATGTAGGCTAGTGAAAATCAGTCAAAGAGGAAAAATAAGTAATTTCCTGACACCTTGTGTGCACATCTTAATCATTTAAAAAGGGATATTGCAATAGACTTGACCTTCACACACAGCCATGAGGGTCTGCAGCGGTCCTCTTAATGATATATTTCTACTAGTAAATCATTCAGTATTTTTCTGTATTTCTTTTATTTTATTATATATATACAAATTATATATATCCCTATGGGGACACAGTGACGGAAAAATAGGAGGTGGGAAGAAAAAAATGTTACAATGGTTTTGCAAAACTTTTGCTCTTCCCTGGCAATTTGCACACATGGTCATTTTTTTGAGAGCAATCAAAAAACTGGTGATGGCAATAAAATGAGATTGAATATACACGTATATATATATATATATATATATATATATATATATATTATTTTGCCCAAAGATTCTTTGTGAAAAGCATTGCTCTAGCAAATAAATAAGTAAATAAAAAATGAAAGTGCAAAAGTTTCTTCTGAGTTAATTTGTTTGACTCTCAAAGCCATTGGTCCCATTGACTGCCATTATATGACTGATAGACTGCAACTGTTTGAGTTAAAAATCTTTGTTTGTGTTCTACTGAAGAAACAAAGTCACCTACATCTTGGATGCCCTTGGGGTAAGCAGACAAACATAACATTTTTATTTTTGGGTGAACTATCCATTTAAAGAGCTTGAGCATTTAAAGCAGCAGACGACAAAACTGCAGAACGCTCTTAAAATCAACAGAATGTTGTTATCCATTGGTGAGGACAAAAATTTAGTTATCTTTATAGTTATCGTTCTTGGTGTGAACGGGCCTTAAGAGCAGAGATATTACAGCAAAAAGCGCTCCGTTATTCAGCCTCCCGGGCTTTTGGGTTCATGGTCGTGACAGGAATTCAAATGGATGACCCTGTGGATATTGGCCTGGAGCTTTTATCCACTACATTAGATGAGGTAGCGTGAGTACAAATACATGACTGGGTGATTGGACAGATGGATATGTAGGGCTGACAAATGGATTCACAGGTCAATGTGTGGCTGAGTGGGTACCCAGATGATGGATGGACAGAATGTGTGGCTACATTTTGAGTTTTATCAGAAAAAATCCATCTGGAACAAGCTGTTCTCACATTCCCTCTTGAGCAGTTGACTCATGCAGTTATGTATCAAATCTCTCCCCCTTTTGTGAGGATGACTGATTAATGAAGGGGAGTAAATCATACAGTCAACATGCACACACACCAAACTTCCATTGTACATCAATTCAGCTTTGAATGCGCTTGAACTTTGTGTGTGAATACGGCGTATCTACATGCCTGTCTCTGCTTGTTAAATATTCCATGTCACTGATCTGCAGATAATAGAGTACTGCAGGACGGTTCTCACAGACCCCAAACGCCCACACCTCGGCTCTTTTGACAGCTCATTCCTAGAAATACCTCTCATGTTACTCCAGGAAATGTGTGTGTGAATGTATGCATGTGTTACAGAGGGGGTGATACTGGGAATGCTGCAGCCTGGAGCTCTGCCGATTCACGCCTCCTCTTCACAGAGCTGGAGTCTAAAGACTAAAACCCCATAGCCCAGAAACAAGCGCTGACCCAGGTCCACAAGCTCTAAGCTTGTATTACTCATGCAACCAAAAAAAAACGCATTATTATGCAGACACTGACACATATTTCTCATTTTTTCCTACATTCACGGTCGGTTGCACTCAATATCACCACCGTAATATTGCTGCTATGAATGTGTTCCCCCTGAACTGCATAATATTGACATTAACTGGATGGTTAACAAACAAGACGAGGGCAACCTGAGCCAACAAGACTGATGTTTTCATGTCATGTTCCATTTTTAATGTGTGTTTATGCAATATCAGATTTTAATTGTTACAGACCCAGGGACCCCCGTCTCGACTCAGGGACCTTCAATATAGAAACAAATTTTCAATAATACACTTTATAGTAATGTTCACTCATATAACAAAATAAATCAATCAATAAATATCACCCTCCATAGTACTTAACAGTTAAGCCATTTTTATGTTTATACTCTTTATTGTTTTGTATGTGTTCTAGGACCACCTGCAAGATCTTCTGCAGACCCTTGGTTGAATATCTGGCCATAGTAGAGCGGTTTTAGGTGTTATGGTTCTTTAGGAAACAATCTATGTCCTAATTATTCAAAGAACCGAGGAGGTAGGGGTGGCACGGTACGCGTACCGAACTGTACGGTTCACGGGGCAAATTCTAAATGAAAGTGATCATCCCTATCCCCTTGGAGTGGGGACTTTGGAGTGAACAGGGCACGTGCGTGCAATTATTTAGATCATTCCCTTTATAAAGAAAAATTGCTTTAAAGGGATTGTTCAACCAAAAATGAAAATTCTGTTGTTAATTGCTCACCCTCATGTCACCCCAAACCTGTAATATCTTCGGAAGACACACACACACACACACACACACACACACACACACACACACACACACACACACACACACACACACACACACACACACACACACACACATATACATATATATATACATTTTAAAAATAAAGTTTTTATATATACAAAAGACAGAACAACTGAGCAATAGAATAATAAACAGACAGACTGATAGATTACAGATAGATAAGTAAAAAGTACTGAAGAAAAAAATACATTCCACTTTAAATATGTTTTCTCCTTCCTACCTGTACAAACAGGCTCATCTCCACTCCACTGCCGGTCACCTTGGCAACGGCGTATTGTAGTGTCCAGCCCGTTATGCATGGTGAACCCAGGCTTACAGCGAACCTCAAGCAGAGCGGAGAAAGAGGGTGAAGGGGAAAGGAGAGCTAAACCAAAAAAATGTCCAGGTGGGATAGGCCATGGACACGTACGACCTGTTCACGCAGAAAAATCACATAAGAACTGGGAGCACTGCTTTATAATATATAATAGATTTCGTCATTATTGTGGCTTATTTGCTTTTTATATGTTGTAATGTTGTGTTTAGATGCATCATGGGGTTTCTAGCTCTGACCTGGGGCCACACAGCTGAGTCCACACTGGCCATCGCAGAGACATTGACGTTTATTGCCACAGTCTTTATCTTGCTGACACTTTTTTGGGCATGCTTGTCTTCTCTCGTTACCCAGTATCCTCTCTGGACACTGTTCTGTTGCATCCACTTCAAGATAGGCATGCACAGAAACATAAACAATTTGAAGAAATAAGACAATGCGCAGATCTGTTTACATACATACCGTCAAAAGTCTGTAATAATAACAATTTTTTTTAATTGAAAGAAATATCTTATGCTCACCAAAGCAGTAAAAATCCAGTACAATTTACAATAAAGTAAAATAATGAATATTGAATATTTTACAATGTAATTTATTCCTGTGGAGGCAAAGCCAAATTTTCAGCAGCCATTACTGCAGTCTTCAGTATCACTTAGATCCTTTGTTTAATTTGCTACACAATATCACTGTTTTTATTGTATTTTTTTAATCAAATTGATGCAGCTTTGGTGAGCATACAGTATCAAAAATATGAATCATTCCAAACGTTTGCCCAGTATTGTACATGCAAGCAACTGCTTTAAATACAATGTATTTTATCTGTGCCATAAAATAGCAGGCTGTTAGATGCCTGGCTGTCTGCCCAAGACACTGTTCTCTGAACTGAACCAGGTGTTTAACACAATTTATCCACATAAACCAGACAGTGATAAATGTAGCCCACCCATAAACAGGATGTAACATTTAAATGTTACAAGCTCATAAAAGAACAGAATGTTGGTAGTAGAATGAAAGAGCTTATCACAATTATGCATTTCTGATTATGGAATGATTTTGAACTGAAACAGAATATGTACAGTATGTGTGTGTGTGTGTGTGTGTGTGTGTGTGTGTGTGTGTGTGTGTGTGTGTGTGTGTGTGTGTGTGTGTGTGTGTGTGTGTGTGTGTGTGTGTGTGTGTGTGTGTGTGTGTGTGTGTGTGTGTGTGTGTGTGTGTGTGTGTGTGTGTGTGTGTGTGTGTGTGTGTGTGTGTGTGTGTGTGTGTGTGTGTGTGTGTGTGTGTGTGTGTGTGTGTGTGTGTGTGTGTGTGTGTCTTCTAAATTTCATGGAAAACTAGCTCTAAGAAATAGATTGTCAAGGCAATATGTGAAAGGGAGGGGATTGTAGTAGTAAATGACAAAATCACACATCGGACACAGATTTTAAAGCGACAGTTTACTCAAAAAATGACAATTCTGTCATCATTTATGCACCCTCGTGTCATTCCAAAACTTTACAGTTTGTGTAACGCAAAATAATATTTTGTTCTTACAGTGAAAGCCCAAAGTTGTTTTGGACCCCACTGGCTTTCACTGTATGGGCAAAAACAGTTAAAACATTCTTCAAAATATCTGTTTTTGAGCAAATATGAAGTTGGGTAAAAAAATGTATTTTTGTTTTTCGGGCGAGCAGAAATTTAGTTAGTAATTTGTAATGAGTCTATAATGCATTTTTAAATAAATACAAATTATCATATGTGACCCTCTCTGTGAAAACCCAGCTAAAGTCATTTTTTTGTGATTTGATGTTTTCTACAAAAAAATCATCCTTCATATGGTAAAGAACATTCTGTGAAAATTTAACCTGTATATCTTTAATATTGACCGAGTAAGGTCATGTCAAAAGATTGTAATTATAGTGGAATTAATGGTAGAAATCAAACTTTGATGCTTGTTATCTCATAATTGGATTTTGAGACTTTAGCCTGGATTTCACAGAGAGGGTCACATATTTTCTGAGCCTAATACTGAGCCTCCACATTTCTTACTCGTCCAACAAGACAAATATCCATCATATATGATCTCTCATTCATCCATTATTCATTATCACATCATTTAAAAAAAATGTACTTGGAAAGCCACTCATAATCCTTGATTTTTTTCTCAGACACCCACGCACACAAACACACTCACCTGATGCTGCAGACAGGCTGCTGAGGGCCCACACACACAGAAGAGACACAAGCAGAGATCGCTCCATCTTTCCCTGACACTCACTGCAGAGGTTTTGAAAGTGGTAGCGAGACAGGAGAGGGGATATAAAGATGGGGGAGAGTCTGGAGGAGGGGGTTTTGTGATGGTGCGATGGTGAGGGAGGAGTGGAGTCGCTGTACATGCAAGAACACACACATCTGGATCGTATTGTTTTGAATGCTGGGTGGAATTCCAGCAGAAAAAAGACCTTTCACCCAATTCCATTGATGCCAAATGAGCGCAAACACTCACCCCCACATCAAATGACAGGCCTCACGGATACACTCTTCTCCACATACACACACGCACCGTGCCAAGCTGAATACTGTAGCACAGTGACCCGCCTGATACAGACTCTTCTCAACACACCACAGTTAAACTCAGCATCCAAGGAACCTGCTTCCTTTAACAACAGTAAACACACACTTTGACAGATACACGCGATGGCGCTTCCACACAGAGCGACCAGCTAAACCAACAAACAATCACGTTCAAGTTAAGTTCACTGATTATATTTCTAGATCTCACCCTTTTGATGAATGTCACACTCAGTGAGAGAAACATACGTCAGGTACTTATATACCTGGGCAATAAACTACACTGTAAAAATGGAAATTTGGAGAAGCAGAAACCTTTGGAAAACCTTGAGTCACCTTTTCCAAAAGTCTGTTTTTTAAAGGGACTCATGATTTCATGCAATCGCTCGTAAGCTCTCTGCCTAAAGACCTTCCTCATATAACTCGTCATGGGAAAGTGGTTTTGAGGCACTTGAAAAATTAGTTGACCTTCGTTGAGTACACAATATGATTTTTTCATATACCCAGACAATGGTTCTGAGAGCCGCGCCCACAAGATATTTCTGGTTCTTCAACTCGCTGTCAAACTTTTTCATTAACAGAAACTAGGAGTGGCGACTTGAGTTAGTTTAATCGATTGTTTAAATATTTATAAATATTAATACAAATGATCTAAAAGAATAAAATCAAATTATTAGAAATAATGAAAATGATTAAATTCTGTAATTCTGGAGGTTTCGATAACTGAAGGTTCTTCAGGGTCTACACATTTTATTGCCAATTCATTTATAAGACTTTTCTAGTCTGATCAGAGAGTCTTTAAAAATATTTTTTTACACATATACTGTACACAGTGCCCTCCACTAATATTGGCGCCCTTGCTAAATATGAGCAAAGATGGCTATGAAATTAAATCTGCATTGTTTATCCTTTTGATCTTTCATTAAAAAAATCACACAATTTGAACTTATCATTGAAGTAAAACAATTGAAAGTGCGTGTGAAAGTGAAAATCTCATTGTGAAATAAATGCTTTCTCTAGTTTATGTTGACCACGATTATTGGCACTCAATTATTGCAATGTCCTTTCCTAAGATAACAGCTCTGAGTTTTCTCCTATAATACCTGAAGAGTTTGGAGAACACCTGATAAGAGATCAGAGACCATTCCTTCATCCAGAATCTCTCCAGATCCTTCATGTTGGTGCTTCTTCTCTTCAGTTCATCCCACTCATGTTCTATTGGGTTCAGGTCAGGGAACTGAGACAGCCATGGCGGAAGTTTCAGTTTGTGCTCAATGACACATTTTTGTGTTGATTTTTATGTTTGTTTTGGATTATTGTCCTGATAGAAGATCCAACCACGGCCCATTATAAGGTTTCTAACAGAGGCAGACAGGTCTAGATTTTTTATCTGTTGGTATTTGATAGAATCCATGGTGCCATGTATCTGAACAAGATGTGCCCACAACATTATAGATCCAGCAATTACTACCCAATTAATTATTTTAGTGTGACCTAATTAAAAATTTAGGTCACGCTTTATTTAAGGTCCAATTCTTGCCAATAACAAATCATTAACTATGAATTGTGCTAATTTCAGCTTATTAATAGTTAAGGTAGTTGTTAAGTTTAGGTATTAAGTATTAAGGAAGTAGAATATGGTTATGCAGAATATGTGCTTTATAAGTACTAATAAACAGCCATTATGTTAATAATAGGCATGCTAATAAGCAACTAGTTAATAGTGAGAATTGGTCCCTATACTTAAGTGTTACCAAAATTAATATCCGTTATAAATGTCCTTTTTAACATTTTAGTCATTTCCAGAACTTTCTCAGGTCTAGAAATCACACTTTTAAAATTCCTTCATATAAATTCTCACACATCCAGTTTTTTTTCAAGACACGAGAACCCTGGTTCTTAAATACATTCAACAGTTGTTGAAGAAACAATTCAAATGAGAAATGTGTCATATGACACTTGAGCTTTTTTAAAGCGTAAGTCTTATTTTAAATCATTTGAACCCATCTTGCAGCCCTCTAGTCTGTCTCCGGTCGGGAATCACCGGGTTCTGCTTCTGCGGAAATTAAAGGAATCAAATAGTGCCTTGAGCATCTTTTCATTTGTACATTATATTCCTCAGAGTAAAAGGAGAATGTTGTCTAAACAGAAACAATCCCAAACATCTACTGGGGCTCCAGCCACAATGTACAAGACACTATTGCAATATGTTGCGTTTCCAGCTAGATGCATTCTATCTGCAATATATGTGATGATATTCATTAATGCATTGCAGAATGCATATTCAATTTTTTTATATATATATGTTATACTATATACTTTCCCATTTATTTTATTTACTTCCCATATCTTTTATTTTCTTCACTTAACATTAAATTAAATATTAAGTCTTTATAAATATTTATATTTAAAGGCATAGCCTTTTATAAACTTCAGTCCATGACAACATGTGAGCTGGATAGTTGAAAGGTTTTCTACAGGTACATCTGTGGGCTTCATTCATTTTGTTCAAATTCAAAAAGAACATGCATCATCCTGGTCGCCATTTCATTTATGAAAAAGTAAGGAAGTTGAAGACACAGCATGTGAGGGCAAACACAATAGGCACACGTGACATGCAAAATAATCAACCTTAGTGCTTAGTGAGTAAGAACAATAGTTTATTTGTGGTCTTGGAGAAAAAGACTACATTCCCCTGCATTACTTTGGCTAGGTGCAGTGTGGGTAACACTGATGCATTAGGGCATTTGTACATCAAAAAACAAGAGTCACAACACAAAATGTTCATAGTCATCCACATGTGGAAGTGCAGAAACGTAAGGACTACATTACCCAAAATCCATCTGCAAATGTATATGGTTAAGGAGGAGGCAAATTACTGGGCAAAAAAGGCAGTTAGCTTTAAACACCTACATGCAAAAAAAGAGAAAGACAGCGCAAATGGTATGATGAGTCTTTATAATGCTATAGTGTACAGAAAAAAAGAATCCATTTATTTCAGGGAAGCAGAGTTTGTGATCACCAAGGGCACCAGTTTTTTCCCAGCATTCCTCTGACACCTAAATTGACCTGGCCGTCACAGCAACACTTCTTCTACAGCTGGTGTTGACGATGAATGCTTTAACAAACGGAAGTGACAAAATCTCCACGGCTGAGAGGAGACTTGCATTCAAATAGACAATATCAAGGAAACAAAACACAAATCATTCATTTGTAGTATTAACAACAATAGTAATAATGATCAGATCAATAATAATTCATAATAAGTGAAGTTACTTTAATGGTAGTCAAGGAAAGAAACCGACATGACTGGAGAAATAAAGAACCACGAAACTAATAGATTTAGAAACATTTGTACTGACACCGGTAATCAGGCTGTAAAAATGCAATATTGTTCCAATAAAAGTAAGTGCATATACAGGTTCAAAAGCGCAGACGTCTGTCTACATGTCAGCCTGTTCTGAAATGCAAGGAGTCTGTCTGTACAATCAGATGAGAGTCATGTCCAATATATTCAATCCATAGAGGTCCAAATTGTGTTTTTGCACAGCAAGAACAGCCTCTGCAAGTTCACTTAACATGTGCACACTGTGGATGTATGCTGCTGCTAAAAAGCTGGTTTTTGTTTGCAACTGTGAGTCAGATTCCTATAAAAAGATGAGTACATTGTAGACAAGAGATACCAACTTTAAGAAGAATCCTTAGAGTTCACCATTAAATGAAATACACGATAAATGCAGATAAAATGTGATAATGCATGTCTTTCTTTACAGTCTTCTTACACGTTCAGTTTTCCTTTGAGAATGACAAATAAATCTCAGCAGAAGACTGATAAACAAGGTTGGTTCCCAAAGAGTTGAGATGCACCGGTCATTCCCCTCATCCGTGGTTGTTCTCGGTCACTACAGGTTTATCACAACGTAAGTGCTTGAATAAATCTATATAAACATTTCTATACAAATTTAAATGCATATTTCTTCCTAGTATATTACAGTTGAATTTCTCTAGAAAGCAAGGTTCTTTTCTAGGCTTAATTCTGCCCCTCATTTGTTTCCGTCACAAGATCAAACGTTCGCGTCAAAAATACCACATGAACCTGATTTTATATTACAGTGATACCTCAACCTCTGCCACTACTTTACAGCCCTCCAAAAGATATAGAAAATATACAAAAATTATTTTCAAAATTTTCCTTTCCCCATTAAGCATATTTCTATCATATAAAAATATACAATTCTCTCCATAATTAAAATCTTGCCATAGTACCTACTAAAAAAAAAAAAAAAAAAAACAATAAGAGAGGTGACATGCTCTCTCACTCCAGTTAAAAACTTGAGTTCTTGTGCCATACATCATTCCGTATATTTGATGCACTTTCGTCTGTCTTTTAGCTATCATAAGGACATTCGTCGCATTCTCCATTCCATCCATCATCTCATAACACTTTTTCTTCATCTCCTTATTGATCCATGTGATGGCTCTCGTATTTGTTCAGGATGCTACGGCACCGGCCGAGCTCTTTGCGCATGTCTGCAACTTCCTGTCTGAGTGCAGCATTCTCGCGCTCAAGGAAGGCGGCGCGCACCGAGATCTGGTTCTCCTTCAGTCGACGCGCATCACGAGAACGCTTTGCGGCTTCGTTGTTCTTACAACGACGACTCCAATACCTATCATCCTTAAAAAACAGAAACAAAAGAATATATTAGAACACAGAGGTTGTCTACAGTTGTAGGTGGGGAGCTTTGCCAGATGTGTGACTGGGATTTGCGTGTTCATATGTAACTGTTTGAGTCTTTTTAGCAAATTTGAGTGACAGTAAATTAAATGTTATGAGAGGGCCAATTACAAATTATGCTCATAAATCTGACTGGCAGTTCCCATGATATAATTTCTTTCTGTCAATTTTTCAAATAATTATTCATTCATTTATTTAAAGCTTAGTATTTATCAAAATACCATGTTCACTAGTCACTTCTATCTAGCGCATTTACTTTTGACAATCCTCCATTATTTATAAGGAAAGTTCACCCAAAAATGAATATTCGGTAATACTCTACTTTGAAATGAAACTGAACATTTTTAAATAAAAAGCTAATTCAAAACATAGATAAATATTATAATATGTATATAAATAAAAATAAAATAGCATGCAGAAAATGAAATGCATTCTGCATACATTTCCTTATCCTTTTTTAAGTTTTTGCTACATTTACTTTTATTATTGTTGTTGTTATTTGTTTTGTTTTTTACGTTTTTGTGATCCTGGTTTGTAATATGACTTGTGTACTACTCACTGGTTGCAGATTTAAAAAAAAAAAATAAAATAAAATAACATTGTTCCAACAGTGGACAAAAAAAAAAAAAGTAAAAATCCACAGATTCAATTCCATATGTTTGAAATGACATCATGGTGAGTAAATTAAATTTATTTTCTGGGTGAACTATTCATTTAAAAAGAAATCCCAAATCTTAAGAATGTTGCTTTCTTTCCAAGTATTCAAAGCATCCATTTGCTCCCGGAGGAGAGGTCATTGTGATAAAGGAATTCCCTCTTTTGACTGCTGTGCCCTTTATAACAAAAAAGCTGACATATCTGAGACCCTTGGTTTCCGAGACATCTGCCTTAGTCTTGAGATTTAACCACATACCCATTGCTCAATGAAGTCATTGTGACATGCTTTATAAATCACTGTCTGTTCCTTCATAATATTACAACTATGCTGGTAATAGGTTTTGGTGACTAACAATGACTATATTTCCTTCATAGCTTCATTTAGAAATCAACTGTTATCAATAAATGGTAATGTTACAGAGTCCCTGTCTGTACTGATGCAAACATGCCTGGTGTCTGCATTACTAAATATGCCTAGAAAGATTGAGAATGTCAGGCCTGTTGAACAAAACGAGGGTGACTTTTTCCAGCCAATATCTATAATGTGCAGGACAAAATAAACTAATTTTAGATCTGTGCAAAATAATCAGTGAGAAAAATCTACACAGTGACCGATGACTATTGAAGCTTAGATAGACAGCTGCACAATAATATTGACTGTAGGCTGTTAGGTCTAACAAAATAAACTCGCTTCACAAAATCCACGTTCATATGATGAAGGCACATGCACCACTTATAATTCTGTTAGGATCTTTTCTGTTTCACCATGTCAAGTGTTTTTAATAAATGATATATGTCCATAGCATGCTGCTGCATTGAGCTTCTCACCTTCAGGTCATTAGGGACAAGCATCTTGCGAGCCTTTTTAATCATGGGCTGAGGTTTGAGCTCTTCCTCACTGAACCGATGCCTGCAGGGGTCAAACGCCTCCTGTCCAGGCACACTCGACAGGGCAACATCCGCAGGATCAGGGTCAAAGGGCGCCAACATGTTGTTGCAGTTAGCGGTGGGTGGAGTAGGGAGTGGTGGACACGTGGTGGAAGAAGGTGAAGGCATTGGCTCCAAGCTGCCTGGCGGAGTGCCTGATGGTATAAACACAAAGTGGATGCTTTAAGTCACGCTGCTATGTGCATGCATTCAGAAGCACGGGACTCTCAAAACATTACCCAGAAGACCCACAAGGGGGCAGTAGCAGACAACAACTCAATCCATTAATCCTTCTCTTGTTTTTCCATTTTCCAATATTTCTACCCTAAGCTCTGTATTTCCGAATTTTTTAACTTGTGGTTTCACTATTCTAATAATTTGATAGTGAATTGATGTTAATGCAAGCAAACTATTTATTTATTCGCTCATTTATGTATGCATGTATCTTTTACTTATATTTTAGTTGTTTCTCCCCTATATGGTTATGTCTACTTCCACAATGGTCAAAAACAATGATCATACTTAAAAAAAAAAATATATATATAATAATAATTATGTAAAACTAAAACAAACAAACACATACATATATATACACATACACAAGAACAAATCAATTGAGAAAGAAAGTTATAGATTTGTTTTCAAAGATTGTTTCTACATTGGCTCTATTATTTTTTTCCTATTTTAAAACTCACTCAAACACATTTTTTCAATTTATGATTAAACAAAAAATTATAATTACATACATACTCACTCACAAACACACATTTATTATAATTATATATAAATACATAACAGTGATTAAAAATACATATTCTGATACCAATATACAAAATTTGTCATTGGGATGAGAATCATTTTAAAAACATTAATTCAAAATATATAATTTATAGTGAAAAACAGTCTAATCTAATGCATTATTTCTTCACATGATTAAAGTGAACCCTATCATTATAGCACAACAAAACTGCTGTTGCTATGCTTTGAAAATCTATGTTTTGAGCCATAAATCTAATCTAAGTCTGAGAAGTGCCCTTAAGAGTAACTTTAACCCCATTTGCCAATGATCCTCTCTTTACTATCCACTGAGGCACATGCACTGACACAGGCACAGTCTTTTTGAGACGGCTTGATCAAATCTGTGCAAATGTGTGACGTGATGGCTTCTGCATGTGCTTTTTAATCACACAGAACATTACAAATATTTACCAGTAGCACTTAGTATCTCTCTCTCTCTCTCTTTTCAGCCACTCTAGAAACGTAAACAAACATCTAATCAGAAGTACAGTATCAACTCGCACAGTCATTCCATCTCAATCTTTCAATCTCTCCCTGTCTGTTACTCACACACACTCCCACACATACCTCCTCTCCTCTGCTCCTCCCCGTCCTCGCTCTCACTGTGCCTGCCCCGGCACGTGATTGAGCGAGCGCACATGGACAAGCGTGTGAGAAGAGGAAGAGGTTTAAAAACACGCGAGCACAAATCACACATGCCGTCTCTGCTTTTCATTCTTTGCTCCTGGCTCACCCGTGTGTCTCCCACTGTTTACCTACTGGCCTTTCAATAACGGTCTTGTTCTCAGGTCTATATCAAAATCTTTGCTCTTTTCACTCGCTGTCATCACTATTTATCTTTTATATCCCTTTTGTCAGTCCTGCAGTTTTCTTTTGGTCTATTTCTAACTGGCCCATTTTTTTTTTTAAATAACACGCACGCAAACTTCCCTCTCACCTTTTAAACAGCCTCTAAATATATGTTTGATGACACAAAAATATGCAATGTTAACACGCACCTACAAAACACGACTCACGTCTTCGCAAAAGCACAAACAGCCGCACACCCTGCAAAACTCACTCCCAAAAACCGCCCAAACCTTGACAGTGAAGCCTACAAACACACACCATGAGCATCCATACACTCATAACAACACACACACCCAAACCATTAATACTCTGAAACTACACAGTAACACACACCCAAGAGAAAGTCTGGTACTTTTCACAACTCGCAAACAGACCGAAATCCAGGGGAATTTCATGTAAGCAAAATGGGGGAAGTGTTTGAACTGTAGACCTCATTTTGGCCCAAAGAGCTTTCTTTCTTCATCTCGACGGCTTGCCTCCAGACCGTCCCTCTCGCGGGTTTCTAACATCCTCTCTAGCTTATCTTTCACTGCTAGTTAAATCTCTGAACTGCGAAAGCAAACTCACCATGCAAGCAGTCTGCGGTTCCCAGCATGCTTTGCGGCGTGTGCATGTCCAGCCCGAGCAGAGAGGGCGAGGGCGAGTCGGTGGTGGATGTCGGTGAGGAGGAGGAGGATGAGGAGCAGTGTGGGGGCGAGTTGGGGAGGCACTGGGAGCCCTGGTTGGGGACGGCGGACTGAGAGCTTTGCGAGGGTATCTGAGCCGAGGTGGAGTTGGAGGTACTGTGCATGCTGCTCATCCCGTTCTCTGTCAGAAACTCCTCGAGGTCCATGTACTGCAACTGGAACAGCCCGCCATCACATGGCAATGTTCGTTCCCATAGCAACGGGCCCAAGAAGGAACTGTTGTTGCTGTTAGAAAAGCTGCCTGTGCCTGAGCCGTTGCTGTCAGCGACTAGTCCATTGCTGCAGCCGTTGCGCAGAGGACAACGACCGAGAGAGTCTTCATCGATGTCCAACCTGTCCTTACCTTTGAAGAGAAAGTGAAATCCAACTCAATCTTCATATATTACTCTCATATTTTACTCTAAAGGCCCGTTCACTCCAAGGACGATAACTATAAAGATAACGATAAAGATATAGCTCTAAACATCGCTCTCAATATTAAAGAATGGCATAGCTATAACGATAAAGGCACAGACAAACGATATTGTTAGAATCACTTTCAGAACTATTTTTTTTCCAGCTGATGAACGACACAAACATTGACACCCAATCAGTATCCATCTTGCTATAACGAACTCGAGAATTTAAAGCGGCAGACAAGTGTGCGCGTACAATAAACAGACAATATCGTCCACTGGTGTGGATGCTAATATCTTAATCATTATAGTTATCGTTCTTGGTGTGAATGGGGCTTAACACTCAAACCATTCTAACTATTCTTAAGAACACATATATTGACTTTTGTAGATTTCGAGAGCAGTATTTCTGATGGCGCTCAGATTGCGTGATCAGAATAACACTTCCCAGAAACATTCACATCCCTACCTCTGCGATGTCAACACATGTGAAAAGCCGCCAGTGCATCAATGCAAAAAGAAGAGCCTTTGAAATACTTTCCTTTAAACTCGCAAAAGATTAACGCGTTTTGACAATCCTGAAAAACCATGGTAAAGTGATTACAATGTTACACCGCAGTGACACCGCTTAACTCTGTGGTTCAGCAACAATACAGTTGAACAAAGGCTAAATGTTGAAGAACTATGGTATTATGGCTGAACCAAAGCTATGACGCTAAATGCAACAGGTGTAACACAAAGTCAGACATGTATTGTTTAATGAAGTATAACAGTAGTGTAACATAGGAATCAATGACACTGTGGTTTAGTGTAGTGCGTATTTTTAGTCGGTTTAAAACCACTTCTGATCTACAGGAGCGACGCAATACTAAAAACAACGTGAAAGCAGACATGGCGTCTGAAGGTCTTAAATCTGAAGGTTTTCGTCTTAAAGTATTTAGGTGGGGTGTGAGACACTTAAGGGTGGGGTCTAAAATCTTAAAAACACTAGTAAACTAGGCTAAATTAGGCATTGGAGAGGAAACCAGAACCAGAAAAGCGTTTGAAAAGGGAGATTTCTGGTTTAACTATATTGTATAAAAACAAACCATAAAAATGTAACTGCAACCCATTTTAAATTTGAATTATTTTCTACAAAAAAAAACAACTGTAAATTTCACTGAAAAATACTCGAGCTTAAAAACAATTAACCACACCAAAAGGGCAAAAATTCTACTTAAATCATTCACATGCCGGTTGAAAAATATCTGCGTTCAAAAGTAACTGCAGTGGTTTTAACGATAAATGTGTTTTCAAAAGCTGTGTGCACAGACTGACACTGGTTTAAGAGTCCCCCCCCCTCACCTATTTAGGGCCAGTTTCTATTGATGTTAACAAGATAATCAGTACGAAGCAATGTCACTAACAGCAATCCATAAAGAAGCTTTTCCAATATTCACAATGTTGTATTCGCAGGCAATGGAAAACTTCTGTCGGTGTGGTTATGCTGTGCATTGCACAGACCTGTAAACAAAATGGCTTAGCCAACAGCTGACCTCAAAGTACCTGGGTAGGGAGCTAAGTGGCTGAATTGGCCTGGCCTTGTTTATCTCTTCAACTAAGTCCCATGTGATGTCCTGTCTTGAGGCTCACTGAGATATGTGCATGTCATTTTATTTATCAGTAATCATACTAATCAGGAAACTGACTGTCCTTGTGACTATTAACACAATATTTACACATTCTAAAGGGGAACAAACAAAAGGTTGAGAGGGAGCTCGTAATAATAAAACACTGAGTGTCGGGGAAGCAGGTGCTTTTCCTCACCCTTCATTTCACTACAGTCTTTGACGCGCTGGTCGCCCTTCACTGGGAGCTGCAGGAGCGACTTTAAGTGTCCTCCGTTAAGTGAGCCTCCCGCCTGGCTACTGTTGCCAAACTGTGGACTGGCTCCGGCAGAGGGAAGGTCCGGGGGAAGGAGCTGTGAAAGCGGCCTGGCCATCATCCAACGTCAGTCGGATTGAGCTCCCGTGACCGCTAGATGTTTGGGTGATTCAGTACTATCATGTAGCCGTGAAATCAATCACATGACGATTCATAAAGGAAACAACAACAAAATATTAGCATTAATTTATAGTGAAACAGCACATATACTAACATATGATGTGTTTGGATTAAGTGCGTATCATTAGAGTAGCATTAAAGTAAACAAAGTTGTTTAGTATTACTGCAACACGAGACCGCGTTTACTTTAGAGACAGAGGAGGAACGACCTGCACAGCTCACGTGCACAGAGCATCTGATATCAAAGACAATTCATGCAAGTTTACCTTAATTTGAAAACGAGGTTTTAAACAAAGAGAGCCATTCTGCTTGCATTTGATTGTAGATTGGCCGAGTGGATAAAAATAGATATTCCCAGTAATTCCAGAAAATGTTGACAGCTTATCTTCTGCTGGAACTTTTATAAATACTGGCGAACGTCAAAAATAGCGATGTTATGTCCAAGACCAAAGTAGAAAAAACGCAACAAATTAACCGGATAACGTTGCAACTGTTTAAGTAGAAAACTGCGCTGAATGGAAAATTTTTGGAGAATAAGAAGTCCAATAGTGCAAACGATAACGTGAATGCGCGCTCAGCTCGTGAATGCGCGAAACTTGCGTCGTCTCCAAAATAACAAATGAAAACAAAACGAAGAAAGTGTTGCTGAGTCAATTTCTGCTGCGTAGTGCGATTGGTGGGATGTTGACGTTTTTTCCAGTCAGTCGCTCAATCGCTTTTTCCCCTTGTGGTCACCCCTTCTGTTGAGTTCTCTCTGCATGTGTGTTACCGCACACTTTGAGCTGAGCCCTTCGAGCTTTTCGCTCAGCTGGAACGAACACGGGCCGCTCACGTGACGTCACACCTCCCGGAGTGAAAGCGCAGCACTGTTTAATATTCATGAGGCACGCCCCCTCGGGACAGGCACGCTCCTCTGCGCTTGGTAGCACTGATTAAAAACAAATTGGTCGATAATTTCTCTGCCAGCTGTCCCGATGATGCCTATGTTTGGCATCCAGAAAACGCAAAAACACGTGGCCACTTAGTAAGTTGGAGAGTGGATAGTTTTAAAGTGCACCAGAATTATGATTTTTTTTTTTACAGAATTATAATTTATTTAACAACCAGTCAATGTTTTACACTTAGTCCTATTAGAGCGCTACCTTTGGCCAAAAACCAAAAGAAAAAACTATCAAAGCGAATGGAAACATTTTCACTTCACTGGTAATCCGCGGGAAACGTGAGCATCACGCGAGAGGAGCAACTACACGTTGCGTCTCAGAAACACAGACGCGCTCTCCAGTGCACATGGTGTCCGCACGCGGAGAGGCGGCTGAGCCTGTCTGTCCTTATTACTGCCATTGGCTGAGAGGAAAGAGGCTCCTCCCTGCGCGCACAGCCATTGGCTACCGAGGAGAACTGCGCTCCGCCCGTTTATCCCACCCATGCCACAGCCGCGTGAGTCTATGGTGAGAAGAACACAGAAACTGCGCGAATCCAGGGGAAGAATGGCGCACGCCCACAAGAGATTCAGAAATAAAGGAAATACATTTGCTGGGGTTAAACCTGATGAACCCAACCTCACGAGAGTATCAAAGTATTGTGACACTCAATGCAGGTCTTACATATTCTATGTGCTTTCAAAGATATAATAAAACTAATTAATGAAAATGCAAAGACTTACAAAAGACAAACATAAGGTATCTGCTAAGCACCCTTTCCCCGCACATTCTTTTCTTCCTTGTCTTTTTCTATAAACTCAAACTGTCTCTATTAGACACACATTCATTTGAAGTCTACCTCGTGAGCTGAGCACACACACTCAAGGGCTCAGGGTACTTGTTTTCCACCCACTATCGGCGTTTAAATCCATGTGACAGTTGTGCTCCCAGCTTCATATCATGGGTTGTAGGATCCTTGCTGCCACCAACTGATCAACATGGAAAATAGCACTCTCGTTTGTTTTTAAACCATTTGTTTAAAAATAAATCATATATCAGGTTCAGATAGAAACTGACCAATGTTGGTCAAATGATGGAAAGAAGGGCGCTCAATACATTATTTAGTTAGAATTATATTAATAAAATTAGAATTGGACTACATTGATTTTTTTTTCCATTAGCAATACTAAATTACATTTGCCAATTAAAAAGCCACTTTCTGTCTGGTACCAGCACATGCAAAATCCTTATATATACTTACATATCCTTATATATAAATATACTCAGACACAACTAAGATATGAACTACAAAAAAACAAAACAAGTAAGATCACACTGCATGGTACAATTATGATCTTATAGCAACAGAATAATGTTATGATAAATATTTAACCATTGTGACAAAGATTTAACAGAAGCAATAAATAAATAATAAATGTTAAGTAACAATAAAACAACTTCAGGACTTGATTAAACCATTAAATACAGTTGTATGCAAAATACATATTTGGCATATTTTAACACAAATGCAAATAAATGTGAAATACTGAGGTAACAAATGTTTACATGGAATTAATGAGGATATAACATTTTACATTTTTATTAAATGCTTGGGTATCATCAACAACCAGCTTGTGTAAATAAAGTGATAGAAACATACTTATTACTTTTCTTCTTTTAAAGAAAAAGAGGCTATAACTAGTATGGGATCTCTACATGAAAGGTGAGAAAAGTACATGGGGTACGTTCATAGTTGGCAAGTGGACATACTGTGTCACACATTAATACACTTAATCAAGACCTGATCTAAAGTGATAACTCCTACAATCACTCTTCCAACTACCTGAAGTGTAGCTATGATAAAAAGATTGACTTTTGCTTAAAAAAACATAATAAAATATTGACACAATTTACATTACAGAACACATTTTTTTCCATTCCTCCCGTAGGCTCTATACATAGACGCTACATTGTATTACACATAAAATGTGTTGTTTTAACTGTCACAATTTGATAAGGCTTTTGCCTTTAGGGCAATAATCTATGGGTATTAAACTTTTTGTCCTTTATAGTTATGTAAAAAATCAAATGTTTTCTGTGTAAGCGCTGGCATTACCATCTTAATGGTAGTTTTCTTTAAGAACAGTAAATAAATCAAAACAGGGCTCACAGTTGATTTTAAGAATAGTTAATCAGCATGTATTATTATGCATTCATTTCTAATGGTTCCTCTATTAAGAGTTAAGATACATTTTCAATTGGATTTGTCATGTAACCATCAGAGTCCAAAGTCTCATCATTCGTGTTAACCTTTCAACATATGGACAGTAATGTCCAACATGCAGTAATTTAAATAATCCTTAAAATAAAATACTCATCTTCCTAGCAGGACCCTTTTTCTCCTTATACTGAATGCACTTTTTACATGAACAAAATCACATCTCCACACTTGCTCTAAGTGAACACCAACAACACAATATATATCAGAGAGAGAATAATTCTACAAAGCATCTGTTGAGGTGAGCAATAACCTACTGTTAGGGCACAATACAATATTCGCCAAATCACTGAAACTTCATCTATTGCCAGCCAAGGATCATTTCAATATAAACAAGAGTTTCCTCTTAGAAGACCGGTGTGGTATTGAATAGATGGGTAGGCTAAGCATTTAATTAATGCAAATGCCTTTGATACATTTGTGAGTTTGTTGAAGGTGTTCATTTTTAGGGGTCCAAGTTACAAGAGGAAATTTTATATGAATAAGAGTGAAAAGAAAAAGCTCTCATAAAGTCAATGCCTACATGAGCATAAGATGTATTCAGTCAGATATCTCCGTTCTTCTCATGAAAATCGCAACACTTCTCTTCTAAAAGTACATATGAAAATTTGTTTAATGGCAAAATTTAGTGACTATATTCCATATGCAAGGATGAAGAGTTCCCTTTACACTCAAACCTCCTGTATGTTGATCCCATGACTAATTTAACACAAAGAGCCCTATCTCGTTGAAACTTAGCCAACGTCCCACGACACACCTTCTTATGCCGTGTGAGGAGCATTGCATTCCAGAAACGACAGGGACAATGTTTACAAGAAAATGCTCTGTTGGCTAAATGGGAGCTTCTATGAATGAGAGCTGAGAGGAACTTGCGAGACTGCTTTCCACAAACTGGACATTTCAAGCGATGCTGAAGGCCTCTCACTTTGGGACAATGTCTAGCTGCTATGTGAACTTTAAGGGCTACCTGTTGAGAGAAGGTAGCACCAAGGCAAAGGGGACAGGACTTTCGTTTCAGAGGAACTTTGAGAGAACGAAGCCTGTTAAGCTTCAGTCCACCTGGAAGGCCCAGTTCATACACAGCACTTCCTCCACTTCCACGTCTGATTCTCACGAGCACAGCCATGCGCTTCTTAATTGTATGTTTTGTCCTGTGAATTGCTCTCCTTTTTCCTTTAACAAGTTTCCTTCTCTCATTTCTCTGCTTTTCCCTAAGGGAGGCCTCCACCTGTTCTCTCTCTACTATTGCAGCCGGGGTCCATTTGTAGCCTATCTCCTCTCTCTCTTGCTGTCTTTTTTTTTTTTTTTTTCGTCTCCTCAACTCCTCTTGGCTTTGAAAAGTATGGTGTTGAGTAGATTGAAACTCAGCTGAATGCTGCTGGGAATTGTGGTGTTGCTGATGTGGCTCTGATGGAGGCAACGCGAGGGAATGCACTGGTATGTTTGGAGTAAGAGTATGCACATAACCAGTGTGATAAATGGGTTCACCCTTTATCCCAGTGTGTTGTTGCTGATGGTTACAAAGAAGAGGCCCTGAGGATGTTGACGGCAGAGAATGAGAATAAGAGGAGGCATTAGATAAAGAAGGGTGTGCAGCATTGGTATCGGGTATATAGAACAGAGGGGAGTAGCCAGCTTGTGTTTGGGGAGGAGCCTGCTGGCTATGAAGAACTCCATGTTGTTCAGCATGTGGGCCACTAGGTGGCGCGAGCTGAAGCAAAGCATTTGTAGCAGCTTCGCTTTCCGATATCGTAACACCAACACTGATATCTTCCCCAGTGCTCCTTTGAGCAACTGGCTGGCCAGTCCGTGTTAGGCCATGCTGAGAAAGCCTGTGTCGTGTAAGGCTGTTAGAGTATGCAAATGCCTTACCACACACTTCACAAGAAAACAGCTTTTCTCCACCACCCTCATGAACAGTTTGGTGGTGTGCTGTCAAGTGAAAGTGATGGCGGAACGATTTCCAGCATATCGCACATGTGTACAGTCTAGGAGGGGGCTGAGTGGTTGATGTCTGTGGTTTGACATCTTGAGTATATGAATAGAAAGAAGAAGAGCCGCTTTGACCCCCTTGAATCAAGCTGCCACCAGAGGATGGATAGCTGTTAAGGTTTTCCCCACCTGGCGTGGTTGGCACTTCTTCCATTTCTCCTTTCTGGTGTAGCTTGCCATGTCTTTTAAGGCTCTGAGCATATCCAAAGTCCTTTCCACAAAGTATACATTTGTAGTTCTTCTCTCCAGAATGCACTGTGTGGTGCTTGCTAAGATGAAATGCCTCTCTGAAGTACTTGCCACACAACATTACAATGGTGAGGTTTTTCTCCAGAGTGTATTCTGTCATGCCTCCGCAATGTCTCTCTTCTCGCAAATCCTCGACCACAGACGCTGCACAAATAAGGTCTAACACCACCTGGCCCTCCTGGTCTGTGAGAGGACTGTCTTCTTTTAGGGGGCTCAACACCAACCACACCAGGTTCCTTCTTCTTACGGGGCTTACGAGGGCGCTTTGGCTTTCCACCGGGTGTCTGCTGATTTGGTTGCTGGTTGAGGGCCAATGCACTTGGGTTAATAGTTCCTCTAAAGGACTTTCCCATGACAGATGTTGATAACGGACCACTAGGTGAAGCAAGAGGTCCTAGACCCAGACCTCCTAGCAATCCACCAATGATATCCCTTCGATCATCCCCTCTACCTCCACTATGGGCAAGATCACCACTCATACAATTTGCAGCTGCAGCAGTGATAGCAGAAATGGCACTGTTGACAGAGCTAGTGACATCATCTTCAGAATCCTCTAACAGGGATGAAAGTGGAAGATGTGGCTGTTGATGATGCTGCTGGCTTTGGTTTTGTGGGTGTGGATGCAGAGTAGGAGCTAATGGTGCCTTCCTAAGTGCAGTCCCTGTCATGCTGCCACCACCACATGTTGTTGTTCCAGAATACAAGTTACTTTGAGAGCGCTGGTCCTTGTAGTCATCACTGAAATCATCACTCCGGTAAGAACCTGCACAACAGACTAAACAGTAATAATGCTATGTACACAAATTTCACAGTACCTATGAAAATGTTTTGACTTTTCAGTGGGTTTACTAAAATTATACACTACACTAGACGTTACTCACCCGCTGCATTAGTCGCTATTCCATCTTGGGAGCCCCCAGCTTTATTGCTCTTGCTTTCTATATTACTTTCATGCTTAGATCTTGGTGTACGGCCTGACTTGCCACAGGTGCCAGAGGCTGCATGGTTCAAAAGGGATGTACTTTCCCGAAAACAACGACCACAGGCTGGACAGCGAAAAGGTTTCTCTTCATGTATTTTTTCATGGCGGGTGAGTGACTCACGACGATTGAAAGCACGACTACAAGTAGTGCAGGCATAGGGCCGTGCGCCAGAGTGGATGACACCATGTTGAAGTAGATGCCCCTTTTTCTTGAAATATTTTCCACACTCAGAACAATGAAAAGACTTGTCAGGACTGCCACACGAAGATGAGGCTGCACCCTCTTGGGTAGAGTTGGGAATACTTGGATCGGAAGGATGCAGAACTGGGTTTATAATGCTGCATCTCGTGCCGCTTGTGCCAGCTGTAGTTAATTCATGGCTACGTAGGTGCCTGCGCAGACTAGAGAGATGTGTGAAAGTTTTACCACACTCGCCACAATGATAAAGGGGTTCTTGTTCAGGCTGAGACTGAGGTGGCATGGAACCATGGCTGTCTGTTTTAGAGCCATTTGTCGCCAAAACTGATGCAGATGTAGAAGAGGGTGCCGAAGATGTGACAACAGAAGTAGAGGATGATGAGATTAGGTGGGAAGAAGGGTCTCCACCAATAACTGACAAACGAACTCCCCCACCTCCATCTAAGCCTGGTGTGTTCTCCTGGTTGAGTCCCCCTGAAGTGCTACTGTTGGGGTTTGTAGAGCTGTGACCGCTGCTGCTATTGTTGTTGCTGCTTTCAGACTTTCTCTGTGGCAGGTAGCCAGTCATGGCTTTCTTTCTCCTACCACCATGTCCTCTGACAGCACCATCCCCTTTTCCATCCTCTTTTGATAAAGAAAGATGTAGAGGAAGTGGAAGTGGCAAACCGGCTTCCTGCTGCATCAGAGATGCTAGCTGGTTGGAGGAGAGTACTGGGATTCCTTGAAAGTCAAATCCTCCAAGTGAAGAAGGTTGCGATGAGGAGTGCAGTGGATGGTGTGGATGTGGGTGAGGGTGAGACAATGTGTGAGGTGGTAGTTGCTGCTGTTGTGATGGTGGCTGTTGAGGCTGTGATAATGTAGTTAAGTGACTATGAGTGTATGAAGAATGAAGAGCAGGGGGTGGCGCAAGGACTGAACTTGTTTCTCCTGCGGCTTGGCCCAGACCAAGATGGTTATGACTGCCTTGATGAACTAAAAATTGTTCTAGACTGGAATTGGCTGGTACTCCAGAAAGAAAATACTGATTTGCGGCTAACATGCAGCTAAACTGTTGATGTAGGCTTCGGGCGTCAGACTGAGATCCTGCTAACTGATGACTAAAGGTAGTTACTGCACTGCTACTGGGAGGGTTATTGGAAATTGAAACAGAACTTGAAGGAGATGGGGAGGAGGATGACGGACCAGGGGAGGCCTGAGGTACTGACAGGCCAGGATGCAACGGTGGTGGTGGTGGAACAGATGAAAGTCCTCCAATTGCCCCTGCAGTTCCTCCACTTCCACTACTGCTGGCAAAATGATCAAATCGCCCTACTCCTGAATGTAACTGCTCTTGTGCAAGGGTTGCCTCAGTTGGGTGGAATGAGCGCAAAAACTGGGGGTATCCACTCACATGACTTCCACCACTGCTACTGCTTCCAGACATTTTGCTGGATTTCCTCAAACTTTGAGATGATGAAGAAAGGGATTGCTGTTGCAGAGGTGGGGGAGGTGCACTCATTTTTGCAAAAATTGATGCAGAATCTGTAAAGGCACTGCCTCTAGATGCTTGTAGTGGGCCTAAGCCAAGTCCAGACAAAATTGACCCAGATGTCTCACCTTGCTGCTGCTGTAACTGGTGTTGGTGAAGCTGTACTTGCTGTTGGTGTTGAAGTTGTCGCTCTAATCCAATACCTTTGAACTGATGGGATTGGTGTCCACTCAGCATCTCTATGATGTCCACATTGTATTTTCCAAACTGGAACATCTCCCAGTTACTGAAACATGGTGCGCAGTGGCAACACCTTCTACTCTTTGAGCAGCAACAATATGTATATGATGCTTTTCTACTGAGTTGTAGTCAGAAAAAGCAATTTAAAAAACAGTGCTACCTCACATTTTCCTTATGCTACTGGTGTTGTTTCATTTAAAAGTGGGCAGCCACATATTCACTTTTCAGGCAAGTAGTCGACTAGGACATTTTGTATTGATTTTAACATGGATTTGTAGTCTCTGCAAAAAGCTGTTTTTCAATGGGATTTGTCACTTATGAGATGACCAAAATTGACTCCTTTTGGTTTCACATTGGATTCCATATAATCCGTTATATTGGATAGTTCAACTTTGATATCAGTATTTCAGTCTGAATGTTCCATAAGAGTGCAAAGACATATGGACTGGTAAAAGAATGCCACAACTGCATGCGATGCAATTATGTTTTCACATTTTGGGAAGTGCACAATAAGTGCTTAATGTAGTCTGAGTTCATTGAAAATGTTTCACTTCCTTGGTTACATTTTTAGTTCATGACCATCCCACAGAAGGGTGGATCCCTCCAAATCCCATGGGTTGGTTTCATTACATTCGATATCTATTAATTCTCAATCCACTCTGACAATAGTGGCTTACATCTCCGTTTCCAAGTTTCAATTAATATATTTTTCTTTTTTTCCATAGCTGGAAGCAAAATCCTCTTAATATCATTCTTGGGGACTGTGATGTTCTTTTTGCCACTCTTCTCACTGTGAGAGGAAAAAATGAGGAACATGTTAAATGACTGAATTTATACAAACACTCTGATACAATTATTTTTAGAAAAAAACATTAACCATCAAAACCCTAAAGACAATAAAATAATTTTATTGAAAGAAAGAAAGAAAGAAAGAAAGAAAGAAGAAAAACAACAACAGACATACTGTTTATTACAGCAGGCATTTTAATGTTTGTTTATTTTAATACATAGAAAATGTAACTTATGTGTGTGAAAAATTATGGGAGTATGGGCACATCTCCGAAAAAGTTCTAACTGCTTCAATTGAACATCTTGAACATTTCATATCATTTCCATGATTTCATTTTTGCTCCGTTGTATTCTTAAATAGCAAAATGAAATAACTCACAATAACAGAAACAACAAAAAGACTGAGTATCTGTTATTTCTAGTAATAAATATATCTTAAAACAAATTATTACAATAACATTCATAATACACTCTGAAATACTACATAGCATTTAATAAATGTATTACATTAGTTGATCTTATCTATCAGCATCATCTAAACTAGATAAATTAACAGACACATTCAATTATGTCGCTGATGCATTTAACGAATGCCATTTTACAATCACAACACGATACTAAACAAAAGTAGTTTGAAATACGTTCTCAGACGACAAGCGGAATGAAAACTGTAAGATAATAACGTTACACATTTTCAAATATTTACACGATTTTCTTATATTGAAACGTCGCGAGTGTTTTCTGTCACTTTGCCTTACATTCTGAGCAGTCGACATTGTGCTGAAAAGATGCTGACTGCGGTGTGAATCGTCAGAGCTAGATGTGAATTTCATGTAAATATTAACGCAATGTTACATCTTCCGATTGCATCGCGTACCGCTAAAGAAAAGAAAATGTCAATTTCGACAGACTCCGGGGAGTAACGTTTATGGAAAAATAGCCTACGATAGGGAAAATGCACTTCGATTTTCAATAGTGCTTTAAAAATGCTCTTCGAAGTATTAATAGTCGCGAAATCGTTTAGCGTTGGGGCTATGTGTAACAAGTTAGCATGCAAAACAGCTGGCTAATACTAACACTACACATTCAGCAAAGGGTCAGCTTAGCTTGCCGTCATGATTCGCGACCTAACAACAGCAAGCCAGAAAATGCAGGAGCAAAACTGTATTATTGTGCAAGTAAATGAATCATAATGAAATCACAGTCGAGACAATAAAATAGGCCTTTTTACCTACGCATCCATCTTTTAGCCTGGTCAAGATGAACGGGGCCTGCTATACTCTCTCCCACCCTGCCCCCCTCGTTCATGTACCCCAGCAGCTCTGCGCTGTTTTCCAGTGGTTAGCTTCTAGCTACCGCTAGTTAGCAGACTCTGTTTCCACTGCAACCATGGAACAGATGCTCTTATCGTACTTGTATCCTCTGAAAAAACGGTATTACGACCGATTACTTTTTATTTTGCGTTTGCTTTTTTTGTCGGCTAAAAATTTTGGACTGTCTATGTTGGTGTTTTAGAAAGAACAGTGACGTGTGAGATTTTAACACTGGTCGTTTCCGGACCTCGGGACACTTCCGGCTAACGTTACGATACCCCGTTATCTGTCCGTTATGTTTTATTTATTTATTTTATTTGTATTTGTGAAAGTAGTGTACTGCGAATATGAGCGGTTTTATTATAGAGTTACTAATAACGACAGGGCTCGTTTGTTTTTAGCTGTATTGTATATGCGGTTAGCTTCCAAGTGTTTTCAGTGTTGTTGTTGTGAAATCAAATGTGTCATGTTAGCGAGCTCGCAATAGGCAATTCTGAGGTAAATCCGAATAACAACTCGGCGACTATGATTCTGATATAATACACTGGATGTTTTATTTATTGGAAGATTCCTTTAGCATTATGTTTGTATCTTAGAAGCTCTTATAGTGGCCATTTTATTACATACTGACAGCTCAAATTCAAAGGCTGGTCCTTATCAAAATGGCTGCCTTGGAATTGCTAGTCTTATTTCCAGTCTGATCATTCGTGGAAGATAACATTGTATAGTAAATGCCGACATGAATCATTTACATTTTCTGTCTCTCCTCCTTCTATGTGTGTCACCAGACAGTCGACGCAACAGTTTCATCAGTTTACTTTATTTTACAAAGGTGAAATGTAACCTGTATGGAAGGATGCTATATATATATATATGAGTACATTTTTTATGAAACTAAAATATATGTAAACATCACTGGGTTAATGCTTGATTTAAAATGATTTACCCAAACATTATTCTGCTTCTGTGCTTAACTATTTCAAGACATGAGCTCATTATTCCCAGGGTTTCAGTCTTCATTGTCCTGCTTTGCTTGCGTGCAACCAACCGATGCACATCCCATTGTAGGCTACCAACCTTTTAAAATGCTTCAGGGCTTTATTTGCACATCCAATGTTCATTTTTTTTCCTGCATGTAATATGCCTTGTTGACAAATTCCATAAACATTTTCATAATTATGGCTTGTGGATACAAAACAGACATTGCTACAGACTTTTTATGACAAATAAAATACTAAATAGATTCATCTGTTCTAATTGTCCCTGAAAGAAACATTACAAAGTTTTAATTTAACTTAATAACAAAAAGAAGACATTCAGTTACATACATACAACATACATCCTATGACATCATTTATAAACCCATTGTGATGTCTCTGCAACAATTAATGGCATTTGCAGGCTTAGAACAATTACTATGTGACATCACACTGAGAGATTTTCGAAGGCACTCCTCATCATCAGGAATGCATGAAGAATTGGCAAACAATGAGTAAAGTCTGTGCTTCTATTTTCTACTCATAATTTCAAAATCATTTCATGAGAAAGATATCTAAAACAGGTTAACACCAAAACCACAGAGGAAAAAAATCACCATCGTAATATAACCATAACAACAAGAAGAAATTTCACCAATAACTATAATATTAACTGTCATAGTAATGACAATAACAAACACCAATGTATTACAGAGCTGTTAGGAAGATTGTCTTTAAGTTGTATTAATTTTTAAGATACACATTAGTTTCAGTGAAAAGTTAAATGAATGTTACCACCAATCCTCCTGATGCTGATGTGATATAAACTACTCCTTAACACTTTAACAGGGAGGCATATATATTCAAATAGTCCGTAACTTATAACGTTCAATTTCATTACACTGAAAATTAACCAAGAGGTATAAAGTCTATGACAAAAAAATGACCAGTTGGTGGTTTTACAATGTAAATTCATTAGTTTTCATTGGCAAAATGAGTTCCTGATACCTGCGCTATTTCTCAGAGATCAGAACCATACAGTAAATGATATCTGGCTTGTTTGCGAACAATCTCACATTTACATTTTTCATTGTAATATTTACTTACTAAATAATGAGATTATTATCACTGAATAATGAGTAAGCTGTGGGTAACATCTGTACCACTAACGCATGTGTGTTTTATAGCCCTTAATATTGATAAGCGTTATTGGTTATGAAGATATCAGGTATGACTTGTGTTCATATCTAGGTAACCGCAGATTCAAAATACAGGTTAGCTGTTTTGGCATGCCTGTATCCTCAGACTGTTCGCAGAGTCTAAGTTTTAACAGCATGTACACATGGCTTCAACAAGGAGTTTCAAAAAGTTATCCAGGAGGTTCGTCTTTATGCAAATGTCAACCCACACCTGAGCGAGATAATGATACTGCCATATTACGCACTGATTTTATGCCAGAATATCATAACATATACATACATTGATGAGTGCCCTTACTATGGAGTCGTGTTCTTCATCTCGGATCCATATTTAATAGCTTAAGGTGAACCGTTTGTCTACACAGTATACCTAAGAGGAGCATTAACGGGGTAAGTACCCAGCGTTACAGGAAATGAATGTGTTATTCTTGTGCTTTTGGTAGTCCAGCGTCCCTTATGGTGAATCTCTCTTACAAATTCCAGCACTTGAACATTGTAGAAAGTGCCATTGATCATTAATGAGTCTTTTTAAATGGAGAACAAAGATGATTGTCAGACATTTCTCTTGGTTTTCTCTTTGTCTGGGCTTTTCTCCCCAATTGTGTCCCAGAATGGCTTTCATCGATAGTACAAAGCGATCTCCAGTTATTTACTGAAGGGCAGACTTGAGAATTTAAAACTTGTGTACTATTTTCAGGATTCCCAAAAAAAAAATAATTTTAAACAAATTAAACAGAAACTCACTTGGTACATCCATGTTAAATTCACACTGAATAAAATGCAGGCAAAACAATGGTAAGGTATGGTAAGGCTTGATTTCTCTCTCTCGCAGTATTCAAAACATGTTCATCAGATTCTTAAGAGTTTATGGATATGCTCCTCAAATTGTTCCACCTTCATCATTTTGACATACATTGTGAAAGCCCTGCCGTACTTCCTCATTATGCTGACGTGGATTAGGGTTTAAAAAGAGATAAGAACCAGCATTACATTTGTCCAGCTGTAAGTAGCTTTACATTTCATCAATTGGGATAAACGCTCCACTTATGTTCAACTGGTTCCTCTTATGCATACATTAATTATTATATTAATCTCCCAGTAGTTCCATCATAGTTATAAGATGAAAGCCGTTCTCTGAAATATATGGCTCTATAGCAGCTATATCTATAATGTGTAACAATGTAAAATATCTGAGGATAAAAACATGACATAAAGATTTTAAAAATGTCTCAGGTTTATAGACAAACTACGCAAATAAATAGTTGTATATGGCAGCTTCGATCATAATTATAGCGGCAATTTCATGAACATAAAAAGCATGACAACTTTGAAGCTCTATCAAACCTGGCTTATAACAGTTATCTAATCTTATCTTGTGAATTTGCCACTATATACAATATATATATCTGTAAAAATATGGTCCCACTTCGCTCTCTGTCGAGTTTCTTCCACTTCGTGGCCCCCTACTTCAAAATCTGTTTCTCTTATTCCTTTACCATCCTCCTACTCCTTTTCTCTCTTCTCTCGTTATTTCTCTCCCTCTTCCGCCCACTCTCTCTCTCCCACAGTCCCTCTACCATCCTCCAGCTCTTCACACAGTCTATCCCTCACCCATTTTCTCCATTCGCTTCTTACCCTCTCCAGCTTCTTGCTCACACAGTAACCTCATTCTTGCTTCCTGTTCTAACCCCTTGGTTGGATCCCCCTCCTCCTCCACTTCCCCCTCCACCGGGAATGAAGTGAAGTTGTTCAATGGTATTTTGCCTTTTAGCTGCAAATGCAAGCCTCCTGGCACTATGTCCACCAAGAGTCCCTGTTCCCATGACAACTCCGGTTCCTGGCATATCGCCCCATCCCACTCCTCCAGCCCCGCCTCCACCCAGTTGACCTGACATCGCCGCCGAATTGCGCTCCTGCTCTCGCCCCGAGGTCGGGTGCGAGTTCATCTTGATCATGTGGTGACGGTCGAGCGACGGCGTGGCGCAAACATTCTGCTGCGATTGAGCTTTCTGGTGGCTAGCGCGTGGCAAGGTGGGCACCATTCCGCCTCCCCCTCCAGATGTGTAGTCGCCCATTCCCAAACCCATCCTGCTTCCGTCGTACTCAACCTCACCTTCCTCCTCCTCTAGGTGGTCTGGGGACATCAGCATCCTATCCTTGGACTTCTTCAGGGTGTTTGTATTGGAGTTCTTTGATGAAGTGGCCATGGCTTTGTAGTACTGGTGCTGTTGGTTCTTTGACATCCTTGACAAGGTGTTGCCGTCAACGAGGGCGAGGAGCTGGTCCGTGGATTTGACACGGCGTGGCGGTTTGGAAAGTGTATCGTAGTTCTGGTTTTGCTTCGACTCCGGAGGATCCAGAGGGTAAGGATTCGGGGTGTGGCTTGGAGCAGACTGTGGATGAGGTATTCGAGGACGATTAGCACGGTTGGGAAGCGTGCCTCTTCCCCCCATCGTGTAGTCGCCACCCCAGGGAAGGTGATGCTGGGAGGAATGAAAGGCGGGAGGGGCATTGTTGGGCCTCCGTTTTGTTGTACAGTAACCTGAATATTCCTCCAATCCTCCTTTCTCTGTAGGTGGAGGAAAATATGTTTGAAAAGATCAGAAAGTTGGGTGAGAAAAGAATAAACCAATTAGGGTTGCACAGATATTAAAATTCTGCACACTATGAAAATATTATATATTTTTTTTTTGAAAAATGCAATACATTTATAAAAGATTATTATTTTTTCATAGTATGGTGATTAACCAACAACTGTCCAAATCCAAATTCTGTTCAATACCAAGAAGACTTTATTTATTTGTTTCTTTGTTTTCTTGTTTCTCTATTAATCTATGTATCTATAGACAATGAATAAAAATTAACGGCCGACATTACAACTCTATATAATCTGGACTAAATTAAATAACACTAAAACCGAAAAACTATAATAAAAGAAAGTGAATAAAATAAAAAAGTGAATTAAGACTCCACAACATTATAAATGTACAGTATGAAAAAAAGGCATTTAAATAAGATGTAAACATGTAATGTTATACATAACATATAATGGTGTTATTAAATTACTTGTGTTTTCAAATATATCTTTAGATGAGCATTAGAAAATGTTATCTAGATGGAAAATTAGCATATTACTAACACCGTTTAATAAATAATCTCTAAAATCGGGCAATAACCAATATGGTACCAATACTATGTATATAATAAATATGGATGCGCATCAAGTTTTGCGCTAAAAGCTAAAACATTTATCAAGATTTCATCACAATTTACTAAACTCTTAATATAAAATCTTCAACCTACAACTCTGGACTACATGTTTAATGCTTGATTTCATTAATGCTTAAAACTTAATTTCATTAATATAGCAATATTAATACTATCCTGTTTTATCCTCAACCCTGAGCCATTTCATCTTTTGGCTGATTAAGTCTGAGTCATTGTATCAGCCTGTATAGCCTTCGCCTGTGCAGAAATGTCTTGTCCTCCAACTGTAACTCACACTTCCCAGGAGGTTTGATGTCTAGCTGAGAGAGAGGCCTTAAGGCTGTATACGTCTGTTCAAGATTGCGGGTGCTTTGCAATGGTTCGCCCTCATTAAAATGACCTTCACAAACATGTATATCTCCCAAGCTTTTCCAGTGAAACACTAACACTGCTTTAAATAAAAACCAAAGCGTACAGATATTTTACGCAACGCTCAAAGCTCTGCATGAGACTCATGTCCTCATCATCAAGCAGGTAATTTCTCCTTCAAAACACAACAGTACTAAATGTCACACTGTTTTTGATGTCATCCATCTATTTCTCCTTATTGCTTATACATTTGCTTTATGCCTTTGAAATGATCTGGGCTATAATAAGAAAGCAATCATGCCAACCTTTTATGTAATTCTTACAAAACATAATTTCCTTAAGATTCGAATCTTCCTCTCTACTGGTAATAAAGCACTCACCCAGACGCTTGAGAGATGAGTATCTGTTGATCTCAGGCTTCATGACAGCTTCATACGAGGGCGGTAGCTGAGCCAGGTTATGTAGAGATTGATGGAAGGACGGCTGGGTCTTCATGGCGTTAGTATGTTTACTGGGCTTCAATGTGCCACCGGTGGCCAACTGCATGTTGTTCATACGTGGTCCACGCTCTTTAAACACACAGTGATGGACATTGAGGTCATTTCAAACTCAGAACAAACAACTGTAGAGCTGTGGGCTTTACCTACCAATGGTGGCTGTGTGTTTGGGACTAGAGCCTGTGGTGTGGATGAAGTTATGCTGTAGATTCCCCACTGTGAAGCAGAACAAAGACATGTGTGCTGTAGAGATTTCTGCCAAAATTACATTTAGTATGAATTCACAAAGTACATTTATCCATCTACTGTAAATGTTGTCCTATTAAGCTCTTGCTAGCTCCACAATGTGTTGAACATTTTTACACCATCTGTTCATTCTAATGCCATCATATACAGCTCTGTGCTAAATAATTCACAAATGCCCTTTCATCATTTGGCTATTGCTTTTTCCCCGTGTTCCTTCTTGTCCTGAATTTATACAGTTGGCCGTTCACAAGGCTCAAGCTGAGATGGGAACATGAAAAGAACTCTGTATGACATATAATGCAACAATACCAGCAAACTGCAACCTGGTCCTGGTCCATTAGTTCACATTAAAAAAAATATATATATTCATGAATATTTTACCCAGGACACTTTGTTCAAGTTATATATTATGACATACAATTAATGGGATTTTTTTATCAGTGTTGAACTAATAGATTTTAATAATGGACATTTAATTTTAAAGCTAATGGGAATTTAATATGGAAATAATGGACTTTTAATTTTCTTCTTGACCGTAGATTTCAGTAAATCTCAGTAAATTTAGTGAATGGTTATGCTCTCATTAATCTTGACGTTTCATCTACACGTTAACATTTGTGAAATTTATTCCATTTGAACAGTTTTGGGATTAGAATATTTAATTTTTGTCATTGGATTACAGTGACCTGAATTTAAGTTTCATATTAAAGTTTTTATGTCTTTTTATTAATGGAGGATTTGTGGACACACAATATAATAACAAATATGAATTCAATTTTTTACTTTAAAGTGAAAAGTTAAAGTGAGATGCCCCCCCCCCCCCAGAAATGGGGCAGAAGGTCCCCAGTGGCATGTTGCTGCTTCTGCAATAATTATTGTTCTAATAATTTAATAATGTAGTATAGTACATTTCAAATAACTTCATTATTCATCATAAAATATAGGTTAATTAAACTGAATCATTCTAACTGAATTCATAGATTATTGCTATCATCACATCACTTCAATTAATTTAGTCTATATTTGATTTACAGAATTCTAGTGTAATTCAGATCTATCTCTTAAACAGGGATTCTGTTATATGATTTGTTATTACACTGAACAAAATTATAAACACAACACTTCTGTTTTTACCTCCATTTTTAATGAGCTGAACTCAAAGATCTAAGACTTTTTCTATGTACACAAAAGGCCTATTTCTCTCAAATATTGTTCACAAATCTGTCTAAATCTGTGTTAGTGAGCACTTCTCCCTTGCCGAGATAATCCATCCATCTCACAGATGTGGCATATTAAGATGATGATTAGACATTTGTAAATGCTACTGTTTCTGTTATCTTTTAATATACGGTTTTATCCTGATTGAATCTTTAATACAGCACAGCAACCGCAAGCGCGTACATGTATAAGGCTTCACATTGCTGTGTGAAAATAAGTGTATAATTGGAGCAGTTTGTTGGAGCTGATCTGACGATCTGAATGAGAGAGAGAGAGAGAGAGAGAGAGAGAGAGAGAGAGAGAGAGAGAGAGAGAGAGAGAGAGAGAGAGATGCAGAGCATGTGCAGAACAGGGGGACGTGAGGAACTGTATTAAGAACCGCTGCTTTAGAACATATGATTTTGAAACTTGTGAATCATTAGAAGACAGAATCATGATTCATATATGAATATATTTTATACATGCACCCATAGTTTTCTCTTCCTCTTCTCTAAAGCAGCGCAGCATTGCCTCACCCCTTTTTGCTGCATGTTCCCGAGGTCGGGCTTTATGTAAAATTCTGGGTTCTTGATGTAACGGACCCGGGAAGTAACTCGGTGTAGTCCCTTACCAGTCATTTTTGTAGGCATTAAACTGCCAGAAATTTAAAAGACGATATCTCCGTTTACATTGAACTTTCAGCTTCGTAACTTTGCAGATATTGTTTATGCTCAAACAGCAACATTAGACACTAACTAATGTTAAAAAAGTTAAATCCCAATCAACCACCCCTTTAAGGGGGGCATCTCCCCTGCATATGGAGATTATGGAATTTTCTACTCACGTCGGTTATCTTTACTCTGTAGTGTTGGATAGTGATTTTTCGGGGGTCGTCCAAGAGTTCCCTCTCCTCCTCCAGTACCCAAGGCTACACTGTTGTTTCTCTCTCCCTCTTGAACTGGACTCGACTGGTGACGCAACATTTCCACAAGAGCTCTGACAGGGAAGGGTGTAGGAATAATTAGTCAATAGAACATAATTTAAGGTAGATCAAACATCCTTTTTTATCAAGATCATGAACTCTCACCTGGGCATGTTGAGTTCTCTATTCCTAGGCTGCCGTGATGCCTTGTGGAACGCCACTTTAATGGCCACTGCCACCGCCACTGTAAACGAGATGACTCCGCCGATGACGTAGACCGTGTTGTTGCTTTGTTCGATGCGACTGAGGTCCGGGTAGGCAGGCAGTGAGGGTCTGGACGCAGGGGGGGCTGTATTGGCCCACACAGGGGAATGGTAGTTGTGGCAGATGTTCTGGTCCAGCCTTTGAGAGCGGTGCGGACAACAAAATCGATAATGACAGGTGCCGCAGCAGTAGATGAAGTCACCCTTGGAGCAGTTAAAGGTGAGGTCATACTGCCCCATGACATCATAATAACCCCGACACACATCCACTTCCACCAGTTTGCGAGGAGGCGGAGCTACCAGCACCGCTCCGAAAGGGGCCTTCAGTGCATCAGTCGTTACATTCTTTGGCAGCATTATCTGAGGCAGCGGCCTGAGGGGCATTTCTGCCGCTTCAGCTGGCTGCTTTGGCCGACGATTCATGGACTTCCCTCGCACACCCCCACCGTTTTTATAAAGGGGGTACAGAAAGCCCCTACCCTGAGATCTGGGGTTGGGCGTTGGGGCAATGGTGATAGGCCCATTTGGTGTGTTTCTGGTGGGGCCTGGGACGCTAGCAGAGGAAGCGTTAAGTGGGGCAGCAATTAGCAGGAAGAGAATGATGACACGCATTCGAGTTTCCAAGGTGGGCATCATCTTTACATGACTAACGCTGCTATTTTCTCTCGCTGACTCAACCCACCGCACAATGCCGAATTTTTGTAAAAACAGCCTGATTGCGCGGTATGTAAAATATTCTTGTAGCAGCCCTCCGACGTATGAAATCTGAGTCTATCAAAACAGTCTCGAAAGAAAAATCTGTTCTCGAAGTCTGTTAAAGTGTGCGTTGTGAACGGTCACACTCTGAGACGGCGTGAGAGAAAAATACCTATTTTGATGTGCTTTCAGCTTCAAGGTGAGTTACACAACACATATTCTCTCATCATACGTGCTTCCGTCCAACATATAGCTGCAAAGCCTGAACAATATGTAAAACAATCCAAACACTGACAATATTCAGAGCAGGCAACATACAATTGGCTATTTCATGTATAAACAGGAAATGAAAGACTATTTAATAAATTGTCAGTTTTGAATGTATTAACAAGGCAAATATTCCCTTTTGTGGCTTTCTTCAAAAACACACATTTTCACATTTCCACAGTCAAAGTTAATGGCGTCTCATTTCTCTCGTTCTATTACTTCAGTATCTAGTGTTTTCATGACACATGAAGGCAATTATGTTGTAGTACAACTGTGTACATTAAAAGTATTTAGGTTTAATTCCCCGTTTTGGCACTTACCAGAATTAAATATTCGCTTAAGAGAAAGGGGCAGCTGTAAACATCTTTAAAATGTAAACTAATGTTTTGCTTCTCGTAACAATTTATTTATTTATTTTGGCACTCCTTACATTCAGCAATTGCACTTAAGCAGATTTCCCTGACCTGTAATACTCCCTGAATGTTTACTATTATTAACTAGTAGAAACAATCTCCATACACTTGGTGAAAAAATAATAACAATAACCTCAGAAATGAATCTTGTTCTACTGCACTTGTTTATGTGTTAACAGGACTGCTCCGAATGTTGAACTCCTTTGAGGGTTTGAGGGCAGTATGGTGAGGAATCATTTTGATTTTGTTCAGTATTTCATTCATGGCCTTTACATTACTGAACTAAAATTAATGTGTTTACTCATTCAGCATGAGATAATCCTGTGGGCAATTTAAAATAATTAAAAGAAATCAGATATGAATTGAGTTATCTGTCATGTTGGATATAAAATGTATGCCCCAGCTACACCTATTTTAGGTGTGTATTGAGAATGTATAATAAACCGTTGACACAGATGATGGCAGAAAAGACGTAAAACGTTTTCAAGGCTGATTGTCTTCACAATAGATATTTCCAAGGAGAGTGACTATTTGAGTAAACCTTGCAGTCACTTTCCAGTTTCTTAACGTTCACTCAGCAGATTTGCTTTTAAGATAAGCCCAGTTTTCATTGAGACCGAGAAACATTTGAAACGGTTTGTTGAAGCTCTTGGTGAAATGGTTTAAAATCCCATGGTGTGGACATGACTGTTTCCTCACTATTTTTGCAGGGTTGATCTTGGAATCCACTGGCGGTTATGAAGTGTTCAGTTATCAAGCGATGTGCCTCTGAAAAGAAATCAACACAGTGATGTTACATCCTACATGCGTGCACACACACACACACACACACACACACACACACACACACACACACACACACACACACACACACACACACACACACACACACACACACACACACACACACACACACACACACACACACACACACACACACACACACACACACACACACACACACACACACACACACACACACAGACATCTGTGAAAGTTTTTGAAAGATCATGGTTAGCTTGTCATCTACATGGCAGCCTATTATTTTCATTGTAACACGAATGGCATGTGACAGGCAAATAAGGTATGCAGCAACTAATGCGATCAATATAGAATCCACATAATTCAACACAAAATATTTTTTTTATGGAGTTGGATTGTATGTCTATACACATTATCTACAATACAAAAAAAAGTTTATTCAAGGAGACCATGCATTAACCACACTGTAAAAAATGCTGGGTTAAATATGGACAAACCCAGCGACTGGGTTGTTTTGACCCAGCGGTTGGGTTATACATTTAGCCCAACTTTTGGTTGAAAACAACCCAATCGCTGGGTTTGTCCATATTTTACCCAGCATTTTTTACAGTGTCGTCAGTGCTTGTTCATAAGAAATATTAGTGAATGCAGATATTAAATACACATATCTGAAAATAAGCAATCATTCATTTGTTCAAAGATATTGCTGCACACAATTCAAATATTAACCTTTTTAATATCAATCAAAGTTACTGAGAAGTGTGTGAAACAAATGTAAACAACCGCAAAATATGTCATATTTTGCGTTATAACCATATATGACCATATATACATATGGTATAACCATATAACCATATTTCGTGTATAACCATATATGATTTCCATTTGCAATAAACTATAAGAAAAACTCATCATTACAATAGCGAACTTACTTTTGCCCTATCAGTAAAATCGACATGCATGCTCTGATAATCATATTACTTCTGATTCTTCAAATATTTTTAAAAACCCAATAGAAAGTCTGAAATTGTATGTTTCTCTATGTAAAAATATTTATTATCTTAGTGAATTCGGTAACACTTTATTTTAGGGTCTCTTAACTAGTTGCTTATTAGAATGCATATTACTAAAATATTAGCCGTTTATTAGTACAAATTAAGCACATATTAATGCCTTATTCTACATAACCATATCCTACATCCCTAATCCTACCCAATACCTAAACTTCAGAACTACCTCACTAACTATTAATAATTTGCAAATGTAATATTAATTTATTGAGGTAAAAGTCATAGTTAACAGTGAATACGTGTTTCCGATTCTAAAGTGTTACCGTGATTTCTTCTTTGATGTCTTTATCTCTTTTGCTCATCGTCTATTTTTTTATTTGTGTAAACTTATTTTGTGTAATTTTGTTTCTGCAAAAATGACAATGATAGAGAGAGAGAGAGAGAGAGAGAGAGAGAGAGAGAGAGAGAGAGAGAGAGAGAGATGAGAGAGAGAGAGAGATGGATGGATGGATGGATGGATGGATAGATGAGATAGAGATAGAGAGATATTTCAGAACCACTGCAATCAGTGATTGCAGTGAATCATGAATGAATCTTTCCTTGCGATTTGTGAACCAGTTTAAAAAGGTTCTTTGAAAAATTGAAAAAAACACTCGCCTCAGAAGAATGATTCATCACGAATCGGACCCCATTACCATGTTTCAGAGCACAAGCAATTTCTTGAAATACATGGTTGAAATAACATTGAACAGCATGTTTTCTGAAGTGTGGTGAAGTAAAATATAAGAAATTATGCACTGAAATATACTGAAGCAAATATTAAGTAATACTTGAAAAACACTAAACTCCACAAACAGTAATATACTGTGAATACATATACAGTACATTTAGCATTTATATATTGATTTAATATTTATCCTTTAAATCGGTTCTTAAACCTAAATCTAACATTTGTACTAAGTACGTGCAGTACAGCTGCAGATTCCAGCTCATGACGCTGAAAAGAAGAGCTGATGTGATGACCGTTTGTCTAATGTGTTACAAGTCACTATCAATCAGAAGCATTGAGAGAAGTGAATAGTAGCAATGATCTGAACAAATAGTGATCAGTCCTTTTCAAAGAGCATAGCATGATGTATGACATGAAGGAGGGGGTAAAGCAAGAGAGAGAGAGAGAGAGAGAGAGAGAGAGAGAGAGAGAGAGAGAGAGAGATGCAGCTTTCCTGACTCAGTAGGTCTATGTGTCAGAATATTTGTGAGGAAGTGAAAGAGTCAGTGATGTCCTACAATTATTTTGTAATCAATACCTATATGCTTTATTTTTCACAATTGTAGGGGCCCGTGAAAAACCGTTGAGCAGATAAAAAGAAGGTGAAAGAAAAGAGAGATAAATACAGGGTAGAGATTTAAATATGAGCACAGTATAGCAGAAATGCACAGAGCCAGAGGTATGACAGAGGAGTGGTGCTTTGTGTGTGTGTGTGTGTGTGTGTGTGTGTGTGTGTGTGTGTGTGTGTGTGTGTGTGTGTGTGTGTGTGTGTGTGTGTGTGTGTGTGTGTGTGTGTGTGTGTGTGTGTGTGTGTGTGTGTGTGTGTGTGTGTGTGTGTGTGTGTGTGTGTGTGTGTGTGTGTGTGTTTGTGTGTGGGAGTGCAGTGTGCGGGTGGAAGAGAATAGAGAGCGTTCAGTGACACCACTTACTAACACACATACGTACACAGTGTACACAATACACAACACCGGGAACATACGGTGCTAACACCAAACGTAGAGACTGCAACACATGCAGACAGTATGCTGGCTCACAAAATGCACTTTTTACAGGTATAAAAAATGCGTATAGTCTCTGTCGTCGCGGATCAACATGTTAATGCCATAAGGGACAACAAAACAGCACGTCTTTGATGTAATGAGGCACAGATACCACTAAGGAAAACTGCACAGAGAGGAGCCACACAAAAACCTGCAGGAAATACAGCGTTGGCCAGGAAAATAACACTTGTGTCTCTGCTGCAGGCTGCGCTCTCATCTGAGGTATAGCTGCTATACAGCACGTCTACAGTGGCGTTCTGTACATCAGCTCAAGTAGAGAACTATGGAATATTGACTGATTTTAGAAATAAAAATATATATACTTTTAAATACTTAGGGTTAGAAATACAATGAAAACACAGTTCACAAAAATACAAAATATATTTTTTAATCATTTAAATGCAAAATAAATATAAAAATATGGGCTAATTATTCTTTGAAATTTTTTGAAAGTCATGACCATAATAAGAAAACCATAAATTTGTGTACAGTGTTAAGAAGACACACTGTAAACAAAAAAAAATTTATTTGAGTATGTGCATTATTTATTTGAGTATGTTTTACAAGAAAATACTAGGAAGAAAATGCAGGTATAATTTCAAAATACATAAGCACAGGAATACACAGAAAATATTGGTAGGCTCAAATTTACAAAAGTGTGAAAATAAAAACTATTAAATTATTTAAATGTAATATAAAAATATTAGCTAAATGTACTATGAAATATTTTTTAAGTAATGCACATAATATTAACATCATAAATCTGGGAACAAGCACTGCTTGTTTTAAAATTCAAGCAAATAATGTATACAATTATATTATATTGTTTTGTATTATTATATTATATACACTATAAGTGTTTTTTGAAGTTGTAAATAAAATATTTGAGTATGTTTTAAAAGAATATACAATTAATATTATATATTGATTCAATGTAAACAATTATATATTTTTCCACTTCAAAATTTCACATTTAATTCAATGTAATTACTTGTCATTTCTTTGTAATTGTTTATTAAATGTACAGGCAGTTTCTGAGAGAAAACTGTTTTTCAGTGTATTATATTATATTATATTTATTAAGATGTAATAAAGATTTGTGGCAAATGTTTAAAATTCCATGACTGAATTTGATTATATATTCCACAATAAAAGTAATGATTGAAATATTATACAACATTTCGGTATATTACAAAATAATAATTTGAATGGTCCGGCTATATTCACTTATGTATGTAATGCTGGGAACTTGATGAATGCTATAAAACGACTTCAACACTGCTGCTAATAATTAGCAGAACATAACCTGCTTGTGTTTTGCCCCCGTTTTGTGCATAATTAATATGGAAGCATTAAATAGCCAAAGTGCTTTTAGAAAGGACTTTGCATTGACAGACACAATTATGGATTTTGCACATACAGCTTAACAAGCGACCTACGTGGGAAGAACGTTTTTCCTTTTTTCGCCATTGTATTTTGCGCACACCTGTGAGAAATTCGGCTGCTTGCACCAAGCAGCAAGAGAAGACATTTTAGTCATGGAACGCCGATCTGAACAGGTGTGTCGTTGAGTGATTCATGAGGGCCAATTACAGTTTTCAGCCCATAGCATTAAAAACAGTAACCTCTCATTTGCATATCTTTAATAAAGCGTAGGCCATTTCGACACCTTCTCGTCTATGTGAAACAGTATGCGCCTCTACAAACTGGATTAGCTTTTCCTGACCACGGCACCCAATCAGCAAGGCACTGTGGGCGACTTCTAAGAGATGTGACACTGAAGATGTGGCGCATTCACAAACAGTTTCTAGAACGTGAGTTCACAGAGGAATCATGGCCAATTCGTCCGCTTTTAATCTGATTTGAGTAAATCGTGCTATTCTCCTTCTATTTCATTGTATTTCTGTTGCAAAACATGTGTGTTTTGGATGTTCTCTCGACTTCTCTTTATTTCTCTCTCTCTCTTTCTCTCTGTAATATTCAGTGCGTGGGTTGAGGCAGCTCACTCTCTCTCAGAATAGCACTGCAGTAGTTCAGACTTGTATAGAAGGAGAAAGAGAATCATAGATAGGGTGAATAGACCTTCTCCCCTCTAAAACTGCTGTTCTCGTGAAAGACAAATAGTTTGTCATTTTCTTCATTAAAAATGCATATTTATAAATGCATTGCCTTGCTTTGGAAAGGGCTGGTCTGTCAAATGAATGCAATAAGTGACAAGTGATAAGTCTTCAGATCAAAAGGAATGAGATGAGTAATTTTCACATATGACAGAATGAGAGAGACTAAGGCTTCTGTCATATGTGCAGTCCCAAACAAATCAGTACAATGTGTTGCAAAGCTGCAAAATGTGCCATTTGCCAAGAACAGATTCTGCTTGGCGCCTCTTGACAGGAAATTTGACTTGCAAAAGACCCCAGCTTAAATCATGAGCTGGGATAATGAAACCAGTTCAAATAAATCAACAAATGAATGTATTTAAATGATCAACACTGGATCTCAGGACTTCTTTACTTTTTAAGTTCCACCTGATTCTGAACTCTATTTGGCTGGGCCTTGGCCTTTTTGTTTTCTTTTAAACTAAACAAACCAGAATGTGTTCTTTATAAAATATCCCATAAGGATAAACCTTAGATGTGTAACTTTGCTCTCTTTCCCTTAACCTCTCACTGTCTGGCCAGAATTAGCTCTGAACAATGCCTAGACATTTGTTCCTGTGGCTCAGTGGTAGAGCATTGCGTTAGCAGCTCAAAGGTTGTGGGTTCAATTCCCAGAGAACACATACTGACAAAAAATGTATAGCCTGAATGTCGCTTTGGATAAAAGCATCTGCTAAATGCATAAATGTAAATGTATTACAAGCACTTCCTGTGTCTGTTTGCCTCTTTATGATGTATTGCTTATTGTATTCCTCAATTGTAAAATGCTTTGGATAAAAGCGTCTGCTAAATGAATAAATGTGAATGTCATAATTTTCATAAGTGATGCCATCTATGCTTTTCACCTGCAGTTATCAAGTACAAAAAAATCGCTGTTATGTTTTAGAAGTTGGTACCAATGTGTACGCACCATTAAATGCCACAAGGGTGTGTTGTGTTAATTCTGTCAGAACATAAGAAATAAAAAAAAAAAAAAAAACAAACAAAAAAATCACCGAGCGTCATACCTTTAGAGTGACACACCGAATGAAAAGTCCTCTGCGCAACCAACCCAACACATCTGACTTTGCTCTCGCTACAGTCATATTCCCCAATAATAACAGGGTTTGACACATTTCTGATATCTGAAGGTGAAACTATCATATATCGACGCGTCTCTTGAGGATTGCGGACCTGTAATTCGCACGCGGGTGAGTGGGTGGACATGACAAGCAGCGCGAGAGCAACGAATGTCCGTCTGCGTGGGCGTGAATGCATGTTTGCACGGAGCCACCTTACACTTACATACGTGTGAACGTCTTCCTCCGGTCGCTTGCAATTGATTAAAAACATCAAATGTGACATGAGCATGTCGAACTAGTCTAACATTCGTTTTTTTAGCGCATATCACGAAACTTAGAGAACCAAACATAGACGTCTGATCAGGCAATTAGATGACTTGCAGAAATATAGTTCAACTTGAGCGACTTACCTGCCGCTCACGACAGCGCCAGTCTCACATCTTATTCAATGATGGCTGAGAAATTCGGTTATTTCCACAAACTGTTGCAGCACTTCCCTACTGCTGATGCTCTCGTCTTTTGGTATCAAAACACCAGTTATAGTCACTAATTTCTTTCCAGGATTTTCTCTCACCTACCCCAGTTGTTTCCATGTTCGTACTACAGATAAAGCATCGATTTTAGCGATAGGCAACAGATCGTGCACAACTTATTTGCGTGTTATGTACTGTGAAAGTATTCCAGGTGAGATAACCTTTTCCTAAGTCCCTCCTATATGTTCAATAACGCTCAGAATAACGGACGGCACCGATGCCATGCGTTTCTCTCTCTCGGTGTTGCTCCTTAACGTTGCTGTTAATCGACGCCGCCTGCAAAGTGTGCACACAAGAACATTCCGACCCTGTCACGAAACACCGGAGGAATGAGGCGGGTGTTCTCACAGAGGTCCGCTGCGCCGAATAGTGCGTTTATTGGTTTCGCGCGACGGTGTTGATGAGGGTTTGATACGTTGATGCCCGACCGCTTCAAGTCTTTCGTCTTTCTCAAACTACTTCTCAGCCTTGCCACGATTATGGCTGGCTAAGCAATATGTGTGTGTGAGTGTGTGCGTGCTGAAGGGAGACACACTGATCGGTTGCCATGGCAACGATGTCAATTTGTTTGCGACTCTAATAATCTTGATTCCTTACCCTTAAAAAACACAAGAATGGGTTGCAGAAAAACAGCAAGGCATCGAAATAAAGACGAATAGTGGTTGCTAAATGTGGCAGCGAGGGGTTTAGCTAACAAAAGAATGCAAAAGAGAGAGAGAGAGAGAAAAAACAACCCTGCATGATGACACAGCCATTGCCTATTATTTGGCACAGCCTATAATAAAAGCCTTGCATTCACATAAGTAACGTTACTTAAAAAATAAACACGTGTAATTAATTAGGTACTGCACGATGTACATTTACAGAGATGTTCATTGATTCAATCAGCATAAAATACTCTTCTTTGCGATAAATACAACTTATATTACAAGAAGTCTAATAGTAATCATCTAGGCAATTGCATGCTTGATTAAACTTGTGATACATATTTCGTTTAATTAATCCGCACTTAATCTAATACCAAACAAATGAGCTCGGGTTAATAATCACCGTCCTCTGCGGTGGAGACACATGCAGCTAAACGCAGAGCCTCTACCGGCGCCTCTGGCTCATAGACAGCCGTCGATCGCCATTTCAGCACCACAGAGAGAGAGCGATGCGATCAGCACAATCCACCGAGGGCCGCTCTGTGCTAGTAGACCAATTCATTTATGTTTTTATTGATACTGTGATTCTCACAAGTGAAAAGGGCGAGCCGTTTTACAGACTAGTTTAGGCCTATTGTGCAACCCAATGAAATTTGAAGCCTCATTGATTTTAAGAAACACTGAATTTTTTCGATTATTGTATATGTACTTCAGGCTCATATCTTCCCCCTCATCGGCCTTCCTTCTTACAGACAGCAATTAGCCGGTGTGCACTTCGCTATTCATATACAGGTGGGTGGGCCGCTCAGGAAACCTGAGACGAGAACCCATCATCCGTTCATAACCCGCACAAATTACAGCCCGCAATGTGCTCTCTCAATATGAGGGAAAACCGAATATGGCATAACATGTTTCAAGGGGCGAAATACACTGAACAGCTTGTTTTTAACCATCTGCGCATCTCATCATTATACAATGTTACAAAAGCAAATATTGCTGGGTGAAAGAAGACGCCAATGAAACTTGGGCAGTAAACACAGACCTGGAGAACATGCACAGAACACTTTCTGGAATAGCTTACCCATACATGAAAATTAGCTGAAAACGTAGACTATATCACTGATAAAAATGATTTTGTGTTGCAGTAAATACTACAGAAAAACACATGTAATTTCTACATTAAATAATTTAGTTCAGGAAAAATAAAAAAATAAATAAATATTAGTACTCAATTTAAGCTTGTAGATTTTAAAGTTTGGAATTATAAGTATGTTTTACTTGGAATTGTTTGTTATTTTTACAAAGATTATTTCAGTAAATATCAACGTCATAATCCCGTTGTTCCCATCATGCACTTGGGCATGAATAATTAATAAGGTAATATTTTAGTATTGTTGCCGTTTTCAAGATGTATTTACTCTGTTTTATGGTTGCTTTTGTTGTTAGGTTAAGTCATTTGCTGTTTTGTGACATCTGGAGTTCATTCATACTCAAACACTATTCACTGATTGTTGTTATCTTTAAAGGAATAGAGTTGTCTACTTGCTTACATACGCGAGTGTAACTTTAACCACATATTTTATAGGCTTTTTTCAGTGCCGTGTTGTTTGAGTAAAGTTTACAAACTGTGACTGAGTGAAATGTACTTGAGTATTGCAGGGTAAACTTAAAATAATTAAGTAGAAATTACTCATCAAGCTCTGCCTGGCCACGTTAAATTGGCTTAATTTCCTTTGCTTTGATTTTACATAACTTAAGTTAAGTAGATTTTACTTAATTCCGTATTTAAATTTTACCTTAAAAATGTGTGCTAAAACTCGCAAAATAAAAATTAAGTCAATTTAACTTTTTGTTTTTTTCAGTGTAGTTACCTTCAGCCATCCTAGTTTTTTTTTAATCGAAACAGATTTGGAGGAATGTAGCATTTTAGCATCTTTTGCTCCCCAGTGGATCATCTGCAGTGAATGGGTGCCATCAGAAGGAGTCGAAACAGCTGATAAAAGCATCACAATAATCTGCACAACTCCAGTCTAACAATTAACATCTTGTGAAGCAATGAAAAAATTTTCAATGGTGTTTTTTTTTACCTTTAAACCATCACTTCTGGCCATAATCTATAATAACACTTCCTCCAGTGAAAAAGTCTATCATGGTTATCCACTCCCACCAAAAACCACCAGCATATTTGTTTAGAACCATTTTCACTTGCAAACAGAGCTTGATCAGTGCATATTTCTCTCCTGATACAAACAAGACAACTTTAACTGGAGAAAGCAATGTTGTGGATGAAGAATGCAGATTTTAGCAAGAAACATTGATTTTAAGAGGTTCCTCCACCCCAAAAATGAAAATTGTTATCATTAAATACTTACCCTCATGTCGTTTCAAACCAGCAAGACACAAATCAAGGTTTTTTTAATGCATTCTGAAAGCTCTCTGAACATCCCATAGACAGCAAGTAACACGATCAATGTCCAGAAACATAGCAACTAAGGAGACCGGTAAAATAATCCATGTGACACCGTAATTCAACCGTAATTTTACGAAGCTACGAGAATAATTTTTGTATGAAAATATTTTTTTTTAAAATGGCGCTTCAGTGACGAATTGTAGAATAAAATCGTTATTTTTGTTTTCTTTGCATACAAAAAGTATTCTCGTAGCTTCGTAAAATTATGGTTGAACCACGGAAGTCACATGGATTATTTCACCGATCTCCTTGCTACGTTTCTAGACATTGATTGTGTTAGTTACATTGCTGTTTATGGGTGGATCAGAGAGCTCCCAGAATGCATCAAAAATATCTTGATTTGTGTTCCGAAGACAAACGGCGGTCTTACGGGTTTGGAACCACATAAGGGTGAGAAATGACAACATTTTCATTTTTGGGTGGAGTAACCCTTTAAGTTAAAATCTTAATGTGTTTTTTTTGTTGGCTTTGTTTTTTAACAACAAACACAGCTTTTCACTGTTTTGTAATAATTGTTTTTATTAGCTATTTGGAAACTCCTGACGGCACACATTCACTTCACTGGAATCATTGGTGAACAAGTGATGTACAATTCCCAAAATCTGTTCTGAAGAAATAAGATCATCTATATCTGGGATGACCTGAGGCCGAGTAAATTTTCATTTCTGTGCGAACTACTCTCTTAACTGGCAAATTAATAAAAAAAAAAAACAACACAAGTCAAAGATAAACTCATTTCCTTCCCCAGTTTCAATTGTCCAACTAACATAGACAAGGACAGAACAAATATAGACGATCACAGCTTTTCTTTTAATAAATAAAAGGAAGAATCAAATTGCTCCCTAAAATTCCTTTATTTCTTATTAATTTAAATAACTTAAATAATGGCCACAAAATGCCCTATTGTTCATCCACAAACTTTTAAATATGGGCAAACGGTTTCTGCAAACACATCTTGTCCAAAGTTCATATCACTTTGTTTGAGAGGATCTTTGGGAACTGAAGGCCCCATATGATGTAACGACAGACTACAAGAGAAGATTCCTTAACAGCCTTTTGATTGAGAGACCAGTAGAGGTAGAGAAAATGGCAGCTGTGGTCATATAAAAATGATTAATGTTCTTATTGAAAAGTATAACCAAACTACTTCATTTCAAAGACGAGACTGAACACTGCTTCTGGCTCATATTTCATGATTAACTATTAGCCCCATTGCTCTACCCTTGCTGGCCTAAAGGCATTAAAGACTCAATCTCAAGCATCAGTGTCCGGAAAATACAGCCGTTCAAAAAATGGAAAAAGGCCTTTTGAAAAGTGAACTACAAAATAGAAACGAACAGACAAATTTAGTAAAAACCGGAAATAATAATACCACATTAAAAAAATGAAACAAACAAACAAACGTAATATACAAATGACTAATATTCAGACCACATTTTAACTCCCTATCTGTTATTCTTGATTTACTCTTTCACCACAAAACGGTCATATTCTGTGCAATGTTCTATTCTTCATGAAACTTTAATGGGTTCAGTCCGACTACAACAGGACAGCATTACAGTAACTGTCCCATCACACCTGCAATCTAAATATATTATCAATTCTGTGCAGACAGTAACCAACAAAATCCTGCTTATGGTCATATCTCTAGAGGCCACAAATGAACTGTGACAAAACTTTTACTACTGTTTTCATACTCTAAACAATTGTAAAAGTTCTGAAACACAGATGAAAACCCCCTTTGTGAACAAAACAAAGAGAGAATTGTCAAAGACAGTTCAAGTCCTGAGAGCAAGTTGAAAGAGACGAAGGAACAAAAACGAAAGGAGTGATCTGGTAGGAGCAAGACAAAATTAAGGTGTTATCCTAAAAATGGTAAGACAGATTAAGGAGGAGAAAAGGTGGTCTGCACACTTCAATATTTATATATGTACACAAAAAGCACAGATTCATTCTCTCTTATAGCCGTCTCAGAGCTCGTTTTTTATCCATTTTCTTCTTCGCAACTATATTAGCATTGCTACTGCTGTTACTTAAATTGTTGGCGGCAACACCATTTGTTAACAAACAAGCCCCGGCTACACGTTTGTTTGGGTCTCCTGCATGCTTTTTGGGTTGGGGTCCATCAGCAGGCTCTTGAGGGGCCCCTGACGTGCCTCCCATGGCATGGATCTCTGTTAGAAGGTGAGCACGGGATGCATACTCCTTATAGTCCTCCAAAAGTAACTTCCCAGCCTCTTCGTTCAGGGCCGACTCTGGGTTAGGATGGATCAGAAGGCACTTGATTGTCTGTGAAAGAAAGAATTAGAAGGGTGTGGATGATAAATATGAGTTACATAATACAGTACAGAAAAAGGTACCATTTTGGAAGTTAAGAATTTTTTTAACAAAATATCCGATGGTCTTCTCATGGAATTCTCATTTCAATGGCCACATCTAGTCTAGGTGGAAAGTGTGGTCATTGCTGTATAACTGTTACACTTGAATTATCTATAAAAAAAAAAAAATTCTAAAGGGTTACTCCACCCCAAAATGAAAATGGTCATTAAATCACGTCGTTCATTAACCATGTCGTTACAAACCTGTAAAAGCTTCGTTAGTCTGGGAGGCTTGTGGCTGTCTCATTGACTGCTAATGGACTATTCTGACGATGTCCTTCATACTTTTCTGGGCCTTAACGGTGTTAATCATTTGGCAGTCAATGGGACAGTCACAAGCCTCCCGGTTCTCATCTAAAATATCTTAAATTGTGTTCCAAAGACGAACAAAGCTTTTATGGGTTTGGAACGACATGGGGGTAAAGTGATTAATGACAAAGTTTTCATTTTGGGGTGGAGTAACCCTTTAATATATCCACCAGTCATGAAGTTCAAGGTCTGTTGCAGCCACAATAATATATTTAAAAAACCTATAAGTTTATGTATAAGTTGTGTGTCTGTTTGTTAGTGCAAAATAGAAATTTGTGGCCACAATGTTTTCAGAGAAAATTTTAATAATTTATACAAATTTTTTTAATTTACACTATTTATTTTTATTTAGATCGATTCATCACATTATATATAATATATATACATTTTACATAGTGAAATTAAAAATATATTGTAACCCTTTCAAGATATTTACAATAAATATTAAAATTATGACAAATTTATAATAACAGGTATATTTGCATAAATTTAACTTTCTATCATTTTTACAAAACAAAGTTTTAAACTAAATGGGCAATTTAGTGTTTTACAGTAAAGAGTTAAATGCTACTAATGTATATATTTAGGGCATTTTTACCTTCATTTAAATCTAGGTTTACAGAGTTAAAATGCTACTTACTAGCAATACATGTCTCAGGCCCAGCTCTGCCTTCCAGTCTCTTTTCAGCACATTGACACAGATCTCACCCTTGTGCCCAACATTAGGATGGAAGATCTTTGTGAGGAAATAGCCTCTGGGAGGTGCAGCAGGAAAATCCTTCCCAAGGATCAAACGCATCCGGAACACCCCTCCCGCATATGGAGTTCCTTCTGTTGTGAAACAGGGGGAAGGTAAACTGTTAAATTATGCAATGGTCCTTAAAAAGGGAAACTAATAAAATGCACTACTAACCTGGGCCCTCGATGGCAGTATGCAGCTCTGTGATATCCTCTTCACTGGGGTAGATTTTGATCCCCTCCGGAGGGTCTGCTGCCAGGGCAGAAACCTCTTTATAGATGAGTCTCAACACTTGAGGCGGCAAGTTCTCCACGTTTGAATTCTACACAAAAAAGAAAAAAATATGTCACAAGCATGTACAGCATTAATAGCTACAAAGTGACATTTGCTGGTAAACCTGCGGACGTTCATGACGAAAAAATACTACTAAAATCAATATATTGTCTAATTTTATGGCAGGTTTAGGAAAGCAACAATCCTTAAAGCACACTTATTTTAAGCAAGTTAATCATCTAATACCAAGTACTTCAACGAATGTCACGTGACTGCTAACTTTAGTTCAACATCAGAAGTATACTTTGTTCAATTAGCTCAAGACAGTGAAAAGTTACAAATAAAAGTCAAAACAGAACGAATAAATTGAATCAACTATGTGAATGATAAAGTTTTAGTCGTAAATTAATAAGTTACAGCTTGTACCTTCTGATGATATACAACTTAAACTGCTAAAAAGTAATGAGAAAAAAATATTTTCTTAAATTAGCCTCACAATTTGGAGCACCATTCATCGATTCTGAAATTAAACGTACCATTTCCAGCTGTGTGTGGCTTTATAATAGCCAGCAAATGTGTCTCAAATGAGAAAACTTGGCAACCCAACCGACCGACGAGACTGATCCGGTGATCCACAACGAAACCACCGATAACGAATCAATCAAGACTGGAAAATATACTAAGACGTTTAAAGAATTTACAAGTGATCAAAACCAATTTCTCACTGTAACGTCAGTCAGCTTGCTGGTGTTGCTACCAAACCAGGCTAAGCTAACGATGGGCTTGCGGAAATAATGGAGATAACTAGCTATTCTCCAGCGCTTTCCTTTGGGAAACTGCTATCCGATGTTGTCCTCAGATGAAATGTGCCGTCTAAAAGTTTTAAAGTCCAACGTGTTGTCAATTTCGTCTGCTAAAGTTGGTTTGCTCGATAGCTAACTGTCACAGACGGCCACCGTAGCTTGATATCAGCTAGCAGTCGTTTTGACACAGGAACAAAAATACAATTCGCCTAAGAAGCAGTTCGAAAGAGGTTTAACCAATCAGAGTCTGAGAAGCATTGCACGTGTGCAACAGTTAAATCCCTCTAGCCAATCAGAATCTTGGGTTATACTGACGTAGCAGACCTTGGAAACCTCACGGACCAGAGAAAGTTGAGAATGCGAAAAATGCTCTTTAGTAATAGGTGCGTTTGAATAACTCACGCCCTCCCAAAGGCAGGGACAAATGTTGTTTCAATTCATGATCCAATGAAAGACTTGGAAATTACACCAACATGGTGTTTAATCTTTTGCGGAAGCATTTCGTGTCACTCTGTTCTTTATTAAAAGTAATAGGCTACATTTTTGTTTAACCCAAATCATGTGTAGCCTGTTACGATGAGCATTAGCCACATGGGTTATTTTATTGTTGTTATTTTCTGTATAAATCTCCATGCCAGTAATCTGTAATGTCGACCCAAAGAGTTTTGAGACCTTCTGAAGATCCCTTATAATATTTTATTATTATCTGCTAAATGACTAAAAAGTACAAGTAAAAAAATGATTGCTGTTGTTGTTGTTTCAATTTCTGTTTATGACATTTTTTTTACATTTATTTTCCCAAAGCATTTGCGCTGTTGCTGTGTAGAAAACAAAGGGAAATAGTGCAAAGCAACATAAAAACGGCTGTGCTTTATTGTTTTACTGACTATTTCTATTTATCATTACAATATTTATTTTATAAAACACATTGTAAAGAAAATAGCATGAAAATATATAAACATTCATACATGATTGATATTGATCATTTACATTATCAGTTAGATATGGCCTATATCTGACTAACAATGTAACTGATCAATATCAATCATGTGGACCCCCCCCCCCCCCCCCCCAACTCACTATACATCAGTTAAAACTAGCTGTGTTATCCCTTAATCTGTCATGTAGGTCGTCATTACATCTGATTTATTAAAAGCAAGCACTCTATGAAGTTCAATGAAAATAAACTATGTTCTGACTGAACCCACAAATCAATCTGATAATAAAAGTGTTTGCTGTACTGCTGAACGACCGCTAGAGAGCACTCCAGCCCTACAGCTACGCTTCGCTTGGTACTAATCTTTGCAGTATCTTTTAGTTTTTTTTTTTTTTTGTAATTAAAAAGCTTGCAGATTATATTCATATTATATAATGTTCAACATTCGAAAGTAAAATTGTTAAATTGTAATACAACAAAACAATATGTAAAGTAATGCAAGTGTATAATAAAATAAGTGTATATTTTGACAACAACTATAATAAAACGTGTTAAATAATATTTTACATTTATAAAAAAATATTATTACAGTAAATTTTACAGCCAAGCATACATTTTTTGTCTCTATGGAACTTCCTCAAATTAAACAATTTTGAATAATATATGATTTTCCTTGTCCCTACTGAAAGGCAGCTGAAATAAAAATGATTTCACTTTTCCACAAGAGGGTTTGGATGATTAGCGCCCCCTGTGGAGCTCACGTGTGTACAAGGGGCGTCTCCTCAACGCAACAACAGCACAACTTCCGGCCGATCCTTACAGGCGAGAAACAGAGCGCGTTCTCTTTCCACAGATCCTTGTAGGTTTAGTTATTAACAGTGTGGTGGAACATAACGATTAGTGTCACGGTACGTCTCAGCAGCGGTTGTTTCTTAAGGTGGATAAATCATTGCTCCGCGGATTCTGTCTTCCAGAAGGTATGGTGATGATTTTGATTATGTATCAGTCACGTGCTGGTGTGAACGCGAGTACTTTAGGTGTTCTTGGGCGTAACGTTACTTAAATGTTAATCGACGAGCTGAATGTACTTGTGATGACAGGGTGAGTATGAGCGAGGGCGAGGTGTTTCATGAGAAACAGAGACTGGAGCTGTGCGCTATCCATGCCTTGAACAACGTGCTTCAAGAGAGAGTTTTTACCAAGGAGACAGCAGATGACATCTGCAAGCGGTGCGTGACACACACACACACACACACACACACACACACACACACACACACACACACACACACACACACACACACACACACACACACACACACTGCTGCTCAAAAGCTTGGGATCAGTAAGATTTTTTGTTTTTTTTAAGGGAGTCTCATCATCATTCTGCTCATCAAGGCTGTATTTATTCGATCAAAAATACAGAAAAGACAGTAATATTGTGAAATATTTTTGCAATGTCTAATTTTGGTTTCCTATTTTAATATACTTTAAATATAATTTATTTCTGTGATGCAGAGCTGAATTTTCAGCATTATAAGCGTCACATGATCTTTCATAAATCATTCTAATATGCTGATTTATTATGAGTGTTGGAAGTGTTGTGTTGCTTCATGTAGTTTTTTGGAACATGTGATACTTTTTTCTTTGATTCTTTGATTAATACAAAGTTAAAAAAGAACAGCATTTGTTCAACATAGAAATATTTTCTAATACATGTCTACTATGATATTTATTCACTTAACACCTCCCTCCTGAATACAATTATTCATTTCTTTTTTTTAAAGAAAAAATTGCTGACCTCAAGCTTATGATAATAATAATAATAATAATTTGTTACATTTATATAGCGCTTTTCTAGACACTCAAAGCGCTTTACATAGTAAGGGGGCTATCTCCTCATCCACCACCAATGTGCATCATCCACCTGGATGATGTTAAATCTTTATTTCTTTCGACGGCAGCCATATTGCGCCAAAACGCCCACCACACACTAAATAGATATGTAGCTTACTGGTGGAGAGGAGACAGAGTAATGAAGCCAATCAGTTTATGGGGATGATTAGGAGGCCATGATGGTCAGAGGCCAGTGGGCCAGTGGGATTTTTAATGACCACAGAGAGCCAGGACCTCGGTTTAGCGTCTCATCCGAAGGATGGTGCTTTTTACAGTATAGTGTCCCCTTCACTATACTGGGGCATTAGGACCCACACAGACCACAGGGTGAGCACCCCCTGCTGGTCTCACTAACACCTCTTCTAGCAGCAACCTAGTTTTCCCAGGAGGTCTCCCATCCAGGTACTGACCAGCTCAACCCTGCTTAGCTTCAGTGGGCAACCGGTCTTGGGCTGCAGGGTAATATGGCTGCCGGCCAATAGCATTGTAAATTGTAAATTTATGAATAGCATTGTAAATTGTAACACAACATTTCTTTTTTAAATAAATGCTGTTCTTTAACTTTTTATTAATCAAAGAATCCTAAAATAATATCACAGGTTCCCAAAACAATATGAAGCAGCACAAATGTTTCCAACATTGATTATAAATCAGCATATTAGAATGATTTCTGAAGGATCGTGTGACACTGAAGACTTGAGTAACGATGCTGAAAATTCAGCTTTGATCACAGGAATAAATTCTATTTTAAAGTATATTAAAATAGAAAACTATTTTAAATTGCAATAATATTTCACAAAATAAGTTTTTTTCTGTATTTTTGATCAAATAGATACAACCTTGATAAGCAGAAGAAACTGGCTTAAAAACATAAAAAATCTTACTGATCCCAAACTATTGAGTATATATATATATATACACTGATCAAAATTATAAACGCAACACCTGTTTTTGCCCCCATTTTTCATGAGCTGAACTCAAATATCTAAGACTTTTTCTATGTACACAAAAGGCCTATTTCTCTCAAATATTGTTCACAAATCTGTCTAAATCTGTGTTATTGAGCACTTCTCCTTTGCTGAGATAATCCATCCACCTCACAGGTGTGGCATCAAGATGCTGATTAGACAGCATGATTATTGCACAGGTGTGCCTTAGGCTGGCCACAATAAAAGGCCACTCTAAAATGTGCAGTTTTACTGTATTGGGGGGGGGATTCAGTATCTGGTGTGACCACCATTTGCCTCACGCAGTGCAACACATCTCCTTCGCATAGTTGATCAGGTTGTTGATTGTGGCCTGTGGAATGTTGGTCCACTCCTCTTCAATAGCTGTGCGAAGCTGCTGGATATTGACAGGAACTGGAACACGCTGTCATATACGCCGATCCAGAGCATCCCAAACATGCTCAATGGGTGACATGTCCGGTGAGTATGCTGGTCATGCAAGAACTGGGATGTTTTCAGCTTCCAGGAATTGTGTACAGATGTTGCAAGGATCTGTACACAATTTCTGGAAGCTGAAAACATCCCAGTGCATTATCATGCTGCAACATGAGGTGATGGTCATGGATGAATGGCACAACAATGGGCCTCAGGATCTCGTCACGGTATCTCCGTTGTTCATAACATACGCCTGCCCATACCATAACCCCACCGCCACCATGGGCCACTCGATCCAGAACAATGACATCAGCAATCCGCTCACCCACACGACGCCATACACGCGGTCTGCCATCTGCCCTGTACAGTTAAAAACCGGGATTCATGTGTGAAGATAACACTTCTCCAAAGTGACAGACGTCCTTGAATGTGAGCATTTGCCCACTCAAGTCGGTTACAATGACGAACTGCAGTCAGGTCGAGACCCCGATGAGGACGACGAGCATGCAGATGAGCTTCCCTGAGATGGTTTCTGATAGTTTGTGCAGAAATTAGTTGGTTATGCAAACCGATGGTGGCTGGTCGCTGGATGTGGAGGTCCTAGGCTGGTGTGGTTACACGTGGTCTGCGGTTGTGAGGCCGGTTGGATGTACTGCCAAATTCTCTGAAACGCCTTTGGAGACGGCTTATGGTAGAGAAATGAACATTCAATTCACGGGCAACAGCTCTGGTGGACATTCCTGCAGTCAGCATGCCAATTGCACGCTCCCTTAACTTGCAAAATCTGTGGCATTGTGCTGTATGATAAAACTGCACATTTTAGAGTGGCCTTTTATTGTGGCCAGCCTAAGGCACACCTGTGCAATAATCATGCTGTCTAATCAGCATCTTGACATGCCACACCTGTGAGGTAGATGGATTATCTCGGCAAAGGAGAAGTGCGAGCCTCTAGTTCGAAGACTCGTTCTCGCCCCCTAACACAGTATACATCCGCGCTAAAATTCAGGGTGAACAATATTTGAGAGAAATAGGCCTTTTGTGTACATAGAAAAAGTCTTAGATCTTTGAGTTCAGCTCATGAAAAATGGGGGCAAAAAAAGTGTTGCGTTTATAATTTGGGTCAGTGCATATGTGTGTGTATGTATATATGTATGTGTGTGTGTATATATATATATATACTATATATACATACATACATACTTACAGGCCACAATTTAATTCCTCTTTGTCTTGTTCTATATTCTCAAATCCAAAGTTGTCTGTTGTGTTTCTTTGCAGACTTGCCCCACAGTGTGTGATGAATCCACACCGCTCAGTGTTGGGCACGGGAAACTATGATGTCAATGTCATCATGGCTGCTTTGCACAGTCGGGGGCTCGCTGCTGTTTGGTGGGACAAACGCAGGTCAGTGTGACAACGACTCCGTGTCACTTAATAAATCATGTAATGATCATAAAATCGTTTAAGGCCAGAAAATTTTGTGTAAGCCATAATTTTGCTTCCTTTAAACAGGCCAGCAGGACATCTGGAGCTTGAGTCGTTATGTTTAAAGGGCATCAATTGGGTGTCTCAGCGTATAAATGAAAAGATGCATATTTTAAAAAGATGGAGCCCAATGGCAGCAGGTATAAAGAGAACAATGTTGGTGAAAGAATAGATCCCTGCGGAACACCACAGGAGAGATGTGCTGCAGAAGTGTGTTTTCCAATTGTGAAAACTTCCTATTATTTAAAAAGGGACAAAATTCAGGGCTTCATTTTGAATGTCCCATCAAGGGTGTCATTGGGTTTTCTAAATCCCGTGAAACGTCTCATATAGTGAATTAAATTCCAGAAAAGAATGCAGTTGAGTAAATACAACCCTTTCTAAATTTTTTGAAATGAAAGGGAGATTAGAAATACTGAAATTGCCTAAATCAGACACACATTTGTTTCTCAAAAGAGGAGGCTGGCAGTAGACACAGGGATCGTCCCAGTACTCAAACACGTTAATAAAAAACAGGAGAACTATGGTATCAACAACTTAAAAAAGTGTGTGGAATTTATAGGGACAGAAAGTTGGTTTCAGATGATAGATCTTTGCAGGTCTGAAGACTAATTAAATCAAACCTGCTCCAAATAAAAAGGCCTGCCTGTATTGGTCTTCTCAACAAAAAACGATAGAAAGTTTTCACATAGGAACAGAACTCAGGAAAACATCAACAGAGGATTTAAAACAGTGTCTTAAAACTCTTGGTATATGTGATTTTTTTTTTTGACAATTACAAGAAATTTAAATTTCGCAGATAAAGCTTTCTGGAAAACAGAGAGAGACTCCCTTAAAATATCATTGACACATGCAACCTTTTTGCCATTTGCGTTCTGCTCGTTACATTTTCGAATGAACGAACAGTCATTAAACCAAGGACAGATTTTTTAGTAGAACGCTTCACTCAAGGAGCAATGTTGTTAACGATGCTCAGGCAGGTGTTACTAAAAAACGTAAAATAAAAGCGTCATTAGCTTTCCGGGGCGGTTTGTGATGACAATATCGGTTGCTTTTAAGCAGTACAGTCCTCGCAGGCTGTAGGAGAAAAGTAGCGAACCCAGTCTGAGCAGATGTGTACTTGTACAGGGCAGTAGTGAAAGTCACAGAATTGTGACAGAGAAACCTGTGCTTCCAATCTCAATAAATGGAAAAGCCAGAAAATACAGGTCCAAGATATGACATGAATGTGAGTAGAATATGCACCCATTGAAAAAATAAAGGAATCATAAGATTCAAAAATCCTTAATGGCGGTTTACCAGGACAACAGATGTGGAGTTAAAATCACCAAGCAATAATGATCATTGTTACTACATTCCCCAAAAAGTCTGCAAATTCACTCACAAAATAATTATAACTGTGGGGTCGGTAAACGACAGCACACAATACTGGATTAGCCATACAATTAGAGACAATTGAACCTCAAAACTCTTATAATCAGTCAATGCGGCCGCAGAAAGAGTTTTTAAAAAGAACAAGAGCAGGACTATAATGGCAGATGGTTGGTAATATCACAGGAAACCACAGACATACAGTCAAGATGGATCCCATTTACAATCCATTTGTATGTATTGTGGCGCAATCATATCATATAAGACAAGGCCTATCAACACACATCTCCCGATTCAATACCGATTCGGTTTGATTTGATTCATTTACACACTCTGTTTTTAGTATGGGAAAGAAACGATATACAGAGAACCCTTTAAACTTCAATAAATCTCACAAAAAGTAAGTTTTAAAGTGACCTTGTGTTGTTGTTATTCTTAACTAAAACTGAACTGAAATAAAATATCAAAATTAGACAATAACTTAAACAGAATAAAATTTGTAAAGCATGTTAAAGCAATTAAATTACTAACTGAAATAAAATTCAATTCAATCTAAAAATATTAAATAATTAAAATGAATGACAAGAGCACATAAAATATTTTTTTTTTAAAGAAAACAAAATATAAAAATAAGTCAAAACATTAATGAAAACGATATAACTCTATATAATATACCAAAATAACATTAGTGTAAAAGTGTTTATTCAGTGAAAGGATTCATCAGATTGATTAAATGATTACTTATGAGTTTGCCTTTTTAAATGATTCATTACAATTCATAAGAACCGTCTCAAAAGAGTCTTTTGTTCTTGAATATTGGTCGGCATAGGTTGCGCCGTATGATTCTGATTCACTAAAAAAAAGAACCAGCTGATAAAAATCATTTATTCATGAATCGGACTATATTAGTTTTGCTGTATTATTTTTCAAGGCTCACTTAAAAAGTGATTCATTCATAATTACTAATAAAACCAGGTTTTAACTTAATCGTACTCTATAGACCCTGATAAATACAAATTAAACTTGCTTTACTAATGTAAGCTAAAATGAGTTTAACATGAGACATTCAATAACTGGATGCCAGACACTTTTGTGCAATTATTAGTGAATGAAACCCAATAAATCATGATCTTTGTTAGGGGTGGGAGAGAAAATCGATCCATCGATGCATCGCGATTCTCTCTCCAACGATTCTGAGCTCAGTTTTTAACCAGATGTGCGATGACGCTGAGTTTGCTTTAGAAACACCCGTATTCTGCTTGCTTCAAATTCCTCACACACACATAACACCACTCGAACCTTCCGTAAAATAATCTTCGGAAAGTTCATAAAGTTTGAAGCGAATTACAAGGACATTCACAGGCTTCATGCGCTTGAGAGACGCACGCACAAGATGCGCTGTGAGAGACGCTTTTATCCAAGAGCGACTTACATTTAGTACAGACGCATTTTTTTCCAAAGCGACTTACAGTACATTCAGACTATACATTTTTTTTGTATGCGTGTTCCCTGGGAATTGAACCCACAACCTTTGCGCTGCTAACGCAATGCTCTACCACTGAGCCACAGGAACACTTGAAGTGTGCGGTCTCGTCCGTCGGTATTTCCCTTAAAAATGCTCTACGAAGTCGTCATTTATGTGCTTTGGACTTACATTTTTTTAAATATGAACCTCACTTTGTTTGTGTAGACTGCTCGCGCATGCGGCTGCTGCGTAAGCGGTTTAAAGTTCTTGCGTCTCAAAATGCTTTTATGATGCAAAATTAATGTAAACGTACCACGGAAGAACAAACCACATACTGCTAATACAAAAAAGATCCGTGCGAGAATGCAGAGATAGATCTGCGAGTGTGTATGTCTGTGTCTGTGATGTCATACGACACAACAGTAACGATGACGAAAAATCACTCCGTTCTTGAATGGAAAACATTCAGATAATCTTCCATACTGACAGCACTCTTTCTTTGTTGTTTGTTATATCGAGGGGTGAGAACCAGAAGGGCATAAGTGACATCTTTGGTGAAATGGAGATGATATATATATCAAATGAAAACTCTTAATGAGCTCTTTCTGGCTAAGGTAGCCTACTGTCATCCATGAGTGTACACATTTTAGTATAAACTATTGAATTCAGTACACAAAGTCAGATATGCTATGGTAATTTTTTGTTTTGGCTCTCCTGTAAAGTTGGTGAAATGTCACGCCTTTCTGATTCTCACCTCTATGCTCCGCTTTATTATTTGTATTATCTTGTATGTTTTGAAGTTATATTAGTTTAAAATTCTTATCATACAATTGTTTTTTTTTACTTATTTTAAAAAGTACTTTAATTATGTAAGAATATGCAAATGTATGTGTTTTAAGAATCTCAAGTCAGTAAACTCATTAATTAATAAGGGGGGAAAAGTAGATCAAGAATCGTTCTGGAATCGGATCGTGAGGTGACTAAAGATTCCCACCTCTAATCTTTGTATATATTGATTCTTCATTCTTCCTCCTCCCAGGTCATTTCTCACTGAGCAGCTTTCTCAGGATGTGGCAGAAATGCTCCTCGTCGTCCAAAAGGAAGTAGACGACGATGGGACGTGGCTGAAAGCAGAGGACACCAGGAAGTGATGAAACTGAACATTCTCTCTCTCTCTTTTTCTCTCAATGTGGAGTGACGGCGGAGAAACACTGGAGCGCCGAGAAGCTTTATGGAGAGCAGAGATGCTCGCTTTCATCCACACGAAGCGAAGTCCGAGAGAATGATCTAGTGTTGCCTCGTATGAAGGAGCCGTTTATCTGAAGTCACACTGGCTGTGCTTGTGGGAGACACTACTATAGCCGTGCCAGCCACGTCACTCTCCTCTTTTCTCTCCTCTCAGGAACTTCCATCTCTCACTTTATCTCTGTCTATGCACTCCACTGCTGAAGTAGATCGAAGATTTGTGTCTTTGTTACAACTATGCACAGAAATGGTACTTTAGAGTTCAAGTATGTATGGTTCATTGCCTTTTATACGTCAGTGTACATCTTACTATGCATAAACAAAGGAGATAAGAGATTGTAGCTCTGTCTCATGCTCACGTTATTCTTTCAAGCTCTCTTGCAAACTGCCTCATTAACATTGACTCAGTGAAAACCACTAAATGGAGGGAAACTGAATAAATGTGGTTTATTTATTTGAATTTCTACTTGGACTGTTTTTGCTCACGCACGAGCGGTTTGAAATTGTCTTTGACTACAAACGGTGTTTTGTTTTTGTCTGATTACTAATGTTTGTTGATTCATGTTCTGTTGTCAGAGCTGGATTTTAATATCATATAAATTATATTTAATCAAGTCAGTGAATCAGTCATTTGAATTTGCAAAAAAGGATCATGTTAATTGCAGAGCAGGGTCTGATGACTTTGAGCAAGTAATATGCCACAAAAAAGTGCCCAAAATGAATTACATAATTGTGGGGTTGAAAAAATTTGTTTTAAATCTTTTTTTTTTTAATGTAGAAAAAAAGTGCCCATGTAGACACTATACTGCACTATAATCTATTGTTGTTGAATTTGTGGAAAAAAAACTGAGTGTTTTAGTGGAGAAAAAAATATATACACATGCACATACGTGAATGTGAAGCTGTATAATCTAAAAAAGGGACTGGAAAACATTTTATTATTATTTATTATCATAGTATTCATTTTGTGAGCTTGTTTTATTTTTATAGTCTGATTTCAATTTATGTTTTAGTAATAATATTTAATATTTCTATTTAGCTTAATTTTTTATATTTTAGTTTTAATTTAAGTACTTCAATTTTATTTTTCAGTTAACATTTCATAATATTGATTTTTTTGTCAGATTTATGTCAATTAATAATAGTTTTAGTTAGCAATAACAACTTCTGCATAAATCTTTACTGAATTTTATAGGTAAAAGCTGTAATTGTGATTTTTTTTATTTTGTTATAATTTATTCAGTACTGACTGAGCATAAACAGAATAACATGCTGTACTTAAATGGTTAGACAGGTCAAATAGTATTTAATGTATAATTTAATATAATAAGTAATAAAAACAACATTTTACATGGGAAACCATTCTCCCCTATTGCAGGTAATAACCAGGTATAGGTTTGTTTAGCAGGATGCTTGTAGTGTTTTGCATCAGCAGCTTTAAAGACATAAAAACATTTTCAGACATTGTGCTTTTGTTACTGTATTTTTATTTCATTTATATTAGACTCTGTAGTGAAAAAGGATGCCATTCAAAAGGAGCATTAAACCATAGAAACTCTTTTTTAAGGATTAACAACAGGTTGATAGCCAAGAGAAGGGACCAATGCCATTTCAAATGTGTATATATATCTATATACGGTATATACTGAACAGGTCATGAGAACCTCTGACACACACAGACGGAGTTTGCAAGATATCCTGATGATTATTGCTGCTTACATTGTGGCCATTGCATTATAAATGGCAAACGCAGTTGTATTGCTCAGAGCCAGCAGAGGAAACGGACACTAGCCCTCAATAATATTTTACAGATTAGTTATTCTTTGATCATCAAAATGCATTAACAAGCAAACGTTTATACAGTGAATATATATATATTTATATTATATAAATAAATAATCATATAGTATCAGAGGGTATACAAGGTAATACAGAATTCGCCACTCATAAAATAGGGTCCTGTCAAATAAAAAAAACTGCATAATCATACCAAGAAATTGTGCCATCGCCACCATATACCTGTGACTACATGTAACAATATAAAAACTCCAAAATAAAGTGTTATACATTTAAAAATAGACCATTACTGTAACGTCAATACCATCTTGTTCCACCAGCTATGTACAACATGACACTAGAAGGAGAGGAAGTGATAGGATCGGACGACTAAATGAAGTCACACCCAACCGACGCAATGGTACTGACGTTACACACAGATATTTAACATCTAGAGTTTTAAATTAGTCTCTCGTCTCATAAATGTCCATCCATATGAAAACTAAACCTTGCTCTATATCATTCTTTCTACTATACAGAAAAATGATTAGTGTGAGTACAGGTTTCTTGAATGGGACGGGTTGGCGTGTGATTGACTGCTGCCGTAGCCAGTCAGCATGCTGGGAGAGTACTGTTCTTTCAGAAAACCAGTCCGCAGAGGAGCCGGATCCACGAGCGGAAGAGAGAATAAAGGAAAGAAACAAGTATATATTCATTTCAAAATTAAATCATGAGTGCATGCATTTAAAGAAAAAATATGTATCTTATTTATCCTACTGTTGTTTTCTCACAATTTAAACCCTTCACTAAGCTCCGCCCCTTAGTTACTGTCGCTAACCCAGGCAAGCTTTTCAGAATGTCCCATTGGAATAAACTGGAGACTTTTTTATAGGTAAAATGTGTCAGGTAAAAATAGGTCAAACATTATTGGATATTGTTTCTACATGAAATATAATAATGCAAATTTTTGTAAATATTTTTATAAAATATAAAAATACATTGTGCCCCTAACATATACTACTGTTGAAAAGTTTAGGGTCAATTCGTTTTTTTTATAATGCTTTTATATGAAGGATGCATTAAATTGATTAAAAAATGACAGTAAACAGACATATGAAACATGTATGTTATTAAATAATAAATATTTAAAATAAATGAAGAACTTTTTATCCATCAAAGAATCCTGAAAAGATGTATTATGATTTTGACAAAAATATTAAGTAGCACATCTGTTGTCAACAATGTTAATAATCAGAAATGTTTTTTGAGCAGCATATTAGAATGATTTCTGAAAGATCATGTGACACTGAAGACTGGAGTAATGATGCTGAATATTCAGCGCTGCGTCACAGGAATATATTATATTAAAATTGATCATTGTAATAATATTTCAACATATTACAGTTTTTACTGTATTTTTGATCAAACAAATGCAGCCTTCATGAGCATGAGAAACTTAAAAAAAAAAAATAATTGTACCAACCCCAAACTTTTGAACCGTAGTGAACGCCTTCCACTAAACACCATCTAAACAAATAAGACTTCTATAGGATTATATTGAAAAATAGCAAAGTTTGTCTGATAACACGGTGGATTGCGATTGGTCAGAAACATTTCAAGGCGGGGCTTAGCGAATGCTCATTTAGTCTGATCCGTGTGTCAGTCTGAGTGAATCTGAACACAATGAATCATGAGAATGCCACAGATCGCAGTGATGTGACAGAGACAAGGGAACTCACAGAAGGGGGTGGGGACTGCCTGTCACTCAAAGGCAGGTTCTCATAACCAGGGTTGCCATTGGAGGAAACGTTTGGAGTCCTGCAGAAAGAGAGAGATGCAGAGAGGAACCAGGAGACGGAAGAATGACATGCCACACCAAAGGGACACAGGGAAGGATGAGAGCCAGGATCCAGGGAGGAAACAGGAAGACAAAAGGTGGAAGAGAGTTAGAGATGTGACATTTTCACTTTCACCTTTTTTCCGAAAAGGACACAAAAAGATATTTCAATTGAGGAATAAATTCCAGAATTTGTAATATATCTAAATTTAGAATATATAAATCGTATTTCTTTTAAAAGACATTCATTTTAAAGAACATGGAAATGTGAATGAAGTGAGAAGAAGTGTTGACGTCAGATCTAATTCTATGAAAACAGCAAATATGATCTTTCAAAACAGAATAATTGAAAGAGAGCGAAACAGGGAATGTTAAAAAGCAGGGAGAAAGAAAAAGATTTGAAAGAGTGATGTAGTTTGGACAGCATGATTTCTGACAGCGGACAGAAATATCGGAGGGGGCGGGACTTTACCTATATTGTGCATCGTCTCTGATTGGAGGATCTATGTCTGTCTTGCAATGACGGACAGACCGATAGACAGACACACAGACAGACAGACCTCTGGACTCATGTCTGTTTTTTGGCTAGACTGTGCTTGACATGTAGACCTGTCTGTGTGTCTGTGTGTGTGTGCATGTGTTTGTGTCTGTCTGTCTGTGTGTGTGCTCCATCTAACACCTGCCTTTCTACCTGTCTGTGTGTGACTGGAGCTTTATGTGTTTGCCTGCGTATGCATGACTGTAGTTTTATGTATATGAGCCTATAAATGTGTTTTATAGTTCAAAGGTCATTCATAGTGCACCCTTGATGCAGAGCTGCTCAAGAGAAGAACAAGAATCTGAATTTCTAATACCTAAACTTATATGGAAGACTAGAAGTGCCACTTAAAAAAGAAATGAGTCATCAATTTATGAATTCAAAAATACAAATGTACAAAACTGACAAATAAACATACCTATTTTATATTATTGTTTATTTAATGTTTAAAAATGACTTTAGTCATAAAAATGTAAATGTAATTTTTTTTTGAAAGAAGTCTCAACTATAAATGCTGCATTTATTTGACCAAACATACAGTAAAAGCAGTAATATTGTGAATTATTACACTTTTCTATTTTTTGCATATATTTTAAAATGTCATTTATTACAAGGCTGAATATTCAGCATCATTACTCCAGTCTTCAGTGTCACATGATCTTTCAGAAATAATTATAATATGCTGATATGCTGCTCAAGAAACATTTCTGATTATTATTATCAATGTTGAACAGTTGTGCTGCTTCATATTTTTGTGGGAAGCATGCTATATTTTTTTCAGGATACTTTAATGAATAGGACAAAAGAAAATAAAACATTTATTTCAAATATAAATCTTTTTTAACATTATAAATGTATTTGCTTTTACTTTTGATCACTTTAAATCCTTGCTGAATAGAAGTATTAATTAAAAAACAAAACGTACTGACCGAAAATTCTGAACCATATTGTAGTAACAAATAATAAATAGATAAATCATTTTAAGAGCTTAATTTAGTTTGAACTCCGCTGAGGAGCATTTGGGAAATTTAATTGGAAAAATAATAAAATGTATTTTTTTATTGTATTATTATTTTATTGTTACATTTAGCTATTAATCAAATAAATTAAATGATCAGTTCCAAACGTGTATGTATTTGTCAGTTTAAAAAAATACATTTTCAATAAATAAACTAATATATGATTCCTTCATTTTATTTTTAAGTGGCACTCGTGGTACTTCAGGTAATTCATAAATCATTCAAGCGAGTTCTGCTGTTGATCTCAGTGTGTGTGATCTACACAAGCTCGTGGTGGTGTGTGTGTAGGGTCACTCTGTCTGTCTGTCTGCGTGTCTGTGTATGTGTTACTCACGGTAACGGAGGCGCGCTAGAAAAGGGAGGAGTCCAGCCGGCCCCCTGGTAACTATAGAAGGGGGGCAAGGCCACTCGCTGGGAGCCCGTGGCCGTCTGTCTACATGCCTGATGAGAAGTGAAGGGGTCCTCGCTTTCGCTGTCGGAGTCCTCGTATTCCTCGGAATCGCTATGTGATTCATCCAATGAGAATTATGCAACAAAGAAAGTGAAAAACACGTCATGAAATAAGTATACGTTTTATCTGCTTAATGTTATATGCAAAACATCAGGCAATACATTTTTTAGTCAGTACATGTGTTTCTGTGGCTCAGTGGTTAGAACATTGCGTTAGCAGCGCAAAGGTTGTGGGTTCGATTCCCAGGGAACACATGTACTGACTAAAAAATGTATAGCCTGAATGCACTGTAAGTCGCTTTGGATAAAAGCGTCTGCTAAATGCATAAATGTAAAGACATCTATTGAAAAATCTCTCTCAACTATATAAATGTAGATGTTGTCATGAAATCAAATATTGCCTGTCTAGTAGTAATCCTTTAATCTGTCTCCTTCCTCTATGCCATTTCAGTAATCTATGCATCTGCCATCTAAATGGAGTTTGTGCTCTGAACACAATTAAACACTGCAGCCACCTCTGATACTTTAATAAAATTGGATTTGCCAACAGCAGGCACTTGGAGGGAGTGTACCAAGTCGGGCTGAATCAATAGTAAGTGACTGAGCTTTCTGAACTAATGGTTATAGTGACATTAATACCATATCCAGATAAAAGGAGTGAAGTGCATCTAAGCACTAATGCCCTTAAATTGAGATCATATTTCTCTCATCTGTGCATTGCTGATGAGTGCGGTTGTCAGTGTTTACTCTGTTACCACAGGCCCACTTATGACAAACTATAGCGGAGTTGAGTCGACCCAGACCGAGCAGCCCACCTCCATTAACATCCGGCTGCTTTTGTTGTTTGAGGGTGGAATTATGTAACTTCTTTTGCATTAAAAATCAGAAATGTTCAGGTTCCCAGTGAGCATCTTATTATTCATGTTACAGATACATCCTAGATAGCAATTTGGCATATATTAAGATGATATTCCTCTGTCTTGGGTATTTCCCTGTGTATAAAAAAAAGCATTTAAAGCAATATTCCCCTTCTGTCTTCATAAATGCAGTGGAGTGCTAAAGTCTGAGACCACATTCAAAATTAGCTCTTTAAAATACAAAATAAATAAATCCAAATTTAGGATATAAAACAAACAAATGCAATAATCCAAAATGGTTTGTGCAGGAACTGCAAGGGGTTCATGAGCTGATAAAGGTAATTATTATTTAAATCCCAAAAATGCTAGATTAAAATAAATCAATAAAGAATTTTAAATAAACAAAATAAAAATTTTGTTTAATTTAAACAAAAACAATACTAAATATTATTATTCAAATATTTTTTAATTAAAATTAATAAACAAATAATTTACAAAAACTTTACAAAATAAATAAACATAAAAAATAAAATAAAACTATAATAATCTAAAAACATTAAAATAAAAAACAAAAAAACCTTACATCATTATATATTTATAATAAAACGATTTATAATATATTCTAAATGTATTACAAAATAATACATATTTTATTTGTTTACCTGCATGTCATCTGACCAATAACTGACATCAGAGAACCAGGTACATGTAAACGTGTGTACAATATTAATTTAAAATCTCATCCGAAGTAATCCCTGCATTAAAGAAAAAAGTTGGAAAAAACAAATATGGAGAATTTGTTTTTGCTACTGAAAAAGAATGTTTACACCATTGTAAATTATTTAAATATAGTTTTCTTTCTTTTTTATATTTCTTTATATATTTTTAATAATACATAAATACATAATTACCACATGGTATAAAAATTATATATAAGTGAAGTGAAAGTGACACAGCCAAGTATGGTGACCCATACTCGGAATTCGTGCTCTACATTTTACCCATCCAAGTGCACACACACACCGTGACACACACACACACACACACACACACACACACAACACACACACACACACACACACACCACACACACACACACACGAGCAGTGGAGCAGTGGGCAGTCATTTATGCTGCGGCACCCAGGGAGCAGTTGGGGGTTCGGTGCCTTGCTCAGGGGCACCTCAGTCGTGGTATTGAAGGTGGAAGAGAGCGCTGTACATTCACTCCCCCCACCTACAATCCCTGCCGGACCAAGACTCGAACTCACAACCTTTCGATTATGAGTCTGACTCTCTACCATTAGGCCATGACTTCCCCATAACTATATTACATATACTATCAATGATGCATTTACGCTTTTATTTACAATCAGTTTAAAAGTACAACTGGGAATACTTGCTCTACTGCACACTCATCCATCTTAACAAATCAGAATAATTGACAGCATGAACATTATGCAATTTCTGAAAACAGGTGAGATGTTGTACGGGGTGGAGTGATGAAGTTCACCTCACCTGTGGAAACTCCTCCAGGCTCCAGGGAGGGAGCAAAGAATCGCTGTGAATGCCAAAGCCGAGAGAAACGAGTACAGCGAAAGATAGAGCAACCCCTCCATCCCATCATAGCACAGGCCTTTCAGAGAGTCCACATAATCCTGAGAGAGTGACGTGAAAACAGTAGTAGATTGAGACACTTTGCTCATCAAGCTCGACTGCAGAGTATTACTCTCAGTTGCAGTCTGGCGGAGCTGGAAAACAGGTAGCTTTGGTTACCTTGTTCAGCCCTCGACAGTTGAGAAGTGCGACCAGCTGGTGGAAGTTGCCCTCGGTGGTGTTGAGGATCTGCTGCACCTCTCTGAGTGACTTCTAAAAGGGAAAATAACACAGTAGCTAAGCAGCATGTTGTATCCACTGTACTGTACGTCTGCTATTGATCTTTCCTGTCAGTGTCGGACATAGTGTGGTATTGATGACAATGGAAGCAGTGTTAACATACCTCTGCCTTTGGAAAGCGTGGGAGGGCGTCTCTCTCCAGACTGGAAAGGTGAGAGTGGACGCTGGAAAGCGCTCTCTGGGACTGGGTCAGTATCTTATGCCAGTTCAACAAACAGAAATTTTGCTGATTTAACTGAATTTCACAAGCTAAAAACTGTAATTGCATTTTGAATTCCCCTTAAGGCCTGTTTCAAGGGTATTATAGTTCACTAAAACCATAAAAAAACATTACTTGAAATAACAATAAATGTTAATTATACTACTAAATGTTAATAACCAAATGTTAATATATAACTAAATTTGTACATATACAGTGTGTGTATATATAATTTTATTTCAGCTAACTGGCAAGGCAACATTTTCATTTAGTTTCACTTTATGTACTAAAATAACTAACAAATTTGAAATTAATCAAAAAGATATATTACATCGACTTAATCTTTACATGACAAAAAACTACTAAAATTAGTAAAACTTTATATTAGAAATAATAATAATTAAAATAATATTAAAAATCATATAAAAATATAAAATAATAATATAAAAATCTAATTCAAAATTTTAACCACAGTATATAAATGATACTAAAATAACATTGTTTCATGCATTTAAGCACTGAGCTTATTTTTTAAAGAAGAAAATAGAGTGAAATTGAGATTGCTTTTATGAAGCAATATAATAACTCTCAATGGCTCAATAAAAGTATTATTTATGAGTGTTATTAAAGGAAATATTCAATGCACTTTCTTTTCTCTATAGAGCAGCAGTTCTATTATGCATCAGAAATGCTGTCAGTGTGAAACTCACACATTGAACCTTTCCTTTCTTATTTCACTGTACTTCAACAAAATCCATTCTTCATTCATCAGCTCCCCCAAAAACACTGTCAGTCTAGGCCTTGATTACAAAATATTGATTATAATGTCATAAGCCTCTTTATTCTGTTCATCCCCATTTTGACATAAATGCCATTGCTTTTTAATCTTAATCTGTGTTTTGCGACATCATTATAATTCCTTATATTTGTGGAATTCTGTCTTGTGATATCATTAATGCTCTATTTTTACTCCTTTAGTAATCTCTATGATATCCCCGTCTGCAGTATCATGTAACAAGAAAGCGCACCTGCTGAAAAGGGCTGCTCGTTTTCCTGCTGCAGGTTAGGTAATAATCCAGGATTTCTATTTAGAGAGAAGAGAGAGAGCGAGAAAAATACGATTGAAGACTTGGGTAAGACGTATGTGTCAGAGATGAAGGCAGATGGACAGTATCACTCTCTCTAGACTTGTTCCAAAACTTAGTGAGCCTGGCGCCTACAGCCTACATAGACCGCTGCCTTCCGAGGGCCGTTCACACAGAACACGGTTTTGCATTCCACTGTTCTACTACTTCATTTTTTCTAGGTAAACCATGTTTAGTGCATGACAGTGTTTAAAAAAAATGTGGCACTCAAGTTAAAATCGTTTATACACTCGTATTAATTGTTTTCCATTCCATTTCCCTGCGTGCTGCACTTGCAAAAATGCGCTCTGTGTGAATGACCCCTAAGACAGTATTCTAACGGTCAGGGAACCTAATAAGGTATTTAAATGTCACCGTTTTCGACTGAAAAAAAAAAAAATTATTTAAACAACAATGGCCAATATTTTGAAAAGGGGTGTATTTCAATGTGTATGTTTTACAAATTGATACCATTATCGTCTTTTTGTAAATTTGTGATAACGGTGACATCATGCACATGCGTGACATCACTAACTACTGGCCTGGGATGCATAGTACAGCATTTTTAGTCATTTTTGAGGATCTTTGTAAATGGGGATTGTTTGTCATCCATATGAATGAATGATGCATTTATATAGTGCTTTATTGTGTATTGCTGTACACCCAAAGCACTTTACAATCATTTGGGGGGGGGGGGGGGTCTCTCCTCAACCACCACCACCTCTGTCCCACGGCATATGCAAAACCTTTCAAAAAACCTTCCCGTTTTTATTACATTGTTGTCAAGTAAACATACCCTGAGTGACTGATTTGAAACTCTGCATATGAGAAACACAAATTATATTTCACATGGGAGACTCAACTTGCTAATGCGACTTTAGCTTTTTAAATTATCAACATTTATTTCACATCGTCCGCCATCTATAATTTATTCTTTAATGGAGCTTGATGCAATGCATTCTGGGAATGCCTTCGCCACAAAGAATGCTGTGACGCTGCATTATAATTGGTCTAAAATTAGGTATCTTATGTACCGCACTTAATTAACCTGCCTTTTTGTACAGCCTTCAATGGCTTACAATGCTGCCTACGTAGGCAGCTCAATAGGTTTTGAAACAGAGCAATTGTGTATGAAAGAGCTGTACTGCACCTGTACTTGTCCTTGAGTTGAAGTGACTGGAGTTAAGCACAAAAGTGTTCGGGTCAAAGCAAAAATCACTCAGGGCCTGAGAGCGAAAAAGAGCAAGAAAAGGAATTGAGCAAAAGCAAATACAGAAGAGAGATGTTAACAGTGTGACACAGTGACCAAGTGACATACTTCACTCAGTCTCTCTGTCCCACAGCTCTTACTGCTATTGATCTACAGTATTCACTGACACTTGCAAACTGCTCCTATAATCTCATCACTCAACCAGTTTCCACCTTTCCTCGTGTCCACTCTGAACTGTCTGTCTCTTTAACACACACACGCTTTCCTTTATGGAATGTGGGTAATTAATCAAAGTGAATAGGACTCAATATTACCAAGAGCTTCACAAGAGGACTTAAGAGGGTCAGGAGAAAGAGAGAGTGACAAAAGAGGACAGAAAATGTGAGTATGTGTGTGTGTATGTATCATAAAGAGGGAGCACTAGGCAATTGTTACTGCTGGCTGGATTTGGACAATGAAACACTTGTTTTAAAAGCCAGCAACTGCCATCTCTTCCTGTCTCTTTTTCTTTCTTTCTTTCTTTCTTTCTTTCTTTCTTTCTTTCTTTCTTTCTTTCTTTCTTTCTTTCTTTCTTTCTTTCTTTCTTTGCCATTAAGATTTTGGGTTAGGTTTAGATTGGTGACGCGTAACATATATCATTCATATATAAACTAACATTAAAAATTTGGACTTGATTTTTTTTTTATTTTATGCTCACCAAGGCTGCATTTATTTGACCAAAAATGCGGTAGTATTTTGAAATATTAGTACATTTAAAAATAAGTATTTTATATTTTAGTATATTTTGAAATGTAATTTATTCCTATGATGGCAAACTTGAATTTTCAGCAGCCATTACTCCAGCCTTCAGAAATCATGTTATTTCTTCAGAAAGCAATAATATGCTTATTTGGTGCACAATAAATATTTCTTATAACCAAGGCTTAATATTTTTTGCGTAAATAGAAATATAAATCTTTACTGCCAATTTTGATCATTTTAATTAATCTCTGCTGAATAAAATAATTAATTTCTTTAAAAAAAAAATCCTACTGACTCCAAACTATTGAACAGTTGTTTATTTGCAATTGTAATTTTACACTTATATATATATTTTCTTTCCTGTTTAAGTCCATTACTGCTGTATTCCTCTCTCAAACACTCAGCATCACTCTCTCACTCTCTTCTTTTCTTTCCCTGTTGCTTTTAAGACCTCTTATGCTCATCTTCAACGCAGCATCCATTTTTTCCTATTTTTTTTTTTTACAAAGAAACACACACACTCAGATACACACACGCATTGAATCTTTAATCTCTGCCCTATTTCCCTGCCTTTTTGGGATTGTGCCATGACTGCTGAGTTCCCAGAGTGGAAAACCTTTTTAATTATAACATGCACAAACACACTCTATTCCTCTCTCCCTCGTTCATAAGCACACAATAAGTGACTGCAACTTGGCTGGTGGGATCTTTTAAAATGTAAAAAGTCACATTCACAGAGTTGTGGCTGGATTTTTCAGTGAATACAAATGTCTCCGCAAAGCATGCTGACACACACTCATTCACACACAGATGGCGGTATTCTGTGCTGGATGTCCGCTTGCGGAGAGCTGTTGTTTTTCTGTCTGGATAGACGTTGCCTGAATACTCACCACCACTGTGGCCGTCTCCAGGCCGAGAGAACCCCAACTCAGAAACAGAGCCAACCAGGCCAGCACTGTCATCCTGCAAATGAGTGAGCACACACACACACACACACACACACACACACACACACACACACACACACACACACACACACACACACACACACACACACACACACACACACACACACACACACACACACACACACACACACACACACACACACACACACACACACACACACACACACACACACACACACACATTTTTACCATCTGGCTCTCTGTGCCAGAGTGGGTGTCAGTAAGCAAAAATAAAACCCAGTTTCTGCAAGCATTTTCTATCTTGGGGATATCACATCACATACATAATACTGTGAACGTTTATGTTTGATTCACATTATGCAAGAATGCTGTGTGCATGTCAAAACTACTGAACACTTAAAGCAGGTCAGCAGTGATTGTTACTCACAGAATAAGTAGCCAGCGGGCCTGTTTGGCTAAACCCAGAAGAATAAAGAAACACACCAGCAGATCCAGTAAAAGCAGAAGCATGTACGACAGCCACCTAAACAACAAACAATACGGTGAAATCTCAAAACCTACACCCAGAGTCCAAAATACATTTTCGTCACACCTGCAAAAGGCAGATAGATTGAGAAAATGTACTACTGCAGAAACCCAATTCATTTTGCATTATTTTCTTATTTTTCCCTCTCATTCATCATTTATTCATATTTTCATTTGCATAATGCATAAAGTGAAGTTTGTACATTGTTCATAATAGTACATATTACTACCATAAAATACAAATTAATTATTATTTTGGTATTAATATGACAACTTTATGAGTAAAGAAGGTACAAAGGTGTCCCTTTGAGGGTACTGCCCCAGTGACAAGCTGTTGTACCCCTCAAACCCCCACATCTCTTTTTCTGAGAGTGTATACTGAAGAGTTTTAACAAAAATATTGGGCAGCACAACTGTTTTCAACATTGATAATAAGAGGAAAATTGCTGGTGCCAGTCTGGCAGCTGAAAATTCAGCTTTGCCATCATAGGAATAAATTATATTTTATCATTAAGGGATAGTTCACCCAAAAATGGAAATTCTGAAAGTAATTCCACCCTTATGTCGTTCCAAATGTGTAAGACCTTCATTCATCTTCTGAACACAAATCAAGATATTTCTGTTGAAATTCAAGAGCTTTCTGACCCTCCATAGACAGCAATGTGACTACAACTTTCGACGCCCAGAAACGTAGTAAGGACTTCATTAAAATAGTTCATGTGACATCCGGGGTTCAACCGTTTTTGCTACGAAAATACATTTTGTGCGCATAGAAAACCTGGATGCACTGCACCTTGTTTGCAAGCAGAGGAATGCACACACATGTGGTGTGGTACTGTCATGAATGTGCGTTGAAGACTGACATGGAAGAGAATAAAAAATGTTTTTTTGCATACAAAAAGTATTCAAAACTTTATGGTAGCTTCATAACATTACGGTTGAACCACTGATGTCAAATGGACTATTTTAATGATGTCCTTACGACCTGTCTGGGCCTTCGACATTTCAGTTGCATTGCTGTCTATGCAGGGTCAGAAAGCTCTCGGATTTAATCAAAAATATCTTAATTTGTGATTCTGAAAAATCTTACGGGTTTGGAACAACATGAGGGTGAGTGATTAATGGCAGAATTTATGACCATCTAAATATATATTTAAACTAGTGCGGTCAAAGTTAATAAAGCGTTAACGCAAATTCATTTTAACGGCACAAATTTTATTAAAACACGATTAACGGAACGCGCCCAAACCCTTAGTCTCTGAGAATCGCATGTATAGCCGCACGAGCACGAGGTCTTGCTGTCCACTCCCAGCGTGCGCACACACATATCTCTCTCTCTCTCTGTGCGTCAGCTCGGTTCAGCGCGCGGCAGGCAGCTGAGGAGCAGCACTTTCAGTTAAACACAGATATTATGTTGCTTCTCTAGTTTTACATGATGCACGTATAGCTGAAATCACAGCACTGATATTGTCTTTATCTTATGTGTATTTTATTTCATAAGACGACGGCTCGATTATCAGGATTTTTGTGCAGATTAACGTCTTGGGGTTGTAATCTTAATGGATCGTGTTTCAGTCACTATTTCATATTTATTCCGTTGTCTGACAACAGAAGCAGTAAAATATATCAATGAAAACAGTTTTATTGAGATAGCTGCATCAAAATACAGTATGTGGCACAGAGAGGCAAACAAATGTAATAATAAATAATAAATGTACATTTTGCATGTTCAGAAGACGTTCTGCCCTGTGTGCAAAAATGTAAACAGGTTTGTGTCAGTAAATTGCTCAGTGCAAAGAAAGAGAAGTGATGGGAACCGGGTGTTTCTTTTTTCATGTGTCAAATAGACATGAACAAGTTCTTTGTGAAAAACATCTATGACCTTTTGAAACATGTCTAGTCTTCATGCTCTATGGTGAACTATTAGTTTCAATAATAATAAAGATACATTTGCATAAAGCATCCATATTTGTCCATGCCCATGTTGATTAGAGTATTAAAAACTTGAAAAGTATTAATTTAAGGTACATTTAGAACAGATAAAAATGTGTGATTAATTGTGATTAATTGTGAGTTAACTCATGACAATCATGCGATTAATCGCGATTAAATATTTTAATCGATTGACAGCCCTAATTTAAACATAAAAACTAAGCTTCAAAAATCTTGAATTAAAAATCATATTAAGGCATAGAATATGGCCCTTTAAGCAAATTGTGATATATGTTTTTATCAGTTGAATATCAACATTTATAAGCACTGAACTCACAAATCTGGATATTTTGCTTCCCTAATTTTCTCTTTTTAAATTAGATTTTAAATGATGTCTTTGACGTCTCCTCACCTGTAGTCTTCATTCACCATGAGTGTGTTTGCTGCCCAGCCAGGGGAGAAGGGTGCAGGAATGCTGTTGACAGATGGACTGAGAGTTGGGGCTACAGAAGGAGGTGCTGGGGTGAGCGCTCCCACTATGCTTTCACTTCCATTTGCCCTGTAAAATCCATCTGCAATGGGGATCAGACCTCTTCCCAGTGTCAGGTTGGAGAGGAGTGACACGACCCGCTCTGACAGACGCCTGCAGGAGCGTGTGGGCACGAGTGCCGGCTTATGCCCACCGAACACTTCCTCCATGGAGGTCAAGGGCCCTGAGACAGACTGCTGCAGCCCGACTACTGTGTCTGAAACCTGGGTGTGCAAGAGGAGAAGATCCTTTGCTTTGAATGAACCCAATGCAGAACTGACATATAAACAGACTAGCTTGGAATACAAAAGAAAAGAGTAGTGGAAAAGATATGTGGGAGATAAAGGACAATGGAATTTAATGGATAAAGTTGGAATGTAGGGAGAGGGTCTTATAAGAGTACAGTAGAAGTAAAGTAGGTCATTAATCAGATTGACATGCATTCATTGATTGACCATATGAGCAACCAGCTAAATCAATACCCGGAGAGGATTTTATCTCACTCGTTCACACACAAACGCATTCAAACAATCTCTTACTCTGAATTCCCCCGATCGCTTACTTGCAATCACAGTGTAATAAGACCATTTAGTGTGTAATCTGAACGTCTTGCATTTCTTTTGGTCCCCTGGTGCTTAAGGAGATTGATGGAATAAGCTTGTGTGTATGTATGAGCGTGTGTGCATTTGTGTTCTCACCAGAAGATCGATGGAAGCCAGTGTGTAATTGGCAGTGAGCAAGGATGAGGTCAACTGATACATCCCATCGTTCGCCTCACTGTTGCCGTAGAAACCGATGCCTATGGCAACACTACAAAAAGCAGAAATATGAGCAAGGAGAGAAGACAAAGAAAGAGAAAGTGAGAGGGAGGAAAGAGAACAAACAGGGAATGAAAAGGGGAGAGAGGAAAACAAAATGAGACATATTTAAAGCTAGTTAATGTACATTTACACTTATTAAAGTTTGGAGTCGGAGAGATTTTTTTAAAAGAAGCATCTTATGCTCAACAAGGCTGCATTTATTTGATCAAAATACAGTAAAAACTGTAATACAGAGAAATATAATTACACTTTACAAGAAACTGTTCTATTTTAATATATTTTAAAATGTAACTTATTCAAATCATGGCAAAGCTGAATTTTCAGCAATCATTCTCCAGTCTTCAGTGTCACATGATCCTTCAGGAATCATTCTAATATGCTGATTTCCTGCTCAAGAAACCTTTCTTTTTATAAAAAATGTTGATAAAAGTTACGCTGCTCAATATTTATGTGAATCTTTTTCTTTCTATGATTCTTTGTTAGATAGAAATTTCAGAACAAAATAGTTTTCATCCTCAAAATAGAAATCTTTTTAACAATATTTAAATATCTTTAACTGTCACATTTGATCAATGTAATGCATTCTTGCTGAATAAAAGTATACATTTCTTAAAAAAGAAAATCAGATACCAACATTTTAAATGGTAGTATTAATATTAAATGGTTTCAATGCAAACACAATAAAGAGCATTGGAATCCAAATCAACAACACTGAAAATCCACTCATTTCACATATCTATTTCACATTCAAATATTCAAATGAATGCTTAGCTAGCTTGTCCAATCCTTTCCAAACGGCTAAAAATAGCAAATCTCAGTCTCTCGCTAACTGTTTGACCAAACGGTTTGACCCAGATTAAGCCAAAGAAAGCAGAAACGTGTATTTCGAAATTATAATCACAATGTAAGCAGTAAAGGTGCATATATGCAGTCATCTGTAAATCAGCTTCTAGCTTTTGAATCCTTAAGTAAAAGAGGTCAACGTGGATGGGAATGGGGGTGATGTCATGGGGGCGGAACACGTGCCACATTAGAACGCTTGCATCATGCACAGAGCAAACCAAACCAGTTCTCACAGAAACAATGCCAATTTACACAAACAGTTTATGTGTGACTTCAAGAACATTAATACATCATGCTGATGCTTCAGATCAATGAGGCATGAAAAAGCATTGGGTTTCATATTCATAGCCCTGAATATATTAAATGGGTTGGTCTTCTGCCAATATATGTGCACTGAGAAAACATAATTGAAGGAAAGCATCCCTTGCAAATGAAACCGAGCTTTATTTAGAACAAAGCATGATATCCTGATAGCTTATACAGATACGGGCGGTAAGTTTAAGGTTGTTGCTAATAAGAGAAGCCCTGAACAGTTTTCTTATTCTGCACTCTGATGTGTGAAAGCACAATATGGTGAGAGTTAAATACAGTAGGGAACATTATTTTATTCACTAAACTGTTCTCTGGTATTCTGCTCTGTAATTCACATGTGTCTGAATGGAACTGAATCGAGAACAAGTCTATTGTGACCACACCTTTACACGAAAAATATAATTTTTGCATCGTATGACTATCGTGCCAGAAGGGCTAACAATAAAAGCATTACAAATCTTAAAGATGTGTTTTGCAGTACTGCTTGTTCGTGAGCTTCTATTATCTTTTGAATTAAAAATGTCTGCTCAACAGAGAATAATCACTGGCATCTGAAAATTACTGTCATTAACAGGCATTACCAACACAATGTGACGGCTGCAACCGATACCCATGTGACACAGCAGATGCCCCGCCCCTTTCTGCCGCTGTATCCATGGGCACCGCTGGCATCATCGTCTTCCTCTTCTTCCTCTGCATCATGGCCCCCTTCACCACGATGGCAGCAGCAGTAGTGGATGAGGAAGCAGAGAACTACAAGTAACGAGAGGACGAGTGCAATGGCGGTGAAGCTGGAGAGGACCAGGAGAGTCTGTGGAAAGAGAGGATGGGAAATGAGTAAGAAGAAAAGACAACCAAGCACTCAAGACTTTATTATTATTACATATCAATTTTTACTGAGTATTAGCTGGTCTAGCACAGCACATGACATTAACTTTTAGATGGTGTCATTGATCTAAAAAAACAATGAGCAATGGATTTGAAATCAAGTATTGAATCTGATCATCGTTAAACTCATTAAAAATCAATTACTTTTTAAATTTTAGGTACACTGTAAATAAATATTTTTCAAAGTTGTAAATTATACAAAGATTATTGGAGTATGTTTTAAAAGAAAACACTATTTCAGTCTTTCTACTTTAATTCAATGTGTTACTTACTGTTTCCTTGTAATTTTTTGTGAAATTTAACAGCAACCCAAACAGAAATGTAATATATGACAATACGATACATATTACCTATAAGGGAATATACGTGACCATGAACCACAAAACCAGTCATAAGGGTCAATTTTCTTAAATTGAGATTTATACGTAATCTGAAAGCTGAATGTATAAGTTTTCCACTGATGTGTTAGAATAGGACAATATTTGGCTGAGATACAAATATTTGAAAATCTGGAATCTGAGGGTGCAAAAAAATCTAAATATTGAGAAAATCACCTTTAAAGTTGTCCAAATGAAGTTCTTAGCAATGCATATTACTAATCCAAAACTAAGTTTTATATATTTATGATTGGAAATTTACAAAATATCTTGATCTTTACTTAATATCCTACTGATTTTTGGCTTAAAAGAAAAATCTATAATTTTGACCCATACAATGTATTTTTGGCTATTGCTACAAATACTTAAATCTTAAGTCCAGGGTCACATATAACATACATACATTCTCTGGGTAGATGGAGATATAACATATATACAAATTTTATGTATCCATACATTAATAATACCTATATGATGTTTTCATGGTATTGTATGTAGAAACTATATGTCAACAATATATTTATTTAAAACTTAAAACTTTATAGCAATATACAAAAAATCTGCATGTTTAAATATGTTTTTGTATTTTTTTAAATATATGTATATCTTTTATAGTTACCTAAATAATATCAACATGTAAGTTTTCACATAAACATATATTGTATGGGCTGGATATCTATGTTAATAAATAGGCTTTATATATGTGATAGGAATGTCTGAGTGAAAATTAGAAAATACAACAACAAATTGTTTTCATTGTAAAAAAAAAATTAAAAAAGAGCACAGATTAAACATACTATAGCTGCATACCATTCAAGTATGCATGTGTTGTATAGAGAGCAGTGTGACATAAAATGGAGGATGTCTCTTTAATATTATTGGCTAATACAGCATGAATGCTCCACTCAAAGAGAGAAAAAGACGAGGAGTAATTAAAGCTTTCCGTTGGATTCATACACATATTATGTATTCATGTTTCGTATCCTATTCATCTTTACTCTGTCCCCAATCCATCTTCCTCAGTTTCTCTCTCTATCACTCTCTCACTCTCTCTTTTCTCCATGGTTTCCCTCCATGCTTTCTCTTCCGCTCACTCATCCTTCACTGTTCTCCCCCGTTCTTTCTTTTTATCCACGCCACTGGATCTCTATTAATAATCTGTGACCTACTTAAATACATTCACTGCTTTTCCCGCTGATTCTCTCTCTTGTTTTTCATCTCTTGCTCCCTTCTCCTCTTCGTTGATTTCCCCTCTCTTCCCAATTCCCACTAATATCCACGAGTATTTCGCTCTCTCGTTTCTCCTCTCTTGCTCTCTCACAGTCTGTTATTTCCCAGCACATCTTTCTCTTATCATCTGTGTCTTATCCTGTAAACCCATTCAGGTCTCCAGAATAATCTGGCTTTGTCTCTTCTAACTTTATCAATTAGTGGTGAAGCGATTTCTTTCTCGAAGAGTAACCTCACAACGGCTGTTTAATTTCTGTTTGCTAGCATTATCAAATGGAATTGAACAAAATAGAGTGCATTCGTTTCTACATACTATTAAAATATTCTAAATCAATAACCAATAACCAATGTGGAATTCCTTCAATAAAGATGCTAAGTACACAGTCTTGTACATTTTTTGCTTCAAATGCTTCACACATCTCTGAGGTGCATCACAGCATTACAAATACAAACTTTTATTTTAATGGCCTATAACTCTTTAACAGACTTTTTCATTTTTAATCTTTGGACAGAAGAATGGGAAGTATATTTCTGGGATCAAGGCCACTGAAAATGACAGGTTTGTTCCTCATTGATCAGATAAACATACAGCAGACATATGCATTATAATAGTTGATGTTGCACTGTCAGGTTGGTTGTGATGTTTTGATGCATATTTATTGTTTGCACCTTTTTAAATAGAAAATCAACCTGCAATGTAGGTGAGACGTACTTATCATTGTCTTTGCAAGTCTGCAAACTTAGGTTGGGATAGGAGAAAATTACTTGATTCAAGGGGCATGTAGTTACTGTTTCTATTTGAACTTTAGGTGCTGAATTAAAATATATTTATATGTGCTAGTGAATATGTGTCTGAAACATGTTCTTATTACTAGTTATGTTCATCTGTTACATTAGAGCAATGGCGGCTTGGATTGTTTCTGAGAAGGATATAGCTTTTAAATAGAAGTTCAATAAACAAGAAGTTATATTTTAGTTTTTTTAATACTAATATTTAGTATTTTAGACACAATGTTGCCAGTTACATTGTCTGTTTTTTCTCTGTCAATGAAAATAATTCCAAACAAAGTCACAGTACTACACAGAACTTGTGTTTCATTCATTCCAGAATGAGTTTTGAACAAATACATTGAGTGAACAATTCAATGACTCATTCATAAAGACTTTCACTTGTTTGGTTCCTGATTTTAAGGTGCACTAAGTGATTTTTGAAAAATGCTTTTGACCAGCATCGGACCGAGTCCCAAAACACACTTGTAGCCAATCAGCAATAAGGGGGCGTGTCTTGTAAAGAGAGAAGAGAGCGCTCAATTTTGAGTGCACAGGATATTAGCAGCAGAGAGAAACAAAACATTAAAAAGAAGGGTTACGATCAGACAAAGGTAGGACCTGCGTAAATATCGGAGCAGCTTTCCAGCGGTGGAGAGAACAAGGAGCGGGAAAACTGGAATCAGACGCAGAGGTTGCGTTGTTTCTTCTTGATAGGTGACTAACGTTGATTTTGCTTCATTTCACACAACTTATCCGTGTCAGCTTTTGTTTGAATATGCTTGAGTGCCATCTTCACTTGTTTCTGCGATTGTCGTTGCCATGGATGTGTTCGTGTGGGGCGGAGATTTCAAAATAGGGGCGAGATCCTGTTGGGGTGTGGGCGTGTTTGTTTTGGTGCTTTCAAATATCAACACATAGTTTGGCAAAAATTGCTTAGTGCACCTTAAATCGGTATATGGTTCAATCGGTTGAATAAAAGAATCAGTGATTCACTCATAAATCACTTGTCACCACCTAACTGGCATTATAATGTTACTATACATAACCTGTCTCTGAAATATCACCTTCTTAGACTAAGAGCCTTTCTGGAATGTGCAATTACGAACAAGCATTTAATGCTTTCTGAACCAAAATGGAAATGTACCCTTATTTACGCCACAGTCACTGCATATAGTCCCTGTCCTAATGTGCTGGACATTTATACTCATATCTTTTATCAATATCTTACTGATGTGGAAACACACTTATGCAAGTAAATGTGTCTCTGTCATAATGGAGTTATCATTTTTACATCAGTCCATCAAGCTTTTAGTCTCTGATATTGCAAGTCTATGGTTCTTTAGCCACTACTACTAAACATTAGAGAATGTGAGATACAAACTCAATTTTGAGTCAATATTTTTTAAACTGCAGACAGAAAAGTGCCTTTAATGGTTTTGACAATAACAAATCAGTTTAGTCTCTCTAAGAGTCTGTGTTCGAGTATAACAGTGCTGTGAGTGAGGGTACATTGTGCGAGTCAACGTAAAAATACTCCTGACAGCAAGAAAAAAAAATACATTTCTGACTGTTCATACACTATATTGCATATATCTGATATAATTTAGACAAAATGAGAGGGTGCACACAACGGAGAGAAAATAGAGAGCGAGACAGAAATAAATGCGTCGCTCCGAATGATGCGCGCACCCACCACCAGCTGTCAGGTGTGAAAATTGTTTCTGAAAGTGAGAAACAAGGAGAGGGTTGGGAGAAGTGAGCGGGCCGGGAATGAGAGAGAGAGGGTTACCTGCTGATACTCCCAACTGTCTGGAGTGAACACGCTGTCTCGGGTCTGCAGGGTCAAGTCCAGGCGAGGAATGGCATGGCATAATCGTACCCATATCGATGGGGTGTAGTTAGGGACAGTTGCTATGGCTGCCATGACTGCTGTGCACCACCTCTGTCTTTCTCAAGTATCTGAAATGATTGAGAAACATGTCATTATAAAGAGAACTCACCAAGATTGGGCTGAGCCAGTCTTAAAGCAATATACTAATTCTGTATTCTATACATCACATATAGATATCTTATCATTATTATTGTTACTTAAAACTTGATATTTATATACATATACATTACATATATAAATGCTTATACACACATACATACACATATATATAAAATATATAGGCCTAGTCATGGTAAAACCATCTCGGAAATGATTTGCTGTGCCTTTATCGTTTATTTGTACTACTTTTATGTACAGATTACATTTAAAGTTGTTACTTTTGTCCTAAGACTACGAAGTATATCAACTATAAAAATATACAAATCCATTATAAAACAAATTATTATTTTAAAAACTACAATAACAGAGACTGAAATAAACCATTTCAATATATATTGTCTGAAACAGATTTAAATTAATTATATGTGACCCTGGACCACAAAACCAGTAATAAGTCACACAGGTATATTTATAGCAATAGCCAAAAATATATTGTATGGTCAAAATTATCGATTTTTCTTTTATGCCAACAATCATTTATGAAGTAAAGATCATGTTCCATGAAGATATTTAGTAAATTACATACCATAAATATATCAAAACTTGTTTTTTTATTAGTATATACATTGCTAAGAACTTAATTTGAACAAATTTAAAGGCGACTTTGTCAGTATTTAATTTTTTTGCACCCTCAGATTCCAGATTTTCAGCCAAAAATTGTCCTATTCTAACAAACCACACATCCACGGAAAGCTTATTTATTCAGCTTCAAAATATTTACCCTTATGACTGGTTTTGAGGTCCAGGGTCACATATTATATTATATTATACTGATTAATTTTAAAGTACATTTTAATGTGTGTATATTATGTATATTCTTTATTCTGAACAATATGTTATTTGTATAACTGTAGTGTGTGGGCTACACTTTTTCACTTATCATTACATTAAAATAAGGTTGAATCACACATCAACATGTATGAAATATTTTGATGTGAAAAATTGAGGAAAAAATGTCACCCCGAAAGAATCCAAACAAACACGAGCAAGAAAGAGGAGAATGTGGAAGCAATAGGTTTAAAGTAGGTTAAGTAGAGACACACACACAAACATTTGCATTACCAGGACTGAGGTCCACTGGGAACACAACATGGATTAAGTGATTAGATCATCAATGTTAAGAGAAGAGGTTTCTAAGATAGCCAGACACTGAGCAATCATTAGATCTCAATACATGTAAAAAATCATTATGGGGTTTTGAGGGACTATGCACTCTAAAATTATACAAGGGCAGCATGCTCCTTCAAATATCATTATTTTTTCATGAGACATACTTCACAAAATAATTATGACCTCATCTGGGGATATACATTCTGAAATCATCATGATGGGACTCATTCTGACATCATCAGGCTATACATTCTATTTTAATTATGAGCTCATGATCCTACATCATGTACAGCAGTATTAACCAGTGGTATTAACTCATCCTGGACCCAGTGTTCCTTTATTACTTCATGGGATCTATATGGGTCCATGTCATTAACTTTATAACCTGATTTGGATTTATAATCAGATACAATACTTTCTAACACTATTAAACTTCTGTAAACATATATAATGCACATTTCAAAGTTATTATGACCTGATTAGGGTTTTACGGATTTCAACATTGCTATGAAATAAAATGGGCCTATTGAAATGTATGAACTAACTGAATTACTCTGTGTAATTTCTGCACCACTATCTAAATAAAACAGAAAAAAGTAAAGACAACTATTGTTCCAAATCAGGTCTACCCAAAAAAAACACTCCCTGTCTTTCATTGTTTGGACAAACAGGTAACCCTGGCCTGCCTCAAATTCCCATCATTGCCAGAAGTTGGTAGATAATTTAATTAACAGAAAACTTCTCAAAAACAGAAATGGTGTAAGCACTGGCTCAAGCTTTATCCCTAAGGTAACATCTCACATCACTAAATTAACAAGAAACTGCAGGCTCCATCACAAATAACCCTTACACTAGAGTCTGATGTGTTTTGTTCATAATGATGTCTGAAGGCTATTAATTTACTGTTTGAGAACATTACCAGCATGCAGTGGGTCAAAACAATGAGCTGGTGCATTGTGGTATAGTTGGTGCAGCATTATTATAAGTGTCCTCTTTAAATGCAAAAAGAATAAAAGCCAAATGAATGTAAAACAAAATAGTTAAACATGCAGACCGTGACTCAGACTGGAACACTACAACACATCTGAACATGATGCATTCTGTCAGCTTGTTATAAGGATGGCTTGCATTGCATAACGGAAAGGCAATAATGCGAGTTTGGAAATGGAGCAAGGGAGAAAAATGTTGTGCAGAACAATAGAGACAAAACATTTTCCTTTTTTTCTTTCTTTTCTGTTCAGGACTGAATAATGCTGGATCAAATTCCTTAGCTTCACTATAATTATCCGCAACAGAAGTATGCAAAATAAAAAAAATACAAATGGTTTCCAGGATTATATGATGTCATCAAGAGGGTTTGTCATCCAAAATAAGCCATTTTAAGCTCACTGAAAACTCCTTGGATTTTTTTAGAATTGCCACTTTATGATACTATAAGGAAACATTAATCTGTGGCTTAGCTCATTTCATGTGCAATAAACTACAACAAATGAAATGTTCGCATAGTGACATGAGTATGATGATGTATTATTATATGCATCTTAAAATGGTGCCATTTCCTTGTAACATTTTTACAATAATACAAAAAACATCTGAATGGGGTTTCCATATTCAGAATATATGGACTTCCCTGCAGTGTTGTTCATTCACCAGATGATATAATAAAGACAATTAATTGATGGTTTACTAGGACTGGACCATGCTAAAATAAATAATTAATCACTGCAGTAAATAAAATAAAAAATCTACAAAATATATTGAGTAATAACCTCTAAGATTATTCAAAGCCTGAAATGCCTCTTGAAAGTAATAAATCTGAAATCATTGTCCAATAAAATACCAATGTTGAGGATATGATTAGTCATAGCATTTACAATTAAAAGGGCTATTATAAATTCTAATAAACTGTTGAAATGTCAGTGCTGCTGTTGTTCTGAACAGATAGAGGGTCCAAACAAGTTCATAAAGGTCACTGGGGGCCATTTGCATTTAGTTGTGTGTAGTGTCAGAGACTAAAGGAGCTCATTACGAAGGTATTTATAAATATACAATCATCCACACAACAGGACTGATGTTAATCTAATAGATATCGATGAAACCTTCACAATGACTAGAAACAAAATAGGACAGAATTGATTGCTGATGCACTTGTGTGAGTTGACCCGGCGCGAGACCTTATCGATCTCATTCTCTCTGACTGACTTGCATACTTGTTTATGGCAATCATATCCAGTCATACTCACAGCGCTTTGTCTTGGCGTTTGGACGCACACACTGCGAGAATCTTTTGTTTGAACGGTCTCGCGTAATAAATAACTGTCATGTGTTTACCACACAGACCAATTGACACGGTAAATGAAGCGCACAGTCGGCTGTAACATTTTATATGGCACATTTTAAAACGGTTGCCCACCTTAATTTGCAGCAGCCTAAAGTGGGTGCTTCCACGTCTGGTCACGCTCGTGTGAATTAGTTTGCGATTAGATGCGTTTACTGAGAACGCTGACCGCTGACTCGGGTTTGTATCCTCAGTGGTGAGGGCTGTTGTTTAGGGCTTCAGGAGAAAGCGACAGTATTTTCAGTTCCAGTATGCGCCCGGTCTTTGTGCTCGCTGGTGGATGAGGGGAAACAGGTCTTCGGAGAGAGGCGAGAATCCCTGCGGGATGTTTTAAGAGACTCCTTCGACGCCTATCCGTCAGTTTCACTCTTGATTTGAAATCCGCGGAGAACTTGAATCATCGTCCACAGTCGCGCGAAAGCACGCCCGGAGTCATTGACATGAAAAACTTCCGAAATTAATTGTTCTCACTCAGAGTTCAGAGTTAAAAAATCCCCAACTATGTCGACGTTCAGTCTGCAGAAATTGCAAATCCATAACATCCAGGGGTTCCTTCCAGTGCAGTGTTTGTTTAAAATACTAACAGTATGGCTAATAAAAAAATCTATTTATATTGTGGGGATAAAAAACTGTATATTTATTTGAATTGTACCATATTCAAACACATTTGAGACTAATTTAAGTAAGTGAATGGCAGATTTAAATTGGTGTGGTCCTGAGGGTCCCAATGATCAGGACTGAACTTGGCTCTCCCTTCCTCCTCTCTCTCTCTCTCTCTCTCTCCCCTCTCTCAGTGTGGGTGTGTGTGCAAGAGAAAAAAAGGGATGGAGGGATTTACACATGTACTGTATTTAGACAGAGTGCATGACAACACATAATAACAGAGATTGAAAGAAAGGTGATTAATTTTTAGAAAACCACATACAAGAGGCACTTTTGTCAAATTAAAGAATAAAAAAAGACAATAACGACACGTCACAAGGTTTTCCATATGTAATCCGTGTAGTTTGGATTAAATTATCAGGGAACTCCCATAAATGTTTATTTAAAGCACTCTTTAACCACAAATGAAGTAGGTGATGGGCGGTGAAAGAAAGGTTGAATGGATGCTAGACTCTCTTTGGCACGGGAGGATTAACCGAGATAGGGGGATTAATAAAAAATATATAATGAAAACAACAGAACGAGCGAGGGATGGAGAGATGGGTATTTGTGTGCCAAGGGAGTCTGGGGGGGGGGGGGTATGAATGCATGAGAGAGGGAGGGTGGTGTTAGCTTTTCTGTGTCACTGAAAGAAAAAGCGAGTGAGGATGGGGGAGGGGTGCTGGATGGAGAAGCACAGGAGGGAGGGATGGATGGAGAGAAAGAGACTGCACAAGCATTCTTATATGTGTATAGTGCATGAGGAAAGAGAAAATGATGTTATGTATGCAAGACTTCCTTGCTCACATCTCAGATAGAGCTGCTACTGTAACACGCGTGCAAAAAAAAAAAACCATAAAACATGTCTTTTAGTTTGCTTTACTTTCATAGTCTCAAGACATTCCAGGGGCTAAACGTACAGCTGTTCAGAGTTGTTTGTTTGATGTTGAATAATTGAGAGCTTGTGTTATAAAAACAGTTGAAATACATGGTAAATTACTTATTTATATCCAGTCCACTTTCAATAATAAATTACACACTCACCCTCACATCCAATTCGATAAGTGATCCAAAAATACTGCCTTGCACTGAGTCACTTAGCAACATCTTACAATGAATGACTGAACAGGAAGTGAAGAAGAACGTTGTTTACACAAGTTGATCACTAACTAATAAGTTCAGAGATTAATGTCAACATAATTGAGTGGTGGTCCAAAAACCAATTCATTTTATGTATTCCAGTTCAAATTAACAGCTAGCATAGCACATGCTATATGTTACCATACAAGTCATTGCTCGTGGTCAGTGCAGTGGTCAGCCGGTATTTTACATTTTTAAATGTCAATCATGACAGTGACACTAACAGATATTTTCCTTTTACTATAACTTAACTTCAATATTTATTCACCTTATTCAGTCCTATGCAAAGCATGCTGAGAACTAGAAATCCACTACCCAATTTAAGACAATTCCAAAGTACTAAAACATAAAACAATTTAAATGAAATCAATGAAATAAATGACACACAATGTTAAATCGACATAATGATTAAAATATTTTTTCAACTTATAAACTCGTCAAAATAATGTGTGCAAACTTGCAACAAAAGGTTTAATTAAGGCAATAAATCTGAATTTTTCACTTACAACCATGCATTTCTTTTAAGTTGTGGCAGGTTCCCTGAATTTCTTTTTAGAGCGCATAAACCAAGATACTAACAAATGAATACATAAAGAAATTTCAGTGTCCCTAATGCTTGCAATATCAAAATTTGATTGAGTTTGAGAAGAGTGAATGTACATTTTTTGTTAACAAATTTGACTGCATTTGTAAAAAGAGAACATAAAGATATAAAAAGAATATGAAGTGCTTTTCTCACAAGATAAATCATTTCGAAATGATTGTAAAGATTTTTAAACTGCTTAAAATGATTGTCTTTGCAACCATTACATTTAAAATAAGCAATCATGCTTTGGAATACTTGTGCATCTATAAATATAAATGAGTGATAATAGTGCACATGGTTAAGATCTTAGGACTCATGGGACTCCTTGATTTAAAATACATCAGGTATTTGATGTAATTAATAACCATCATCCCTGAGTGCAGATGATACATAACCAGGCACTTTTACACATTGGGCAGCTGAACAACACATACAACCTGATAGAAACCGTCCTCTGTTTTTGTATGACCGTTCACACAAAGATAGAGTTTATTTACTTCTAGCTTGCCGAAGTTGATATCTTTGGCGAGTTTAACAGTCCCTATCCCTTCAAACATCTTCTCTCTCATGTGCTCCCGGGATTTGGCCAGGGTAAGATGGTACGTTGGGCATCGGGAATGGCGGTGAAGCCAGCCCTTCTCCTTGAAGACTTCTTGGAGAGGGGAATTCAGGCACTGGACATCGAACAGGGGTTGTGGGGCCACATGGAGAACAGTCCCATTAAAGTGCCTTAGTTTAGGGGTGAAAGACACAGAAATAGGGGGTTTGTGGGAGTTTCTGGTTGTGGTACGCAGGAGCTCAGCAGCAGCATTGACTTCCTCTGGGCCCTTCAGGACAAGTAAGGAAAGAGTGACGTGCAAAGTTGCAGGGTCCACCCATAGCGGCTCAGACTGAGGGAGGCAGGAGAGAACTTTTTTCTGAATGCGATGAAAGGCCTGGAGAGCAGCGGGAGAGTCCACGCGGAAGCAGATGAAGTGGGTGGGTCTGTTTGGTGGTGGACGTCTTAACTGTGGTTGTGGCAGAATGAATGATACCAGCTCTGCTTCTGGACCACTCACTCCATCCCAGCTGGCCTTCCATTCCTCCACTATTTCAGTCTGTTCTTTTTTTGGAGTGATGGATAATTCCTTTGCCAACTGATTCAAACTGAGATCTTCGGTAGCTGCCATCTTTGTGTCCTCTGGTGCAGATTGTTTTTGCAAACGTAAGACGCCATCACTGGTTCCTTTATCAGCATTTTCAGTAAATGAGTGATCTTTGGCATCTCCCAGCTCTTGTTTATTGTTTGCTGTTGTAATTGAAGTTGCAACATCATTCTGTTCTTCAGAAAACTGCGGCACTTGCTCTAGGTCATTGGAAACATCTGTTGTGTTGGTGGACTCTTCATGTTGTCCAGCGTCAGTTGTTAAATTGTCTGAGAATTGAATAATTCCAGTATAATAATATTAAAATAAAATATGTAATATTGTTTTAATAGTACATTATTAGTATTATATAATAAAATAATATTGAAATATATTTTCAGTTCAATGGCATGATGCAAATTTTAGTCCTGTCGTACATTTAAAATGCAATTTAAATATACAACTCGAATATGCCTCTTCTGCTGAGTGTTGTGGAGATTTTAATTTCTGTATTAAAATGAACTTGGAATATATTTTTGGAGGCATAAGTCCTGATATCATGATGAGGAAAAAATCTTGAAAATATAACCTTATTAATTAGTTTGACATACTCTTTATTATTTCACTATTTTGTTATATTATTAGTATTATTATTAATATTGATAATATTATTACTGTTACAGTTATTTTATTTGTTTACTGTTTCACTTGTTATTATTAACTGAAAAAAAGTCGGCCAAATCTAAGTCATGTGGTTCAATCAAAAAAAAGCCACATGGTCCAACCAACACACTGAGAGAAAAAAAACTGTAAATGATAACCTAGGAAATGACACCCCACTGCCTCCCCAACTCCAAAAAAACTTTAGTGATATTTATGAATTGATTTATTTATGATAATTATTCACGATAACGACTACAGAACAAAATACTGGTGAAGATTTTCTCAGAACCTGCTTTACTGGGCCAAAATAATAATGTTGCTCACCTTGTTGCGGTTCCTCACTGCCAAAAGGAGGCAAAATAGTCTGCCCCGTGGAGCCGAACACCCTGTCAGTGCGACTGTCTCTATCCCACACCCGCTGGCCTTTGTAGCTAAAGTACTGTATCCTATGACGAGGGAGAGCCAGTTCCTCAGAAAAATCACAGTCACATACCTAATGTGGGACAGATAAACATTAAAGCTGATTATAAAAATAGACAATACATGGTAATGAACCATATTAGTGCCGATATAACACACCTGAGTGTCCCATGAGAAGTCAGAGAATGGGCGTTCCAGCACCCCAAGGAAACGGTCCAGGTGACCGACTATAAAATCAGCTGGGTCCACTGAGGAGTCCCATATAATTCTGGAGATGACATCATCGGCTGTGCGCATGCGTGGCTTCTTCTTACACCCTGAGACAGAAAGGCATCTATTTGTAAACCTGAAGTATGAATTTGGAAGGTAAAGTACCTCTGCACTTATTTCTATAAACACACCTTCCTTCTCATTGCCTATATGCTCCGTTTCTGCGTTTATGTTTTTTTCATTTTTTCTGGTCTTGCTCTGCTTTTCTGTGACTGCTGTATCCTCTTCCTCTGAGTGTGTGGTTTGAGGGACGTCAAGCACACTGTGAAGTCAGGAAAGAGCAATGCATTATTTATCCACTAAGCTTCAATGAACATTCCCAAGATCTAACAAATTTCACATCTTTTATGGCAACTACAAGACACTGTGCCAACTGCTTAAAATATCCAGATAATAAATCATGTCTAGCATGAGGTTAGTTCGCCAGTTGGGTCTCTAGCATCCAGAGTGATTGACAGACCTGTGTGACAGTCGACATCTGTCTCCAAAATGACATCTGCCCAAGAGGAAGTGCTGACAAATGTTTTGGCTAGTTCCTGGTTTCATCTCATCTGGTACGAAGGGAAAGGAAGGAAAAAGTTACATTCATGCACTGACTGATAACACAAGACAAAGTTAATCTATAACTACTGGGACAATAAAAGTTAAGCTCTCCCAGATTAGTTAAGGTAGACGTGATGTAGCGTAGTGTGAAGATGTAAATGGTGGTATTCAAAACAGGTAAGTTTACGGTGGACAAAATATAAGTCTGAGGCAAATTTCTGTTTCAGTGCAGCATGTTTCAACACAAGTCTTCAACTCCACCCACCCACACATTTACACACCTGTTGTGGCATAATAAACAAACCTATGCTAACATTCAAAAGTTTGGGGTACATAGGATTTAAAAAGAAGAAGAAATTAATACTTTTATAAAGCAAGAACACGTTATAAATTTTACACACTTTTATAATGTTACAAAGGATTCCTATATTGAATAAAAGCTGTTCTTTTGAACCCTCTATTCATTAAATAATCCTTAAAAATTAATCACGGTTTCCACAAATATATTAAACAGCACAAAACTGAAAATAAGAAATGTTTCTTGAGCAGCAAATCAGCATATTAGAATTATTTTTGAAGACTGGAGTAATGATGCTGAAAATTTGTCTTTGCCATCACATTAATAAATTACATTTTAAAATATATTAAAATAGAAAACAGCTATTTTTAATTGTAATAATATTTCATAATTATATATTTTTCACAATACTTTTGATCAAATCAATTGCAGCATTGGTGAGCATAAGAGACCTGCTTCAAACATTAAAAATATCATATCAACCCCAAACTTTGAAATGGTAGTGTAGGCCTACATGTAATCTGTACAAAAGGATACCTTCCTTGAAAGGTAAGTGCATACTATATCCTAAATCTCCCCATGTAACAACAAATTACAATTTGGGGGCTTCAACACAGCACAAATGTCCCTTTAGAAAGCTTTTGGACCAGGAGGTTTTAACTGAAAATAGCACTATAATGGCTTGTAAGTGCTCTTAACTAGGACTAGTGGTGTGGAAGCAGACCTCTCTTTGTGAATTTTATATTCTCTACCCTGCACTTACAGTATGCCTACAGCAATTGTGTACAAAACGAACCTATACTTGGCTAGAAATTATAGATAATTATATGAAAAGGCTTTTCACTGCCACCTTCAGGTCATTTGCATTACAGCTTCCACCTCTACAGTATTTGTTAAAGGCGGTGACCAAAACGTTTTATTATCAAATTAGATAACTTTGTACATTTCAGCTCTTTTTTTAAGCAATGTATTTGAAACTACTAAAAATGACGAAATTACGTAAAATACCAATGATTTAATAGCACTACAACTCATAAGCTGTGAAGAATTTATAACTTTTAGAATTAAAATACAGCTTTTGTATTTAACATACTTACATTTATCGATGACAATGTAACTCATTCAAGTGTAAATAAATGTCATATATGTCTTACCTATGTGGATTTGTCTGTCTGAATCCTCTGTCAGGTTTTCCTCAGTTCTCGTTTCCTCACATGCCATATTTGACAGCTTCAACACAGCTTCGTTGAAACAAACAAGTTACATTTAGTGTCATTTACGTTAGAAGGCAAACTAAGCATAATCATTTTTGCTAGCCTACACTGTACTGTCGTCGGTAAGACAAAAAAAAATTATATCATGTAAAAACCATTTTGGCATAATAGGGGAGAGCATGAACCAGCCTACCTCAAGTCACAATGAATCAGAAAACTAGCTCCGAAGTTGACTGCTTAGTGTTAATATTTATATATACAAGATGACATCATCTGGTTCAAATGACTCATAGTCGGCCTACAAACTGCGCGAATGATTGATAAACAAATACATTACAGACACACACACTAATGAAACAATGTAAGTCAGCAAAGTAACCTTCTGAACATACTGTTTATATTGGATTAAACATTTAATGTATATTTTATAATATAGGTGTTTATTATTATCAAATATACTTGCTGTGCTGCTAGGGCAATGTTCACAAAGGACACTTCCGGTGTTAAGTCTAGGGGTTCTGTTGGGTATTGTAGTTTTTGGCCAAAGCATTATAAATATCCGACTCATTTCCGCGAATCGGTTCTTTCAAACAGTTCGTTCAATATCTTCACGCGGTTCTTTTTGTCACGCTCCATTTTCCAGTGAAGACATGTAAGCGCACGCATTCTGCTGTGTATTACAGTGAGATTGTTTTAATAATAATGCATTTTATTGTAATTTAATATGTCCTAGTTGAGTCTATTGAAGCCATGATTCCGCTCATAAAACATTAAGTGCCATTTGCGTTTACAATTAATTTCAATATTTCGCCTGAGAAATACTTTTTTTTCATATCTTTGAGTGAGCTGTTCATTTGAGAACCACTCAGACCGATTCATTATACTTTTTGTGAGCGATTCAGACCGGTTCGCTTGAATTATCGAAATGATTCAATTCTACAGAAGATTCATTCATGGATCAGGGATCGCTGCTTTCAGCGGATTACGGAAGAGCCTAAATCATTTACATTACACGAAATAGCAAATATATACGCGGGGCCACCATGTAACTACAACAGAAAAATATATAAACGGATTTCTAGGACTGTACCGTTGGCGATTCCGTGTGAGAGACAAGAGCAGCTGTGTGAGTCACGCACGCGTTGTTGTGATCTTAGCGCGTGACTTCCCCATCACATGACATATTAGAAAGACTGAAAAGGATGGACTTAACAATGTAAATAAAATACAAATAATAATTACCATCGTATTTCAGCGACGATTTAGTAAACTACATCGGTGAGGATAGTGTACCATTTTTGCTGATTAGAAATAAATTACATCGTTAGCAACATTGACAACCATGCAGAACCTGTAGACAGTTGATATTGTCAATACTGCATCGCAATGTCTTGTTTTTGTTAGTTTACTGGTACCAGTCGGCGATATAGCTGTACCCAGCTAATAAAGGTAAGGATCTTGTATTTTCCTATATCTAATTTCTAGTTGTTAATTAATCACAGTACATTATATTGTGTCCACATGTTGTATTACTTTAAACGTTATGTTGAAAAGCGCAGATGTATTATGTTATTAAAATTACGCATATTTGTATACATTTCTAGAAGAGGAATCTGAACACACGATACGATAAAGCCAGTTTCAACAATAGTTTCATTTTGTAGACACACTAGAGTTTAAAGGTTTTACTGAGGCGATTTTGAAGATTTCCTCTTTTTTTCCCCCTCGATAAATTAAAGAATACTGTCAACATTTAGAAAAAAAATTTGAATTTATAGAATACAAATTTATATAAATCTGTCAAATGTAAAAAAAAAGTTTGGTTTATGTAAATGCTACTGAAGTGGTTATACTGTGCATAAGAAAAAACTCCCTTGCAGAAAATGGAATATAAATAAATGTATTGTAATTTAAATCTACATATATAATTAAAGTGTAATATAATAAACACTTAAATGTGTATTTTGGAGGTTTTCTTTCCTCTAGTCTGCAAAAAACACAAGTTCACAGTTTATGCAAGTAATAATTACTGCCCGAGTAAACTCTGATCTCCCTTAAGCTTGTTTAACATTGAGTGCCTGTTCTCGTATATAAACAATTTCTTAAACTCACCCTCATTCTTTTTAAATGTAAAAACAATGTGTGATAATATCGCATACTCTCATATGACCTTTTAATTCCCTCCAGATGAACGCTTTAGTTGCCCTTTGCCACTTCTGTGAACTCCATGGCCCGCGCACACTATTCTGTACAGAGGCCGTCCACCCTCCATCCCCGTCTCCTCCACAGCCTGGTCCAGCCATTCCTGGGGACCGGGATCGAGAGGCGGACAGAGAGGGCGAAGGGCTCACCATGAGAGCCAACAGCTCTGCCACACAGCGAGCTGACATGTGTGAAGTAAGTGAGAAAGTAACCTTGTCATATCCCAAATTTATTTTTAAATCCAAAATCAGAAAAAAAATCTATAATGTCTTATCTAATATCTGTCTTTCTCTCTTCAGGGTTGTCGCTCCCTACCTGCGTCTCACCCAGGCTTTGTGAGTGTGGACAGTGAGACGGGAATCCGCTATCTGAGCCACCAACACCCACGCCAGCAACAGCTCTTCAGTGTCGTGCGACAAGCATGTGTGCGCAGCCTGAGTTGCGAGGTATGTATACATTTATGTTTGCATCAATTAATTAATCTAAACTTGATTTAAAAAATGTATCTATGTGATACTTGTATATTATCTGCTCTTGCAGGTTTGTCCCGGTCGAGAGGGGCCCATCTTCTTTGGAGATGAACAGCACGGATTCGTTTTCTCTCATACGTTTTTCATCAAAGACAGCCTGGCACGGGGCTTCCAGCGCTGGTACAGCATTGTCGTGGTAGCCATGGACAGGATCTACCTCATCAACTCCTGGCCATTCCTGTTGCGCCACCTGCAGCTCACCATTCATAGTCTACAGAACACAGCACTCAAGGTACTGCTGGACTGCAGCACCACTTTAGGACCGAGATTGACAGAGTACCTCTTGGAGTGATGAGATCCTTGTAGTGTTGAAAATACAATGGTTTGTCCTGTTTGTCGCCTTGCAGGTGTTTGACAGTGAGCAGTGTGTGTGTCCTCAGAGAGCGGTGCGTATAAACAGCGCCTTCTCTCCGGCAGTGTTCCCTCACCAGCGCAGCGGCAATGCAGCCCGCTCACTCACATCCCTAACCAAACACCCCAACCTGTGGGCTAGTCTGCACTCTTCATTCAGCTGGTATGTAAAACACAGTAAAAAAAAAGGTATTCTGATCATTTTTTACTGTATAACCAATATTGTGACTTTATAGCTCACAGTTAGGGGTGTGCGATATGATAATTTTTTTATAGTGGACGATAAAAATGTCTCCACAATCTGCTTTTGAAGAAATCTCGTAGTATCGTGCTACAGCGCACATTCTTTCAGTTGCAGTTCTGGCGCCGCCGTCTGCATATACTCTACAACGCCACATCCATTCAGTGTTAACTCAGTGGTAGAGTTACTCTCATGGGACACTGCACTTATTCGCAATCACTAAAGTACATTATTTGCGTGTGTTTTAAAGCCTTGCTGGTTAAACTTTTAATTCACTCGCTGGTCTGACGTGCACTTTTTCTGAGCATGTACACCTGAAGCGCGCACACGAAAAAGCCTCCCTAACAGCGCCCGATTACTGAAGTAAGTTATCTTTTGAGCTAATACTGTCAAAACACATAAGGTTTATATATAAACTCAGTTGATTGTCTAAAATGAAAGTAAACAGCTGAGAGAAACGGATGCGTGCTAGTATATATGCGTGCAGGTCTTAAAGGGACAGAACTAAACATGCTGGCGACTGTAATTAAAGGGGGTAGTTCACCCAAAATATTTATTTCTGTCATTATTTATTCACTCACATGTTGTCCCAAACCTGTATTAATTTCTTTCATATGCTGAACACACAATAAGATATTTAGAAGAATCTGATTAACCAAACAGTTGCTGGTCCACATTGACTTGGAAATTGATTGGGAAAAGATACTGTGGAAGTCACAGGGCTCAGTTCTTGGACCACTTCTCTTTTCTGTCTACATGGCTTCACTAGGTTCTGTCATTCAGAAACATGACTTTTCATATCACTGCTATGCTGATGACACTCAACTCTACCTCTCATTCCATCCTGATGATCTGATGATAGCTGCTCGCATCTCAGCATGTCTGCTGAAGGTAGCTGAGATGCGAGCAGCTGCTTGTGGTTTCAGCAAACCCACCGTTTCATCACAATTTCACCTTCCAATTAGGCTCATCAACCATAGCTCCTTCAAAAACAGCCAGAAACCTTGGAGTTGTGATTGATGATAAGCTGAATTTCACAGACCACATTACTAAAACTGCCCGGTCCTGTAGATTTGCATTATATAATATTAAGAAGACCAGGCCCTTTCTCTCGGAACATGCAACACAACTCCTTGTTCAGGCTCTTGTTCTGTCCAGACTTGACTATTGCAATGCTCTCTTGGCAGGTCTTCCAGCCAGTTCCATCAAACCTCTACAATTAATCCAAAACGCTGCTGCAAGATTAATCTTTAATGAGCCGAAAAGAACGCACGTCACACCTCTGTTCATCAATTTGCACTGGCTACCAATAGCTGCTCGCATTAAATTCAAGGCATTAATGTTTGCCTACAGAACCACCTCTGGCTCTGCACCCCTTTACCTAAATTCATTACTTCAGACTTATGTGCCCTCTAGAAGCTTGCGTTCTGCAAGTGAACGACGCATTACTGTACCATCCCAAAGAGGCACAAAATCCCTTTCACAGACTTTTTCATTAACTGTTCCCATCTGGTGGAATGACCTCCCTAACTCAATCCGAGCAGCTGAATCCTTACCCATCTTCAAGAAACGGCTAAAAACACATCTCTTCCATCTTTATTTGACCCTCTAACTCTAGCACTCTCTATTCTAATTTTATTTTATCTAATCGGTCTTCTTTTTTTTTTAAAAAAACAGACACATTTGACCCTCTATCAATTGCATATTTATTCTCTAACTGCTAGCTTTTCTTGTAAAACTAACACTAAGTTTCTTTTTTTCTATATTCTATATACTCGTTTTCTTAAAAAAAACCTTCCTACGTGTACTGCGTTCAGGCTAACCAGGACTTGTAATGGCACTTGCATGTTGTTGCTCTTTTGTTGGTTTTGATTGCTTCTATAATGTCCTCATTTGTAAGTCGCTTTGGATAAAAGCATCTGCTAAATGACTAAATAAATAAATAAGTCACTGAGGACCAGCAACTGTTTGGTTTTCCACATTCTTCAAAATAGCATTTATGTTCAGCAGAAGAAAGAAACTCATTCAGGTTTAAAACTAAACTCGAGTGAGTAAATTATGGTATTAATATAAAACACTATGACTGAATCGACAGACAGATGACAGAATTTTAATTCTTTAATGTTAAAACAACGAAACGCAAAGAGAAAAAAAATAACTCCCTACTCTTGACTGAAAAAAACAATCAATCTGTTTTATTTTTATATTTGTTCATTCAATTTCTTGAATGCCACTGCTAAATATGCCTATTGTACCAGAAAATTAAACACTGTTTGTTTTATTTGTATATTTTGTTCTTATTTTTTTATAACAAATATAAAATAATGATAAAGATTTTTATCTTTGCCCACTTTGGCCTAAATATCTGCCATCATTTTTTTATATTTTGTAACCTTGAAAGTCTTTGTCTTTATAATAGGGAAATTAGTTTTGCTGTACTGCTCAGATAAAATGGTAAAACCAACATGACAAAGAATCATGATGAAATCGTGAAATTATGATATTTAAAAAAAAAATGTGATCTGATATTTTTGCCATATCGACCCCGCCTACTCACAATGTGACTTTATTTCTAATAACTGCAACTTATCTCACAGCTGTGACCTTATTTGTCATAATTGTGAATTTATATCTCAAAATTATAACTTTATTTCTCATAAATGTGACTTTATAATGTATATTATAATTGTATAACTTATTCTGTGTCTTTATCTCACAATTGCAACTTTATATCCCACAATGGAGGCTTAAATCTCATAGTGGTGACTTTATTTCTCATAATTGCAACTTCGTCTCCGCTGGAACTTTATATCTCACAAATGCAACTTCATTTTCACTTCAAATGCGACCTTGTGCAGTGTGTTGTGACCTTGAGACAATTGTGTCTTTATTTATCATACTTGCATCTCTGTTTCTCATTAATATAACTTTATAACTCATAATATGACTTTGTAACTTTTATATTCTCGCAATATATATCACAATTGTGACTTTATATCTCACAACTGCAACTTTATTTATTAAATTGTGACTTTCTTATAAATGAGTTTTTGTATCTTACAATTACAAACTGTGTATCTCACAATTGCAAACATATTTCATAATTGTGACTCATTGGAGCAAAAGTAATAGTGAGACTTTTCTTGGCAAACACTAGCGCAAACACATACAGTATATCTGATTTTTTTTAAATCACCATACTTCCTATTACTTTGTTAATTATCTTTATTTTAGGTTGCTGAAAGCTTGTGGCAGTCGGTTGACAGAGAAGCTTTTAGAGGGGGCACCCACAGAAGACACACTCGTTCTCATTGAAAGACAAACTGGTAAAATGAATGCATTGAGTATATTAATTAATTACTGCAATTTTGTTGTGTAAAAACATGTGATGAAATGTTATTTTCTGCACACAGCCTTTTTCTGCAACAAGATATTGCAGAAAATAGATTTTTTTTGTCATGAGATACTATTGATTACATTGCAATTATTTAATTAGGGTGCCTTCTAACAAATTGATTTTTCAAATGTTAAACCGGTTATCTGACCCACATTTTCCTTTCCCAGCGTTCTGCTTCTGACACTGACAAACAAACAGCTCTCCAGTGATTTTTCTTTGTTTATAATCAGAATTATAAAAATTACTAGCCATAATTTGAGGTTATGCTGAAATGTTATACTGTAGATTTCAGCATGAATTTTTTTTAACGGCAACATTATCTACAATTCCTTCACAGAGCAAGAGGAAGAGATGAGTTGCTGGGATGGTGCTGAAGGGGGCGGGTCTAACCCACAGCCCAGCCAATCAGAGAGCGTGCAGGTCATAGATTTTCAATTTGATGATGGAAGACAAGATGACCTTCTTGGGCCAAAGTTCAAATCACTGAGACATTTAAGACAGGTAAATAAATGTTTACTCTGTTACAAACATCAGATTTTGTTTAAAGATACATAAATTTGACAATGCTATATCTGATCAATGACAGGTCCTGGGTACCAGTAATTTCCGACAGCTGGCATGGCACGTTCTCATGGGAAATCAAGTCATATGGAGAGGTGCAGACCCTGGTCTTATCCAGTCAGCTTTCAATGTGCTGAAGGTCAGCTAAATACCTATGCCTATTGCCTACAATATTTTCATCATACTTATCAAGTGACGCAACATCTATGTTAGATGTTATAAACTGCTAGTCAAAAGTTTGGACAAACTTGACTGAATTTGTTTCTCCTGATCCATCAGAAGAATTTTATTAAGCTTGTACTTAAAGTCCGCGTGAAATCAAAAATGACTATATTTATTTTGTTAGCGCACATTGCTATTTTTGGGGTGAACAATTCATCCATGCAAGTCAATCCACAAAAAAATGTTTGCCTTCATAATCTTTAATCCAAATCTGAAAATGCTCCTCCCCTCTAAAATGATGGGCCTTCTCTCATGACATCAGTTTGACGGCTTGGGCATGAGCGTGACACCCTTAACCACGCCCTTCCAGTGTTATATCAGTATTAATTTCTGAATGAAACGCCTACTTTACTACCTCCGACCAATTCGCTGTAGAAAAAACAAGCCATGCCCTCTATTTTCCCTCTAGTTTCTCTCGGAAGTACGTCACAATACGGAAGTAAAAACAGTCGCAAACTTCCGATTCACGTGGACTTTAAATGCTTGGGCAAAAAATTTTTTTGTAGACAAAGTATTCATTAAAAAGTTGTGTATTTTTATTTATATAATTTAATCAAATTTTTTTATATATATTTCAAAAATCTTTTAATTATTTTTTTTGCCTTAAAATGTACAAATGTACTTTTTGTAATAATTAATATAATATTACATAATACATTTTTTAATGGTTAAGCTGGACCAGGATCCATTTTGATTGCAGAGCTGCATTTTAGAAGGAAAAAAAAATAGGTTATTTCAATTTATTTTTGATGATGCTATTATTTCAAAATGTGAAAAAAATTAGTGATAAAGAATGATTATATGTGTCTGATCTTATGCCTGTAGTGTATGTTTTCAGTAGATGCTGAAAGTCTGACCCTCATTTCTATGTTTCACAGGCTTTGCTTCCAGTTGGCTGTGTCCGAGCGGTTCCGTACAGTCCTCACTATGAGGAAGCATATCGATGCAACTTCCTTGGCCTTAGCCCAGATGTACTAATCCCAGCCCATGTTAGCTCTTCAGGTATCTTTTATTTCACTGCAAATCCTCTTTTGTGTATTTTTGCTTCAAAGAGCTAGTTAATTTTCAGAAAATGCATGTCTTCAACACATTAAAAAGGAATTTCTAAGATCCTAGCCCTGAGGGATTTAAACCCATAACCTACTGTATTCTGATCTCATCCTTGTGGCGCTGCTGTAGCTGAGATTGCTTCGGGTCAAACATATACAAACATTAACACTCAATCAGTCACACTTCGAAATAACAGCATATATTGTTTAATAACAACATATTGTTTTTATAACATGATGAAACAAACACACACAGATTTAACAGAGGCCTCAAAGTGTTTTGGGGTGTTCTTTGTCAGAATGTGATTTACATCTTATTTCACAACTTCTGTGTGACTGTTTTCTTTCTAAACAGTGAAATTGTTTCATAACTCATCAATGGCCTAGATTTGAGGATCGCTGGTCTAACTCCTTTTTCTCTCTTTCTCAATTTATCTTCCAGAGTTTTCCATGCTGGTGGATGTACTTAATGTTGAGCGCGGTTGTGTTTCGGAGGATGACATTCTCTCACTTTACCAGTTCAACATTAGCAGTGCAAACACACAACCAACAGATAAAGGTAACGCATGGAAACAAAACTCTGTATTATAGACTTTAAAGATTTATACCGCTATTCAAACACACACTATTTATTGAATTTTGCATTTGTACGTAGTGAATTCTTCTTTAATGTGCCTTTCTCACGGTTTGTCTTTCTCTCAGGTCCGACTCTGTTGAATAAGATGGAAGTGGCTCTTTCTAATGAGAATTTGTCGGTGGAGGTGGTCTCTCTCTGCTTACTCTGTCTGAAAGAAGAGTGGATGAAGTAAATTAGCATTTTGTCTTTAGACTAGAAAATCTTAAATAGAAATATTGTAGCATTATGTATGTCTTTACTGTCACTTTTGAGCAATTTAACACATCCTTGCTGAAAAGTATTTATTTCTTTAAAAAATATATTTTTGAATGGTAATTAAATGCAAACTATGCTTAATATAAGTACTTTTACATTGTTTCTATAGGGCACTTTCCACAAATGGGTGCAAATAGGGTGCTTAAACATTATGTAATTTTAATTAGAAGTAATTTGAAAGTAATTCTAATGTATTTTTTAGCCTTCAGGTTAAACAAAATATTATTAACTATTTTATTTTCTATTCCTATTTATTGTACACGAGGTTAGCCATTTTTGCAACACTGTTACAAATTCGTTACACTAGAAACACTGATAGATAATGCATTTTTGGTAGTTAAAATTATTTAAACATAGTTTGTACTACAATGAATAGAATAAAAATGTAAAAGTTTGTGTCAAGCTGATGTAATTTTATTAGCTTTAAATATATCTTAGGACGCACAGAATGTGCCATTATATTTATTTCAGACACTTTAAGTCATGCAGCAGACACAAGTTAAGTATTTTGCCTGTTTCCCGTAATTCTTCTTTTTCCTCTTTCTTAATCACTTACTCGCTTCTCCCTAATTTCCTCTGAGACCTGTTTTCCTGTTGTATGTTTATTGTTCCTGTGCTTCCTCTCACCACATGGTCGTATTGTTCTTTCTGTTACAGCAAAGTAAAAGTGTTGTTTAAGTCCTCCAAGGTGGACGGCAGAGGTAAAGAGGACACTCAAAAGGTTTTAGCTCTGCTGGGGGCCACGGGGCCCGGGGAAGAGGACAATGTGCGTCTTCTTAAGTTTTGGATGACCGGACTCAGCAAGCTCTACAAGAGCCATCTAATGACAGCAGTCAGAGTTGGAGAGAGAACTCTGAGCCAGTGAGAGAGAGAAAGGGGACAATGGACTCATTGCTAGAGTTAGATGAAAGGAATGTGTGGGTGCGTGTCTGTGTGTCAATTACGGGAAAAGGGGGCCAGGCCTGAGAATGTGTTTTTCTGCATGGTACAGAGAGAAAGCAGAAGCTATCATTGTGATTGGAGCCACTAAAACTTTTACTTACACGTGCATTTAAAAGGAATGTTGTTTTACCGTCATGCATAGACATGTCCATTTTCTATCTTTTTCACTATGTGTCTAATAGAGCACATGGTCCACTGACTTCATGGGAACTAGGTAGAGTGTCAGTTAATATGATACTGTTTGAGGCTTGCCTATTGAAATGCATCATTAATTTCTTTCCATCTGACTTGTCTGAGAGAGAATTTGTATTTTATGAGCAATTTTATTTATTTTATTTGATAACTTATTTTAAATAAATGGCTTTTACTTTAATCTGACACATGCTAAATAAAGTCTATGTGCTGCTTGTAAACCAAAGTGTTAATTTTTATTTATTTATTAATAAGTACTGCAATTTATTACAGCAATGTGGTTATAACAGCGACTGATCAGAATCCTCTGGTAGGGAAGAAATAGTTTTGTTTGACATTTTTGAGTGAACTATTCCTGTAATTGTTGCCATGAGAGAGTTTCTGGATTATGTAGAAAACCCCTTAACCCCATTATGGTTTTTACAGCGTGTTTCAATGCACTACAAGACTTAAGTCATGCAATAAAGACTGTGCAAACATGCAAGTCCACCCTAAGCAGCTCTTACGTAAGGAAGTGCTTTAAGGTGGTACTGAAAAGATCAGGTTATTCCAGGGCAATTCCTCCTATTTAAATGTAGATATCATGAGACCTATCATTTTTGGACTATATCATGCATATCAACTTTTTTGCTTTTAAAATTTATGACAAGTCATCAATGCAGGTAAAATAAAAAAATTGTGAAATGTGGTGAGTGGGTGTGAACGTGTACAGATTGCAGAACAATTAATGTTAACCTGAGGACTGCAAGATATTCCTTCCTGTCTACACCGGTTGATTGATGGCAATTCATTGCCAGAATAACTTTTACTCCTACAGATAATAATACATTTATTCCTGATGGCACATAAAGCTTTGTGTTGGCATAAAAGTTCTCTATTTTGCATTTGTGCTGAAACATGTATGGTGGTTTGTGTGCTTATTACACTTTACCATTTTTAATTAATCATATTGCTACTCCAAATTAGTTTACTCCACTTGTTCTAAGCCACCGTGCATACATTATGCACTAAGAACAATGTATCTTTGATGCAGTCTCTCATGTGACTATTTGAACCAACTACCACAACTGCTTTGTCTATCTAAATGACAGCATGGTTGAATCCTCTCCTCATTTTATAGGCATCACATGCTTTTGACAATGACTTATCTGGAATAGTGTGAATTACATAAACATGTGTCTGATGAAATATAACTTCCTTTCATTACAGCCGTGAAACCTCACAGGCTTAGTCATCATTCAGCTGATAAACTATGGGATTGAGGGAGCAACAGTCATGGAGCCTGGGGAGGAGGGAAATTAAAAACAGACTGCCAGAGTGCATGACTAAGAGACTAAGCCCGGGAAAGGCCGTGCATTGAGTACTGATAAAGAGAGGAGAAGAGGGGGGAGTGCATGCTGTCTGATGAGGTAAATGGGTGGGGAGCTTTAAAGAGAGCGGGGAGAGAGATTGAACCAGGACTTTCACTTTCAGTGAGCAAACTGCCTCCACACCTCTTCAGAAGAAGCCTACAACAGATCAAATGTCTTGCTCACTTGCATGCAAGCTGGACTTTAACGCTTCAAAACAAACTGACTGAAAAGAAAGAAGGAAAGTAAGAGCAAAAGAAACAGGAAACTAAATTCTCACATGAAAGATTAGGAATTTCCAAGTGCCTGACTGGGATTGAGCCAGAGGGTCAGAATGGAGAGCAGCTCTGGGATCCAGGAGAAAGTGCAGCAGTGAGAGGAAGAGACCTTGAAGACAGCTGGGAGACCCACTGAGGCCGAGATTCTTCCATAACCTTTCTGCAGCAATCTGTCGTGCAAAACGATTTGGTTAAGAAGAACATGGGGGATATGGCCCACGTTGGTCGCTAGAAGCATGTCACCAACAGGTAACGTGACACGCGTGCAGCACTGACGAAAGTCAATCAATAGATGCGCGTATCAAATGATTGTATCAGACATTTGCGACATTAAGAGAACAAAACGTGTGGGTGTTTTGACAATGTTAGGGCTTTTAATGCTCTTAACCCACATTGTTTACCTTTGCCTTTCAGTGCTGTTACTACTATCAATATTGACTGTTCAAGGAAGTGGGTGCGATGATTTTATGAAGACGACGGTCAGAAATCTTCAAGACTCTATACACAAAGAAAAAACGTCCGGATTCGTGAGTTTCGATGTTTAAGAACTCTTTGTTTTCTGAAAAGTTCGCGATCGCATTTATCTGCCCCGTGTCATTTTTGTACTGACCTTATTATTGTTGATTTGCGGTTTTGGTAACGTGTGAGAAGCCCTTTCGTCTTTATTAAAGGCTTTACATTTTGACATTGTAATGTATATCTATTGCAGTCACAAGTGTTTCCAAAGAACTACGTCGTGTCTCACTATTTCAACGACAGCGCGCTGTGCAACGAGCCGGTAAGAATGAGTTCAACGGGTCAGTCAGTGGTTTGTTCTGATTCAATTAAGTTATTCAAAAATACATATAGCCTAGGCCTACTTCATGAAGGTGTTTGGGGTTTCTGGATTAAATGGGATTTTGATATTTTATGGGGCCTACTATCAGAAGTCAATAAATAAATAAATACAATTATTGAAAAAGAAATGTTGAAATAAGTATCATTGAATTATCTTTTCTTAAAAAAAATAACAGCGAGTTGTATTGTTTTAAATTGTTTGTAATATTGGAAGAGCATTTGTCTGCAAAATAAAAGTCAGCCTGTAACCAACATACAGATTTTGGACCCCTTTAGGTATTTTTTTTTAATAAAACACATTTAACCGTAAGAAAGCTTGATAATCATGGCTCTAATGTTTGACAAACTGTTTGACAGTAATGCTTTTATTATATATACACTCTTTTGAATTCATGGTGCAAAGAAAGGTTTTATCTCTTCTATGGTTGGAACGGATTGTTACACCAAATTAAATTTTAACCATTTTCAGGTATGATATGTTGAATATGGCACAAATCTTTTTCCCAGATGAAAGCAACAAGAATAAGTAGATTACATTTCTAAGTGCTTGTAATTACATATAATTGAACATGTAATTAACCTAGATTTTCTTCTGTTTTATAATCTCAGCCATCCTTATTTGTCACTGACCCAAATATAAAATGTTTAGCAGCTAATTTTGCTCCTAGTACCTAAACTTAGAACTACAACTCTCTCTCTCTCTCTCTCTCTCTGTGTGTGTGTGTTTAGTGCTGTGTGTTCAGTGCTGCTGCGTTCCTGTCTGATTCCTGGATTCAGCTCCTCCAGCATCTCAGTAGAGTTCACCTCAAATACAGGTTCATCGGCGAGCTGATTCTCACACTGGACAACATAGCAAAAGAGGTATAATGTTATACACTCAGAAAAAAGCTTTGTTGGTGGTAGCCTTTCAAAGTACACTTAAATATACATATCAGTACCTAAAGTGTACATATTTGTACCTAAATGGTATATATTTGTTCCTTTTGAAAAAAATACAACCCCAGTGACAGCTTTTGTATCTTTTTTTCTAAGAGTGTATAAAACATCTGTTTTATACACACTTTTAAACACACCATACTTCTTGCCACTGTACTGTTTTTCCAGATGTTGTATCAACGTGTCTTTCATTCTTGATTGTAGGTTTGATAGATTGTAGATCACGTGTAGATATTGTTTTTTCTATCTTTTTGTAAACAGAAAATTCCAGATCGTCCAGATATCTCTGCTTTTCCATCTGTTCAGTCATCGCCTGAAGGTCTTCTCTCCTTCACTTCATCCCTCTTCACACGATGGCTCAATCTGGATTGTGCTTTTAAAGAGCTTCACTGCATCTTCCCCACACCAAGTGAAGAGGATCAAGAAAGTTTGCCATCAGAGGAAGAGAATGTGGAAAACCATGAACCCGTGGATGAGCAGCAGCCTGTGATAGAAGGAGAGACAGGTAAAAGGCAGTTCGACCAGGGTCCGACCAACGGCTATAGTGAGTCACTTTTCCCAGGTTTCTCTCACTGGACTTTTTCTTTTCTATGGATAACATCAAGTCTGATCTGGTGAAAGTTGAGAAATCTGTTTTAAATATGCCACAAAACTTGGCCAAAAGGAGGCTTCGCTTTGAAAGGACAGCTACTGTAATTTACTGTTGTTTTACTGATTCGCATTTGTATGAGATTTCAGAGAAGTTGCTCTCTGGATACGGCTCATGATTTCTAGATGCATGTTGGAGAAAAGGGATGTTTTGGAAACCGACACACGGCCAGTATGGCGTTCTCTTTCGTGTACAGTACATGTATGGTGTTTATTTTTTCTGCATCATGTCTTTGCACTGATTGTTTCTATCACTTATCCGGTTTTCTGTCATCTTATACAGTGAATTATGTGTCATCCATGATAATACAGGTTAAACCTGTCGACTGAATGTTTTAACATTGAATGTAGTGAAAAAGTAAAGAATACATGAAGCCAAAAGTCTCCGCTTATCGCTCGGTGTTCACGAGGAAAAAACTACACTCATGTACTATAGTAAATCCAAGCCATATTAAATAATACTGTAGCATATAGGAACCAGCTAAACCAAGCTACTTTCTGAAAAAGACATTTGCAAAGGTTACATAACTCATGTTTACAAGTATTGTTGTCTTGCCTTAGAGAAGGTTACTACAAGCAATGTTTTACTCAAATGAATTTAACAATCTGTCTGTTTTTGGTATACATGTGTTGTCTGTTTTTAAGTGTAGATTTTTATATATAAATAAAATCATGAAATTAATTCGGTGTTTGCATGAATTGACTACACTCGTTTGTTTGTTAGAGTGTGTGGATGAGGACTCTCTCTAGTATCCAGCTGGATGGAGAGACTTGCCGAAGATGGCACAAACAACAATCCACCACAGAGACCTTTTGTTCACACAATTTTGCTGCTCTACCACAATATAGCCAACAGCTGGTGGCTGGCACATCTCAAAAACACAATTAGTCGTAGCCCAATGGTTAGAGAGTCTGACTCGTATTCCAAAGGTTGCGAGTTTGAGTCTCGAGCCGGTGTTCTGTCGATTTGTCCTACCCTGTCAGATTTTGCTTACCTCCCATTAAAACAGTTGGTAGTACAATTTGACAACGAAAAATCCTTCCTGTTAAATTATGTTTTAATAATGTGTACACCTACCACAACCCTAAACCTACCCTTACAGTAATGCACATACAGTAATTACGTGTTATATTCAAGGTTGTGGATAGAAGAGATACAGCTAATACAGGAAACCAACAATAAGTATTTTTTCTACCTATTAGATTGTGTTTTATTAACGTCTACACCTACCCCAACTATAAACCTGCCTTTACAGTAATGCAGATACATTAAATATTGTTGTTCAGCATGAGAAAAGGGATGCAATATTGATGCGCGCATGCGCAGTAAGCCGAGGTAGGAAAATCTGATGGGTAGGATAAAATGTCAGGACACCGGCAGGGATTGTAGGTGGGGGGAGTGAATAACCAGCGCTCGCTCCCCTTTCAATACCACGGCGAGGTGCCCCTGAGCAAGGCACCGAACCCCCAACTGCTCCCCGGGCGCCGCAGCAGAAATGGCTGCCCACTGCTCCGTGTGTGTGTGTGTGTGTGTGTGTGTGTGTGTGTGTGTGTGTGTGTGTGTGTGTGTGTGTGTGTGTGCACTTGGATGGGTTAATTGCAGAGCACAAATTCCGAGTATGGGTCACCATACTTGGCCGTATGTCATGTCATATTGTTGATGGATATTGTTCATAACAATGCAGGATTTTACCCTAGCTGTTAAATGTCAGAAATGGGTTTGTTTGGATTAGCACAATTGAGCCAAACCACATGCAGACTAGCACAGATCAACCCTGTTGAGAAAAAAAAGCATAAACCAGCCTAAACTGGTTTGCTGGTCCATTTGTCTCGTTTTTGAGAGGGTTTGGCTAGTTTTCAATTGGTCAGACTGGTAAGCTAAACCAGCTGCAAGCCTTGGCCTGGTTGGAAAACCTTCCCAAACCAAGATGGTTGGCTATTAGTATCACTTCACAGTAAGGTCCCGCTAGGTAATGTTGCATTAACCAACATTTAACTAACAATGAGCAAATGAGCTTCTGTTGCAATATCTTTATTAAAGTTAATTAATATCAACAACAGTTGTTAATTCGTTAGCTCATGTCCATTAAATATTAACAGATACAACTTTGATTTTAATATTAGTAAATGCTGCAACTTAACATGAATTAAGTTGAATAAATGCTTTAGAAGTATTGTTACTTCATGTTAACTAATGTAGTTAACTAATGGATACTTCGTAAAGTGTCAAGACCGTCACGATTATATCTCAGCCAAAAAAATCATGCCCAGATTTTTACAGTCTGAGACATAAAAAGTGAGAAGGATTTCTGGAAAACATCTGTTTGGGATAACACATACCGCTAGCCCAGTGACTTGAGTGCTGTCCAACTCTGTACAGGGCTCAGCGTGCGCTTTAAACCACGTGACCTGGAGCGGAAATGCTCCGTTCTCTCAAAATGTCCGCGGCCGGTGAAGACACGTTGCCTCTGGAGGACGATGAGTTTGAGGACATGGAGGCAAGTGGAAGCGACGGGGGTGACATGGAGGGAGAAGGACAGAACAGGGATGAAGAGGAGAAAGTCTATGTCCCCGGTCTGCAGCCGCTCCAGCCGGGAGAAGAGCTGGAGATGGACCGCTCCGCTTACCGCATTTATCACGAGTGCCAGACCGGTCAGTGTGCTCAACATCATGCCCGACCACTAAACATAAACATGCACGGTCGATATACGCTTAGTTGTGGTTTGCTTATGTTTGCAAGGGGTAGCATGGGTTGACCAACAAAATAAAGTATCATGTCATTACATGTTTTTGAGATATGTGTAATGTTAGTATAATCATGGTGTTTGTATCTGTATACAAGTAAGTGTACAGTTGATGACTGGCATAAAGTTGGCTTGACATTGGACGTTCGATATTCGCATATTTGTGAACCGACTCTAAAGTTACATGTGATATTGGTAAACAATTTTCTAACTTCAATAGCATATAAGCAGAATGACTTGCATTCATAAAAACAACTGTAAGTTAAACTGTTCATCTAGGTGTCAACTATAATGCACACCTTTTATATTTTTTTATGTTTATTCAAATCTACTGTAAATCATATGTAAAAATAGCTATTTTTCACAATCGAATGGGCTCAAATGCACCTTTTACAATGTAATGATATTTATTAAAATCTACTCCTATGCAAAATGTCATAATTTAAAGCTCAATAGCATTTGATCAGAAAGACTTAGTCGTAAAAACAACTGTAAACTGTTCATCTAGGTTCCACCTGTAATGCACACCTTTTACATTTTTTATGTTTATTCAAATCTACTGTAAATAATTTGTATCCACTACCGAATGGGCTCAAATGCAAAATGTCATAATTTAAAGCTCAATCGCATTTGAGGAGAATGACTTGGTCATAAAAATAACTGTAAACTGTTAATCTAGGTGTAATTTATAATCCACACCTTTTACATTTTTATATTTATTAAAATCTACTGTAAATGATATATAAAAAAATGCTATTTTTCACTACCGAATGGGGTCAAATACAAAATATGCAATAAGTTGAAGCTCAATAGCATTTGACAGGGCCTCGACTGCTTTGGCACATCAACTGCCTTGAGCTGTTTGCAGTGCACCTGGCCTTGCGGCAGTTCTGGCCCCTGCTGGTGGTGGTCCGCACGGACAACACTGCGGCTGTCTCGTACATCAACTGGCAGGGAGGTCTACAATCACGCCAAATGTCACAACTCTCCTGCCATCTTATCCTCTGGAGTCAGACGCGACTCAAATCGCTGCGTGCCGTCCACATTCCAGGGGAGCTCAAGCGACAGCTCACGTTCCCTGGAGAATGGCGACTCCATCCCGAGACAATCCGGCTGATCTGGAGCCGATTCAGGGAAGCTCAAGTGGACCTGTTTGCTTCCCACGAGTCCTCCCACTGCCAGCTGTATTACTCCCTGACCGAGGCCCCCCTCGGCACAGACATGCTGGCACACAGCTGGCCTCAGGCTCTACGCAAGTATACGTTTCCCCCAGTAAGCCTTCTCGCACAGACACTGTGCAAGAACAGGGAGGACGAGGAGCAGGTCTTGTTGGTTGCGCCTTTCTGGCCCACCAGAACTTGGTTTCCAGAACTCATGCTCCTCGCGACAGCCCCTCCCTGGCGCATCCCCCTGAGACAGGACCTTCTCTCTCAGGGGCTCGGCACCATTTGGCATAATTAGTTGATCTGTCACCAGTGGTGGTTAACACGATCACTCAGGCTAGAGCTCTCTCTACAAGGCAAGCCTAGGCTCTGAAATTGACTTGTTCACGAACTGGTGTTCTTCTCACTGAGAAGACCCCCAAAGATGCCCGATTAGTACTTTCTTTCCTGCAGGAGAGGTTGGCGTGCAGGCTGTCGCCTTCCACCTTGAACGTGTATGTAGCTGCTATTGCAGCACATCACGATGCAGTGGATAGCCGGGTCCAAGGTAAGTGATGACCTGATCGTTAGGTTCCTGAGGCGTGCCAGAAAGTTAAATCCTCCCAGGCCACCCCTGGTGCCCTCCTCGGATCTCTCTGTTGTACTGGCTGGACTTCAGAGGGGTCCCTTTGAGCTGCTGGATTCAGTGGAGCTTAAGTTCCTGTCTGCAAAGACAGCGCTCCTGACCGCGCTCACTTCCATCAAGAAGGTCGGGGAGCTCCAAGCATTTTCTGTGAGCGAAGAGTGCCTTGTGTTCGGGCCGGCCTACTTATGGCACTTTTTCACTGCATTGTACGGTACAGTTCAGTACGGTTCACTTTTGCGGGGTTTTCCACTGGGTACGGTACCTGGTACTTTTTTAGTACCACCTCGGCCGAGGTTCCAAGCGATCCGTACCGTTACCAAAACGTGACGTGTAAACTCTACTGATCACTGATTGGCCGGAGAAAATTGTCATTACTGCGTCACTGAACTTGCGACACAAGACCCAACATATACCTGCTAGATTTGAATCAGCACAGCCAGCGAAGGATCGGACGCAACTTTTGTTTGAACAAACGCTCCTTTTTGTATCAACCAAAAAAAGCTGTTTCGTTGTCTGTTGAGGAAGTACAGACGTTCCTCTCGTTGATAGTCGAGGAGCAGATCCAGCGAGAGCTTGATGGCGCGACGCCGAAGGAAAAAGCCTTATGTGTGTATATACTTTTTGCAATTTGTATATTTTTAGAGTATGTTTTCTGTTTATATTTTTACCTTTTGTATCTGTGTTTTGCTTCAATTAAAAACAATCTGATCGAATAAGTGTACCTCTAGACTATATTAAATATGTATTATTGTATGAGCACGTAATGAACCTCTTGAAAAAAGACAAATGATTAATGCCATGATGATACGAACCAACACATAAATAAAAAAACAAGGGATACATTGTAAATTTTGAAATATTCAAAAGTTTATTGATAATTCACTTTACAGAACATTCTACATGAATAGGTAACTATTCAAGTAACGCAGCACACCTGCACGAACATCCCTGCCCTCCTCCTCTACAGCCTGTGGCACTGCCACCACAGTCTCTGCTGCTGGGGGTAAATCCCAAGCATTCTCATAGGCCTGTCCATTGCTGTTAAAAACATCCACATGCATAGAATGAAAAACACAATTCCATCGATATGCTCCTTTGTTGTGTGTGTGTTTGTGGCGCGTTTACGACGATGTCACGGCAGTAGAGGCGGCGCAACTATAACGACACGTGAATAATCCCGCCCACTCTAAAGCGGCACTAAACTGCGGTGGAAACGCAAACCGACCCGTGCCGTGCCATAACTAGCCGTGCCGAACCGAGTCGTACCACGCAGTGGAAAAGCGCCATTACATTGTCCTGAGACCCCGGCCTGGATATGTGCTCGGGGTTCCCACCACGCCTTTATGCAATCAGCTGGTGAACCTGTAAGCATTGCCCCCGGAGGAGGTAGATCCAGCCTTGGCATTGCTGTGTCCTGTAAGAGCACTGCGCATATACGTGAACCACATCCGGAGCTTCAGAAGCTCTGAGCAGCTCTTTGTCTGCTTCAGAGGTCAGCAGAAAGGGAAGGCTCACTGAGCAGAGGTTGGCCCACTAGATAGTGGATGCCATCGCCTTGGTGTACCAATCCCAAGGCAAGCCGTGCACCCTGGGGGTGAGGGCTCACTCCACACGAAGTGTTGCCACCATGGATCCATATGGCTTGATTCCCTTCAAGCAATCCCATATGAGTATTTTCCATGGTAAGGTTTTCCCTCTCAGTAAACCCGTGTCTTCCCTTTGACAGACTGTTCTGTCAGTATCTGCTGGGAGTTGTTCCATCCCTACGCTCTGGTAGGACTTGCCTAAGAGACCAGTTCCAGATGGAGTACTGCCCCAGGCCTGGGTGAGATGATTGGGGCTCCCAAGTGAACACCCATAATGTCGTCACAACATGACGTCTCCGTTCCCTCCATCAGGGAACGAGAGTTACATTCGTAACCGAGACCTTAATTTTAATAAATATCTCAAATGTAAATGGTGTGCATTAATTTACACCTAGATGAACAGTTTACAGTTGGTGTTATGACTGTAAGCCATTCTCCTCAACTGCTATTGAGCTTTAAATTTGGGTTTGAGCCCATTCGGTAGAGAAAAATAGCAATTTTTATCAAATGATTTACAGTTTATTTTAATAAATATAAAAAATGTAAAAGGTGTGCATTATAGTTGACACCTAGATGAACAGTTTACAGTTTGTGTTATGACTGTAAGCCATTCTGTTCAAATGCTATTGAAGTTAGAAAAATGCATACCAATATCGCATGTAACTTTAGAGACGGTCCATAAATATGCAAATATCGAACATCCAACGTCAAGCCAACATTATGCCAGTACTGTACAGTACTGTATCTATGAGCATGCAGCATATCAAAAAAACATACGATACCTATGGTACTGCCAAAACTTTTTTTTATACATATTTGTTAAGGAAGGTTTGGATATGTCACCCAAAATGTATTTCATGTGTGTATTATTACTGAAAATTAAAATGTCAGGATAGGTTACAGCAAGGGTTTGCAAACACGTTCCTGGAGCCTCCCCAACACTGCACATTTTGCATGTCTCCTTTGTCTGACACACCCATTTCAGCAGTGGTGAATAAAGTACACAAATCAAGTACTTGAGTAAAAGTACAGATACATATTATAAAATATTACTCCAGTAAAAGTAAAACTTTTTTTTTTTAAAAGGCATCACTTCCCACTTTGATAATTGCTGTAGTTACCATCTTCTGAACACCACATACTTTTTTTTTTTTCTCAGATGTAATCTGTCTAGGTGGTTGAATAAAAAACTTGGATTTATTTCTAAAAACAACTGACAGTTTTGAGCTAAATATGATTTTCAGTTACAATAATTAATCCTAAAATTCGACATTATTAACATACTTTTCGCAGCATCAGTCGCGCGTGTGCTCACAAGATCTCCCAGTTCTTTCTTGTGAGTTCAGTTCTCTGGAGACTCGCTCTAAACGGTTCATTTGAATCAGTGAGTTGTCGAATCGAGAACAGCTGCATTTGGATCATTCCAATTCGTGAATGAATCGTTTGTTTTGCGAAACACATTTTTTTCACATAATTGTCAGGGATCTTATCCATACACAAACCAGCTTGTAACACTCCAAAGAGAAAGTAAAACTTGAAATTGCATCATATGACCCTTTAAATTAGTGAAATATGGCTAGGATGTTTTTTTTCTTTAAAGGTTTGTTTTTGTCATTTTTGCCTTTATTATAACAGGACAGGTCAGAAGTGAGAGAAAGAAAGGGGTGTGTGATCGGGAAAGGTCCTTGAGGTGGTATTCGAACTCGGGACACCCATAGCGCAGCGGCACTGTATGTCGGTGCTGCCCACAAGGCTATCGGCGCCGATGGCCAGGATGTATTTTTAACAGGAAAATGTCATGAAATGTCTTAATTTTAATCATAACAGAAAACTTGTATGTCAATAGCCAGCTGTTTCTGTTCCGATACCTGCTATCTTCTGAAATTGATTTATAATAAGCAAACTTCTCTTTTCCCTGCAGGTGCCCCGTGTCTGAGTTTTGATGTGGTGCGTGATGGTGACGGAGAAGGGCGGGAGCAGTTTCCTCTCTCTATGATTCTGTGTGCTGGTACACAGGCGGACACCGCCTTAAGCAACAGGTAAACTGACATGAATGCTGTCAGAGCTTGCTACTTTTATTATTCTGCAACAAACACCTAATATTTTATTATGCTTGGCTTCCAAAGATGTTGACATTTTCATCTCTATCCAGGCTTATTGTCATGCGCATGCACAATCTTCATGAAACTGACAAAGATAAAAATGAAAATGAAAACAGTGACGAAGAAAGTGATGAAGATGAGGAGGACGAGGACAAGAAACCACAGTTGGAGCTGGCCATGATGCCACATTATGGTGGGATCAACAGAGTCCGAGTAAGCCTAGTTACTTTCATATTTACTCTTATTAATGTTTTCATAATTCTGGAGAATTACACAAAAGTGTTCCTGTGGCTCAGTGGCAGAGCATTGCGTTAGCAGCGCTAAGGTTGTGGGTTCAATTCCCAGGGAACACACATACTGACAATAAATGTATAACCTGAATGTACTGTAAGTCGCTTTGGATAAAAGCGTCTGCTAAATGCATAAAAAAAAAAATAATTAGTGTTACAGCTTTTCCAGTCCAACCAGTATAATTTTCTCACTCATCATCTAAAGTTATGATCGTTTTACTTTAATAGGTGACCCAGCAAGGGGGACAGACATTTGCTGCGCTCTGGTCAGAGAAAGGTCAGGTGGAGATTTTTGACCTCCGAACTCAGCTTGAGGCGGTGCACAGTTCGGCAGCGATGTCGGCGTTCATCAAGCAGCAGAGAGAAGCCACGCCGCTTTTCAGTTTTTCTGGTCACATGTCAGAAGGATTTGCCATTGATTGGTCACCCAAGGTACCAGGTGTGTAATTTGGATGTAATATTATATCCACCTTATTTTTTCAAAGCGAAAGTAAGCTAGTTTCTGTGAATGTGTGAAAGCTCTTAAAGGGATAGTTCACCCAAAAATGAAAATTCTGTCATTTACTCACCCTCAAGTAGTTCCAAACCTGTATGAATTTCTTTCTGCTGAACACAAAGTAGGATATTTTGAAGAAAGTTTGTAACCAGGCAAAAAAAAATAATACTATGTAAGTCAATGGTGCCCCAGAACTGCTCCGTTTCCCACATTCTTCAGAATATCTTCCTTTGTTTTTAGCTGAACAAAGACATACAGGTTTGGAACTACTTGAGGGTGAATAAATGATGACAGAGTTTTCATTTTTGGGTGAACTATCTCTTAATATTTTGCCGTAATAGTAGAAGAACAGCAAAGTGCAGTAAGCTGTAGAAATATTTGCTTTACAAACAAATATGTTCATGATTATGACAACTTCAAATATGACAAATACCGGTGTGCAGTATCAAGCAGCATGCAGACTGTTTTTGTACAGCTAAAATAACTACAAGCGGATGAAACGGGAAGCCTTGCTTATTTAAGTTACAAATGGCCACATCCATTCTTATGTTTAAAAAAAAGGTGGATGTAACAGAGAAAACAGGGTCTTACCTCCATACAACAGATGTCTAGATTAATGGGACTACTAGCTAAGACTCGAGTCATTTCATGTTTACTTACCTCAGGACGCCTGGTAAGCGGCGACTGCAAGAAGAACATTCACGTCTGGGAGCCACAGGAGGGCGGGACTTGGAAGGTTGACCAACGGCCTTTCAGCTCACACAGCAAGTCTGTTGAGGATGTGCAGTGGTCAACTACTGAAGCCACAGTATGTCGGTCAAAAGATAATTATTATATAAAAATATTTGATAATAAAAGTGGATGTAATGGTTAAATTAGTGCTTCTCTCTCATCTCTAGGTTTTTGCCTCCTGCTCAGTGGATCAGTCCATTCGCATTTGGGACATAAGGGCACCACCTAATTCCATGCTCTCAGCCAATGAGGCTCATTCTTCAGACATCAATGTTATCAGCTGGAACCGGACTGAACCATTTATTTTGTCTGGAGGAGATGATGGCCTTCTGAAAGTCTGGGATTTAAGGCAGTTCCAGGTAGGCCAGCAAGAGGAAACAAATATTAATGTTTTATTTTTCAGCTAAAGCTTTTCCAACTAAATCATTAAATGAAACAAGTCAGTCTGGAATCACACGAAGAGACGGAAGCATTTCAGGTCATATTTATTTTTGTTTGTCAGCTATATTGTTCTAGGATGTTTAAATAAACTTACTTGCAAATTATTACTGTGAAATTGTGCTGTAAAGTGAGGATGTTTTCAAAAAATAATTATCCGAGTAGTTTTATTTATGAATTAATTTTAGAATGAATGTACACGACTTTTACACAAAGTACGTTTTTTTTTTTTTTTTTTAAGTATCTTGTGCTCACCAAGGCTACACATTTTATCAATAATACAGTAAAATTGTGAGAGTATTATTCTATTTGAATATATTTTAAAATCAAAATGTTCCTGTGCTTGCAAAGCTGAATTTTCAACAGCCATCATTCCAGTTTTCAGTGTCACATGATCTTTCAGAAATAATTCTGATATGCTGCTTTGCTGTTTAAGATACTTTTTTTCTTGTTATCAATGTTGAAAACAGTTGTTGCTTTAATATTTTTGTGTAAACTATATTTTTCTGTGATTCCTTGAATAGAAAGTTAAAAAGAACAGTATTAGTGAAATAGATGGGGATAGGTTTTATAACATTCTACATGTTTTTACTGTCACTTTTAATTCTGTAAAATTTTACTGTCACTCTGTGTTGCTGAATAAAAGTCTGTGTGTGTGTGTATATATATATATATATATATATAATCTGACCCCAATTTTTTGTGTATATCTCTGTATGTAATTATTTTGTGTTTATTAACTTAAGTGATTAACTTCATTAACTGATCACATTCATGTTATTAATTTTTTTCAGTCTGGACATCCAGTGGCCAGTTTTAAGCAGCACAGTGCTCCTGTGACGTCAGTGGAGTGGAACCCTATTGACTCCAGTGTTTTTGCCGCCTCTGGAGCTGATGATGTTGTCAGCCAATGGGATCTGTCAGTGGAGTCATGTGATGTGGGAGAACCGGCAGATGGCTTAAAACAACTACCACCACAGCTACTGTTCCTTCACCAGGGCCAGAAAGAAGTGAAGGAGCTCCACTGGCACCCACAGATTCCTGGAGTTCTCATTTCCACCGCGCTGTCGGGATTCAATATCTTCAGAACTATTTCTGTTTAACTTTGTGTGTGTCTGTGTGTGGGTGAGTTGGCAAGAGGAGAGACCGAGAGAGTGGACAGCTTCAGGCAGAATGTGCATATGTATAATTTTAAATGTACATAGATGGATGAATGGAACATCCAGGTATGCTTGACTCATGCATTTCTGTATTTTTCTACCCCTTCTGGAACCATTTTTTCAACTTCTTGAGGCAGCAAAATGTAATTGTGTGATAAAATTACTAATTTGTACTCGTTAAAACTCCATTCTAAATCATCCACAAGTCTGTTGTTTGTGTATAAACTTTATTCATTAGTTATAACACCAGCATATTTACCGAATGTTTTACTTTTCCTTGGATATCCGGTCTGTAAAAAAAAAAAAAAAGTTCTTTTTCTCTTAACCTAATGGACAAAACAGAGAAAGATATTTTAGTTTTACAGTCTAAAGCTACTAAAGGCAGACTGTGGGTTTTAATTAAGGCCGACTGCTGGTTTTATTGTTCAAAACCACAGTAGCCTTCAACCGTATTATAATGAACAGAACTTTTTTTTTTGTCTTTATTAATTCATGGAAAACGATTGACAACTCAATTCCTTCTACATTTTGCCTTGCACAAACTGTTTTCAGTTTATTTTAAATTGTCCTAAAGGAAATTTGCTAAACCTAGATAATATGCAAAAGATAGATACAATAAGTTTATATTCAAAAAAGACCATTTTATAATTTGCATAAGGTTTTTATGCACCCAATGAGTGCTCTGAATTTTCCTTCAAGACTGAGATGAGTTCAGTAACCCTTGCTGGAAAGAGGAAATAGTTTTAATATGGAAGGATGCCCTCCACTGTAAGTATGAAGAAAGGACTTGTTTTTCGGCCATTTTTGTAAATACTCAAACTCCACTTCCAGCAGCTGTTACCTTTTTAACTTTGATCTTTAGCTGGTTCTGTAAGACAAATAACTCTGGACTTGTGGTCATGTAGGTGGCATTTGTAGATGGTCAACAGCATATACAGAAATTCCCTAACGTATAGCATTTGGTCTTGAACTGAACTATCCCATTTTTATTTATTTATCATTCCATCCATAAATCTATCAATCCATCCAACCTTCCTGAAGCTATCTTAAAACTAGATGATCTCACAGTGATGCAATTAAAATAAAATGGGAGAGAGTTAAAGATAGTATTCATTTATTTGCTTTATTTTAAAATAAAAAAATATATCAATAAAAATAGCATGATTACAGAAAAGCATTTGCCTCCCTTCAGCACATTCAAAGAATGTAAAATGCCACAAAAAGTTGAATAAAACTTTAATTACACATTTTGGTCTAGCCTAATCTGCATTATTTAAATTGGCAGAGTGGTTTTGAGTGTAAAATAATCACTGATTGTCTGTTATATATTATTTAGTATTAAATTCAAACAACCGTGTAAGCAAGACAAAAGCATCTGCTTTTAAATATGAACCCAACCTATTAAAGCTTTTCCTGCTTCTCTTTATGAATCTAGTCGAGAGCTACAGTCAAATAATCAACCAGAATCTTTTCATTCACAGTTTAAAAGCTGTGCAGTTTGCAGTTGTTCAGCTTTAAGACTATTTTGTAGTGTGTACACATTCATTTTTACTCTTCTTAAATAAGTACATCTCCAAAAAACAATGCACAATCTGATTGCTTTTTGCATTTTTAGATATCTATGCATATGTAATAATGAAAACTCCAGCATTTGTGAATGCGTTCAGCAACCTTGCATCTTTCCACAAAAAGAAAAGCTTCATCATTGGCTTTTCAGTGAAACTAAGCAAGACAAAGATGGAAAACATTGTAATGTAAGGCACTATAGATAATCACAATATAAACTATGATTTATAGCTTTGTATGTTGTATTTGGCTATAAAATGTCAGCTGTCATTCTAAGCATCACCTTTGTGTTCTATTCCGTTTGAACTGCAGGTATTCACTCCATTGAGATTAAAGCTGTTTCCAGTTAGCCGAAGAAGGTAAAGTGCCCTATAACGGAGTTATGAACAGAAAAACTGAACATTGACTGCTCAATATTATATAGCTGAGATGATGGGAAATATATGAATAGGTTTGTTCATAGGCTATTCTTTGTAAGACATCACACTGTCTATGGGAGACCTTCAACATTTGTAGTTATAAAATCCAATAAAAAACTAAACCGCAACATTGTCTTACTTTGATAAAATAGTTGCAAAATGAGCAAACACCATTGTGAACTTGGAAAGGAAAGTTCCAAATTGTCCAGTTATTGCCTCAAGAAGATATTTTCATTTTTTAATAAGAATAATTCTGTTCATATGTCATGATTCATATACCAATGACTTATTTTTGGTCCTCAAATCGCTCACGATGTCCTCTTATAGGCCAATCTCATCATCAAATTCGTCCTCAAAAGTGTATCCTTGTTGTCCGTTGGCACCTTCCTCTTCTGAATCTGTTTCTGAAAGATGCTGGTCTTCTCTCCTCCGGTCCAGCGGTGAGACTCCCTCATATTCTGAGCTCACTGAGGAAGAGAGGCTTGGAGAGTTGTCCTCCCTTTGATTAACTACCTCTGCTTGTCTTGGGTCTTTATCGTAAGCCATTCCCCCACTAATCTCTTGCATCCCTTTATTTGGTCTCAAGCCCATTTCTTCTTCAACTTCCACATCTAGCTCTTCGTTTACTTCCTGTCGACCGATGATCTCTTCACGTTTGTCGCAGAATCGCACTTTGGGCCTGAGCCCTTTTGATTTCACGCCATTCACCTCATTCAGCTGCTCATCTCGATGGCTCACCTCCATCCTCATCCTCTCGCTCAACTCATTGGCAGCATCCCTTGGTGCCATCATCACATCTCTCGAGCTCCTGCTGGAACTAAACACGTCTTCATTGTCTTTGTGAGAACCCATCGTCAGTCCGTCCATCACTCCCAGGACATCTCCTAAAATTGAAGGCCCTAAGTCAAAGTCGAGGTCAAAGGATGAAACTGAATCGGAGTGCCGGAGCTCATTTGGACCGGTATCTTCTGCGTATTCAATTTCATTGTTATGGTTCATCTTATTGTCTGTGGTGTCTACAGAGGCTTCCATGACTGGTTGCTCAGACGAGGGATTAGGACTAGAGGGACCATGGCTGGACAGGAAGGAGGTGTCACCAAAAGCGTCTCCACCTCGACCAATGTGCATGGTGTGACGGAAATCACCCAGTGGAGCAGAGATCATGGTTAGGTCCAGACGTGGGGTTCGAGAAGATGATTTGTGGATAGGCATGGTAGCAACTGAGGAACGGAATTGCAAAGTCAGATGAAAGAAAAGGTGGAATAAACATTTAAAGTGCAATAAAATGGTTTATAATTAACCATTATATAATGCTGTATTATATTATAATTTGTTAATTATTGTTCAATATTGCTTGTTTTTTGGTTTGTTTTGTCCTTGTAAGTAAAAAATTGTTTCTAAATGTATTATATTATACAAATAAAATTAGATTGATTGTTAGTTATATTCCTAAATCTCCTATATTCTAAATAATATAATATAAGAAGTCTTCACATTTTATTAGGCCTGTATTTAATGTTTATTTTATTTTATTCATTTTTTTTATATTTTCCCTTATCCAAGTTTTTATTCATTGGGACTCAATTTTAAGGGAGCTATGTGATAAAAGACACGTGATTATAATTATCGGTAAATTTTCATATTTTATTCACAGTCAGGTATGAAATCGTTAAGTCGCAAAAGAAAACTGATTGCGTAAAGGCTGTGAAAAAGAGGAGCTGACAGACGCCAAAGCCAAGCTCGGACTTGTATGTGAAGCGCGTGCTTAAATGCATTCTTCCCGTGAGCTTTCTCGCGAGGTCGAGACACGGTCTCAGAGAAACATTATGAACGTGCCCACGGTTACTTCTTTCTAACACGTAATTTGTTTAAATAATTACTATTTAGATTTATGAACAGACAGAAATGTGACTGTTTTCTGAAGAATTCTTCTGAAGCTCAGGGATAGTTCTTATAGGGGGCTACTTTAATATCGTTTCGACAAAACATTTTGCAATTGGCTCGTTTCACTTTTTATTGTTCTTAAAAATCCATTTTAGGATCATTTGAGAATCGTATTTATACGAAGAAATCTGTAATAGCGCCATTTATTTGACCTGAACTATTCATAAACAACTGCAACAGCTGGAAAGAGAATCAGTTCCAGACGCCTTTAACAGATCTATTGACCCAAGTGCATAAAATCAAACATTCTGAGGCTAGTTCAGCTGATGAATACGATAAAACAACTTTATGTACATTAATGCACTTTAAATGATAACGAAATAGTTTAATAGCAGCCAAGTAAGTTAACTCTTACCAGTGGTCTGATAATTTTAAGCAGAAGACCTGCCTTGTGTCCAGGAATGCGTCCCCCTGTCCAGTGAAGCTGTAATAAAGCAAAAAATAATTTGATATTAAATAGTCTCGCTTAATGCAATGGAGGTCTCCTAAAGTGGGAGTAACTGCAAAAGTTAGGCGCCCAACTGACTTATCGAATCGGTTTCCTTCAAAAGTACGGAATTAAACTTACTTTGATCACCGTGTGCTTATCGGTGAGGTTGTGCCTATTTGTTCTTCTTATAACCAAATGTTTCTGTAAATATCTTTCGCTTTCCTTCTTTTACCGACTTCTCTGGCGTCGCTCTTCTCTCCGATATTCTTTTTTCCTTTAGGGATGGGCAAGGAAGTGACGTGATTTTTGCATGGGAGCAGGCTGCGTCTGTGATAGCGAATGAAAGCAGTGACTGCCGCAGCCTATGTCTATTTTCCCGTCAGAACATAATTATTTCACACGGATTTTCGTCTTATTAATGTGTGGATATGGTCCAACCTCACTCAAGTGTAGAATCAGGAGTAATCAGGGCTTTATAACGCATATAGGGCTTTAGATAGGACTATTTGTACATTGTGTTTAGTTTATTGCCATGGTCATAGATTAAACACAATGAAACACGTTTTGGAATCCTGTCCATCAACATTTCAAGCAGAGCTTGTCGAAGCAGAACCTGTTTTAATTGAAGCTCAGTTTGTACTTTGTTTTTGTATCTCTCATAGCCTATAGCCTATCACTTTCACCATCACTATTATAATAGAAGTGCAAAGGCCAAGATGAAAAAGTTAAAGATTTATTTTAGTTAAAAGGTGACCCTCTAAAGCACAACATGTGAAATAATAGGGGGGAAAAAAATCTTGTTTAGACTATTTAAATTAAACAGTTTATTGAACATTTAGATGAAATAGAAAAGAAAATATAACATCTTATAAATATCCGTTGTAACTCTTTATCTTTGTATCACCACTTAATCTTATTGTCTTATAATCAAAGCTCTAGATTTTTTATTGTAGATTTAAATATAATATGTTTAACATGATTTGTCCACACACACACACAGATTTGTCCACACACACACACGCACGCACGCACGCACGCACACACACATGTTTGTTTTTGTGAAAAGTGGGGACATCCACTTTTAATAAGGCGTAATGGTTTTTATACTGTACAAACCGTATGTGCTATTGCCCTACACCTAAACTTAGCCCTCACAGGAGACTGCATTTCTACTTCCCCCAAAAACTCAATCTGTATGATTTATAAGCGTTTTGAAAAGTGGGGACATGGTGCAATGTCCTGAAAAGTCACCTTCACCTTGTAATACCTGTGTCATTATACAAATTGATGTCCTCATTTGTCACACACACACACACACACACACACACACACACACACACACACACACACACACACACACACACACACACACACACACACACACACACACACACACACACACACACACACACACACACACACACACACACACACACACACACACACACACACACACACACACACACACACACACACACACACACACACACACACACACACACACACACACACACACACACACACACACACACACACACACACACACACACACACACACACACACACACACACACACACACACACACACACACACACACACTCTCTCTAAAGGCCTGCTATACTAAAATATACTCAAATTTAAACTATCAACCAGATAAAGCAGGTAGGAGATTGTGTAGTGTAAAACAGATTTTTTCAGAAAAAAAACATTATTTATAGACCTTAAAAATTAATGTATCAAATATGATGCAGTCATCCATGAGTTAAAATCAATTATAGACTAAAGGCTACAAATGTCAGTCTTTCTCCTTTGGTGGCCAAGGTTTCCTGCCTGGGAAGAGAATTCAAGGATGCTGCAGCTGAGCCATGAATCACATCACATCACTTCCTCTTTCTTAGCACAGCTTACGTCACACTAAAATACTCTATCACTAGGGTGACTAATACAATGATGAATGCCTGGAAGTATTGCCAGTGTGTGAGATCACACATAATACCCTGCATACTCAAGGAGTGGTTTACTGGATCAGAGAATCCATTTACAAGAATGAACATAAAATCTATATATTTTTAACTTTACAATGCCAAAATAATCAAATAAAACATGGATTCGTATCTGCTCTCCTGTAAATTCTCTAGATTTCAAAAGGAATACTTAAGTGTTTGAATGGTTAGGGATAAAACACTGTGGAGCCAAGAAGTGTATCAAAGTAAACAGTGTACTTACATTTGAAGTGTACACAACACAGTAGATCCCTTTAATACCAGAACACATAAATATCTATTGAACACTTGTCAGACCAACACACAACAACCTTTCCAGAACAAGTTTTATCTTATGAAACATTCTGATGAAAATGTTGCCACCCAGTGGTGTATCTTTAAAACCGTTTGGTCCTAAATTAAAGCGAATTTAACTCACTAAAACTATAAAAACGTAATAAATATAAATACATCTATATGTTTAAGTGCTGTCAAAACATGAACTGCGATTAATCACATCCAAAACAAAAGTTTTTTCTTTACATAATATATGTGTGTGTGCTGTGTATATTTATTATGTATACATAAATACAAACACATGCACGTATAGGCTATATTTAAGAAAAATATGTTATGTTTATATATTAAATATATTTATATATAATATAAAATATAAGAATATAAATGTAAATATTTCCAAGATATATACATGCATGTGTGTGTATTTATATTTATAAATGCATAATGAATATACACAGCACACACACATATAATATGTAAACAAACACTTATTTTGGATGCGATTAATCGTTTGACAGCACTATTTTTTTTTCATGGTATGTTAACAAAATAGAATTTAAGTCAGATACGTTTAATTTGAAAAATCAAGCTTATTTGGTTATTACTAAATTGAATTAAAATTAGTATAGGCTATTGTAAAAAATTAAATAAACAAAACGATAAATTAATCTCTAATATATTTATCTTATTTTCGTTTTATGGTAGTCTGTTAAAAATAGAACGCAAACAGCGACTTTTACTTTGAAAAGCCAGCTCAGCGGCAGCACGCCTCTTCTCTGTCTGCTGACTGCTGTCGCTGTCTGTTGTGTGTATGTTGGAGGATGTCAGACAACGCAGAATCTCCGACAGAAAATCAAAAAGATGATCCTTCGATACAACACACTGCTACTGAACACACTGGGGCGTCGGATGAGAAGAAAAAGAGTATGGTTTTAGAATTATATACACGACAGGAGCAACGATTATACATTAATTTCTAAACGCTGCTGCTGTTTTTATTTCGCGCAGTTTATTAGCGAGCTACTTCCGCCATTTCGCGAAGATTGACTGCTCTGCCAGCCAATGAAGTTGCCGTTTGTTTACAGGCAGCCAATGGCTGGCCAAGCAGCCACGTGCTTTTTTTTTTACTTTGACAAGGATTGCAAGAGTTGTAGTTTTTCATGGTTTTAAAGAAAGTTCATGCTAAACGCCATTCTTATAGTGGGACCATTCTTACGAGTAATATCTTATCACCTATTCAACAATAGGTAATAAGATATTACCTAGTATTATTTGCGTTGGTATGAACGCCTTTGTGGAACTCAGGGCACCATATAGTACCATATTAATTTATGTATGTAGTGCAATATCATTATTATTATTATTACAGAGTCATATACCTTTACATCTTTAGCAGACCCTTGTGAAAAAGTGTACTTAATTGTTCTGAATGTGCACTTATAGTGTACTTCAAATTTTAAACTTATGGAAAATATAATATTAATGAAATAAAGGTTTCAAACCTTTGTGAGTTTCTTTTGTCTGGTGAACAAAAAAGAAGATATTTTAAAGAATGTCAGTAATCAAACCGTTGACGGTAGCCGGTGACTTGTATAGTACGGACGAAAGAAACTCATTCAGGTTTGGAACGAGGGTGAGTAAATGATGACATAAGTTTATATTTGGATGAACTATCCTTTTAATAAATATGGTCCACACCGTGTCCAGATATGTTGTACATGATTTTATTCTCATTTTATATTTCAGTTGATTTGCTGTTGAAAGCAGTAGGTGACACGCCTATCATGAAGACCAAAAAATGGTCCGTGGAAAGAGGGAGGACAATACAGTCACTCTCTCAGTTTATCTCACGCTTTCTCAAACTGGAGCCTAGTGAACAACTGGTATGTGATTCACCTCATTACGTCAAAGAGCAGTGCATATGAATATATATAAATATGGTTAAAAGATGAGACATCCGGTTTGGTGTCTGCATCAAATTAAATTCACAAAAGTGATTTTATATACATAGAAAACATATTAAATGTAAGTAAAGTTTATACTTTGATGTTTCAAATAGATTTTGTGTCGAATAACTTTTGACATTTAGAGCAATGCATATATTGATGTAAAAATGAAACAAGATACTTATTCTGACCTGTACTTATTAAAATATATAAAAGAAAAGGGGATCGTTCTACATTTCATTATATAACATTTTTGCTGACAAATGGGTAAAACGTATTGGTTTGAAGGATGGTGGCAAGGATAGCTAAATATTTAAAATACAATATTTTGATGTAAAATGATGTCTTTTAATGTCTGATCATGGTAAAAATAATTCTTGATCTAAATATGTCTACAAGTTTTTTTTTATTCATGGTAAAAATAGTATGTATGTATGCAATAGTAATGTACAGGTGTAATTCAATGTCAAATTTGAATTAAAATCAATTCAATGAAAAGTTTATTAAATAAATTCAATGCAAAGACTGATTTTGTAGTTTAAGTCTTTGGTTCTTTTAATTGTGATGATTTTGGTTCTGAACATTTCATTATATTAAATTTTTGAAAAAAACATTTTTTTAGTGAATTGTTGGCCTTCAATATGGGTAAAACTGCCTCAATTCGGCGTGGCATGGAGGTGATGTTTGTGGCACTGCTGAGGTGGTATGGAAGAGGTTTCTTTGACAGTGGCTCATCTGCATTTTTTGTTTCTCATTTTCCTCTTGACAATACCTCATAGCTAACGGGTTCAGGTCTGGTGAGTTTGCTGGCCAGTCAAGCACACCAAAATGGTCATTTAACCACTTTTGGTGCTTTTGGCAGTGTGGGCAGGTGCCAAATTGCTGGAAAATGAAATCAGCATCTTTAAAAAGCTGGTCAGCAGAAGGAAGCATGAACTCATAGTGACGTTGGTTTTCAAAAAACACAATGGACCAACACCAGCAGATGACATTGCACCCCAAATCATCACAGACTTGTGAAAAGAGGACTTTGGACTTCAAGCAAATGAGCTTCTCCACCCTTCCTCCACTCTAGGACCTTGGTTTCCAAATGAAATACAAAACTTGCTCTCATCTGAAAAGAGGACTTTGGACCACTGGGCAAAAGTTCTCTTCTCCTTATAAGACGCCTCTGACAACAACTGTGCCAAATTCCTTGAACGTCTGTGTGTGGTGGCTCTTGATGCCTTGACCCAGCCTTTTCCTTGTGAAGTTCACCCAAATTCTTGAATATGTTTGTGGCTTGACAAATAAGGCTGCGGTTCTCTCGGTGGTTGTGCATCTTTTTCTTCCACACTTTTTCCTTCCACAACTTTCTGTTAACAGCTTGGGTGTCTTGCTGAAATGTTTGTGGCTTACCCTCCTTGTGAAGGTGTCAATGATTGCTTAAAAGGTCAGCAGTCTTCCCCATGATTGTGTAGTATGAACCAAACTGAGAGACCATTTTGAAGGCTCAGGAAACCTTTGCAGGTGTTTTGAATTAGCTGATTGGCATGTCACCATATTCTATTTGTTGATATTGGTGGGTTTTTGTTAAATTGAGCCAAAAAACAATTAAAAGAACCAAAGACTTAAACACTTCATTCATTGAATTTATTTAATACACCAGTTTCACAATGTTGAATTACTGAAAAAATGAACTTTTCCACACATTCTAATTTTTGAGATGCACCTGTATGTTTGACATTCTAATGTATGGAAAAAAAAATCACCTTTTTGTGTTTATATTTTAAATAATTGTTACACAAAATATAATATTTTCATTTTTCAATAAATATAATATATACATAAATATATCATGTATGTCATGTTTTTATAAAAATGTGTATTTATGAACCAAATCAAAGTAAAATTACTCATGAAATCTTTTTTCTTATTGCTCTTCTTCTGTACTGAATGCTGTATCTTTCTGCTCTTCCTCCAGTTCATTTATGTCAATCAGTCATTTGCTCCATCACCAGACCAAGAAGTGGGTGTGCTTTTCGAGGTATGAAGTTTATTGTAAAAACATTTTTTTTTTGCCAAATGCTACTCTGACCCATCTGGCTTAGTAAGAACATTTTATGTAGACTGAAATAATTTCAGATCTGTACAGTAGTGCACTGCTGACAAATGCTGCTTAGCAAGTATTCATCTTACAGTGTTTAAAGATCTGCTTATTTTCTATTAATAAGCAGACAATTTAGGTAAAATCGAAGCTCCAAAAAAATTAATAATACAACAATCCTCTGCACAAGTTTCTGTTCTAACTTTACCGTTAGTATAATTTGGACTGGGTATTATAGGTTATGCCATAATAATGCCATTTTAGTTTCCTTAATTTCTATGAAGTGTGTTTTGCCGATTAGCTTGGTAAACCTTGTTGTTCTGCTCTGTTTTACAGTGTTTTGGAAGTGATGGTAAACTAGTTCTCCATTACTGCAAGTCCCAGGCCTGGGGATGATCGTGCAACTTTGTTTTCTGACCCTTTCTCTATTTAATTTATACACCTACAGTATCAAAAACATCACTCACACATCATGATTGTTTTTATAACATATTGATTTTTCATGTTATTTTTTTGTAAATAATAAAATGTAAATAACATTGTAAAACAATGCAATATCTCATAGGACTTTTTAAGGTGGAAATCATAAGAACACCAAATACTTTTAGCAGCAAATATTGCTGCATGTTTTTCATATTTAATCTCATGTTGAAGTGATTTACAAGGGCAAGGACAATATGTGATTCTCAGTAGTACAGAGTGATTACTTTTCACAGGAGGGGTTGGTAATGTCCCAGGACAGAACAGGTCACATGTAAGGGGTGTGAAGAATAGGTGGGACAGAGGGATGTTTAAAAAGGCACGGTGGAGCAATGTAAAAGAAGACAGGGTAGAAAGATGGAGACGGTGCTAACAGATGGACTGAAGAGGGATTATGGATGCTCTTGGTAGAGTGTGACACCAATTTTCAAGGAAAGGCAGGAAAAGGAGGAGATTTGGGCAGGATTGTACCAAAAAAGGGGAAAAGCAGAAATAATCGCAAAAGGATAAGGAGGGAAACTGCATGCTGAACCAAAGAGATGAGAACCTTCTGTGTTTAACAGCTGCACAGAAGGTGGAAAAAGATACAAATGAATGAATCGAAATAGGGAGTTATCATTACGATGGACATGATGTAAGAAGATTAATGTGCACAGGTAAAAAAGCTTTTTTAATGCACAATAATTGTTGAATTTCTTGTAAAACAACTACATTTAATTTTCAGTTCTGCATATGTAATAACGTAATGCATAAAAGTTATTGCTTTCAGATTATGGTGCAATTTAAAGGAAAGCCATTTGGTTGTACTCTTAAATAAATAATTGATTCAAGCATTTGTTATGATTAGCAGACATTTTGTCTTTCATATCACTTACAAACACATTCAAATTATTTTAAATTTCAGCTATATTTCAATAAACTGTAAAAAGTGGAAATGTGCGGTTGTTGCCTTAAAAAGCTATTTCCTGTTGATCTAACACTTGAATTTTGTTGATGTAACCTACAGTAATGTATTCAGGTTTATTTAGATATTAAACTATATATATTTTTTTACATTCCTTTTAAAATCAAATGTTTATAAAACTCCACATTTTATGTAAAAAATAAATAAATGTATCCTTAAAAGAGTAAAAAAAGAAACATGCACACCTACAAAGCCCAAAGAGATTAAAACAGATTATTAGAGGATTACAAGTAAAGTTAGACTTAATGCAAGAGCTTAACTAATAATTTCATCACGTAACTTCAAACGTAATCCTTCGAATTCCTGCTTTTTCCTTTTCTCATTTTCAATCCCATTCAGGGCTGCACTGAAAAGAAATAATAGTTTCACATCATTTATTCAGCATTACGTAAACATGTTTTTATCTCTGGATTTGACAGTTTTGCTCGTAAATTTACACACCCCTTGCAGAATATGCAAGATATTAATAATTTTAACAAAACAAGGGATCATAAATTATTTATATTGTTATTAAAATGTAATTGTTGTTATTTTAGGACTGTATAAGCAGTTTAACGTAGCAGATGTTTGTCCTGAGCAATTTACCACGTCCTGCACATTCTTTGGTTTTCTAGCATCTTCTGCATATCTGAACTCGTTCCAGCAGTGACTATGATTTTGAGATGTACAACTTTGTAGATGTGTAAATGAGGATGTAAACTTTTTTTTGGATGACTGGGGCTGAACTTATTTTGTATTCTGGGAAACATGTAAATATTTTATGTGAGCTTTTAATTGGCAGTACCAAATATATACTAAATACTACATATAGTGCTGGAAATGCATGATCTTTAAACAAAACAAGAAACATTTATTCAAACTATTCAAAAGTTTACATCCCCAGCTCTTAATGCATTGTGTGTCCTTCTAGAACAGGCATCCTCAAACCTGGCCCAGTCCTGCAGAGTTAAGCTCTAACCCTAATCAAACACACCTGCCTGTAACTTTCTAGTGATCCTGAAGACATTGATTAGCTTCTTCGGGTGTGTTGGATCAGGGTTGGAGCTAAACTCTGCAGCAGATTAGCCCTCCAGGGAAAGATTTGAGGAACCCTGTTCTAGAGCATCAGTGTTTGTTTTCACCCTTTGTAGTTGTTGTATAGAATGTCCTCAGCTGTCCCTAGTGTGAAAAGATGGATCTCAAAATCACACAGTCACTGTCGGAAAGGGCTATCATTTGCAGACGATGCTAGAAAATCAAAGAATGTGCAGGACTACATAATAAATCACGAATATTAAGTACTCCGATAATACACTCTTAAAATTAAGGTGCTTCACGATGCCATAGAAGAATCTTTTTTGTCTAAATGGTTCCATTTAAGAACCGTCAACATCTGAAGAACCTTTCTGTTTCACAAAATCTGTTTCTTCAGATTGTAAAAAGGTAAGAAAGAGATGGTTCTTTAAAGAACTGTTGACTGAATGGTTCTTTGTGGAACCAAAAATGGTTCTTCTGGCATCGCTGTCAAGGACCTTTTAAGCACCTTTTTTTTTAAAGAGTATCTAATAAAACAATTTAATGAGATTAAGTGACATAAAAATATCTAAATCAAATGTTAAAATAATAATTAATATAATTTTGTTCATTTTTATTTATTTAACAGGGACAGTGCTCATTAATCAACAGTAAAATACTGTAAATAAGCCAGAGTTAGCCTCAAGGGCTAATTTTCATCTGTTGCCCCTTGCCAGATTTAAAAAAGGCAACCTAAAAACTAAAATAGAGTAAATTATCACACACACATACAATAGCATTTACAATTACAAATTATAACACTAAGGATAACGATGGCAGTATCATAAGAGAGAGAGAGAGAGAAAATTACACATGATTACAAATATGACTTGCTTTTAACAATTTCTTTAATTTATATTTAAATGTTGGATAATTTGTACTGCTCCTTAATTCAGTTGGAGAGTATTCCAATAATTAACGGCTCTATTTGAGAAGACTGACCGTCCAAATGTTGTACGCCTCAACTGTACAGCACAGTCTCCTTCTAGTAGTTGCTCTTGTTACTCTGTCATTATTATCCTTCTGCATTATAAACTGGCATAGCGGGGGAGGCGCATAACCATTTAACATCTTAAAAATCAAGCAAGCATCAACCAAATGTTTAACATTATCAAAACTCAATAAATTATGTTTTTTAACTATATTGCAATAATGATAACTATTGGTCCTCTGATCAAATATTTTAAGTGTCTGTTTATAAAGAGATTCAATTGATTTTAAAATGGTTGTGCTTGCTTGTGACCAACTAGTAAAACAATATGTAATATGAGAGAAAAAATCATCGAGTGCATGAAAAGTTTTGCTACTTCTATTGTTAAGCATGGTCTTATATGCCCGAAGTTTGCCAAATTAAATGTAATAATTTTGGCATGCTTTTGAATTGTCAGTTGGGAATCTAAAATTCAAATATTTAAAATCAGAAACAACCTCATAATGATATACTAGTGCCAGTAATTATTAACACAAAGGTCCAGTGCAAGGATGACATCTTTGTGGGTAGTGTAATATTTATTTTAGAACTCTTCAAGGACATTTTGATTTTGTTTAAGTTTCTTTGGATAATAGACATCTGCTCAGAACAAAGTGTAAGCCTGTGACATATGTTGTTCTTTCCTCTCTTACTAAGGTTCTTCCCTGATCTGACCCTCTCCTTTAATAAATTCACATCTTCATTTATCCTGCCATCTGTCACAGGGATCTCTTACTCATTTCTGCTTTATATAATTTTCTCAATTTTCATTCTCATCCCAAAAGATTTCTTGTTCTTGGTTACTGATCCCTGTTTGCCCTTTATAAACCACCACTGCCTTCACTTTGGGTAGCATGTTGGACCACATGTCCAGGCGTTCTCGCTCCCTGCTCTCTCTTATCCTGACCTCCCTTGCCCTCGCATTATCTGTGCTGGCTTTCTGTACATCGTACTGGTGTGAAGGAACGCACAAGGTGGTCAAACCTCTCTGCTTGTCGCCTGTCAAGATGAAGAACTGCGGCCAGAACAACAGTCAACCTTACACTACAGGTATGATGTAGTCTTCTGGTTTGATATTACCTGTGTGATAAATCCCATTCATGCTGATATTCATAATCAGAAGAGCTTTATTGCCAAGTGTGTTTGCACACACAAGGAATTTGTCTTGGTGTTAGGAGCTTCCAGTACAGAAGTACAACAAAACATAGTGCAGACAATATATAGTTAAGGTAATAAAAAAAACACTAATAATGAAGAGAATAGACAATAATTATGAATAACATTGGTAATAAAATAAAAATATACAGAAAAAGAAAAATGTCCATAGACAGAACTGTGAATGTGCATGTGTGACGGGTCCTATGTACAGATGAAGGTTTGATGAGTTATTTACAGATGTACAGTCCTGGCTGGGTGTGTTAGGTGTTGTTCAGGTGGGCTATGGCCAGGGGGAAAAACTGTTCTTGTGAACCAAACCAAACAGTTATAGATGAACACAGGACAGACTCGATGATGGCAGAGTAGAACTGTTTCAACGGCTCTTGTGGCAGATTGAACTTCCTTAGCTGGCGGAGGAAATACAGCCTCTGCCGGGTCTTTTTCACGATAGAGTCAATGTGATCGTCCCACTTCAGGTCCTGAGAAATTGTGGTGCCCAGGAATCTGAATGACTGCACTGCAGTCACAGTGCTGTCCATGATGGTGAGTGGGGGGAGAGCAGGGGGGTTCCTCCTGAAGTCCATGATCATCTCCACTGTTTTGAGAGTGCTTAGCTCCAGGTTGTTAAGACTGCACCAGACAGCCAGCTCCTTAACCTCCTGTCTGTAAGCAGACTCCTTGATGAGGCCGATGACTGTAGTGTCGTCCGCAAACTTCAGGAGCTTGACAGAGGGAACTTTAGATGTGCAGTCATTGGTATAGAGGGAGAAGAGCAGTGGGGCGAGAACGCAACCCTGAGGGGCGCCAGTGCTGATTGTACGGGTGCTGGATGTGTATTTTCCCAGCCTCACTAGCTGCTGCCTGTCTGTCAGGAAGCTGATGATCCACTGACAGATGGAGGTGGGCACGGAGAGCTGTGTGAGTTTGTCTGAGAGAAGGTCAGGCATGATGGTATTGAAGGCCGAGCTGAGGACCAACATATCAATTTAAGTATGACATTAAAGGGATAGTTTAACAATAAAAACAATAAAAATTTCTGAAAATGTACTCACCCTTGAAGCCATCCAAGATATAGATGAGTTTGGTTGTTCATTAGAACAGATTTGAATAAATTAAGCGTTGCATTACTTGCTCACCAGTGGATCTTATGTAGTGAATGGGTACCGTCAGAATGAGAGTCCAAACAGCTGATAAAAACATCACAATAATCCACACAACTCCAGTGAAGCAAAAAGCTATGTGTTTGTAATAAACAAATGTATCTTTATTCCGCTTTTAACTTAAAACCATAATATTTCTTTCTCCAATGAAAAATAATCACGAGAGAAATGTACACAAGATCAAGCACCGCTTACAAGTAAAAACAATCCTAAAGAAATACTGCATGTTGGAGGAAATATTATTATATATTATGGACTTGGGTTTTTGCTAGAAACAACAGTTTAAAGTTAAAACATCTTAATAATGGATTTGTTTCTTACAAACATGCGTAGTTTTACTCCATAATAGATTAATTGATGGACTGGGGTTGTGTGGATTACTTGTGGATTATTGTGATGTTTTCATCAGCTGTTTGGACTTTCATTCTGATGGCACCCATTCACTGCGGAGGATCCATTGGTGAGCAAGTAATGTAAGGCCAGATTTATCCAAATCTGTTCTAAACAAAGCAACAAACTCATCTACATCTTGGATGGCCTGAGGGTGAGTACGCTTTTAGCAAATTTTCATTTTGGGGTGGATTATCTCTTTAAAAATTGAGTAGCTAATGTTTTCTAATGGAAAGAACGGTTAACCTTTGCACATCTCTAAACAGCAATAGTGTTGTTTTCTTTTTTGAAATTATTAGTCCGTGTTTTGACCATATCGGTTGAGTGAATGGCTCATTCATAAAGATGGTTGCCACCTACTGGCGTAATAAAAGAGCCTGCAGAAAGATTCGATAAAAAATCCCCAATACTAATGATACAAACACTGACCGTACCATCCACTCATTCAGGTTACTGTCAGGCTAATTGGTTGTCCTTTTTTCTCTTCAGAAAGCCCCACCCCGGATCCACGGAACCTACCAACATTGCCACCAAAGCGAAGGGAGGAACTAGCCAGGATTCGACAAAGGCAATTGGCCAATGCAGTGCACTACATTTGGGAGACGGGAGAAGACAAGTATACCTTCAGATATTTCCACACAGGATTTTGGGAGTCCTGTGAAAAACATGCGGATGGTAAGAAAACCTCTCATCAAGAGACATCAAAGTAATAGTTCGCCCAAAAATGAAAAGTCTGTCACGCTGAGGTATCTACTCACCTCATGTCGTTTCCAACCTATCCAACCTGCTCTTTTTATCCATGGACCACAAATGGAGATGTTAGGATGGATTTTCATTCCATCATATTCATTGTCAAATTTGGTGAATTATTCTTATGAAACCATGGTTTAGTGGTTGCAATCAATTTATTTCAGCTACATCTAAATAAACAAATTAGTTGACTAACGTTCAACAGTTTTTATTTAAATTTAGATAAAATAAATGTTATGCAATTACTTACCTTTAAAAAAAAATATATAATTTTTTTCTGTGAATGTGGACCTTCAAGGCCAGAGTTGAGAACCCCTGCAGTAAACAATAACATTGGTGATTATTGATGTCAGAACCATATATTGATGTGCTGTATTTATGCAAGTAAATATGGACAAGATTTGCAGCAGAGTTGCACAGATTGTTTAAAAACAATAGTCTTTTGCCTTCACAAATGTATCAAATAGTCTTCAGAGGGCTTGGTATATAGTGCACAAATTGTATGAATCACATTTATGGTGCTTTTGTCATTTTAATTGACAGTCCCTACTCACCGTTCACTCTCATTTCATGGAAAGAGCTGCATGAACATTCTGTCAAATTTCTCCTTTTGTATTTCATGGAGGAATGAAAGTCCTAAGAGTTTGAACCATGATGGTAAAGGACACAAATTTTATACTTGAGAAAACTGTTACTTTCATTTTAATTAAATTACAGTTTAATAACCATTTTGGCTCTAATTTTAGAAACTTGAAAAAAAATATATTTGTAACACAGACTGTCCAGTGTTCAAAACAAAACATTGCACAGCATATCTTTAAAGAAACCTTGCACTTGCAGAATGATTGGTTTAAATAACTTTATAATGAAATACCATAGGGACATTAACTTAGATCATTGTGCATAGGGACCATATAAACAGAGTCTAAAACAAAATGCTTATGAAGTACTACATCCATAGACAGTAGCCCAATTGGTGGCGATGACAGTAACTGGTGTCACTAGATCTGAAATATCCTGAGATGTTCCTGATCATCACATGGAATATCGTTATACATTAAAGGGATAGTTCACACAAAATGAAAATAATTTTATAATTTCCTCACCTTCCACTTGTTCTAATCCTGTATGAGTTTCTTTCTTCTATGTAACATAAAAGAAGTTAACAGTAGCCATTGATATTACTTATTTTTCCTTCCTATGGAAAACCATCAAAATATCATCTTTTGTGATGAAGAACAAGTGGAGGATGCTAATAATGTAAAAAAAAAAAAACTCATTTTTGAGTGACCTATCCCTTTTGGAGTAATGCAATATACTTATCATTTTGAGCAGTTTTTTGAATTGACATTTAGATAATTGTAATGAAATGAATAGAACATCATCTCAGATGCAATGTGTGAACTGCTTATTGAAATAGTAATACTTTGATGTTATTTTCTGTTATTTTGAATAGGTGATTTTAATAAAATGAACAAATCAGTTTAGGTTTATGTGTATTGTGTTTACTTAATTGGAGAAGGTGTTAGAGTTGTGAAAATATGCATTTTGATTACTGGCTGTAAGTCTAGAATTGTGAAAATTGACATCAAAGTACTGATATTAGTGCCAAAGTGATTGTAAAAATAAAGAATTTTGTACCATTTACAATTTTTTGATTCATTTAATCATCATTCATTTAAAATGCACCATTGATTTATCAAATAATTATATTGTTGAGTGTGTCAGACATTGGATTTCATTGGTATTCTTACATTCCTACATTACAGGAGAGCGGTGTCGCCGGTTCTTGGATCTTACTCCTAGAGAGACTCATGGTAAGATTGCAGTGTGTGTGTGTGTGTGTGCATGAAATGATCTCTGCAGAATGATATAACCAATGATGTGTGTAGGTGTATCTGTGCCTGCAAGGCTTTCTGTATTTGTACAGTAAGTGCTCATATAAGTGAACTGTGTGCATCTGCTGCAGGTGTTCTGTGGTTGTCAATGATTGCTGAGTTCATGTACATCAGTTTGTTGGGCATGGGCTTTCTACTCATGTGGGTGGAAGTGTTGTGTGCTCATAAAGAAATGCATGCACTCAAAATCAACGCTTTTGCAGCCATGTGTACAGTGCTCTCAGGTGAGATAGTAGTCCTTGGTTTCCTCTTGTGGTCAAATGTATTATTGCTAATGTATATTATTTTGATTTCCCTCTACTTTTTTCTTTCAGGACTGTTAGGGATGGTGGCTCATATGATGTACACCACTGTATTTCAGCTAACTGTGATTGTGGGTCCTAAAGACTGGAGACCTCAGACGTGGGACTATGGCTGGTCATTTGCGTGAGTACACTTGCAAAATATTTTCACACAGATTGTGTATAGTAAAGCTTGGCTTGTTTGTCATTTGATTAAAGTGGAAGTTTCTTCGTATGAACTTTATAGATGTTTACGAATTTTCCTCTTTCCTTTGCATGGTCCTTTCACTCACTTCTTGACTCCAAGGCTTGCATGGGTGTCTTTCAGCTGCTGCATGGGTGCTGCAGTAATGACCCTTAATTCGTACACAAAAACTGTCATTGAGTTACATCACCGCCAGAGGCTTCGATTAGAGGAGGCCCGTGCTACAAGCCACGCTCCGTCCTATGATGAGGTGGTCCCAGGTGGAGGGCTGTACTCTGTCAGCGGCCTATTACAGTGCCCAAATGGGATGATAGACTCTATGTGGGCATCCAATGGGAGCATGGGACTGGAGCAAGAGAGGGATGTGCCCACCCTGGTACTGGTTGGAGGATGTGGACAAGAGGACTGTGAGGACTGTGAAAGAGAGATGGATGAGATGACGGAGGCCATGAATGGAATAGATTCTCCTTGTTAATCGTGGATGATGTGAGTTGTGGGGCTAGTTCTCTCAAAAATTCAACATTTTGTTATTATTTAGTCCCCATCATTTCAAACCTATATGGCTTTCTTTCATCTGTGTTTTTGTTTGTTTTTCACCCCCCTCTTCAGAACACGGTTTGAATAGTTGTGGCGTATTGTAGACTCGGAAGTAAACGCCCACTGCTATGATTGGCTAGCAGTTGTGTATGTTTGACAGTCTACGTCCTTCACAGATGGACGCCATTGTGATTTGGGTTTAAAACGCATAAGTTTCATTAAGGCCTTTCACAGCACAAGCGCCGATCTAAACGGTGTCTAACATGCCGTCTTTCTGTGCAAAAGCTGATGTAAGCTTGGCATGACAGGGTCGTGCCCTCTGTCAGTGCAGACCGCCAAGCTGCCCGGTCTTCCACAAGGTGATGCCATCGGTCAGGGTTGATATTAAAGACATTCATGTCCCGCTTGACGACATCCTTAAAGCGGAGCTTGGGCCGGCCACGAGGGCGGTGTCCAACAGCTAACTCCCCATGGAAGATGGACTTTGGGAGACGTTCATCCGGCATACGGCGCACATGGCCGATCCATCTGAGACGTCTCCTCCGGATCGCGGTGTACATGTCACTGCTGTTAGTGAGCTTCAGCACGGTGGTGTTTGGGACCCAATCCTGCCATGACAGGCCAAGAATCTGCCGTAGACAACGGAAGTGAAAAGCATAGCCTGCACAGCATCGTCTTTTAGTTTCAATCTTTCCGAAAATCCCACATCGAACTGTGCTTTGTTCGTAAACGAATCCACGGTAAAATGATGTGAACAAAGGACCACGCTCTTTCTGATGTGGTCTGGAACTTCATTAAAAATAAAGTTCATCCACTCTTTCCTCACACTGGGATCAGAAGGAAGGAAAAGCAAAGACTGCTTTTCCACAACTTGGCACTGCACAGCGTCTTGTTGCCTTCAGAGACATTTGTATCATTTGGTTTCTGCGTAGACCTGCATATTCACCTCTCTCATAAACACTACATGCGTGAATCGGTGGGTGGGGCTAAACAGGCAGTGATGTAGAAGCAGGCGTTGATCATCATCTGAGGAGGCGGAGTTTAGCCACACTATTACATCAGAGTGGCACATTCCATAAGCTGTTATTTTGGCTGACTGGCTTCAATATAAACTGTTTTTAGACCAACTAGAAAGTTTTGAGTTCTGAAAACTGATGTTTTTATGGTACAATGACCTCGTATATGTGAAAAGATCAAGGAATTTTGATTTCTCAGTTAATGACCCCTTAATATCTTTTATGTTCCACAGAAGAAAGAAAGTCATACCGGTTTGGAATGATCTGAGAGTGGGTTAATGATGGCAGAATTTTAATTTTGGGTGGAATATCCTTGTAGTTAGTTTTTATAACAATGGCCTTGTATGTTTTGTTTGCCTGATTAACTAACTGACTAGCAAAAACTGTCTATGCAAAATGTCTTTATAGATGATTTTGATCAGGTATGTCTGTGGCTGAAATTCAGTCAGTATGTGATATTGTATAGTATGCAGACACACAGAAGGTGTGAGGAAGATGTCACTGTGTGTGAGTGGATTTCCAAGTGTGAGGATAGAGGAAAATGACATTTATATATTGAAAGGTATAAGACATTTGAGTGGATTACACTGAGATTTTGTCAGGTCACAAAGCCTGTATTATTTATCAGGTCACAAAGCCTGTATTATATAAATGTTATATTGTAACCAAAAACATTTTCTGTAATATCTCATATTTTCTTCTCTATTGTATTGTTTCTTTTATTTGGTTTAGAATTGACACCAAAACCATAACGAATAAATAAACAAACAAACAAAAAAATAATACATTAATAAATAAAATAATAATGTAAATGTTAATGTAAAAATTCTAAAGCTTGATATATCTACTAAATGTGGAATTGTTGCAACCATCAAATGGTGTGGTTTTCTCTCACTTCTGAGAGCAGTACTGTATGATGTTGTAAGAATTATGCGAGTTTTGCATAACATGCATTATATAGGTCTTTAACCAATGTGTACTTGCACCAGGAGTGTACATCTTGTGTTCATGTCGATTAGCAAAACAGATTCTCTGCTATTGATTTGGGATATGGTTAAGGTTAGAGACAGGTTTGGTGGTAAGGTTTAAGGTTGTAGGGGTAGGGTCAACATTACTTATTGATATAACTACAGAAATTAATTACAGATGTAAATATGTACAATATTAAAACATGAATGTACATATTAAGCGCATTGTATCAAATGATCAAATTCAAATTTAAGTTCAATCATAGTGGTTAAAGACACTTGTTATAAAGTAGGGCCCTTATATTTAAAGTTGTCCATGTGATATTCCTAGTGTCCCTTGTATTTTCACCAGTTGTCTTAAATGTAAGTTAATTATGACAAATATGGCAAAACAAAGAAAAATATAATATATGAAAGAAATCCAAAATGAGAAACGGAGAGAGGGAGGCTGCACTAGGAAGCTGGAGATTTGGAAAAGTCTTCTTTGCAATGTTGGACAGGCGATTATGTCAGTAATCCTATCTTGGACTAAGGCAGTGAGGGAACTGACGGTTAGTAAACAGTGTTATAAAGATCTTTTAGAGATCGTAAGAGACTCTCTTCAGCAAAATAAAATATTGCAAACCTGTTCATATATAGATTCAAATTTACCTGTGTGCCAAAGTATATATCTGGCCCAATTTTGCCATGCATTGACAACACACAAAGATAATCCAGGATTACGGGTAAATATTGCGATGGCATGTTAAACCTCTCGGCCGCTAGCAGAGCGTTATAGATTATAGTGCTGCCCATTCCAGCGGTTCACTTGAACTCTTCACCTCACCTAATCATTTACACACAGACACAGAGCAGTGAAACTCTTAGTAACACTAACAGTTTCAGTTTTATTCCACAGCAGTTGACATAAAAAACAGATTTGCATAATATAAATGGCAAAGATTATTGTATTATCATGCTGGATGATAAGTCTGGATGAAATTATGTTATGTTGATTTTCCACACTGTCCATTGGCTTTATTTATATATCTGTATTTTACTTCATTTACAAGAAAAACATAAATGATCTTGTTCTCGTTTTGATAAAGAAAAACATATATTTGCTTTCAGTATCATTTCATCTGCCTAAACTCTTCTTCAGTCTACATACAGAATTTCACACATTTCAACACTTGTTCCCAAATGTGACACTTTACTATCACTTTAATCTATCATCATTCTGTCTATCACAACTCACTCCAAACATATTGAAGTTAATGGGCTTTCAAATATTTACAAAATGACTCATGTTGAACTAAGACAAGAAGCAGGACAGATGTGCCCAGATTAAAGGGGTAAAAGTTAAAAACAAGCAAAATGGGAAATATAAATTATATAACAGGAAAAAACACAGTTATTGTTCTTGTTTTATTATTACTTTTTGCGCTCATACTGAATAAGGTGGATTGCGTCTTCATTGTCAAGTACGCCTTGAATAAACTCACCCTCGGCCAATCGCTCTGAAAAGAAAAACAGAAAGAGTGACAACACTCAATGTTACTGACAAACTCACATATTCATTACTTTACTATGCCACCATCTTTGCTTTGTAATAAAGGTAAGAAATGCAAATAAATATTCAAATAGCACACATGAATCTTTTATCATGTGTCCATGAATGACAGATAGGTATTAGAAAATATATAAAATATGTATGAAAAGTAAAGGGTTATATAAAAACCATAAACATATTAACATACATTGACATAAAAACACAATATTACCATTATCTTTTTTATTGAAGTACGACCACAGTTTGTCTGCTCTCTTCGCGGGAGTGTTCTCGTCTGCTGGAAGATTTTCCTGCTCTTCTTTGGGGATCAGCTTAAAGATAGACTGAGGATCAACGAGACGGAAGAAAAGGGGAGGTGAGGAGGGACGGAAGAAATAACAGACTAATTCTAAGACTAATGATATGTGCAATGATTTCTAAAACCTCTCTCTCTGTCATTTACATTCTGGGCTTATGAAGCATATCATAATGACAACTTTAATTATATTTTAATATAATAAAATATACTGCTCAGATGTAATATATCATGTAATCTGTAAAATGCCATTAATCATTTTATGTGTTTGTGTGTACCTGATATTCCCTGCACTATGAGGACCAAAAGTCTCCACAAGAATAATAATGCCAGTCATTTTTGACATTGTGGGGACATTTTTGGTCCTTAGCTTAGAAATCAGTGATCTTTTTGAAAATCCAAAATAGCAAAACGTTTTGTGTGAGGGGTAGGTTTAGAGTAAAGGAATAGAATACCATTATGCCTATGGATGTTTGTGTGTGTGTGTGTGTGTGTGTGTGTGTGTGTGTGTGTGTGTGTGTGTGTGTGTGTGTGTGTGTGTGTGTGTGTGTGTGTGTGTGTGTGTGTGTGTGTGTGTGTGTGTGTGTGTGTGTGTGTGTGTGTGTGTGTGTGTGTGTGTGTGTGTGTGTGTAATTATTTTAGTTTATACTAATATTATAGTCTAGCAACCATTTCCAATTCTTACAACATTTCCCCCCAAGCACACCAAAACTAAACACCTCATCTCAATGCAGGCAACCTAATTCTTATATTTACCCAAACATTATTAATTTTCTGACAAAATGTAGTTGACACTGAAAATCCCTGTGACAGCACACATCCATTAGTTAATTGGAGAGTCAAACGAATGACCATCTGCTCTTCTGATGATGCCTTCTGGAGGTAATCATCATAGATTAGGACCACTAATGCCAAGGGTCATCTACGTAGACTTTAGTTTGTCCTGATCACAGCTGACCTGGATCTGAGTGGTCCAGTGAGCCGAAGAGATGCTTATCTCAGACAAATAAGACACGTTAGAAAAATACAGATTAGAGGCAGTGCCAAAGCTCCTGTCAAGACCACACGCCGCAGGGCCTCAGCACAGCTCAGTCTTTAATGCTCTTTTGCATTCAGTCATGATGGCAGTGACATTTATACTTATAAACCACCAAACTAGAGATCACAAAGCCCGAGTATAAGGACAAATGCTGATTTGACCTCATGGTGTGTAGCTGTGTTACTGTAACTGTTTTTATACATCCACAAATGCCTAACAATAGTAAACAATGTAATTAAAAAAGAACTGTATTCCCTGATTGTATACTGTATCTGATGTATGACTTTTTCCCTGTTTAATAAAAAAACATAGAGGAAAGGTTTTTTTTTGTGTGTGTTTGACTTGCGGGATACTGTGTAATTTAAGCCACACTTTAAGCCACACTGTTTACTGTGACTTCTGCAACCCACTTATCCAGCGTCTTTCTAAAAATAGTATCTCACATTGTAATCCCCCCCGCACCCACCTGTCTCTGTGCTAATGGCTGTCTGCGTTTGAAAAAGCCTCTGTGTACGTTTATTGTTCAAGCTAAACCATTTATCGGATGAATTATTCTGGGATTCGACCGATTGCACTAGCCATGCTCCAAGGCAACGGCAAAGCTCATAAGACATTTGGCTTCTTTCGATTATACCGAGGCCTTGTGTTCTGTGTTTGTTAAGTTATTGCTGACTGAACAAAACTCACAGAGAGAATAGAGAGAAAATTGAATGATATATTCTGCGATTATACATGTGATGCACCATCAAGAGAAAGATTAGAATGCTTTAGCATGCGTACTATATAAGGGAGACTGGGGCAAGTTGTCACTAGGGCTTTATTTCAGTAACTGTAAGGATTTGAGTCACATGTCAAGTTACTCAAATGTGTTTTTCAAGTTGGTCTCAAACATCTTCAAAACAGACTTAGATCAGACTAATTTCCTTCACAAAAAAATATACTTTAAGTTAATTTTATTTAGTATACTTTACTTAAGTGAAGTTTAACTTTAATTTACGTGTAGTAAGTATACTAATATGGATGTACTGGTAGTATACATGTAAGTGTACTATTTCAATACTGCTTTTGACTAAATTAGTTTACTTTACAAAAGTATATTTTTAGTCCTACATTTAACAATAGACTCATACTAAACTAAACACTAATGTATACTAATACACTTTTAAACTTACCTAATTTATTTAAAAATAATACACTATATTATATAATAATGCAATAGCACATTTCAATAAACTTCTTTTTTGTAAGGGTTTATGAATTTTGTTTCAAAAACATTAAGTTGTAACAGCTTTAAATAAGAAAACACAATAAAACCACACTTGGATGCATTTAGGTAAGAGTCAACTAATTAAGGCCGTTTTTAACCAAAAATGATGAACTGTGATTTCAGGACAAGTGTATTTATCTTGAACATCTGGTCGGGGCAAGCTGTCACAGAATTTTGTCTGAGAATTATGTTTTAAAATAATAAATAAATAATTTATGCATTTCATTGTTATTGGCTGTTCAATCAATGACAGATTCCATTGTGACTACTTGCCCCTGTGTGACAACATATACTGTGACAGCATATCCTGCATATAGGAGCATGTTGTTGCAAGATCAACATACATTCAATTTTTTCTTGCTCTTAAAAAAAACGGCAAAACTGTCAACTAGCCCCTGTCTCCATACATAAATAGCAAACTCACTCATTTATGGTATGGTTTCGAAAGGAAGCCACACAACAGTGCCACAAGTGAACACTTATGAAGACGTTCACCAACATTTGACCTACCTGACAGATTTCTGCCACTTCTGACTTGGTGATGTAGCCGTTCTTGTCGACATCAAAAAGTGAAAAGGCCCACTCCAGCTTTCGCTCCGTCTTTCCAGTTGATGTCATGTGTAGAGCAATAATGTATTCCTTGAAATCCAACGTGCCGTCATCATTCGTGTCAAAGGAGCGGAAGACGTGCTCGGCGTATGTTGCAGCATCACTGTCTGGGAAAATGCGTTCGTAGATCTTTTTAAACTCGTCTGGTGCGATACGGCCAGACGGACACTGCTTCTGGAAGTTCTCGTACCACTGTGACAGTTCATCCTCGGAGAATTTGGTACTGAGTTTGAGATCCTCCAGGATCTCCTTGGACATAGCGCTGCTTTTGGCATTCCCCATTTTTGGCTGCTGGTGGAGAGCACAGGATGGGGTTCAGGAAGCGTTGTTTGTCAGGTCCTCCTTTCTGACCAGAGATACACTATATTATGTAGCTGCTCTTGCTGAGAATTGGTAATTAATGTCCCATTAAAAACTTGGTGCTCAGCTCTCCTTTCAAGAAATGACAGACAGATGGATTGATAGATGTCACACCCAAGTTTGACAGAGGAAGAACAGTGTCTGTTGTAATGAAGCTCTCACATGTAAAGGCAGAATGAGTGCTTATAGATGACGTTGGCTGCTGATGGCTGGGTGAGTGAGTGGGGGTGGAGCAGGTTAACTTAGGCTGTTACCTTTGAATGCAGGCTTAAGTCGTTAAAGAGGGATTTGACATGGCTGAGCCTCTGAGCCCCAAATCAACAGCTTGGGTCTGTCCCCTTCCATAAATGATTAAAAAATAACCCAGAACACAGAACAGAACATCTTTTAAATGAATCACACTTATCTATCTAGCTAGGCAAATGCCCAGTTGTCACTACACCTTAAGCTTGTTGATCATATGCGTCTTGTGAGCTAAAACATTTAGTTTGGGTGACATATAAAGCATTATTTAGAATTTTGCTTAACTTAAATATGTCATAATTGCAACATTAATATTTTAGGTTTTGTTGAATTGCAAAATGGACTTGAGATGTTCAAGAAAGCATTGCACAAATCTGTACGGTTTTGCACTTCATACCAATTGTTTTTCCAGCAAAAAAGTGTGTTTATGAATTTATATATTGCATGGAGTTCCATAGTATTTCCTGCTATTGTTGCAAATAGCATTTTTTTTAAATGATCAATTTATTTATCATATAAATATGTGATAGTGGTGTTTTTCCCAATTAATTACTTCATTACCTTTTAACTGATCTCCAGAGATCGTCTGTTTGAGACAGCTTTCCCTAATTTTATGCTTGGATCACACATCTGACTTATTTCACCAGTTATTATAAGGGATTATAAACAAGCTTAAATGTATGAAAAGTGCACTAAAGTCAATAACAATAAGCTAATGTGCTTAACACACAGTCATGTCCTCAGCTGACAGTCTTAGTCCTCTTAATGTGACATCAGAGCATGTTGGCACAGATAGCGGCACCCAGACAACTAAACTGACCTTTTGTGATGCTTAAAGCAAGGCCTTGTTGTAAAGACGTATTTATTTTTCCTCAGCTTGACATGCTGTATCTTACTAATGGTAACATCAGCTAGGTTGTATGAACGTCTTAATGTCTTAAAATAAGGTTTATTAGTTTTATCTTCTGTTGAATTCATTCCAAGAGCTGTCAAACTTTCACTTGGTAGTGGGAATTAAGCGACAGCAGCTTTTGCTGATGTCTGTATCGAGTTCACCGAGGTTAATTCAAGATTTTTGTTTGATTTGATTTGAATTGCATGTGGTAATCAGGGGATGGTTAAGCCTGGACCTGACATCTGCCGTACCCTCTATTCCAGTAAGCTTCCCTCTTTTAATCTTATTCCTGTACTTCTCACCTCTCTACAACTTTTCATGCCACCTGTCTTTTATTATAGGTCTGCATGTTTTCTAATTTACTTGATTATGCTTATCTTTTTCAGTTCAGTGTCAAACTTAAGCAACATGACTTTATCCTGTTCACTGTCATTTCTTAATGGGTTGGCATAAAGCCTGGGTTTTAAGTCTCAGTTTGATGTTTACACACAACCTGTTGTGGGTACTCTAATAAATTAATTAGGTCATGTTTGGTTCAGTGACTAATGGTGGTTACGAGTAGCAACCGAGTTTTGATTCATTTGTAAATATCATTGGATTATGGTTATGGGATGTGCAGTGTACTTGTGTCGGGTCTCCTTCTGTATCTCCATGCAAACCACTTACCAATTAACATTACCTGCCACATTGCTTTTTCCACTGTTACAGTGCATTTACACTGGCAATCAAGAGCAAAGCAAGCATTTTCAACTCTTTCTCCTATGAGATTGTGGTACTTGCACTGAGAGTGTCCGAGAGCATTGAAAAAAATCATAAACGCTCAAATATTAAGTAAAAAACAGTGGTTGCAGGCTATGGCATTTGTCCTTCTGGATTTAGTGAGTAAATCATATTCTTTCACATAGCTTTGCAGTGCATCTATTTTGAATATTGCAGCTGGATGCTTTTATTTAGGTATTCAGTGATGCTAACACTACAGTTTAATCATTCTACTGTTTGCAATATGTCAACTTTAATGAATTTTCAGCTACATGTCAACTAATTCTCATTAGAGTACTCATAGGCTGTTAGGCTTTTTAAAGTTTAAGTTAATTATAATCAGTGCAGTTGAATGTCTGATGGGGTAACATCAAAATAAAGCGTTAGCAGATATTAAGCTGTCTGTTATAATACTCTAATGACTGCTAGTTGACATGGAGTTGCCAAGTTATATATCATAATAAAGTGTTACCTCTGTGTTTTTTTCCCAGTACACTGCCTATGCAGTTATATGTATTTAGTAATACATACACACGATGACAGTTGGAAAGATGCAAGCTTTGTTTCTGAATGGCCAAATTAAAGATACTGTGTTAACTTTTGTAAACAAACATCACCACATGCACCTCACAATGATTGGTTGCCATCTGCCATTTCTGCCATAATATTATGTTGTTCAGTTGCAATGCATCTTTTAAAATATCTTGTAATGTGCATTTGTATTTATTAACTATAGGCCTACTGTGTGCTGTCAGACCACATTCAAGAGTGCCAAAACATTTAGCCTAACATTTTAATTTATGTTAATAAAATGAACATAAGTTAGAAAATGAACCACACAACATTCAAAATTCAAGTTTAATATCTGGAACACGTATTAGTTTGTAACATTACAATGCTGATAGGACTCATAATCTATTTACTAGAAAAAATATGTAACCTTTCACATTTTGTCTGGACTTTTCCCTGTCCCTGTACATTTCTTCTCATTAGGTCACACATTTAGATCCTAAGCTGCATTTGAAACTTTCAAAAACATTCACTTGATACAGGTCTGCCCTGCCTTTAATCATGGATTTACTTAACTCCCTTGGAAACACCAGACATACCTCACCCTTCCCTCTCTTAGCACAGGGATTTTCTCTGTGCTATTCCAGGAATTCCAAGCACATTTATTGGATTACCTGTCAGAGCTAATTACAATGTGCCCACCTTGAGAGCAAATTGTGACATGCGGTGTACAAGGATTGCTGGGACTAGCGTAGAGATTTAGCCTAGTTGTTGTGGTAGTGGTTTTATGTCAGTGGAGTAAATCTGGAAAAATTGCAAATGACAACTTAATACACAATTTGTCAAAACTACTTTATTCCCTCTTCTAAAGATGGATAACACCAAACAGGTTGACTCGTGACTCATTTGACACAACAATTGGAAGGAAACACCCTCTTGTGCAAGTGTTTACTGACGCCTTGGTGTTTTCAAATGAGTGATGGAAATCTTATGCATTTCAGGGTTGAACAGATCAGCTTGTGCTTTGAATGAGTAGATCTTTGGGAATACGTAAACAAGAGCAGATCTCGCTAATAAAAAAATTAAACGTTAGCAGTGATTCGACAAAATGAACAATTTCTCGCTTGGAAAAATAAGGCACGTAGACAGGATAGCGACTGAAATGTCAAAAGGGCAGGGGAGACCAAAGAGGAAATTTCTTTCAAAAGATAAACCAAACTTTCGGCTTGGAAACAATACCTCTTTTAAAAATCCAGCCGATTCTTAAGCAAAGGCAGCAGTGAGGGTGGAAGCAGAGGAAGGGCGGGAGTCTTAGATAAATACAAGTTAATGGGTCATAATGATGTCTAATGACAGACATCGCTTTCCTTTGGGACACAAAGAGAGCTGGAAACAAACAAATGATAAGGACAATAAAAACAACAGTCCACCGGCTCTGTGGTGGGTAGGATACAGGCTGGTCTGCATGCAGTGAAACACTATGTAAATGATTGTTGAGCACTGCACTGGCATTCAGCATGCGCTTGCCTGAGAGAAAACAGATCTTTCGTGAACATTTTTATGCTTTTGAACAGTTTGCAAAATAAGTATTTTTTCTTCATGTTTTGGAATGAAAACGTATTGGTCTGATTGTTTACAAGCAGGAAAAAAGGTGAGATCAATGTTTTATATGTTTTGTATGTTTGTATGTGATTAACACATCTATCCATAACACTCTTTAATTCTGAGGTAATTTTGATGGCGATTAAAGGGATTGTTCCCCCAAAAAAATCTGTCATTATTTACTCACCCTCATTTCTTTCCAAACCTGTATTTTGTAGAATGCTGCTAATCAGTTTTGATTACCATTGAAAGTAAACATCTGTCAAAATATCAGTTTTTATGATCCACAAAAAAATTCACACAGGTTTGGAATGATATGATGGTGAGTAAATTGTGTCAGAACTTTAGTTTTTTAGATGAATTATCCCAAATTAACAATTAAACTATTGATACTGATAGATAATATTCATCTTGACAATTAACAACATAAAAAGCAACATGATAATCTGTTTTATTGTTACAATGAGAACTTTTAAAATGTATATTAATTTATTTTTTAATTGATGTGGTCTATATTTTCATATGGGTTTTGGTTGACTTAACAGTAGTCTTTTTTATCATTTATAACACATTTTTTTATCATCACAGTGGCATTTTCTATAATTTGCTGATGTATTATTCTTTGCTTTTGTATAATTGATAGAAGTACAGAAACGACTGACACATCCCTGTGAAAAGAGATATGAAGGACAAATACAGCGGAACCACAACCTAGAGGGACAACTGCTTTCTAACATCTTTATTTTGTTAAAATCATCCATATTCAAGGAGTTTCTAAAAATCACACATCAACAGGAGAGACAGCCAACTTTGTAAAGGTCTTACTTTTGTGAAGCTCATTAATGATGGCAACACCCGAGGACCTTTCAGCCGATTCGAACCTGACCCAAACCGTGAAATATGATCCAAAGTCTGAAACTGTGACATTGCCAAATGGGTTGGTTTCTGTGGCAGGTATAACGGTGGTGACGGGGGGAGCAGAGCTGTCCTGTGGCTCCTGTATGATGGCTTTTGGAGTTTGGGGCACTCTGGTTGGTTTGAGTGTTGTGTCGGTGGGTTTGTGGGATCATTTGGCGTACAAGAACAATGGTCTGTCACACCTTCTGGCTCTTGGATTGGTACTGCTGCTTAGCAGTTTGAGTCTGGTAGCCATGATCTTCATCCTTCGTTTCTTAATGAAAAAGAGAAGAATGATGGCCAGAAGAGAGAGGGCAGAAGTGAATCTAGTGCTGGTTAATGAGTATGCAGGAGTTGTTTTAAAAAGAGTCACGGTGTAAAAGAGCAATGAAGTGAATATATTTGAATATGTCAGGCTACCAGCTGCTCCATCATTGTTTTTCTTCATCACTCTTTGCTTAATCATAAATGAATGTCACAGGAAATTCATTGGATTCGATGCTACAGCAAACACTTTGCTATTTCCTTTGTGTTTCAGATTACAAAAGAGACATATTTGCTTCTGTATTCGTGTCTTTATTAGACGTTTATTGTAAATCTAACTTAGAATGAATATTATTCGAGAGGTTTTTAGCTTTTAAACTGATGAAATGACTGAATAATTGAATCTCTTTTTAACTATGTGTACCATATCATTGTGTAATTGTCTAATCCGAGTGCATCTCTATATTTTTAGTTATGTATTTTGATATATTAATATATCACAGAAATATTTTCTCCATTGCCACAACAAACTCCAGCATATTCAGTTGTCAGACAAGACTGGAACGTCAAATAGCACTGGCTTATATGGTCACATGAAACTAAAAAATAGATTTTTGGCAGCAAACCCACGAGATGAGTTTAGTACAAACAGGGGTAAAAAAAAGTACCCCATGCCCACGGTTAAATATACTGCTGGATCTATAATGTTGTGGGCCTGTTTTTCTGCCGGAGGTCCTGCACATCTTGTTCAGATACATGGCACCATGGATTCTATCAAATACCAACAGATAAAAAATCTAGACCTGTCTGCCTCTGTTAGAAACCTTATAATGGGCCGTGGTTGGATCTTCTATCAGGACAATAATCCAAAACAAACATAAAAATCAACACAAAAATGTGTCATTGAGCACAAACTGAAACTTCCGCCATGGCTGTCTCAGTTCCCTGACCTGAACTCAATAGAACATGAGTGGGATGAACTGAAGAGAAGAAGCACCAACATGAAGGATCTGGAGAGATTCTGGATGAAGGAATGGTCTCTGATCTCTTATCAGGTGTTCTCCAAACTCTTCAGGTATTATAGGAGAAAACTCAGAGCTGTTATCTTGGGAAAGGACATTGCAATAATTGGGTGCAATAATTGTGGCCAACATGAAATAGAGAAAGCATTTATTTCACAATGAGATGTACCCCCCACTTTCAATTGTTTTACTTCTATGATAAGTAAAAATTTTGTGAATTCTTTGAATGGAAGATTAAAACTATTAACAATGGAGATTTATTTTCACAGCCGCCTTTGATCATATTTACCAAGGGTGCCAATATTAGTGGAGGGCACTGTATATATATATATATATATATATATATGCCTTTACAAAACAAAAATATGTGGAAATATACAATCCTGGAAAATATGATGCAAAATATTAAATAATACATTTCCATGTGGGAAACTATAGTGCTTATCAATATACTGCAATATATCCATGGACCAAGTATGGCTATATAATTTATACATGCAAATGATGTAAATGAAGACAATAACTGCACCGCAGATGTACAAAAGCTTTATTAAAACACTCAATTATAATTATTAATGCTTGGGTTTACATAAAGCTGAACACATACTATCTCACTTTATTGTTTGCATAGTTACACCTTTGCTATATGAACATATGTGTGATGGTATATAAGAAAAATGCCTGAAATATTTACTAAAAACAAATATTCAAAGTTTTGGAATTTTTGGGGGGCAATTGCATGTATTGTTAAAGTCATGGAAACATGGGTGAAAAATGAGATTTGACATTTATAACTTTATTGATTGAGTAGGCTACTTTATGTAATATGTATAAATACAAATACATAGACATATATCACAACATGTATTTTCCTCATATTGAACATGTTCCCATGAAATGTGAATATATATAGTAAATTTATGTTCAAATATATTTACACACACGCACACACGCACACACACACACACACACACAATACCATATTTTATTACATATGACGGATATTACTGAATATAAAATAACATACAGTATATATTGTATAGTACATTACATATATATTAATACATCATAATATATCATATTTTTATATATAGCGGGCCATATAATGAGGATTCATTTTTTCACTTTTTTGTCCTTATTTATAATTTCAGTGATTTTTTGTATTGGTGTGTTAATGTACAACAATGACTGTTACAGGTGGTTTTAAATATGACTTACACACCAAAACATTAACCTAAACTTAGTGTCAAAATGTTAACCAATACATTTGTTTGTATAGTACGTGTAACACTGATTAAACTTACATTGAATGTTAAAACATTCCGTGTAAAAATAATATCTGTCTCCATCTGCTGGTCACTTTTATTACTCCTCGTAACTGACTTGTAAAAAGTTATACTACCTGGCATGAAAATAAGATTTACTTGAAATAATCGTGAAATTATTATTAGTTTTTTTTTTTTTTTTTTTTACTAATACTGATAATACTATTTTGAATATAATAATGGCATAATGATTAAATAATTAAACATGATGTTAAAACTGTCATTCTTTTTTTTAAATCACGCATTATCTTGCACACAGCTTTTTTCTGACTTTTTCTAGCCCTCATTGTCATTTTCATGTTCAAATGAGCCACTTTTACACACAAAAATGACACACTCTTAAAAACTAAAAGATGATAAACTTAATCATGGTTGCTGCAAACAAAGTTTACATTAACATTTAGTCATTTTGCAGACGCTTTTATCCAAAGCGACTTACAATTGGGGAGTTCAAAAGTTCAACTTATAGTTACAGCAACATTACAAAAGCACATTTGAAAACAATTTGTCACCAGCAATTAATGGACAAACTACAAATGACCAAAGTCAGGAATAGCAATCATATTCAGAATTACTGGGGGAGTTGCATAAAGCAAGCACTCCTCCAATATTCTCCCTCAAAGTATTTATGAGGCCAAATACACCCTGACTGTAAAGTAACCGATTCTCTGCGATATTTCCTGCCACCTTCACCACATCTTCCATAATATTTATAACAGGCTGCCATGAGATGAAATGTTGAGTTTGTCTCTCTAGTACAGAGACCCTTCCACTAAGAACACTCAGTAGATGTACAGCTCTCCTGACCACTTCTTGAAATGCAGCTGTGCCCTCTAGATGCTGCTTCACCTCTTCAATCTCACTCTGAATTTTATTCAGCAATGTATCAGTCTCTTTAATCTCAGTCTGTATGTTAGAGATCCCGGATCGGTAATTAGACACTTTCGTGCTGTTCTCATTCACCTGACACTTATTTTCTTTAAGCTCACTTCAGCATCCCTGATAGCATTTGAAGCATCCACTATTGTTTTTACTCCACTATAGATAATTACTGGACCTAAAGGAAAGCAATAAATCACATCAGCCACAATAGATGATAAGGTGTGTTCTTTAGGATGATGATAAATGGTAGGGATTGTAGTAGTGATCAGAAGTAGAGAATTTCTTACCTGCAATCCATCCAGCAATTGGTATCAGGGTAACACCTACTCCTGCAGCTGCTACCCATCCACCTGTGTCCTGCCTGTCTTTCTCTTTTTTTAATGTATGTTTTGTTGATTCTACATTTTTTTGGGCCTGCTTCAATGCCGCTTCAGAATACTTTAAGGATTCTTCAGCTGATTTCTTCTTAATATGTAATTCATCTTTGGCCATACATTTTTCCTTCTTCTGCTGCTCAACATTTCCCTTTTCTAGAGTAAGTCGCTCCCTCCATTCATCCAAATATCCCAGTTTTTTTTTTATTGTTGCTTCTGATTTTTTCAGGCATTGCTCCGCGTGCTCAATATGTCCTCTGATTTGTTCATAATTGGAGCATGTGTCAGTGGTGGGATCCACTTTTGCATCCAAGAGAGACATGCAGATGTTGGAGATAGAAACAATTCCCTCATTTAGAGGCCCAATAACTGCCTCCACAGACTGCAAATCCTCAACACTGTGAAGATACAGTGTGAAGATATAGAAGAAGAAAAATCATCATAAACAAATATAAAAAACTGAAATATTTTGTGAACAGAGACTAGATTTGAAAACACTTACTCAGATAATTGGAACCTTTTTATTTCAGCCGTCATACTGAAACACAAAAAGAAAGAAAACGAATGATGCCGTGTGTCATTAAACAGTGCTGTTCTTTAGCAAAACATTTTGGAGTTATTGTAAGTATTATGATTTTATTTCATTTAAATTCACAACTCAAAAACAAGGCAAAACAAAAAGTTGTATAACTGGTGTACACTGTAAAAAAAAAAGTCTGTAAAAATACAGTCCAATATACCGTAATAATTTGAAGGAATGTTCTATATTGGGTTTTTACAGGTGTTTTTCCGTATTTTTTAAATTACGCCTTGCATTGTGGGAACAAGAAGCTCAGTCGATTATAATAGTATGTTCCTGCACAACCGGAGGCTGCAGTTTCAGGACCGCAGTTCTAGGACCGCATTTCTAGGACCCTGTTTTTTTGTAACAGCGCCACCTACCGAATTAGATCACCAAAGATGGACGACATGGAAAGCAATCAGAGTGTAAGTAACTTTATCGATTTTCAATTAAGTTTTATTTTATAATGTTTTCTAACCAGAATAAACTTAAAAGATGAAAATAGCATGTTGATGTGAGATGTGTCAGATTTGCCTGTAGCTTACTGTATTAGTGTGAAAACTTGTTTAATACTCATTGTTTTACCATATTAGTATTATTAAGTATAAATTACCTTTCATAAGTAAACTGCTGACTGCTTGTTTGCACCACAATATGTGTTATACGACTGTCGTTTTGGCAGTACTTTAAATGAATCTTGTTGATGTTTCAAAGGCATGGCATGGTTTCTGTACTGATGAGAAGGAATTCTCCAGCCAGTGTATAAAGTGCTATCTCTGAGGAAATCCACATTCAGGCTTTCAGTGACCGCACCGCAGAGGAAAAGAGACTGCTGGACTTCATAAAGTTACTGGGATCAGAGGAGCGTTTAGTAGTACTTTAACAATGTTCACATTTATTCATCATTACAGACTAACTCATAGTAAAGGTTCACCAAGGGCCTTAATTATGAATAACATTAACAGTATATATTAACTATGCTGTAAATGATTGTATCTTTATCTTAAATGCATCAATTTCCTCCAAATAACTGTTTTTGCACCATGGTTTGCCAATAGGGTGTACTCAAAGGGAAGCCCTCAAATTTCCTCGACAGTGAGGAACAACAGGACATCCTTTTTATCTATCTGAGAGAAGCGCTGCATAGGACACCAACACAACTGAGCTTCACAGATGGAGTGCAGTTAATCTGTGGTGTTCTTTTTACAAACAAAGGTATGCTGGACCATGTAATGTGTTTGTATGATTTTCTGCTCCTGCACTTACAAAATCTACTGTATAAACTGCTACTCGTGTATGGACCCATGTATAATGGCTTCCTATTCAGTAGTGGTATAATAGTATGATTTTTTTAATCAGTTTGTTTGGCTGTCCAATGGAATTTCTCCTTGCAGGAGTCTGAGCAGGTCTTGCATTCTGGTCCGGATTATCATTACACGTCAGAGTAGAATATGAATTATTTTTTGCACAGTGCCAGTGCACCCTTTTGTTACTGATATTTCTGTTTACCGAACAGTGATTGTTCTCTGATAACTATTTCAGTGAGGTATAATATTTTAATAGAAGGATTGATGGTGACACTTTCTATGAAGCCTATATTTATAATACATTGATTAATGAAGGAATAATGCATTATAAAAGAAACCTTAATTAATGTCAATAAGCAAAACCTTTTTAATTATTTTAATAGAAGGATTGATGGTGATGGAGTTTGGATGGCATCCGGTGGCTGTTTGTGGTATAACACCTAAATAAAATGTCACAGGAACCTCATTTTTTTTATCAACTTCAAATTTGGAACATAATTTATTTAGACACAAGGCTTTAATTTTATGGCAATTTTAGAGTAATGTAAAATATTTATTATATATTAAATTAAATTAAATGAATTTAATGTATTAATGTATTAAGAATGTATTTTCTTTACAGTAAATTTTAACCTGTATAACTTTTTAATACTTTTTTTTGCAATAATCTGCTGATTTTTCATTTAAAGAGAGACCAACCTTAGGTCTGTATTCCAAAGTGTTCATAAATTACAACTATTTAAGTTTGGATAGTGCACTTTCTTGCCCATTTAAAAAAATGGGGGGGGGGGGGGGTGAAAGTTAAAGGTTAAGTGGATTTATTATGGTATCCATTGTGTGTTATTCATAACCATACTCTTAAAAGTTATAACCACAAATGAGTAACTATTATAATGTATTATAATTGTTGTTATGATTATTTATGAGATGATACAACATATTATACGTATTTTTATGATGCTTTATGCATTAATTATAATTATTTATGACACTATTTTTCCTATACTGTAAAGCTGCTTTGACACAATCTGCATTGTTAAAAGCGCTATATAAATAAAGGTGACTTGACTTGACTTGTTTAAGAATATCCTTAATGTATAAAACGGGCTTAATAGAAAGTGTTACCGGATTAACAAACAATTAAGGAAAGAAGAGAGAACATTCAGTTGGTGGGTATTGCTCTTATATACTTAAATGTGAGTTAGATGTCAGTAACATGATTATTATGTTTGGTTCTCTCTCTCTACAACCCCAACAGTGCATAAGTGTTAAATCAGAAAGATACACATTATTGCCAAAAGTATTGGGTCACCCCCTTCTAATGAAAGGTTTGAGTACTTTAGTCATTTCCATGAGTACAAATCTTAATGTTTAAGCATATAATGATATTCTAGGGAATTGTGTGCTTCTAATTTTATAGCAACAGTTTGGACAGGACCCTTTTCTATTCTAACATGACAGTGTCTCTGTGTATAAGGACAAGGATCAAAGAGAAATGATGATTCAGTCAGTGTGGAAGAACTTGACTGGTCTGCAGAAAGCCAAGTCCTAATCCCAGCTGAACACCTCTGGTGTGACTTTAAATGCAGACCTTGAGCCAAAAACTCATCACCAAACACCAAAATGATGGAAAATGACTGCACATGCTGCTTTCATTTGATTCTTTAGTAGGCTATACCTGATAATCAGCTAATTAGTTAAATTTAAGGGGGTTAATCAATATATTTCAAGAAGACATAAGATACTTACATTTACATTTACACATTTACCAGATGCTTTTATCCAAAGCAACCTACAGTGAATTCAGGCTATGCATTTTTGTCAGTATGTGTGTTCCCTAGTAATTGAACCACAATGCTCTACCACTGAGCCACAGGAACACTTCACTTTTTCAGTTGTTTAAAGATTGAAATACATTTTCATTTATATTTTACGTGTAAATTCATTTGTTTAAATTTAAAATTGTTACTCTAGCAGGTATTACACACTTTGTAATTAATATTTGTTTCATTATGTCAGGAAAAGAAAATGTCCAAAAATGTCAAGAATTATTTTTTTTCCTGAGATTCAATATCTTTAACAACATTATATTTAAAAAACATTAATTATATAAATTATATACAACTAGCATGTATATTTTCCTATTTAGTATTTTAATATGTCCTATATTAAAAAGGACATTTAAATAATAAAATGATAAATAGGATTATGTTTTATAAAATATGCTTGCAATAATAAGAATACATTTAGCATAATAAGTATTTTTAAATATATTTTACACAATAATAAGAATACATTTGTAAATAAAATGAATTGTATTTACAGCAGACAATAATGCACTGGCCACGTGAGCAGCGCGTTTCCGTTCGTAGAATCACAGAAATTGTTACTTCAGTGTGAATAAATCCCCATCCGAATCCATGAATTTTTATCACTGAGGTGATGTTAATTTATTTTTACTGATGTCAATATGAGAAACAGTTACCGTCCGAATCGGGCTAGTCTACATTAAAAAAAAACTAAAATAGAAAAAACGAATCAAATTATTATGGTAGCCTAATTCAAAACAACAAAAATACAAGATGTGACATGACATGATATGATACAATGACATGCTAACAGTTGGATTAAATAAATTCATTGAAGAGACATTTTCACATTTCAAACGTAGCCTACCTGAAAGTTATGTTGCTGTTTCTTTATTTTCAAACGTAGACTATGTTTCGTCATTGGTGAGGATGGAGTGTTTGTGGGATGCTTGTATTGCTTACCAGCATCCCCTATCGTTTTAACGGACGAAGCGACCCCCTGCCTTGGCGACTTACTGTAAACCACGTGTTTTCCTATTACTTGGATATTCGCCAGGGGAGTAAAAACACCCCACCCAGTCCCTCTGTAAAAAAAAAAAGTAAAACCGTTGCTGTTAAATATTTTGGGGAATCTGGGGGTCTTACTGTAAATCACGTGTTTTGCCATACTTGGATATCCGCCAGGGGCGTAAAAAACATCCCACCCAGTCCCTCTGTAAAAAGTAAAGTAAAACCCTGCTGCTAAATAATTGGGGGAAACTAGAGGATGTCTACATGGGCGGCAACTGTATAAAAGCATCCAGGGCTTCCTACATTCCATCAGACCATTAACGGACCTAAACTTAAAGTGTCTGGCATTTCGACGAGTTAAGGTAGGCTACTGCTTTGGTTATTTTGCCGTTTTATAATGAATTATAAAGAAACTGAATTTATAATGAAAGCAGATAAGGTGAAGTGCAGCTTTAAATAGAAGTGATTTGCTATAATAATAATACGATTTAAATTATTATATCAATAGGGTTTTGGGCCATAAACCTATAGGAATAGCCTGCATTTTTCCAAAAGAGCCAAAGTACAAAAATAATTATATATATTTTTTTATATATATATTATATACAATGTGGGCCGGCCCTTTGCGTAATATAAAATGGATTTTAGTAAATGTACATATATCCTTCCATTGGCCTGCCCTAAACGAATGGCCCACTTCATTAAAAAAATCTAATTAATTTAGCTTGCTCAGGCTCAGTGCAGCAGCTCAAAAGCCTCGTCAATGTCAAAATGTTTGAAACAGCCAATCAAAGTGTAGAAGGCGGGATTTACCATGACAGACGCTGCTGCGCGCGACTTGAATGCGAGCTGAGGTAAGATGTAAGATGTAAGCAGCTAAACATGACGAGACAATTCAGCAATATTTGCCCATTTAGTTTAGTTTATTTAAAATACATAAATTTTCAGGAATGCAAACTACTGGCCTTTTCAAATTTATCAGATTTTAATGCCGCTATTCAAATCGTCACAACATACACTGTAAAAACTTTTACTATGATCTACTCAATTTTTTTGGTGAAACATTTTTACACTAAAAAATATTGAGTAAATTCTAAAGATGTTAAATCATTGAAATATACTTTAAGAGTCAAGTGAGTGTAACTAAAAAAATTAAGTAGATTCAAATAATTAGATTAAGTAATCTCATAAATAAAATTGAGTAATTATAATTAAAATCCTTAATCAATGCAATAGTAATTCTAAATCAAACACACTAAAAAAATTAAGTAGATTTAAATAATTAGATTAATTGATCTCATAAATAAAATTGAGTAATTATAATTAAAATCCTTAATCAATGCAATAGTAATTCTAAATCAAACACAATAAAAATGTAAGTAGATTCAAATAATTAGATTAAATGATCTCATAAATAAAATGAGTAATTATAATTAAAATCCTTAAGCAACGCAATAGTAATTCAATAGTAATATCAAAAACACACAAAACAATAATTTTATTTACATGCTGTATATACAAATGTCCTTTACTTTTTACTTACTCAATGAGTACTTTACAATATGTATAATAAAACCAAATGATAACCAAAACACAGTTTTAATTTAACATTTATTTGTCAAATTTGACCATAACTCCATACTTTTCAAATGACTTGAATACATTTTAGTCACTGAACTGTGGATACTACAAAATTAATATATTTCATTCACAAAAATTAATTAAAACACATATATAATTTTTTTTGACATTTAAAACCATTACTTCTCCAATTAGACGATAAAAACAATGTCATTAAAGGGTTAGTTCACCCAAACATGAAAATTTTAGCCAGAGCTCTGCATATGGGAACTTTCAAACTAAATTTGATAAAAAATGACTTGGCATGACGAATATTAAACGGCCTGAGGCTTTGTTTACATTAAAGACAACACCCATCCAAAATGCATTTTAACAATTGCATTGCAATGTGCAACAGAACATGGACGATAGACAAAATGATTAACTCCGACTAATCGCATCCAAAATAAAAGTTTGTTTACAAAATATGTGTGTGTACATTATATATATATATAAATACACACACATACAGCATGTATTTTGAAAATATTTACATGTATATATTTATATTAATATAAATGATATCATATATAAATATACTTAATATATAAACTTAACATTTTTCTTAAATGTATACATGCATGTGTGTGTATTTATATATTCTTAATAAATATACACAGTACACACACATATTTTGTAAACAAAAACTTTTATTTTAAGTGTGATTAGTCGTTTGACAGCACTAACAATCTAGGCAATTGAGTAATTTTTTAGTCTCTGAACCTTTTTTAGCCAGAGCTCTGCATATGGGAACTTACAAACAAACTTTATCAAAAATGACTTGGCATGACGAATATTAAACGGCCTGAGGCTTTGTTTACATTAAAGACAACACCCATCCAAAATGCATTTTTTAACAATGGCATTGCAATGTGCAACAGCACATGGACGATAGACAAAATGATTAATTCAGATTAATCGCATCCAAAATAAAAGTTTGTTTACATAATATATGTGTGTACGGTGTATATTTATTATGTATATATAAATGCACACACATACAGTGTATATTTTGGAAATATTTACATGTATATATTCATCTAAATTATATCATATATAAATATACTTAATATATAAACGCAACAAAAATATTTCTTAATAAATATACACCGTACCCACACATATATTAAGTAAACAAAAACTTTTATTTTGGATGCATCACTAACTAACAATCTAGGCGATCAGGTAATTTTTTAGTCTCTGAACCTTTGTAGAAAGCTTCAGTGGATCCAGATCCAGGAAAAGTTTCTGGAAGACCTCCAAAGTGTATTTAATGTTCTTGGGGTATCGCAGGTCCAAGGCATAGGTCAATCCCACAAGATAGCAGCAGGCTCAAGTAAGATCACGAAGCTTGTTGAGGACCATGATGCCCTCAATCACAATGCCTACATCAGTGACTGAGCCATCTTTTTGCAGCTGGTAAATCTTCAGCACTTCCTGTGCCAATTCCTCTTGAAAACCAGTTGGCGGATCAGCAACATCCTTAAGACACAAATATAAAGAATAAGGTTAGAGCTAATATTCAGCCTGTATGTTACAAGACAAGGACAGAGATCATATGGTTCATATGACCTGGAGAAGGAGACCATCCTCAAGGTGCTACAAATCATGACTAAAAAGTTAAATCTCAAACATCAAGTTTACCCTCCAAAGCTTATTATAAACACAAGCCCCGTCAGAATGGTCATGTGGGAGACGTTGCAACAATTTACAGCAATATTCTTATTGAACAGTGGAATTTACTGTTGGAAACCATTATCCATGATTCTGCAAAGACTTTTAATCAGAGTATCACAAGATTTTGAATGACACCAACTATGGACGGACTTACAACTCTGCCAAATATTATCTATATTTTGAAATAATTATGATCACAAGCTTTGTTGTTTTTAAAGATGTAGGTGCCATCTAGGGATGGGTCACGATTTTCGAATATTCGATTTATTCATAGAATATCGAATAGGTTGTGCGATTATATTTGTCTAAAAAATTCCCTGTTTTCGGTGCTGATGCGGCTGTGACGCGTAAGCAGAGGTAAGCGTTGCCAATAACGCACCCAAAAGCTGTCAAAGACAACAAAAGAACACTCTCTCACATGAAAGCTGCAGACTTGCAACAAAGAACAATGTCAAATAATAGTTCTGTGAGCAACACAAATATCCCCGACAGGGTTAGAGGTGTGCTTACTGGGAAAGGCACGGAAAACAAATAACGCGTTCTACGGAGCCACTAAAGGGACATATGGTTAGCCGCATGCTAGCGATAGCCTGTTATATTACAGTACATTCAGTTTCACTTACCAGCAACAGAGTAGGACGATGGCAAATTATTTGCAGATCCTGAGCACCACTGACAAACATCTAATCTTGTAAAATGTGTGGTAAGTACTGCCGCTCCATAATATAAAGTTAAACATGTGATCGTGAATCTCCAAAGTGAAAGTAAAACGGTCGCTCTCACGTGCATTCAAAAGCGTTTTCAATGCCCCGCAAATGAATAACGGCTCACTGATGCCCGCAGTTAATATACAGTATAATTACCCAACGATATAATTGCCACAAAGTATTGGAATATATTTTTTGAGCAGTTTAATACCTTATGAGCAGTTGATTTATGCTAATGTATGGACTGCTATGTTAATAAGTGCTGTCATTCTGTTACGTTTATTATATTAATATGTTTCAGCATGTTACATTCATTATATGGCTTGAGTTAAGATAGTGTATCTTTAAATATATTGAACAGTTTGTTATCATACAGATTAAAAACAGTGAATGGTCTCTCTCTCTCTCTCCGTTTATGGTTGTGTAACACTATAACGTGACGTGCATGCATACAGGGAAGGGGTGCTATTTTCAAATAATCAAATAATTCCCAGCGATTTTCTAATATTACTTTTGCTTGAAATGCCCATCCCTAGTGCCATCCAATATGTAGGTGACATTTTTCTTCTAAAACTATGCTTCTTAGTGAAGCTGAGTGGATGTGGCGGAACACGAAACTTGAAATTCACTATAGCATCTATAAAGACAGCCTTCATGCTTTCAATGTGGAACTAGGCACAGCTAGCCTGACCTTCTTCTCAAACCTTATAGCCAGTGTGAAAGCCCCCTGAATACCATTTACTATACCAACCTCATAGTCCTTGATCAAGGCACGTGCATCTTCTCCCAGATGGTCAATGAGACAACGGATGACGACTTCTCGTGTTTGCTCAATGGGGATTCCACTCTGTAAAACAGAATGTCTTACAACAATATGCGTCACTTTACACATTCAAGCAATTTAGGCCTGGTTTACACTAGTGTGTTTTCGTTTTAAAATAGCATTTTTAGAATGAAAACGATGCAAATTTAATTATTATACTAAATCGCAGAAACGTACTTTAGTCTGCTATTCCCTGCTCTGTGAAGTAACGTGAGGGAGGAAACTAGTTGACGTTAGCTAGTTAATTAGCCATGTTATCTGCCTCGGTAGCAAGCCAAATACTATTTATTTTAACACTGAAACAAACGGAAAATGGGTGAGTCTCTGTCTTGATCGGGGGTGAAAGAGGGAGAAATGAAGATGACACAGATAGTTTATCAGGCATGTGATCAGCTAGAGACAAAAAAGAAGGAAAATCTGACCACGCCCACAAGCCATGCCCCATCACTTTTTAAAAATATATATTTTAGCACATTAAAAGATATATCTTATATTGTAAGAATACATACTATTGTCCTGTAAAAAATAAAAAGCAGCACTTAATAATCATGATAACAATATAATATATTATAATAAAATACTATAATATATTATATACTAAAATATATAGTATATAGAATTGTTATTATTATTAAAGTACCTGCCAAAAGTTTGGAAACATTACAATTAATGATTCTGAAATAAATATCTTCTGCTCATCAAGGCTGAATTTATTTGATTAAAGTAAAAAATAAAAAACAGCAATATTGTGAAATATAATTACAAATTTAACAAAAAGTTTTTAATATATTTATAAAATGTAATGTTATTCCTGTGATGCAAAGCAGAATTTTCTTCATCATTACTCCAGTTTTCAGTGTCACATGATCTTTTAGAAATCATTACAATTTATTTGACTCAAGAAACATTTCTGATTATTATCAATGTTGAAAACAATTTTGCTGCTTCATATTTTGTGTGGAAATGGTGATACACTATTTTTCTGGATTTTTTGATAAATATAAAGTTTAATGAACAGCATTTATTTGCATTTATGAAATATATTAATTAAATTTGCTAATGCATTTATTAAATAGAAATCATTTTAAATGTCTTCACTCACTTTTTATCACTTTCATGCATGAATACAATTATTAATGTATCTCTCTTTTTTAAATATTATACAAATGTTTGAGTGGTTTCATTGTTTCACAAAAATATTAAGCAGCAAAACATTGATAATAATGAGAAGGATTTCTTGAGCAGCAAATCAGCATATTAGAATGATTTCTGAAGGATCATGTGACACTGAAACTTCTCTTTGTAAACAACATATTTATAAATGTTTACTATTAGGGAATTATACTAAAGAATACATGAATGAATGAATTATATGAATGCATCTCTGAAGGTTCTGGCTGTCTTCAGAAAAGATTTGATGGCATTTTATTTTCATCTTCTCTCCATGTAATAATACCTAATAAAGTTGCGTTCTTATCGCAATGCTGCTTTGTAGGGATGGGCGATATATTGCATGCGATATGCATGCGCATCTCGTCAGTAAAGCCGGTTCCTTGATTAGCGCTAAATCTCCATCACCTGTTTTCAAATGGAGCGGTATTTAATACACGGAGCCGTAGTTCACAGACAAGCTACGCATATATCGACTGATATATCACCTTCGATATGAACGCGATATTGCGTAGCTTGTCAGTGATTTGTATCGCCCATCCCTGCTGCTTTGTCGACGGAGATTACAGGAAAACAGCTCTAACACTGCTGTTCCATATCTGTTTCTGTCACCTGCTGTCAGAGAGTGGATTTACAGAGACACTTACATTCGCTCACACATTTCAGCCTGTGTGCAGTTTTTGTCTGGCCAAAAAACAGCCAGAATTTGCATCCCCAGCTATAAATTGACCGGTTGATGATAAACAAGCTTGTTCTACATTTAAAAATATAATTATACTGAAAAATTATGGTAAACTGGACTTACCTTCTGCCTTTTGTTATTATTTAAGTTGAAGCTGAAGTTGAAGACAATAGCATCAGTTCTGTAAAACAAATGTTCAACAGTTTTGCCATGAGATTCATTACTTTACACTTCGTTAATAACAGTAAGGTAGTGGTTGACTGCTCTTACGAAAATTAACCAGTGTTACTAAAAAACAAAAACATGGTTACTGTAGTTAAACCATGGTAAACACAAATTAACCATGGTATCAAACATTAATACGTTATATCTTAAACCATGGTATTTGTAGTAAAACTGTCCTATACAAATGGTAATAAATCTGCCAAAAACATTACTACAATAAAACCATGGTTGATTTTGGTAAGGATGAAAAAGAAACTCGATAAATGATAACGCCATAACTTCTTCACTATGCCTCCGCCATTTTGAGCGATTCCATTTCAGTGGTGCTTTGGTACAAATCAGGAAGAAAAAGCTCCCTGAAAAATTTGCATCGAGATCCCAAATTGTAATTACAAGTTATAACAAAGAGATGGTAACTTTATACACACAGTAATATTGTAGTTTCGGCAATTTCGACATGGTGTGAACTCACCCAGAGAGACGGCCGATTAAAAATGGTCTCTTTCAAGGGGCCACTGACATACACATTTTTACCAATAAAATTCCATGACTTTTCCATAACTTTGAGGTAAATATTCATGACCTAATGTTTCATGAAATGTCTATGTATTAGGGATGTGACGAGATCTCGTGAGATCCGATGCGTCTCGCGAGATCCGACTGGTCTCGCGAGAACATGACGATATCCTTGGAAAACATTTTGCAGTGTTAAAAGCACCTTTTGGCTATTTAATTTATGCAATGGTGAACAAATTAAAGGCCTACTACAAACTATGCCTACATGGGGGAAAAAATGCGAAAAAACGTATTCATCCTTCGGCCCAGTGTTTCATTTTGTTCGGCTTCAGCTTTGGCCAAGAATTTTCATTTTAGTGCATCCCTAAGAAGTACTGAGATAAAAGTTTGTAGTTTGGGTATAAACACTTACAGTAGCGATCCAATAGTAGCAGTAGCAAGTATAAGTAGTCTACAGTAGCGATCAAAACGAAAGCATCATAACACTTGTATTGTTAACGACAACCCATTTAAAAAGTATTTGTAATTTAATCATTAATTCAGGAGATTCCAATAGTTTAAGTCTTTATGAAGTGAGACACTGATTCCTTCATTTATTTTATTTAATTATTTTGTTCAAATTAATATATTTTTTAAAAGACTTCAGCAATGAACATTTTGTCAGACCCACTAATAAATTACATTATTTTGTTTAGTTTTCTAATCTTTTTTCCTCAGAATTGTGAGAGAATCGTGATCTCCAATTTATATAAAAAAGTGTGATTCTCAATTTATCCAGAATCGTGCAGCTGTAGTTTACATGTTGTTATTACTGCTTATAATTCATTAAAATAGAAGCTTAATTTCATAAAGTACAAGTTGATTTAAAAATGCACCTACATTTTTTTGCATTTTGTGTTTTTCAGTTGAATAAAATACTATTTTCCCCTATATATTTAATCATTAAGGATTTAACAAAATAAGTCTAAAAATCTCGTCTCGTGGGATAAGTGTCTCGTCACACCTATGTATACATGTTAAATAATAAGAAAAATCAATGTTTTACCACAGCATATTTAAAAAAAATAAATGACAAGCTTTGTAGTTTAGAATACAAAAAAAACATTTATTTAAATAACGATTGCACAGTAACACAATAAACGCAATTAGCCACCTTTAGCGCCCACAGTACCTCTGCAGTTAGGGTTTCGTTTCTGGACACGGCACTCGGAATGGTCTTTTTTTACAGTGGCTGAAAGGGAAGCACCGCAGCTGGGAGCGGTGTCACGTCAGTCACACGTGAAAAAGCCGGTGATCGGAGCAGAGCACGCAGCTGAGCAGGTGTCACGTCAGTCAGGCCGGTGATCGGTTGGAGCTGTAGCAGCTGCAGCTGCAGACTGGTGCTTTGCACCTTTAGAATGGCTAGACGGCGCTGCCTCCCCGTGTTCGAAATGTCGAACGTTTTACGGCACAGTGTACATTTTGCACGTCACAGGTCCTGATCTTTCTCAAGCCACCCCTTATACTTTTCATCATGAAGCTATACATTGTTAAATCGGCATTTTCCTGGCATTGCGTGAGTTTACTACATAATACTAGCTGCAACAGCGTCTGCGAGTCGCCGTTACCCCACGCAGAGAAGATCACGTGACGGATCGCGTGAACGTTAACTATTGTAATTTAACCAATATTATCAACTAAAACATATTCAAATACACAGAGATTGTGAAACAAATTTCCATGACTTTTCCAAAACTTTGTGGGTTAATTTATTTTTCCAAAGCTTTTCCAGGCCTGGAAAATGCCGTTTTAAAATTCCATGACTTTTCCAGGTTTTTCATGACCGTACGAACCCTGGCTGCGCACCGAGATTTGTCTCATTAACGTTACACCCATAGACAGATATAGATATATCTATGGTTACACCAGTTTAGTTACAATTGCTGGACTACAGATAGACTAGTAACTTTAGTCGTTGTTTTTTGCAATTACTCGTATACGCTCATTACCCAAGTAACGTTCAATAAATTGACGAAACCGACAAGGCGGTTTATAACGTTACAGCGCCTTCCACGGACACGCTATGTTGCGTTAAAACAGGAATAATTGGCTTATTTTACATACATATCAAATTTCCGAGCTGTATTAACCGTATTTTAGCTGAATATTTGGTGGTATGAAAAAAAAATACAAAGTCACAGTGATCCTAGAAATGCTTGCCCCTTCCAAAAAGTTATTAACCACAGAACAGCATCGCTGCAACAGCATTCAAAAAAATACACCGGACGTGTTGTGTACCCGAAAACACAGCCAATATTTCATTCACTTTTGATAATTGACTACTTACCAGTATTTTAAATGAGTCTTGAGGTGGTTTTAGCCGTTGTCCTTCTTGAAGGCTTCTTCAGACCAGCAAGCAGTCATTCAGCTCTCAGCACGATCGTTGTCCACGTGATCACTAAAAGCCGCGAAACTTACTCATTTTTTTAAGTCCTCGTGTCCACGTGATTACAAATAGCCGCGAAACTTACTCATTTTTTTAAGTCCTCGTGTCCACGTGATTACAAATAGCCGCGAAACTTACTCATTTTTTTAAGTTTATGTAAAATACAAAAAAAATCTATAGAAAACGAGTAATAATTTTGGTTCTTAAAACTGACAGTTTTCATTGCATCATTCTCAAATATTTTCATTTAAATGTACAAAAAACATTAAGGACATGTGAAAAACATAATTTGTTAGTTAAATGCTTAATTTTGTAATTAAAACATACTTAAATAGCACAAGTAAATTTGAGATAAAATAAACTGTGGAATTTTTACGCATTACTTTTGGTAATCCCAACTCAAATAATCTCTTAAATGATATTCAGAGATTTTATTAAGTTAATACAAGTTTTTATTTTTGTGATATTTACAAAGCCACTGAATTATTTTTTACAGTGTAGCTATAATGCAGTTTTCAGCAGACATGAGATAGGAGTTAATGTAAATATGCTTTCTTCCCTGATTTCACGTGTATAAGAAAATGTTTAAAAATCGATAAAAAAAATAATTCTCAATCTTACTCTAAAACGTTGTAAATCTGAAGACTTGTGCTTTTGAGTGCTGTCGAAAGTGATTTATATTATAGACCTAATAAAATATATTTGCTTATTAATGCACATGCATTAGCCTATTTTATATACACACTAGTTATTTTTACTTTTATTTGGTGGTTAAAAGTTTGAAATAATTAAGGCTTTTTATTTATTTACTTATTTATTTGAAAGAAGATTTAATTTATTTGATCAAAAATACAGTAAAACAACAGTTAGGCTATCCATTTTCACCTGTACATGTGAACAACACTGAGCATCGGCACCAATCGGTACAGGCGTGACGTCACCACCCCTCTTCGTCTGATTGGCTGAGGAGGAGCTGTCAATCAAGAACTAGTGGACCAATGATGACACTTAAACCTGCCCTGATTTACATGAAACTCTAACCGCAACATTTAGGAAAGCAAGCTCAGAACGTGGAAACAAGAGCAAAGGGAAAAACAGCATAAGCATACAAAAAAGTAAAATATGAGCAGAAAATGTCTGAGAGCAGAAAAAACAGAAATATAAACAAGGAACATTTTATTTAATGTAATTTAATAATAAAAGTACCTAATAATAATATGAATATGCCTAACAGTACCGCTGCTCCCTATATGCAGAGTAAGCAGTTTGCGTAGGGCACCAAAAAATATGTGAAGTGCCATTCCCGCATGGGCGCCCGCGACAGTTCTCACCTCATGTTCCGCCATCAGCGGAAAAAGAAATGTAATAAAACAGTAAACAGCCAAAGGATGTGACTTAGAATGGAAGATGGATTGGTTTGTGAAAGGGAAGAGAAAGGCCATAGATGAAGTCCCACAGACCCACGTGTGCTGGTCATTCAAAAGCTAAATGCAGAAAATATGATGAAAAAATAATAAATAAACACGTAATAAATAAATGCCAATGAATAAAAAATGCCGAGAGAATAATTATTTGCGTTTTGGAGTTGGAACCCATATCAATTGGGGGGGGGGGGGGGGACCTTTTCTCTATTGGGCGGACATTTCGGCCACCTGAGCGCAAAAACAGTCTTTATACCAGACCTGTGCAGCGCGTGTAAGTGTGTAACTTTTAACTTTAATTTGCTATTTTTATTTTATTTGACCCTTGATGTAACTAAAGGATGCACATTATAGATTACCTGAGAAAACAATTTTACATAACAATACACTGCCGTTCAAAAGTTTGGGATCTTTTGGGAAAAGTTTCTTAGGCTCATCAAGGCTGTATCTATTTGATCATTAAAAAACGGAATATTATTTCACAAAATAATATTTTTTTATATTATTGCAATTTAAAATAAAAGTTTTCTATTTCAATATACTTTAAAATATAATGTATTCCTGTGAAGCAAAGCTGAATTTTCAGTGTCACATGATCCTTCAGAAATCATTCTAATATGCTAATTTATAATCAATGTTGGAAAAATGTGTGCTGCTTAATATTTTTTGGGCCCTGTAATATTTTTCAGGATTCTTTGAGTAATAAAAAGTTAAAAAGTATAGTATTAAGTATTCAAAATATACATTTTGTGTTACAATATACACTACTATTCAAAAGTTTGGGGTCAGTAAATTTTTTCTTTCTTATTTTTATTTATTTATTATCAATACTTTTATTCTGTTAAATTGTTAAATTGATAAAAAGTGATAGTAAAGACTTATGTTGTTAGAAAATATTTATATTTATAATTAATGCTGTTCTTTTTAACTTTTTAATAACCTAATCAAAGAAAAAAGGTTCCAAAAAATATTAAGCAGCACAACAGTTTCAACACTGATAATAAATCAGAATATTAGAATGATTTCTGAAGGATCATGTGACACTGAAGACTGGAGTAATGATGCTGATAATTCAGCTTTGCTTTACAGGAATACACTAAAAAATTTTTAAACAGAAAACCAATATTAGAAATGTGTAATGTTACACTCACTGTGTAATTTGCATTCTGGTTAAAGGTGTACTTCTCCCTGTGTTACACTCTGTTTTCATTACCATTTGCCATAAGAAATAGAATTGTAGTTAATTTTTTGCCATTCTAGAAATGTCAAGGTGAATTTCCTGTATATATTCACTTACTTTCTACATGTGGCATTTTCTGCAAGCACTACCATATATTTACTCTGAGAAAGACAAGACCAACATAGTAAATAACAGTACAAATATCAGATACACTCCCAGCAGAACTGTTCATTTCAAACAAGCTATTTTCCCTTTGTTTTGATCAGAAACAGGAAAGCCATGGATTCCAAAATTTCAAAGACATCTCAGAGCCTTACCACTGCTGAGGACATGAGAAACCAAACCAAACTTATTATGCAGCCCTTTGCCAACTGGGAAGAGTATCTAACTCCAGCACCTCTATCTATAGCCATCATGGGTGAGCTGGTATTCATCTCGTCCTCAACAGATTTCTCTATCAATAAAAATGCCCCTAAAGATGGCTATAAATTCATAAAATACCCCGAGTCCTTTCGTGCATGCCTCATGCAAGTGTGTAACTCTGGTTGGTGGGCATTTAATGAGGCCCATACGAGCATGGATCAGATTCGCCTCCATACTGCCCAAGTTCCAGATTACATGAAAACTGCTGTGAAGATTCTGTTCCAAGGCGATGATGAAGTCATCGAAGCACATCTTCCTGATCAGCTGGACAATATCAGAGTCATTGCAGATGAATGTCTAAACTTGTCTGATGCAACTGAAAAACGTTTCACTGATGTCATCAAAATCATCCAAGAGCTGCTGGAAGCATGTGTGAATGCAGAGCACTTCTATGGGGAAGAGAAGGAAACAATCAAGAAGAAGCTAGAAGAGAGCAAACTGAGGGAGGTGTCAGCTAAAGAGACCAAGAAAAGGACTGAGAAGGCAGTGAGTGCCATAGAGCAGGAACTGGATCAGCCTCATGAGAGCTACAAGAAAGCTGTGGATTCTCTCCCTAGTGGATGGGAAATGATTGGCATGGATGTGGTTGGTGGTATAACACAGAGCGTTACAGGCCGGATTAATGCACAATTCTCCATAGAGCAGAGCCGAGCCCAGCTGAACAAGACAAGAGAAACTTATGAAAAGTGTGTAGAAAACCTAGAGAACAACCAGAAGGAACTAACTGAAATCCTGGTCTCTATGAGAAATTGTCAACTGAAAGAGATCGACTTCAATACTACCATAGAGATGCTGATCAAAGGAATGGATGCCATGGGGAGAGTGAAGGTGCAGTGGGAGAAGATGGTTCATTTCTTTCAGATGGTTTCTAACATTGTGAAAACCAGCCTGAGCAAAACTCTCACAAACTTGATCTCCACATCAGAGAAAACACAAGCCCTCTCCTACAATGCAAAGCTCTTCGCAAAAGATCTGCTCTACACTCAAGCCTTCCAAGCCTGTAACATTGCTAGTCTGGTCCATATGATCTCTGGGACATATACAGATGTTTCCAACAAGTACCTGATGGACAGCGTCAGTTCACTGGGCAAACTAATGGTCATGGATAAAAGTAAGCCAGAATTTGAGCACGAGCGACAACAGCTCCGGAACGGCTGTGATGAGGCACAGAAAGGCATCTTAAGGCTTGTCCGGAAGAATAAAGAGGAGTTTGACAGGAAGAGCACAGCAAGACTTGAAAAGATTGATCGAGAGTTGCTTGCCGTTCTACT